>CM057778.1:18559012-19759012 GCA_030064435.1 Trapa incisa
CCCAAACAGAAGTCTTAATGGGCGAGATAAATCATGAGAATTGCGATTGAATTAAAAAACCCATAAAGAGAATTTTTGTTAGGTGGCTTTGAGTCGTAAAGCATGTAGTAGTCCGACGTTAGTGCCTTATTCACTGAGAGCTTACCTCCCCCTTCCCCTCCCCTAAACAATTGTAGGTAAAAGCTAAGGAGACTAAGTAAGCAAGTGGGAGAATATCCCCAAGACAATTATTGTCCAAACGAAGGTTTCATTATACTTTTTATCAATTACTATGTTTTCCTGATATATTTATAGAAATAATTTTAGGCTTGATCAAAAGTTTTAAAGAAAAGATTTAAATTTTTTGCTACAAAATATAGAGATGTTTTCTGTCTTTTGTTGAATCTTTTTCATGGCTCGATAGATAATTTGTTAAGCCAATGATTTTTTTTTCCGTGTTTCAGAATACGGTTAACCGACATGTTAACTAATCGATTAAGATAAATTGGATCGAATTTTACAGTTTTTTCTTTTGCAGTACCTCGACGTGACATGAGCTTGAAAGGGATTCAAGAATCAGTTTTCTTTTTATAAGGGCTAAAATAATTTATTTTGGCTTTTTGACCCCATATTGTAGGGTGGATCTCGAAAGATATGAAAGATCCCCCTCCAAGCCATACATACGACTTTCATCGAATACGGCTTTCCACTCACTTTAAATTGAGTATCCATTTTCCTCCCTTTCCTACTAGGATTGAAAATCCTGTAATTTACATATCCATACGATTGAGTCCTTGGGTTTCTGAAATAGTGTAAAGATAAAAAGAAGTGCTTCGAATTATTGCTATTTGACTCAAACTATTCTAAAAAAGTCAAGGCATTTCGAATTGTTTGTTGACACGAACAAAGTCAGGATAAGCATTGGTTCCTTTGGTTTGACCGTGGTGAAGGTATTCACCATATTGATATCGAGGGATGGTCGAGACATGACAAATAAGTTTGAAATAAGTATCATACTCGAGAAAATGGGATTTGCTTGAATATGACGTGTGAATATGTTTAAATTTCATCTTTATAAATAGGTATACCAGTATTAAGTGGCGCAGGCATTGACAGTACACCTTTTGAGTTAGTGCTGACATAGAGAGAAATTGGAAAGTGAGGATAATGGGAGATTAAACTATACTTCTAGATTTTCTGGGACATCTAGTTGATTTATGGGTGTCGTGGCATGTGTAAGAGTACATATGACTCTCACACTATCAAACTCTCAAAGGACCTTATGAGTATTATGAAATACCCTACAGGCACGAATGAAAATGAATAAAAAAAACGGGGGTCATGAGTAGTCCATGTATGTGGGCCATAAGTGCATGTGTTTATGTTGAATTATGTATACAATAACATTTTATTATTATTTAGGGAAAAAAGAGTTGGACCCAACATAAATGTGGATTTACTATTCTCAGGTGGCCCAAGACAATAGTCTCAAAGGGCTGAATAAAACCTTATTAAATAATAAGTTTTGTAAACCGAAAACGAACTGCTCGAAACTAGGATCTCGAGAGGTCGAATGGAATAATGGAGAATGAGAATTTTGATAACCCATTAATAAATATTCATTTTAGAAAGTTTCATGAAATGATTGAAGTTGTAAGATATGAAATAGTAAATGTCGGTACCACATTAACTCAATTATGAGTTTAACACTCCCCCAAAACTATTGCAGATAAAAGACGAGTAAACTCGATAAAAGAAAGGAAACTCGATAAAAGAATGGAGAAGCGTCTTCACACAAATTTATCTCGAGATAGATCTTTTAACTTGCATACTAAGATTGTAATTTACTTTTTATAAGTTACTAAATTTCCAAATTGTTGTTAAACTATTTGAGTATACTATATTTTAAAGAAAATTTTTAAATTTTCTTAAAAAAGTAGATAAATATTTTCTATTTTAAGTATTAGTCTTTTTTTTATTTTAATTTAGTAAAATTACTCACAATTATAAAATTATGAGAATTGACGTGACAATGTGATATGGACTATCTAATTTGTTGCCTACGGTAAAAAAAAATATTACGATGGCTCCAACCACGAGGTTAAGTGTTTATATGCAATAATTAACAATTATAATTTAAATACGAGAAAAATTTTCAAGTTGTGTCATTTTTGTATTGATTACTTCTCAGACAATTACTTCATATTACCAAAAATATTCGATTAGAAATCATTTTAGAGAGATTTTAAAAATAATAGATTTGAATTTAATTAGTGAGAAATTAGTTCATTTGTTAAGGGGGCAAATGAGAAAACGACCATTTCTAAAAGAGTGATCGTGTTGGTCGAGGTTGCAAAGGAATGGATAAGAATATAAAGAATACGAAGTACTCACTCGATTTATTTTTGTACATATTCCCATATTTCTTTTCTTGTAAACCACTTTATATTGTTAGTTTTTTCACCTGCCTCTTTATCATTTTCAAGGTAGTTACTAAATCTAGAACTCAAAAAATACCACTCTTTCCATAAGGTCCTTACATTTAGTTTTTGATACAACTCACTTCATACACACACCATTTATATAACAAATTTCTCACACATTTCTAATTAAAGACTCCAAAAAAAGAAAAAAATAATTTGATATTTCAACCTTTTTGAACTATAAAAATAAATTTATGAAATAAGTGATTAAACTGATTTATACTTAATTTGTCTTAAAAGTAATTAAATTGTTGTAAAGTATAATGTTATTAACTTTAACGAGTGTAGAGATAATAACTAAATTGATGTAAAATATGTCCTAATTTAATTTATAGTCTTACAAATACTTTATCCATATATATATATATATGAATGAAATTGATGTATAAAGAAACCAAATTAAAATATAAAAAGACCAAATCAATTTATATATGATTAAATTATACTTGAATGACTGGCAGTAAAAATATAATAACTTCCCATTTACAAAAAACAAGCAGGTAAATATCTCACCGACACAACGTGGCTGGCACTCATTGGTAATTAATTAGAAGAACCCCATAAAAACGTGTCTCATGCCATGATTTCAACGTTTCCTTGTTATTCCACTCTGGTCGATCCCCCATCTCCATCTTCAGCTATTGAACGCCTCCAAAGTCCGTCATTGATATCCCATTCGATCTTCTCGTCTCACCCCATTAGCGATCATAAAAAATGTCGGTCGACTCCGATGCTCCGAGATCCGGATCCTGGACCGATTCCCCTGCAGCGGCGAACGGCACCAAAGGGCGATCCCACAGGGTGGCCCTGATTACGGGCATCACCGGTCAGGACGGCTCGTACCTGACGGAGTTCCTCCTCGGGAAGGACTACGAGGTGCACGGGCTGATCCGGAGGTCTTCGAACTTCAACACCCAGCGGATCAACCACATCTACATCGACCCCCACAACACGCACAAGGCTCGCATGAAGCTCCACTACGCCGACCTCAGCGATGCGTCCTCCCTCCGCCGGTGGATCGACACCATTCAGCCAGACGAGGTCTACAACCTCGCCGCTCAGTCCCACGTCGCGGTGTCCTTTGAGATCCCCGACTACACAGCCGATGTAGTCGCCACGGGGGCGCTCCGCCTCCTCGAGGCCGTGCGGTCCCACGTCACCGCCACCGGGCGGTCCCATATTAGGTAATTCAGTATTAGCTATTTTGCCCAATAATGCAAATCCACCGCTACCTCTAGCGAAGTAATTATGACATGAATTCTGCTAATTGTCTGTTCCTTTGTCTCCGCTTATCTGAATCCATTTGTGCACAATAGTTCCCTAGCAACTGAATTTATAAGCAATTTTAAGTGATATATTGCTGTGATCTACTGGATGTAAATGCAAAGAAATGAAATCATGTGGCCTACCAAATGGGCCCCATTTTCTGTGTCAACAAGTTCTTTCCTACTCATTCCATGTTTGCTCTGTCCATATTTAGCTTTTAGCGTAGGCTCAATGCTGATCATGATTCTAGATGTAATATGTTGACATTTCTTTTTGTTGGAAAGTGCTTCAAGTGATTGTTCAAAATGTATGAAAATGCATAATATTATATCTTCCGGATTAGCAGATGTTGGTTGTGAAGTAAGATGAAAGTGTGCAGCAAAAACCTGTTGGGGGTATCTTTCATTAACTATGATCATATGTTTATTTTAATTATTTCAGATATTATCAAGCCGGATCATCTGAGATGTTCGGGTCCACACCTCCCCCACAGTCCGAGACCACACCATTCCACCCTCGATCTCCCTATGCTGCATCTAAATGTGCTGCCCACTGGTACACTGTGAACTATCGAGAGGCTTATGGACTGTTTGCCTGCAATGGAATCCTGTTCAACCACGAGTCACCCCGTCGAGGAGAGAACTTTGTAACCCGCAAGATCACCCGGGCTGTGGGTCGGATCAAGATAGGTCTCCAGAATAAACTCTTTCTAGGCAACCTGCAGGTAGCATATTTTACAAATTATTCTTCTATGAATGATTTAAGCTTATTGGTTGCTTCAACTGTGATCATATTCTAATTGTGAGTGGGAATTGTTACATTTGTTCTTTTGAATTTTACATTTTCATTTGCATAAAAGATTATCAAGACAATATCGACATTGCTTAGCTCCTTCAATATGTAATGCCCAGGCCAAGCTTAAGACCCTTTTTATTAAGAAGTGCTTTATATCCATTTCCTGTCCACCACAGGCATCTCGGGACTGGGGATTTGCCGGGGACTATGTTGAGGCTATGTGGATGATGCTCCAGCAGGAAAAGCCCGATGACTATGTGGTAGCAACTGAGGAATCTCACACTGTTGAAGAGTTCCTTGAGGTGGCCTTCAGTTATGTTGGCCTCAACTGGCAGGACCATGTAGTGATCGACAAGAGGTACTTCCGACCTGCTGAAGTGGACAACCTAAAGGGAGATTCGAGCAAGGCCAGGAATGTCCTTGGATGGAAGCCCAAGGTCGGGTTTGAGCAATTGGTGAAGATGATGGTGGACGAGGATATGGAGATGGCCAAGAGGGAGAAAGTGCTTGTGGATGCTGGTTATATGGATGCCCAACAACAGCCATGATAGTCCTCTGCCTTCAAAGTCAAGCTTCTGGTTGGTTCATTTCTTCTTGGGGGTCAGGTCAGGCAGGCAGGCGAAGTAGGATCTGACAGTGGAGCTGTTTGCATAAGATTTTATAAGATGAGTATAACTAGAGAGAATATGATGAAGAATCATTTGAATCGTTTCTGGGTGTTAGCCCTTGTTCTATGTACTATATATTTTTTTGTACTTTGCTAGCAAACTTCAATTCATTAAAATGTTAGTCCAGAACTGGTCTGTGCGGGGAAGGTATTTTAGTCCAGACTGGTCGTTCAATATTTCAAGCCCTGCCATGGAGTCTGAATTGGTGGTAAGTACTGGAAGGTGCAAGCAGAGTTACTGATAAGTGAAGGAGTTGTACCAGGACCCTTTGGCGAGGCCATTCTGAAATAAGGTGCAAACTTTACCAAGTTAAATGTACACTTTATTTTACTTATATGAATATTATGAAAATCTTTTTTATCCATGATTTAATTCAAAGAAAATTTTGTTTATAAATTAGGTTGTCAATGAAAATTTTATATTAAAAGTGAGTTATATATAAATGTTTATTTGTGAATTGAGTAATTAATGAAAATATTGTTTATGAATTGAGATAAATAAAATATTTTCACTTAAATAAAAATTCATTTAAATATTTACCCTTTATTTGAGAATTTAGTTCAATATAAATCTCTTTATAGGTAATATTCAAATGAAAATTTACCTAAATAGATGAAATGCTTTGCGCAAGCAACTGCAACTGCACCATGATCAATAAATATAGTTTGAGAAAATAATATTAAGTGAGAAGTCACTTTTTTTTAGTTGAAATTTCAAATATTTTTTTATAAATATTAAATAAGATAATACTTTTTATCAACACAATTTGAGCCCAATTACTTTTTAATTCAAAACCGTATTATTATGAAGTCATGTGTTATTTTTGTAAAATACTTTTTGAAAGAATATGTTCAACAAATAAAAATAAATAAATAAAATTATTTATTTATATTTAATAACTAATAATCAAACTATAATACCATAATATTGAAAATAATATCAAATTGATATTTATTTTTTAAATAATTTGATTGGATAAATATTAAATTTTTTTATGTAAAATATATAAATAAATAAAATTAAAAATTAAAAATTAAAAAATAGTGACCGAAGCAAATTAGTTAAATTGGACCTGATTAAATGTTCTCTTCATCCAACCACATTTTACTTGTTTTTACCATATTTGTTTTTGGGTTAGGTTAGCAAGATCCATTATTTCTAACTTCTCCCCCATATTCACTTAAATCATATCCAGTTAGTTCATCCATTCGCAACATTTATTTTACTGAGAAAGCCTCATCATAGGAAATATGCTCTTTTTTTACAACTTATACAAAAAAGGGTCGGCCGTATCAACATCAATCGGTACTGATCTTACCCAAAATCACCGCCACTACCACTACCACTACCACTAACATCACTCTCAAGTCTATACTCAAGTCTACCCATATGCGAGTGCTCCACCTAGCTCGATTGTGCACGAAAACAACCTCAACAAAATCTATTTTCATACTTTTATTTTTGTGCTTTATTTCCAACAAGTATTGGAGAACGTTTTTTGGCCGCGTGATCACCCACCGATGCCATTTTATATCCTAAACCGCCTACAGTAATTCCTCAATCATTTTCAACCTCCGTCGCCCATCGTTCCCATCGTCTAAGGTGAGTTCTTTCCTTATTCATTCAGATGCTTTAATTTTTGAAATAATTTATAAGTGTTCGAAAATTTTATAAAATAATTTAATGTCCTACTTAGTAGAAGTTTGGGAAGAATGAAAAGAATTGTATTGTGCAATTTTTTAAAATTAATAACTTGTTTGAGAAATTTTTAAATGTATAAGATCTAATTTAAAATTTTTATAAAGTTAGAAGATCGTTTTGAAATTATAAAAAAATATAAACAACTAGTTTGGAAATATAGATATAGGGAGAACTAGAGGTTGAAGTTGTATAATTTTGAAATCAAATTAAAATTAAGAAAAGTTTAGTGAATAAGTTATATTTTTTAAAAGATTAGAGACAAATACAAATTATGAAAATTATGGATTGATTTTATAAATTTAGATACTAGGTGCTTATTTACGAAAAATATAATAACAGAAAGGATAATATATTAAAAAGGATCTTTAGGTCATTTAAATTTTAGTATTAACGTGTTATTTATTAGACTTGTATACTAATTTTAGTGATAACTTTTTTTAATGACTAAATATAAATGAACAGCAATCACTATACTAATTTTAGTCCTAATTTAGTATATAACCTTTTTAAGTGACGTAAAAATAATGAAATGCCCCATAAGAATTAGTACAAATGTCAATGTCCATGTATATTTAGGCTAACAAAAAATAATTATATTTGTTGTTGTCCCATTTATTTTAAAAATTTTAGAACAAAATTTGTATAGTAATCATTATAAAAAAGTTAGTTAAGTTGATTGATTTAATCGAATAAACTAATATAAAGAAAGTAATGAAATAAAATTAATTTTTCTTACGGAAATTAAAGTTTATTGAGAGGGACACCGTTGGCGAGCATAAAGATCACCTTCAATTACAGAAAAAGAGATTAAACTAGTGGATCCGTCTCAAGGATCATCAAAATAAAACAAAACTCGCCCGAAAAAAAAAAAGGGAATATTGCCCAAAACGTTGCAGGCTTTGAGAAATTTTACCTTCACAACGAAATTTCAACATTTTTTTAAACGAAAATAATATTTCATTTTGTTTTATGCAAAGTTAAAAATTCATTGTAAGACTTCATTTTATCCATATCCTATATTACGGTTCTAGTTAATCTATTATCCGTGGTTCCTTGTACTCGTAACCAATCAGACTAGAGCATATCCCTGTTATATGCTGTCTGCAAGGTTCAACGTGATTCATCTGAAAGCGGTTTCAGCAATGTATTGTAACTTTTCACTTGCAGAAAAAAAAATGCAGGTTTCCTATTTCATTTGTGCAAGTCAAGCATGACATTGCACTTGAGTTTGTCATGTGGGATAATTAGAAACAGAAACTCAGTTTCCGATAATTAGCAGCCACACATAAAGCTATAATGCATGTCATGTCATCTGTACAAATTTTAGCACATTCTTATGTACAGATACATGAAGCTATAATGCATTGCATGTCATCTGTACAAATTTTAGCACATTCTTATGTACAGATATTTCTTCCACCAACATCAACATTGGCATTTATCTATACAAGTCATAGCTGTTCACACCTTTTCTTTGCCTGACTGAAGTTTTCCCCATCCTTTATCTGACAGAGTAATATCCATAATTAGAAATATAAGATTACTCAATATGGTACGGTGAAATAAAATGAGATGGAAAAGGAAGTAGTAATAAAGCCCGAGCAACCGGGGACATTCCCAATTTTGGCATCAAGCTTTTTATTGACTTAAAAATAAGGAGCCATGGCTGTCATACCAATTTTGGCTGGAAATTACTTTTGTTGATCTAACAGTATCTAAACTTCAGCCATCATAGATTATACTAATTCTGGCCAGAATTTGGTACATGGCTTTCTAGTTGACCTAAAACTTAGGAGATGCAGGAACAAACTTGGTATTATAGCCAAAATACAAGTACTTTTTTAGTAACAAAACTTCATCCCAAAAGTGGTATAATGACAAAGTTTTAGGTATTTTTTAAGTCAACAAGAAAAGTTCCGGCCAAAATTGGGAATGACACTAAATATTTGGCCAAATTTGATCTATTAAACCAATACATGATAAAAATTTTATTTAAGCGAAAAAATTTGAATGGCATGAATAAAAGCTATAAGTAACAAAAAAACACCAAATGATAGTTAACCGGAAATATTATGAATAGTTCTTATTTTCTTCATAACTTTTTCATTCTCTCTAGTGTCTCTTTGGGCAAAAAAACTCTAGACAGGGCGGGGGAGTGCGCATATTCATTATTCAGCTATCAAAGTAGTGGCAGCAGCGTTTCATCATATAGCTAAAACATAAAGAAAGGGGAGAAAAGAATAGGAAGAAAGGGCACACATAAGGAAAATAAACTCTTTACGTGGAAGATAGGATCAAACTTTCACCAAAACAAAATTAATAATGCAAAACAATTAGAGAATAACATGATAGTACTATCAAAGAAAGATCCAGACATACCTTAAGACACATCAAGATTGGAATAGTGTCATGGTAGCAATATAGCCATTCTTCATAACCTGCTTCCATTATATTAAGCAGTCAATTTACATGCATATTTTTTGTTGATATTAATGATTCCTTTTTTATGTTAATAGTAATAAGAATACTGATACCACCTGCACTACTGCTGAAGCAATTTGAGAGGGAGATAGGAGGTAATATGGTTTGTGGATAGACTCACCTCAAATGCAACATTTTGATAGCCATACACAAAAGTGGAACCAAATGGATTGCTTGTAGAACCTTGAGTTTGTATGGCAGCTCGACCACAGTCTCCGAGAATTTCCTGTATTCATATCACATACTCACTTTGCAGAGTTACACTTAAATTTCTGAAGATAATACTTGCAATGATACTTTATTCACATCATCAGGAAATATAGGAATTTTAACTAGATTTGGCACAGATACAACAGGGACCATGCCTTTTATAAGTAAAAGTAGCCAGCTCTATGGTTATGATTAGCAGAACTAATATTAATACTGGAATAGGTCCCTAGATTAAAATGGTGATAAAAAGCAAGAGTATTTGACACATTATGCAGCTCATTTCAAGAGCATCAGTCTGTCAGCGATATAATCTTATTAAACAGTGTTCTTGTGCAACTAAGTAAAGGTGAGATAAGATTGGAGGAAATTAGCAAAGGAGTGGAGAGGGGTGAAGATGATAGGGAGCAAGTGGGGAGAAGGAGAAGAAACGGTGAGATACATCCAGGTTCCTTCAACTCACTACTGGAAGTCTTCTCTCCAGTATACCTCTAAATAGGAAGGTTTGAGAATAGGCTATGATGGGAGAATAATGTTAATGTGTACCTGAGATTAGATCCCTGCCCAAGCAAGGTTACTGAGCGAAGGCTAACTATAATCTTATTTTATTTATTTTTAATATCAATTGTGTCTGAATGTGTAGTATTGAGTAATCCACGGAACAATGCATTATTTAGCCTCTAACATGCCATTACAATATAGATGCTAACCCAAGGGCTTGGAAGACAGCTACGAGTTGTGAGTGTCTTCAAGGTTGTTGCCCTTGGGTAGGCAAATTACTTTCCTATTGCTCATCCAGGAAAACAATGCCAGACAAAAATAGTATAAGAACCCATATGTCAAAAAGCGTAATACCTTTACTTGATCCCATTTTGTGCTTGTGGTGATCTTTTGCTTAGAATCATTCACCTCCTGGAAAGACTCCGCCACTATTGGGACAGAACATAATCCATTAGTGTCGTAATGTTGAATTGTTATGATTACTCATTTCCACTTTATCTTTCCAATATATTAACTTACTTTCAAATCCAAAAGACTAGTGTTTGAACTACAGGAAAGTACTTACAATCAGAACCATGTACGAGAAAATTGCATTTTATGTATGAGTTGAAATCTGCATGCCCAGGATAGTTTGTATGCAAGACAAACTTCTTAATTTTGTGTGTCTGCATAAAAGCCATATCAAAAAGGTATGTACACAAAAAGAGATAACTCAAAAAATTGTAGAACGTCCTCAAGAAGATACCTGCCCATCAAATAGGATATCCAGCCCACGTGCAAAATAATTGTAGAAATAATCAGCACATAGAGTACTCCGTGGCCGTGGATCTAAGGCAGAGTGAATAACCATTTGGTCAACCTGTAAAAATATCATAACGTTCAGAATTACCCACATGCACCATCATCAAAGCATATTGCAATATGACAGCACACGTTGCACTTGAACTGGAAGATAAGATGAGCCATAAATGAGGTGATAGTTATTGAAAAAAAATGAGATTTTAGAATGAAAAATGTCTAAAATTAAATGGCAATTTTAAGCAATACAATCGCAGCAACAATTCCAACACTCCAATCTTAGAATTGATTTTCTAGATCTATTTTAACCATCAGGATCTACATATGCTTTACAATTTTTGTAGAGAATAAAGGTAAACAATTTTGAGAATCTAATTCCCATGGTTGTAAAACTCTCCAAAAGTGTGGCTTAAGATTAAGTTTTATATGCAATGGAAGAAGAAATGTGGATGAATTTTATATGAAATAATGGTATCAAGTAGTGGTGGGATTTCTGCTTTAGCCTTTGTTTGGATAGAGGGGTTTGGGGAGGACGAGTTTGGATGGATTTGGAGTGGAGGTGAAGTGAATAGTTTGGATGTGTTACAAACCCCTTCAAACTTGTAGTTTGGATGAAGGGAAGGGTTTATTAATAAAAAATTAGAAATATAAAGTTATCATTTTAATTAAATTTAATAGTTTATTAAGTAATATATATTAAATTATATTATATGTACTATCAAATAAAATATTAATATATAATAATATATATAATAAAATATAATTTAAAATAAAAATATATATAATTATATTATATATAACGTATCAAATTTTATTAAATAATCAAATCGTATAACATAATTGAATTATTATTACAATAAAAATAAATTAATATTAATTATATAGTAGTAGTTATATATAAACATTTTATAATTATAACAATAAAAATAATATATATGTATATAATAAACTATATTATATAAATTTGACATATTATTTTTTATGTATAATATTTTTATTATATAATTATATCATATTAAATATTACTAATATATAAATTTATTTAAAATATATAAGAATATAAATAAATTAAAATAAATAAGAAAATGGAAAAATAATAATGTAAATACATAAAAGGATATTAAAGTAATTTAAATAACAAAAGTTACAATCCTCAAAATTCATAAGGCTATTTTTGGATTGAAGGGTAGGGATTTATAGGGGTGAAAGAATCCCTAATTTGGTATTTTTTTTTTGGAGGGGTTTAAAATCATCTCTAAACTCTTTCAAAACCCTTCGTTACACTAAAAAGTAATCTCTTCAATTTTTGGGTTTTGGAAAGATTATAATTTTTTCAATTAAAATGACAATAATATCCTAATCTTTTTTCTTCTATATATAATACTAAAAGTTATTTACTTTTCATATTCCTATTTCCTCTATTTTTTTTCTTACTCTTGATATTGTCTTATCTCAAGGTTAGTTTTTATTTTTACTTTAATAAATTTATAAGTTAACTATTTTTTCTATATATTTGTAGTTTTTTTCTTTTATATACAAATATTTATAATTGATAGTTTTTTTATATATATTATATTCTACATTTGTTTTCTATTTATATTCACTATTTTTATACATTTTAGATTAATTATTTTACATGTTTATAGTCATTTTTTTAATGTTTATATTTATTAAGTTTTACATTTAATATTTAGTTATTATTTGTAAATATGTTGAGATTTTGATATATTATATTTATTTACTGATACATTTATATGATGTGTGTTGTGTTTTTATTATAGATGATTTTTGAATTATTAAATAGTACTATTATTTCATATAAAAAAACATATTGTAGTTGCTAATTATGTTCTCTTACTATTTGGATGATTTTTTGAAAATATTATCGTCAAAATTGAATGTGATGATAACAACAAATTTTGATTAATTGTGAATATTGATGTGTATATATTAATTTATCTATATATTTTATTATATATATAAAAATATTTAAAAATATTTAATTGAAGGGTATAATAGTATGTTTACACTTTTAAATGAATTTCACTTCCCCTCCATCAAGCCATGGATTTGGAGGTGTTTAATAACACCTCCAAACCCATCACTTACCTCCCCTCCAAACCCCTTGCTTCACTTCACTTCACCCCCAAATCCCTCCAAACCCCTCAATCCAAACCCCTCAATCCAAACATAGCCAAACAGCGGACAACTCCAAACCACTCAATCCAAAAATTGTGTTAATGTAGGAATCAAAATAAAGTGTAACCAACTAAAATTACCTATGTATAATTTCTACCAACTAAACACAGAACATTAATTCAATATTACCTGCTTTTGGTGAATTCCACAAGGACGGCCTAGTTCTGTCCAGACATCCTGCCAAAATAATCAAGACAAATATATATTATGAGTTGCAAAAGGTAACTAATGCACCCATCAAATAAGATAATTTCAATATCACAGATTTTACATAAGACAGAATGTTTTACCACAATTGATGATATGTTTATGTTTTCATGTACAACAGAAACATGACCTGATTCTTTTGAAATAGTATGACTATAAAACTGATATTGTAGAATTGTATTGCTGACAACACGAATCAGAGCACATAACAAGGAAAAAGGATATTGTAGTATGAGAAAGTAGCCTTCATCAAATAAGCACTGCAATAGGGAAAATTATGCATAATTGTGACACTCATTGCAAAGGCTTCAAACAGCATTGCTTCTACTGGTAACCAATAGAGTAATAACTACGGGTGATGACTACTTTATGAATAATCAAACTCCAACCAAATGGAGAAAACAATCAAATGTCCTTCATAGTAGATATTACAAAGAAATAGCCAAAGAATACTCCTTCAAACATAGTACTTCCCATTTGTATGCATATAATACATAAAGAGAGATTATATTTTACAACTTTAAGATACAATAAGAATGGATATAGTAAGAGAAATATTCTGATTGATTATGATGCAACAACAGGCTTGATAGGTCAAATTGAATAATCTCCTGCCTTACCTGAGGTGAGGCACCAAAAGGTATGTGCTGGCCACCAACAGTGAAGTGCAGTTCTTCTCCAAGCTGGAAAATTGTAAATTCTTAGGGAAATTCAAGGGCTAAGGTTGACATGAACCTTATCCATTAAAATGGATAACGAAGGAATGGTAGCCTTATCCATTATAATAATGGAAGGACCTACCTTAACATGGACCTCTTCCATGAAAAGGCTACCAGATGGTAATGGAGGAACAATAGCCTTGTCCATTAAAGATCCCACACCCACTTTTTTGTCAGAGGAGCTGTCATATATAGAAACCCGACATGTGACTGGAGTGGTGCCATCTGGAAACTCCAGAGGTAGTTCCGCTTTTTGATAGAGAAAGGTCATATGAAACCATTAAGATATAAATCTAGTAAAAAAAGACTGATGAAAACATATATTTACACGATACCTTCTCCATCATGGCAGCAATCTGTGTACTGGTTTGGGATAGGAAAAGCGAAGGATAGTCCCTGAAAAGAATAGATTTCCTCAGGAAATGACAAAGTGCAAGACATATAATGAAGTTAACAAGAGTTTGGCAGGCCTCAAGGTGTATACCGGGTAAAATAGAGTATAGACACCTCTATCCCTGTCATAAATGCCAGGAAATGTAGGACCAAAGAGTGCATAAACTGCAACAAATGTTGCCAAGGTAGATGGTCCCCTAGATATATATAACACATTTACCACATAATTCAAGTGAATACAGCACTAAACCAATCAAAAGTGTATAACATACCCTATCAAAGAGTTGGAGTAGCGCATTTGGAGCCTCTTGACATCAAATATTTCAATAAGTCTTAACCTCTGAAGCAAGTTCAGTGAAAGATCAGAAAAGCTTAGATAAGTATTGATCCATATTTAAAAAACTAGATCATGTCAAATAAACAAATGATGGCAACATAAATGATTTTAAACACATGTAAATCTGATACAAGAATAGGAACTGCAGTCTTGTGGACTTGAAAGAAATTATTAGACATGAGGATCAAAGTGGGGAGTAACATACAGTAACACTAATTATGATATTTTAAATGTCATTGAGTTCACTAATGTAGGCATCGCAGGAGATGATTAGATAAACACATGCATGAAATGAGAGCAACGTAACACCTGTGACCAAGGATCAAATCGAAGATGGAAACCATGGTCTGGGAAACTAATAACTATATCCAGCTTCAGGGGATCCTACAAAAAAATTCGGCTTAGAATATCCCAATATTTTAAAACACATCTTAAATGAAGCAACTACATATAATTTGCAGTCAACTGAAATGCATATATGAGTGTATCTGTGGACATTTAGAATGACCATAACTTGAAGGTCTGCAACAACTAAATCAGCTGAATGCAATAGTAGCCTATGGATCAATCAAGTGAAATTATAACAATTACCCAAGTTTTCATAGCAATTGTAATTGGGGGCAAGGTAAAAGCACGAATTTGAAGTAATTAACCTCTTCATAGTACTTCACATGTACAACGTCATAAATGCTTGGCTGCTGCTCAATTTGGGCAAATGCCTCAGAGATTGGCATACCTAGATCATCAAACAGCATCAATACTTTACTACATACAGATGTTGCAAAAAAAAAAAAACTCACAGCAGTGAACATTATATGAATTAACCAGTTACTTCCAACAAGTGTACCGTCTTGCATGATCTCTTGTCATCACATAATAATAAACATTACCCCATGAAATGTAAAGTACTTTTATCCACATTAATTATTCATTATTGATCAAATCAAAATGTTATGACCAGGAAAACCAATTTAGCAGCTGGGCAATCTTTGGAGCCAAACATCAACACGCAAACTTAGCTGCTCGCACAACTGAATCTCTTGTAATGACATCAAGAAGAAGCAGAACAGGCACACATAAGCTAACCATCCATATAACGTAATCATCCAGGCATAAAATTAATATTATGAATCAAATCAACAAAAACCGCTATCGACAGCAGCTCATATTAAATAAAATCTGCACGAATTCGCCGAAAAAAAGGAACTCTACAATCAGGAAAAGGGCGGGAGCAAAAAGCCTAATCGGAATAAAAAAATTACCGAGGGAAAAGGGGCCGATTCCGAGGCCTGGGCGGAGATCGAGGACGACTGCCCCCATGGCAGTTCCCTCGCAGCGGCGCCGAGATCTCTGCAACATCCAAACCACGACAACGATTTCTAGCCGTAGAAAGGCTCGATCACAATGTATTGAATAATAGCAATTAAGGCTCCGTTTTCGAACACAAGAGGAACTAACGAAAGGAGGAGAATTTTTTTTTTTGCACAAGGAGAATTGAGTGATGATGGATTGATTGATTTTTTTTTTGCACCAATGATGGTTTGATTGATTGATGGATTTAGTCCAAACCGTTTAGAATTCAGTTTTGGGCCAACTCTATCAACAGAGGGTCGTAATCTTAATATTTTTCTTTTTGTTTTTTTGTTTCACATCCTTTAACTTATCTGTAATTTTTCAATGAACCCTTATTCCTATATGTTATTATTATCTGTTATTATGGAAAATTGATGACATCCATCTACATGAATAGCTTAAAAACCGTATCTTAAAAATAAGATTTGAAATAAATAACTATGAATTCAATTTTTTTAAAAAATTAATTAAATATATATTTAATTTTATAATTAAGTGGATAAATAAATAAAATTTAGAAAAAAGTTGTGTTATGTAGGGGGTTGAGGCATCCCACTTGACCCATCTAAATGAAATTGAACTTGAATATTTTTTTCGAATGTACCACATGGTACAAATGGCTTACAAAATTCATAATTTTTAATTATTTTTGTAACATAAAAAAAACTCAAAATGTACATAATTTATATAATGTATGAACTGGAAAATTTTCTTGAATTTACCTAATTGAGCATATTTTAAGGTAAATCATTTTTTTGGTGAGAATCAAGGATAAAAAACCTTCAAAGTATAGATCATAAATAATTATACAAAAGGTTGGATTGAAACATCTCAATCGAACTAAATTGAGTCCAATAGATTTTAATTTATCAACTAATAATGGTAAAATAATAATTTTAGGTCCAAATTATAAGTAATTTATCATGCACCAAACCAATTTCTCATGTCGGGTCCAATAACAACACTCTACATTCTATTGATTCTACAATAGTAGATACCTTCATTATTGTATAACCGATCGAACGAAAAACTCAAAATATAAAATATATATAATTTATATAAAAAATTGAAGTGATTAAACTTACAAAAAATTTGAAATACTAGAAAAATATGTAATATTGAATAGAAAGTTTTCACGCAATTATCTTCGATGAGTTCTACCTCAATCGAAACTACGTTCCAATGCTCGAAATCTTATTCTCTTCTTTCGTTTATTCTCTAATCCTTGAAAAAGATTTTGGGGAGGGGTGAACAACGCTCACTAAGTGCGAAGATCAATTATTGGGACGTTCATGGCCTCGACGTCGTCTACACTCTAAATAGCTAATACAAAAATTTTTAAAAAATTTCTTCTTTTATTTCAATATTATTTTAAAAGTTAGGAGTTTTGGTATGGAGTACACTGAAAAAATGAGTACTATCACTTCGAGAGAGAATTCTAGCCATTGGCTCACGAGTAAGTGACCAAGTCTTAATATAGTGAACTCGGGGGACTATGTGTCCATCATTCCATACCCTTAACTAGTAGGATATTACCCTAGAAACCCCATTTTTCATTTAATTCTCCTGAAGGGTAGAATGACAAAAATCACGAATGAAATCGAGTTTATGGGTCGCCAACTGGGTTTAAGTTGGGCGGAGGGGATAATCATGTGTGTGCGTGGGTGCACCTTGCTTGCATGTGCTGCATGTGCGTGCACTCGACTCAATGTGTCACTTAGTTCACACTATAGCAAATTAGTTTCAAATAAATAAATTTGTTGGTTTGGTTGATTTTGATTTTTTTTTTGCCGTTTCAGCTCCAATTCGCTAGGTTCTTAGCCCTAATTTATTTTTCTAAAAATTTATTCTACAATTTTCTACAAATTAGACTCAATAACCACATTTTCTAAAAATTGAGAGGTTTTTACCACCACGAGTCGATTCAATTAGTTTTGGTAGTATTTTGTTCGATTCACCTTCGATTCAATCGGTTATTAAACCAATTACTTTTTCTAAAAATTATTCGTCCCATTCCATATTAATTAGGCTCAAGAATTGCTATTTTTTTATTTATCTAATCCCTCTTTAAAATCGAGGTCTTTTCACCTTAAGCTAGTTTGATCCCAATCTAAACTAGTTTTCACTTGAACTTTTCTCAATCCTTAGTTTTTGATCACAGGAGGTTCTTTGAGGGTAATTTATGGGTTTATCCATTGTCGAAGTTCATGATCTTAACTAGTTTCTAATCTAGCTCAATCCCAAGTCTCAATTTTTTGGTATTCATCCTCGGTTCAATCATGGTTTTCGATCTAATTGGGCTTAAACCATGGTTTTGGAAATTTTGGTGTTGCAATTTTAGTGGTATAAGAGCTCAACTTTTAAAAATGAATGAGATTTTGAAAAATGAGTCATTATGAATAGGAATAATCTGAGAAGAGTGTTGCTTGGATCGTCTATAAAACACCAAAAGTGTTTTCCATAAATGAAGTAGTATGCAAAATAATAACTGAGTAAATGAAGGAGAGAGTTAGGTGTACCATAATGACCGAGTGGTGAAGCCCTCTAGTGAGCCAAGAGTGGAGTCTGTCGGATTTATGACTCCTACTATGGACTGTCATGCTATTAAGCTCCACATGGGAATAACTCTGCATGAATATCTGTATGAGCCACATCCTTTAAGGGTATTCAATCACCTTATATGTGACAAATGAGAATATGAAAATCATTTATAATCGAACCTAACTCATATTTGAGATTCGAGGAAAAAAGGAGAATTCCATGTGGAGGAATCTCCCCAACTACAAATGAAACTAGAACACTTCAAGCCATACTAGGATTTTGTGAGGGTGTCCAAAATACCATACTCGAATTCTCTGTTAGAGAGAACACCTACAAGTGACACCAAAGGAGTCATAGGGTTTAACCCGTTTCCATTGGCTTTGGGCCCAATCATATGAGTTTTCAAAATACAGCTTGGGTCCACTTTACTTTTCAAAATCATGGCCTTGATTTCGAATGATTACAATAACATAAATAAGTCTTTTGATTTAAAACTTTTATCTTTGTGTTGCTAGCCCAATGGGCTCCAACCCGACTCTGGCTCAATAGCTTCAGTAAATAATATCAATTTGTGATAATTTTATCTGTCTCTTAAATAAGAACTTATTTATGGGTTTGATCCGTTTCCATTGGCCTTGGGCCCACTCATACGAGTTTTTAAAACACAAACTTGGACCCACTTCACTTTTCAAAACTGTGCCCTTATGTCTACTTTCATAGAACTAGATCTAGCCAACCTTCTAGTGATCATGAGACTCACCCATTTTCTGTATCGACGATTGGAACTAGACCATTCCCCTTGAAGTGTATCCATACATCGTTCAAGGGCAGTCCAATTATCATACTTCATTTTTTCTATAAAAAACCCAAAAGATTTGAGCAGTTTCACACCATCATGAGATTATATTTCTGAAAATTTAATTTTCTAAATAAATCATGCTTTTAAGTATGCATCATTGGTCCAATCGTACTCGATGATAAAAATCACACTCACATGTATTCTGAAACTTGTTCGTCGTGGGGATTTCTAAGCTTGGCGTGCCTGTCCTTTGCACCAATTTGTAATTGATTCGTTCCTATAATAAATTGGGCAATTAAGTCCCATGTACTAAGGTAATCACACTTAAGACCCATAACTTTCTAATAATTATGATTTGGTCCTTAAGTTATACCTTAATTTTAATTAGGTTCCTAAGATTCTTAAATCTTCCGTTTGGGTCCCTAATTTCTCAAAATTTCCAATTGGGTACATAATTTCTCACTAATTGTAGAAAATCCCAAAAAATAAAAAAATTGAATACCATCAATTCGACCTTAATACTTCCCAATTGAGCATCGTAAATAGTAAATTCCAACAAAGAACGGTGGAGGGGACTTATCACGACGGTTCAAGGAAGGTGTGGATGACTTGATTTGGTCGTGGTTGGCCAAGGTTGGCTCAAATTGAGCTTAGGTTTCTCTAATCCAGATAGTCGAGGGAGTAATAGTATTGTGTGAGCTCGCTAACACTTCTCCGATTATTCTCAATGCAATTGAAGAGTACAACCATGTAGAGGACTTCTGCCAGGGAACTTGAATTCACCTTCTAAGGTCCCTCTCTCCTATGTGTTCGTTGACCGAATATGCCTTTTAGTTGACCATGACACATGGTGTCCTCTGATTAGATAATTTAAATTCATCAGCTTTCCCACCTATCGCACTGTGCCATTACCATGTGTTAACCGTGTCAACTTCTTATTGGTCGATCGTTCTCCGACATCCTAGTCGATTGCTGACTTGGTACCTTTGCCACATGTCAACTTCTCAATGGTATGCCATGTTGACAAGTCTTCTCCTTAATTGACAGTTTCCAATGACGTATTCGTTGACTAGTGACACGTGTCACGCTCCCATTGTTCAGTTTCCAATGACGTATTCGTTGACTAGTGATACGTGTCACGCTATGATTGGTTAGTGCTTTTATACGCTGACAGAGTGACTTACTGGGCACGTTTCACCATATGTCATGCGTTGATTGGTCACGTACACTGACTGGGCACTGACGTGGCAAATGGTCCGTTGACTAGCTAGACTGTTGACCAGTTCAGTTGGACCAGGTTTAATGACCCAAAATTAAAAATTGATCGGTTTAAGCCTAATTCGATCGGTTTTCTAAAATTTAAAAATTTCTAAATTTATTTTCTACATTGTGGTGACATCAATTTCCCAAATTGATATTTTAAAGTCACCTATAAAAATGAATCTTTAATCTAGTTCTTCCAAGTTTAGTCTGGTTCATCCCGATTCATGTCCACCCTAAACTAGTTCGGTTTTCATATCCAATTTGGCTCATGACCCGTTTTCATTATTTTTGGATCTTCATTGAACACTTGGGAATGTCCCATTCTCATTTTAGTTTTTCTCTTTTCCAATTCCGGTTCACTTCGGACCATAGTTTTCTCTCAAAATTTTTTAATTTTCATTTCCCAATTTCTTATTTTAAGAGAACATAGTTTACCTGTGATCTTAAAGGGTTACTAGACACTTATGGGGAATAAGGGAAGATTCTTGTTAAGTACGCTAGAGACCTAGAGAGTCCGATGCATAATGATTTGGCTGGCAATTGATGGGATAGTCCCTCAATAGCAGACATTCTCTTTACATCTATGATGGGTAAATTAGTTCATACATACTCGTTTGGTATGTGTAACTTGATCCATATAGACTTGTGGTTAGGGATGAGTTTTCGTACTAAGGTGGTTACTAAAGTTGTTCCGAACTACAAATAGAATAGTAATGTACCTCCATTCTACGACTGTTAATCCTTCTATGATGGAATTGATGTATTTGTGATGTGTAACTTGGTTCATATAAACTCGAGTGTGATTTTTTAAAGATATAAATCTCAACATTATAACATGTGCTTGTTGATGTGAAGTCTCAAGCCTAAGTATAAATGAATTAAAACATTATAATGTTTATACAAATATCTCTTATAGACATTTTTGAGTAAGTGTTAAATTAGGTACTTGAAGTCTTGATGTCAGATAATATACTCATTTAGCTTTATAGCTCACCCCTTCAATATCCTAGTAAACCAAACCCTAGAAGAAGTGTGATGGTATTAAAGGAAGTTGGGATGTGTTAATTAAAAGTACATCTTTTATGAATATTCAATACTTATATTCCAGTATTTTTTATTGAAACTATTTTTTATATTATTTAAAATGAATAATTTGAAAAGGTTATAATAACAAGTTTTGTTCGAATACTTAAGTCATGTCGATCCTACAGTGGTAAAAGTTCACATTATTGTAGTATCGAAAGAATGTAGCAATTTATTTATAAGTCAGAGACAATATTAATAAACTCACTCACCTTAAATTTAGGTTTTTCCTAATACTCAATGACTGAATGCCTTAACTTAATATAGTTGATGAGTAAAAAAACTTGATATAGTAAAATTCAAAACCTATAAATATTCTATTTATTTAGTTATTTTCCCTTATATCAAGATTAAAAGCAAGTTTCTCGGTATAATTTGTATCCGTCTAACTTTTTTTAGTAATTTATGGTTTTATCCTTTCGAGAATTTATACTTAGATTCCTACACTTTCCATTTTACATTTATATCTCTTAATTCACCATTGATTTCAATTTAAGCACTTACCTTTTTTTCATAATTATATTTAACTCTCCATATTTTTTTTCATTTAAACACCTTTGATAGGCTAAATTATGAAAATACCCATAATTTTTTCCCAATTCCCTAAAATTTTGAATTTCCCCTCTTTTGAACTACCAAATTCAAGATCACATAAATTTGGGTTTTCAAGTTCCCAATCCGACTTTTACTTGATTTTAATCTACTTCTCTACTTTCCTATGATTATTTCATGTTTTGAATCGATCGATTTGGCCTTAATTTGGATGAGATCGGAGTTTTGTCGAAAAAACTTTCTAAAGAGAGAAAATAATGATTTCCTACGAGTGTCAACTAGTTGGCTAGAGCTTGAGTGGTGGGAAGATAGCTTGACTACTTAGGGATTTCTTAGAACCAAGTGTGGCCTTAATTGGTGGTTGGAAGGGCATGAATTTTCATATAATTAAGTGAGAACGGAAAAAAAACTCGAGTTTTCCAGTGGTTGATGGTGGATGTGTTAATTAAGCCATGAGTGAAAACTTAAATACTTCTTAAGAGTACTTAGAGACCTAGCCTAATTGGGTTAGATCACTTAGGTGGGTGGAATTGACTCAGTAATGTCAAAGAATATTTCAGATTTTTTGAGTTGTAATAATATTTGATCACGATTATCTTTTCTTTATCACTATTGAGATTCGACATTGTCACAAGGAAGTAGAGGACATCCATAGAAGTATACGGAACCAAAAGGCGGGAAATTTGATTAAGAAAAAGTGGCAAATCAAAGATATGATATTTAGCTTACCAAAAATTGGAGTAGTCAGTATTCAAGTAGAGTTTGCATTAGGGAGAAAATGAGATGAGAGTAACATTTATATTTATATAGGAGCTCCCGAGCTAATTCAGTCGCAAAGACCTTTTCCCTAACATTTAAATGTAAATTTCACGCATATGGGACAATTGAAAGATGCAATGCTAGCTAGGTTGGTTCGGAAAGTTTATACATAAAATTACGGAATGATGGAATATATTAAATAGAGACAATTAATCTAATTGCACAATCACTAGTAGTAAAGTTTTTTCTTTGCATTAGTAGTCCAATTCTCATGAAAGTTTACTTCAATTAAACATCACCAATGTTTTTTAAATGACAAATTTCAAGAACTTCATATGAATCTTCCATTTAGATAGAATTTCTAAAAGAGGGTGACCATATACAAATAGTTGGTTGTAATGGCATTCCAAAATATTTTCGTGATATAAAAATTGCTCAATCGAGATATGATAAATATCTCTATCTCAAGGAAAATTCACTTTATAGCTCTTTGGGCATATGGATGTTGAGTTGTAAATCAACTTTCACTTCCAACATGACAATCACACTCAAATCCAATTTAATATAAAAGATTAATAAGGAAACTTTTTATCTTACTCTTAATGGACTTTGATAAATAATTTTTTTTAAACTGTTCATGTAGATCTTAGAGGAAAGTCACTGAAATAATATAGTATTATTTGAAAATAATCATAGGTTATAAAATGCATTTATCCACTCAATCCTCATTACAATTAATTTAATTTATGGATATAAATTAGGTTTATCCATGTTCAACTAGTATATTTTGCTTCTTCCTTGATTATTCTATTATTTCTTTAAAATCAAATATGTAATATGGAGTAAAATCTTTAGTCAGATTATAATATTAGGCGAGGACACTAATCGTGAATCATTATAATAATGAGAATATTTTCCTTGAGAATATGATCACATATTATATAAAATAAATAAGTGTTGTGAGTTTATAAGGTTAGAAACCTTTCACTACTTATAAATTATAATTTTTAAATAGAAATATATCCGACATTTTATCGGTATATAATACATTCTCCCATATGGTATTATAGCCAATGAACTCACACTCGTACTTTACCCGAGATTAAAAACGTTCAACTACTTACAAGTCATAATTTTTAAGTATATATGATTCCGACCCCTTATCGGTACACAATATATTCTAACATCCACATTTAATTCTTATATTCTATGAAATGAAGAAAATGTTAATATCACATTGAATTCAATCTACTATGAATGGACTAAGTACATATAATTCATTTACATTATATTCCTAAAAATGTTGTGACCAGTAGCATAAAATTAATGCACATTTCATCTCAAAATCAATTAGCATACCTTCTAACCATGCATATCATGGACGATCAAATTACTTGGTATTCAATTAGAGTCTTTCACAACCGTATTGCATCATTTGAGGGGGAGTATTAGACTTTTTTCGTTTTATAGTAAAGAGCTTGAAATTGAGGAATGTGATGAGTATTTAAAACTATTAATAGGTATGCGTGACATTTTTGTATATTTGTTTTCTTCATTAGAGACTAACTAGTCATTTTGCTTGGTAAATTTGAGTTTTTCACTCTTTTATAAATGTTGGAAGATTGATAGGCTTTCATTAATATCGTCAAATAGACCAAAGAAGCATCTATGATTATCAGTTCTCTTATTGTCTTTTCTTTCTATTTATGTTGCACAAATTATGTGCTTCATATTTGTTTGCACAAAAATTCCTTGTTATATCCCTTAAGCTATAACATGAAAAGAAGAGAAAGCTTATGAATTTAAGTGTATCTCCTTGATATGAGGATTGATGTGTCATGATGACTGTAGGCAAATTAATGCCTCAAATAGAATATTTGAGTCCATCTCCAAAATGATAGACGACGATCAGTGCTCACACGCCATTTAGACCACACGTACTACACTTGTATCCTCGCATTCTAGGGCAGTAGTAGTGTAGATCCGAATTCCACCTTTTATCAGCACTCTCAAAGGTATTTTGTCACATAGTCCCGTCTTTGTCATTCGAGAAAGTGTATTAAACAACCCATTGTAATTAATTTTAATTATACTTGTCAGGATTGGGATCCATGAAGTGGGCAATGCTTTCTCAGCTGTAACAATGCAAGGCATATAGATGGACCTGTTAGATACTTATAATCCTCTAGAGTTGTATGGACATTAGATAGAACATATTGAATACAATGTAAGACATGTTAAAATTTAGAGCCATTATATTATTTATAAATAACCTAACTCTGAATGTAGTTTATCATGTTGATCCAATTTTTCTAATTTTAGTTTAAATAGAAATTATTTAACTAAGTTTATTGGTTAAATATTGTGCAAAAAAAAAGTTTCTGTTAAATAATTTATCAGTTCTAATATAATAAATAAAAAAAATCAAATAAGTATTTCATTAATATTTCAATAAATGAACCTATGATATTAATTTATTTTATAAACTCATAATAATTTATATTTTATTTAATTTAATATAATATTTTTAATACTAGTGCAACCTCCTCATAATTATTTACGAGTTAAATATTATTTTTTAAATTTAATACGAATAAAAATAATGTATGGGAGAGTATATTTTTCCTAAATAATTAAATTATATTAAATATATTTTATATAATTCTTAATTTATTAGTTATTATATATAATTAAATTATATTAAATATAAAATTTTACTACTATCTATAATAAACTTTTGTCATATTTATTTTTATAACACTTCTTTTTTTCCCATGTTTTGTTTTAAATGTAATGATGTGGGATACTGTTCCCATTAGGAGTCAATCGTACTGGCAAGATGAAAACAGTCCTGACGAGGTATATTATTCATAAATCAAGAAACTGCAATAGAAAATAAATTAGTTTTATTTTTGTTAGATATGCATAATTAGCATAAAATTAAAGAAAAATGATAAAACGGGGAGAAGTAGGATAAGATTTCGCTCCCAGAAGGGATATGGATACAGCCACTCTTCTCCGCTCCTTCCCATCTAGATCGCCATTGCTGCTCTTCTCCGTTCTACCCCGACCAGCAGCCACTAATCTCTCGTTCTCCCCTCACCACCGCCGCTATCAGCTCAGAGTCAGAGCCACCGATGGGGCTGAAGGCAGCGGCAACGACGGGACAAGGCCAACAAGGCAGGCTCCACCATCCTTAACCCCTCCGGAGACAGTCGAGATCCGATTCCGACGTGGCTCGAGGAGTCGAAGGCAGAAGCAGCAGATGGAAGAAGGTGGGCGGTCGATGAAGGTCCCGAAGGAGGAGGAACCGGTGCCGCCCAAGAAATGGGAGGAGATGAGCCTGGGAGAGAAGGCCACGGAGCTGTATGTGGGGGAAAAAGGGTTGTTGTTTTGGCTGAACAAATTCGCCTACGCTTCTATCTTCATCATGATCGGAGCGTGGATCATGTTCCGGTTCGTCGGGCCGGCCCTCAACCTCTACCAGCTAGACTCCAACCCTCTCCCCCCTACCTCCATCTTTAAGGGCTAGATCTCCGAAGATATCAGGGCGATATGTTTGTTGCTTGCGTTTGCTTATGTAGAAAATTTAATGCAGATGAATTATAATTACTCACCATTTGCTTTGCTGTGTGAGAACCGGAATTCCATAATCAAGGAGCTCCAACTAAGCATTTACTTGGGACGGATAAAGGAAATTGCGGAAAAGTGGCCAGGACAAGAATATGAATGCATATAAGGTAGGATAGGAAGTTTGGGACTGAGCTGAATCTGGTCGTGCTTTAGGCCAGTAAGAGAGGTCGGCGAACTATAGTTAATTTGCGTAAACAAAATATAAGTACTAAATTTTTATAAAATGTGTACATTTAATTAACTTATCATAATTTCTCTTAATACCATCATTTCACTTCTACTATTTGGATTCTTAAAAAAAGAAGAATATTGTAGAGTATGATATATTAAAAATAGTTTATAAAATTATCTAACACCAGGAGATTACGTAAATGGTTCAACACAAACTATAAAAAATTATTGGAATAAACTTAATAAATTTTGAACTTTTAATTTACTAAAAATTTAACATTTAACTTATTATACATTTTTTTAAAGTATTTAAATTTATAAAAACACACATAAGTTCTTATTTTTCACATTTTTACAATGTATTCATTATTTAGGGGACGAGATTATATACCGCCATCCAATTTTATGCCCATTGAACCCACTTAATTGGTATCATCTTCTCTCATTCTTGCATTATTGTCGAACAAGATCATCACTACACATCAATAATTATCTCATAATTTTGCACTTATAAACACAAATAATAGTATTTTTTAAATATTTACACTTATTCCTTAAATTTTTGTACAAACAAGAATCTTACATGGTGTGACTTGTTTCAATATTTGTCATTAATTACTAGACATAACTTTATAATTTTACAAGCTAACCAATCCCTTCTACTATTATTATTTATGGGAAAAGTTTCATTTTCAAGTTTTCAAAAATATCACATAATTGATCCTACTTTTCTTTTTGGGTTATAACTCATCTCTTTCAATTCATGGTCTATAACTCACTTTCACCGGTATTTTCAATATAGCTTATAGCCCACTTATTTTGAAAACGATAACATAGAGCCCACTTTCATAAAACAATTGTCTCAACCATTTTTATTGACCATAAACTTTGCCTATTTTTTTTAGGTCAATAACAAAATTAGAGCTAAGGTTTTTTAAAAAAACTTATCCCACATAATTTTCTATTTTTTCTAAAATTTTTCTAAATTATACTCTTATTTTAGAGAAATTATAAGTAATGATTTATAATTGGTCTAATCAGACGTGATGCGTGAAATCTTACTTATGGTAATCTAATTATGTATTTGTCTAATAAAGATTCCCAAGTTTTCGTGGTTTGACTCGAATTATCGGGCTTATAACCAGCTACGTCCCCTTTTCAATACAAACGTGAGTATCATCACCCTTGTATTAATAAGTGGACAAAAAACTTAGAATATAAAAATATTTTCACACATATACTAAAATTCATTTCAAAATAATACAATATTCATAAATAAATAAAATATTTCTAGTGAATAATAATACCGATAAAAATTAAATAATAACCTTCATGTTAAATTCTTTAATTGTGAAATCATTCTCAATTTATTTCCTAGAAAATATTTAGAAGGCCACGACTAAGTGAGTAAGATTCTTAAAGTTGAGCTGGCCCAACCACTAATCCTCTACCAAAAACTCAATATATATGTAATGTCTTCTATTTATTTCTAGCCATCTTAGTTATTATAATTTGAATTAATTGACTAAATTCTTATATCCAATTTGCATAGTTACACGTCCTAATGATTGTATAACTTGAATACTCAACTACTTATACTTGTGCAAAGCTCATCACAATCATCTATGGCCCCACCATGCTCTCTCTCATGATGATATGTGTGTCGTGCTACACACTCCTAAAATTATATAGGTCTATATCCTCACCAAGAAGCATCAATATACTCAGGTGCCCCACAGTGCACTCTTGTAATGTAAGATCTCTCTGTCATGGCAAGCCACCAACTTCTCGCACTCTAATACAAAAGGGACCTTTCATGGATTTGTGAATAACCTATTAATCTTCGTAACAGGTCCACCTTATCTCCCAATTCCCAATAAACTACATCTTATGATACTACCCCTATTGAGTATCTTGTTGAGACCCTCAATTACTTCTCTTATATATATATATATATATACGCATGCATCCAAATCAATATTCAAGCACAATAAAAATCATAATTCATATACATGTCACGCATGTCTCATCTCATAGATACGCCGTGATTCATACAAGATGTTCATACTCATCTTAATATTATACTTTATATATAGCTTATCACTTTCTATGTTCATAGTATGCCATGATACTAAGTTTATTCATGCTTCAAGACATATCGTCTTCTATATTCATAGCATGTCATAATATCAAATATATTCATGCTTCAAGCATGACATATTATAACATCGGAAGTTTTAGATCTAGTGTTAAATCCACTTAGACCAAAAAATTATTATTGAACCAGGGATGAAAATCTAATAATAGAGGGTTAGAGTAAAAATTAAGTTATAAAATAGTTCAAACCCAAAGATATGAGTAAATGGATGAGTCATCTGGAATACCCTCAAAAGATCTATCGAGAGATGTAAAAGGCCCAAATGTGAACCGACCCAAATCAAAGCCAAACCGATTTACGGGAAAATACCCCAAATTTTAAAGATAATTTAAAAAACTCCAAAAGGGAGGATATTGAGCCCAATCAATAGATAATGAGAATAGTATTTTTTAGAAAAATAAATTGGTCCAATTAGAGGTAAATTATCTTCGAAATGGTTGAAACTGGTCAAATAAACAAATCGGCACGTCACATCGAATGCACATATGCAGAGCGTGGTGCACATGCACGCATAACCAAGCACACGCGTCGTCCCTCTCACCTGACCCAACCCAATTTTCGCGAAATAACTTGATAAAACTAGTGGGGAAATTAATTCATTCAAATGGCTATAAGCTATGGAATGACTTATGGGAGCTATAATTATATAGCCTTATAAGTTTAGAATTCAACCATATAAATATAAGAACTTGACGTCACGATGTCAATTACTCAGCTCACTGAGTTGTTGAACTCATTTCACTCCAAATATCCCTTTCAGGCAATAAAGGTGAAAAATAACAAATGGATAATGAAAAGAGCCATCCAAAACTAAAGATATGCCTTAAATTCAGTATTTGGTCCCAATATAATTTATGAAGTGTATTTTCTAAATATTTAAATGATTAATTTTGAGAAATAACTGGTGTGGTTTTATCTTATGCCTTACACCCTATTGAACCCTATTGTTGTAAAGCCGAGAGGATGTGGTGGGTTGTCTGCAGGTCCGACTGGGGAAACCGAGTAGGGGTGTGACATTATCCTTGCTGCTTAGGGCATCTGTTACAACATTTGCCTTTCAAGGATGGTATTCAATTACTAGGTTATATTCCTTTATCAATTCCAACCATCTCCGCTATTACAGGTTTAGCTCTTTTTGGGTCATGATATACTTCAGACTCTTATAATCTGTGAATACTCTGACACATGATTCCATAATGATAGTGTCGCTAAATCTTGAGGGTGGACACTATAGTTGCCAATTCGAGATCATGCATAAGGTAGTTACCTTCTTGTTTCTTTAGTTGTTGATAAGCGTATGTAATTACCCTATCTTTTTACATTAGTACATATCTCAACCCTTGGACGGATGTGTCACTATACACAATGTACTCTCCTCTTTAATTCTTTGAACACTTCATTGCACTTCCCTATCCATTTAAACTTTATAACCTTCTAGGTTAACTTGGTCATCAAAGAAACTAGTATGGAGAAGTCTTTTACAAATTTCTGATAGTACTCAGCAAGTCCTAGGAAACTCTGAACTTCCGTGGGATTCTTAGGTGATTTTCAATTAGACATTGCCTCAATCTTTGAGGGGCCAACCATAACTCCTGCTCTTGAGATGATATGTCTTAGGAATTCCACCTCTCTCAACCAAAACTCACAAATTATAATTGATTCTTCAATATGATTTTTAGTACTATTCTCATCTGCATTCCACAGTCTTCTTCTAACTAGGAATATATTAGGATGTCATTTATGAACATGATAACGAATTGGTGTAGAAACGATTGAAAGACCCTATTCATTATGTCGCACCCGACCCGGTTGGTCGGATCCCTGTGATCAACCCGCCGCTCCCTTGGTTTAAGAGGGGTTTCCCCTTCTTTATTCAAGAGAAGCCAGATGTAAATTCAAACCTTGTTCCCTAGAATAGTATATATCAAACTAAAGCAAGCTTAAAAGAAACTTTAAGCATACCTAACAAATGGTACATCTTCACGCTCTCTTTTACTTTATCTCCTTACTCCTAAAAAGTGATAAAGAGAGAAGGTGAGTTCTACAACTCAATGAGCGGATGTTGAGAGGAGTTTTCAAAACAACTTTGGTTTATAAAAACCATGCCAAGGTTATCATTTTCCTTTTAAATAGATTTTCCTCCAATTTAGATTTTCAATACCTTTTTCATTTTCATATTAGGTGTGTTTAACTTTCTTAGTCCATCCCCTTGCCTCGAGAGGCGTTTAGCAAACAAACACACACCTTTCATCAGGAAGGGTACAAACATTCACAGGTGTAGTACGTCTACTACACCCACTTGTGGATCAGAGCATCTTTACCGTCCACCAAGATAGAAGCCCGTCCACTTCTACCCTGGGTCTGAGTGGACGAACCAGACGTATGACCCTTAGACTCGAATGCCACTTTGTGTTCGTATGAGGACGAAGACCTAATCTTGACCCCACCCCACTCTCATGCGTAAGAAGCTTACAAAGTTTCAAGACTAACTAGCACAACAAACTGTCCTTATCTCCACCATGTCATCCAACAGCCCTTAGGACCCATCACTACTCCTTAGGGCATCTTGATGGTCCTGTACCATAAGTGCATGCACAAACAAGAGTTTTCATATAATTTCCCATCCTCTTTGGTGCAAACTCGACCTGCAGCTGATTGTCTAGGTCGGTCCATCGACCTGACCCTGACGCACTACCGCTAGTCCATTGAGCATTGTTGGTCCTAACTCGGTACCATGGCTCAATACACAACCAATTCCATTAATTAGGAGTTTTCATGGCTCTTCATAATAAAGTTTTTTTACGAGCTTCTGCCCATGCCAACTGACCTTGGGCCCACTGCACGTGTTTTCCAAAACTGGGCATTGAGTTCCCTGACTTCAAAATTGAGGCCCCTGGCCTATCTGAGCTGTTCTAGCTCCCGTCAAGAAGTTCTCTCAAATATTTTAAGCATTGACACACAGTTAAGGGAGAACACTTTTGACAAAATTCACTTTTAACTCATCACACCAACTGGGTGTGATGATAACTCCGCTTACAACTGGTAGGTGAGTTTCTTCTTTCTCAAAGAAACTCATCATACCAACCGGGTATGATGTTTATTTATTCCTACTTACAATCGATAAGTAGGCTTTATCCATTAAAAATAGTGCTCATTATCCCAACCAGGTATGATGTGAAATAATCCCACTCACAGGGGCTTTCAACTTAGAAAAGATGTTAATCACCCCAATCTGGAATGACATTTAAAAAGTCCCACTCACTTGGTCACTATGACACGTTCGTCCCTATTCAGCTTTCAAGTCCATGCTAGCTTTTCCTAGTTGGCGTTCCAGTCTCTCGTGTCCCTACACAATTTGGGTATCCTTATCAATTAATATTTGGCATGAAAGCCTTCGTTTTCTCATATATGAGCGACTAGGCTCAAAACTTTTGATTTATTGCACTTAGGTCCCTAATGTTAACTTTTTCCCCAAATTGAATCCTAGGGTTTCCAATATTCCCTTTGGATCCTCAATTTACTCAAAATTGTGTAAGGGGCTCAAGTTTTCTAAATTTCCAATTTGGTCCCCAATTTTTCAAAAATTACGATTTTGCCCCTACTTTCCAAAAATAGCAATTTGGCCCCCAAATATTTTGAAAATTGACCAATTGGTCCCCCATCATTTTTCTCATTTCCAATTGGCCTTCAATTTTGAGAAATTGCATGGAGGTCCCTCAATTTTTCGAAATCCCCAATTTTCCCCTAATTTCTCCATTTTATACTGACCGAATTTGATTTCTTCAAATTGGCCATTCAATCGGGGTTAATTGCTACAATTGATGGTATGGATAAATTTCTACACTTCCATATAATCCAATTACGCTTTGAATGGCAACATTTAGGTCCGAAACAAGCTCAAATGGAGCTTTGCTGGAAAACTGTTTGTAGAGAGAGAAAGCTTCGAAAGCTTATCGTCGGAGGGGCGGCGGTTCGAGCTCTCAATCTGGGGTGGTAGCTCTCGTCTTTAGATTTTTCCTAGGATCAAGAATTGCTACAATTGAAGTCCATATGTGGGTGAATTTTATCAGTGAAATTTGACACTTTCTCTCTCAAACACCGATCTATAATGATGGAGTAGGACCGAATTGGCTTACCTTTCACCTCTATGGAGGTCGTGTGAGGGCCGTGGGGGCATCGTGGAGGCTTGGTTTGGCAGGAGGGGGTCTGAATTTGGCTGAATTGAGCTCGACCAAAATAAGGCAGCTTCGATCCGTCGGAGCTGCTTCACTATTTGATTTTGTCGGCGCTTCTCTAGCGGTCTTTGAGTCGAAAGGAGGTTGTTGTCAGGTAGCTGACTTCCCCTGGAGTCTATTGGACCCGACCTCACCTTTTGAGGCTAAGAAAAGTGCCCAAGTCGGAGCTCTGGTTCGAGCTTCACCGGAAAATAGAGCACTTGAGAGAGAATGGAGATTTGAGGTGTGTGAAGGATGAATGGAGAGGAGCTCTTTATTTAGGGAGCTTGGGGACCCTCTGCCCGACCACTTTCCATTTTGGTTGAGCTTATCCGCGCCCGAAAATGCCCTGATCGGAGAGGATATTCCTTCCTCGGCGAAGGAAAGTTTTTGAACTAATGAATTTGTCATTATGAGGAAGAAGGCGACACTATTCCGAACCGGACCAGACTAGTCCGACCAGGTTCAATAGCAAAAATCGGCCGGTTCAGGCCTGATTCGACCAGTTTTCTCAAATCTAAAAATTTCTAAATTCATTTCTTATCCAATGGTGGCTTCAATTTTTCAATTTGATCACTTTAAGCCACCAAGAAAAATGAATTTAGAAACTCTTTAATGTATGGTTCAAACCGGTTCAATTCAGTTCGATCCAGTTCAAGTCTGGTTCACCCTAAACCGGTCTAGTTTTCTCTTCCAATTTTCTCAATGGCTCTTTTTCATGATTTTTATGACTCTTTGAGTCACTTGAGATTTTCAAATTTCCCATTTTACCCTTTATTTACCAGTTTTGGTTCGTTAACTTGCTCGATTTTCTCTTTGAATTGACCGGTTATTTTCTCGATTTTCTTATCTTTAAAGGAACAGAGTTTACACAGTAGGTCCATGAACGTAGTTGGTGCATTATTTAGTCCAAAGGCCATTACTCGGAACTCATAATATCCATAACGAGTCTGGAAAGCTATTTTTTGTATATACTCTTCCTTTATACTTAATTGGTAATGTCACAATTGTAAATCAACCTTGGAGAAATACGATGCTTCCAGTAGTTGGTCAATAAAGTCATCTATCATTGGGAGAGGATACTTGTTCTTTATTGTGGCTTTGGCTCAATCGTCGGTAGTCCACACACAACCGCATGCTCCATCCTTCTTCTTTACAAATAATACATAGACACCCCATGTAGAGTGGCTTGGGCATATCAATATTTTTTCCAATAGCTCGTCCAGCTATTCCTTTAGCTTCTTGAGCTTTGCTGGTGCCATCCTGTATGGGGCTTGGGAGATCAGATGTGTTCCTGGAATTATATCTATCACAAAGTAAAACTACCATTCCGGATGCAGTCTAGGTAGTTCTTTAGGGAATACACCGGGGTACTCTTTTACTACTACACATCTTTCGGAGAGGTTTGTTCCATCTCTTTACTTGATATACAAGCAAAAAAGGTGGCACACACTTTCTGAATCATCTCTTGTGCTATGAGTCTTGAGATCATGTGCGGTTTCCTTCTACCCTTTTCCCCCCAGAACATGTTTTTTGTCATGGTAATAGTATGAAATGTCACTTTCTTCTCTTACAGTCTACCTTGGCATGATGCCTTTCCAACTAATCCATTCCTAGGATTTGGTCTACATCCTTTAAGGGTAGTAGAATCAAGTCCACATCGAGCATCCTTCCTTTAATTCCCACTTTACAAGCTCTTATTACTTTGTCTCTTATTAACACTCCCCCCAATGGGTGTGTGTATCAGTATTCCGTGTTCTAATGGAGACAGTGATAATGGTACTCTTTGTGCCATTCCTTCACTTAAATAAGATCGATTTGTCCCATAATCGATAAGGGTGAATGCCTTTATACCTTCATGATTTCTACTTCTAAATACCCTGTATTTGAAAAAGAAATATTCTATTACTCCTTTGTTCCAAAAAGGCCTTAAAAAGGTCAAAGCTACATTAAATGGAAGGAGGATCCAACTTGTCACGCCCCGACCCGGTTTGGTCGGATCCTCGTGATCAACCAGCCACTCTCCTGGTTTATTAAAGGATTTCCCCTTATTGTAAATCGTAAAGAGTAAGACGTCCTTTAACCTGCACCTTTTCCTGGAATAGCATAATCAAAACTGCATAAAATTTAAAACTTTACATACCTGTCTTACAGGTATCTTAGTTGACGGTCTTTAAGGGGAGGCTTTCTAGGATTTTCTGAAAGGGATATAAGGGAGGGGATGAGTATGACTACACAATGAATGGGTTTTTAAAAGCTTTTGACTTTTAAGAAAAATATTTATATGGAGTGTGCCAGATTCCTTTGTTTTAAAAAATCCATTCATTTAAAAATTTGGGTTTTCCCACCATTTCTTATTTACCACGGTGTGTCATCACCCAACACACATCCTTCATCATGAAGGTTACACACATTCGCAAGTCAGTATCACTACTGAACCTGCTAGTGGCTTCAGAGCGACTTTTCCTGCCACCTAGATAGAAGTACAACCACTTCTACCTTGGGAATGAGTGGATGTACATGACATCCGACCCACAATCCCGAAATCACTTCTTCGTGTCCGTATGAGGACAGAGACCTCATCCTATCCCCACCCGATCTCATGCACTTGGTGCTACTCCAGATTTCACATAGACACCTAGAACGACGAACTGCCCTTATAGCCACCAGGTCGTCCAGTGCCCTTAGGATGCATCACTACCCCTCATGGGCATCTTGATGATCCCGTACTCACAATGCATGCACAAACAATGTTTTCGACAGAGCATGTTAGTCCTATCTTGGTACCATGACCAAACAATTCACTTATTAAGTTTTATGGCACATGTATCATGTTCATTTACGAGCTCCTGCTCGTGCCAAACTGGCCTTGGGCCCATTGTACGTGATTTTCAAAATCGGGCATTTAGCCCCCAAGTTCCAAAACCGAGGCCCCCGGCCTATCACAGCTATTCGAGCTCCCGTCGAGATGGTCTCCCAAATTGTTTAAGCATTGGCACATAGTTAGGGGAGATCACTTCCGACAAAACATATGTTTTCTCTATCCATTATACCGCCTAGTATAAGGACACCTCCGTTCATAATCGATGAACGGGTTTTCAACTTCTTTCGAGGAAGTCTCATCATACCAACCGGGTATGATCTACTTACAACCAGTAAGTAGTTTTTTCGCATGATTTTCACATCACTTTCTCTAAGTAGTGATGTTTAAAATACCACTAAATAGTGGGTTTTCATATCAAGGTACTTATCATTCCCAACCGGGTATGATATAAAATTTCCGCTCACAACTGGTAAGTAGTTTTAAAATTTTAAGTTGTGCTCATCATCCCAACCAGGTATGATGTTAGTAAACCCACTCACCCATTAATGCCGTGAATTCCACTGGACCGGTTCTTTGTATTCATGCGAGCTTATCCTTGCTGGCGTTCCTGGTACTTCATATTCCTACATGATATGAACATCTCGGTTCATTATCCTTCGGCCTAATTGCCTTCATTCATTCCAAATGAATGAGAAAGTCAAACTTTCATTTATTTGCAATTAGGTCCCTAAAGTTATTTCTCTTTAACTTTAAGTCCCTAATGTCGGTTTTTCCTCAAATTGAGTCCCGAAACTTCTAAAATTTATCATAGGACCTCCATTTATTCCATTTCACTAAAAGGGGATTAATTTCTCAAATTTCCAATTTGGTCCTCCAACTTTTCCAAAATTACCATTTTGCCCTTCCTTTACAAAAATGGTAAGGTTTGCCCCAAAAATTCTAAAATTTCTCAATTGGTCCTCCAACATTATTTTCCTGCCCAACTTAAAATTTTAAGTTGTGCTCATCATCCCAACCAGGTATGATGTTAGTAAACCCACTCACCCATTAATGCCGTGAATTCCACTAGACCGGTTATTTGTATTCACGCGAGCTTGTCCTTGCTAGCGTTCCTGGTACTTCATATTCCTACATGATATGAACATCTTGTTTCATTATCTTTCGGCCTAATTGCCTTCATTCATTTCAAATGAATAAGAAAGTCAAACTTTATTTATTTGCAATTAGGTCCCTAAAGTTATTTCTCTTTAACTTTAAGTCCCTAATGCCGGTTTTTCCTCAAATTGAGTCCCGAAACTTCTAAAATTTATCATAGGACCTCAATTTATTCCATTTCACTAAAAGGGGATTAATTTCTCAAATTTCCAATTTGGTCCTCCAACTTTTCCAAAATTACCATTTTGCCCTTCCTTTACAAAAATGGTAAGTTTTGCCCCAAAAATTCTAAAATTTCTCAATTGGTCCTCCAATATTATTTTCCTGCCCAATTGGCCCTTAATTTCATAAATTTTCATTTTGATCCTTTGAATTTCGAAAATCCCCAAATTTCCCCCCAATTTCAACTCTTCAACACTACCGAATTTAATTTTATCAAATTGACTAATCAAACACCTCTAATTGTTGAAATTGAGTTCCTACATGTTCATATGATTCTAAGGAACTTTGAATCACAGATGAGGGGATGAGGGCACGACGGTCTGAGCTTTCAATCTAGGCAGATAGCTCTCATCTTGAGGATCATCCTAGAATCAAGAATCACATCAATTGATATCGAATTGAGTTAGAATTTCATCATTGAAATTCTACCGGTTCTCTCTCTAGCACTGGTAAAAAATTGCATAGTGAAGCCGAATTGGCTTACCTTTCAGTCCTAATTCGGCCGTGGGAGGGCTTGGTTTGATCTGAGGAGGGCTTGAAATGGCCGATTTCAGCTTGGCCGAAATAGGGCAGCTTTGGTCTAAAGAGCCTGACCTTTGTTTAAGTCAAATCTCTGGTTCGAGCTTCACTGGGAAATGGAGCAGTAGAGAGAGAGAGAAAATCATACTTCTCAGGAGGTCACCCATCCTCACACTACTCTCAAGCAAGCACACTTAACTTTAAAGTTCTTATGGTATCTTGTTCACCTGAACTAATTTGGTTTTTCTATTTTATTTTGTCTTAAGTTTATTTTCCAAGGTTTAATGAACCCTTTGGATCACCCGGAAGTTGTAAATTTCCAAATTGCTCGTTCCTATATGATCGGGTTTGTAAACCGACTCAATTTTCTTACTCGGTTTGATCGGTTCTTTTCCCGGTTTTCCTTAAGTCAAAAGTGCGGGGTTTACACAACTCCTTCCCAAAAATTCAAAAAGAAGCACCTATTCATTTGCTAGTTCCTAGACAATTAAGTTATAGGTCAAGGGTTTGGGATGTACTCATCATTACACTGGTGTACATTTTGGCAGACTCTTTTGTTAGGTTAAAGACCATTGCTGCGACTTTAGGTGGCTGTGAAAGTGCTCATTGTCCTTCATTCCTTATACCACTTCCGGATGCTACATTTTTTCCTCCAAAAAGGCTATAGGGATTCTGAGGCATAATTGTTGCTAGGGAAGGTCCATTTGTGGGGTAGCTTCGGGTTACATACCCAGGTTGATTATACTTTAAATATAAGTAGGGACGACATGGCCCATAATGCACCCTCCTACATACTTGGCAGTACGAGGATTGATTTCGCACACTAGATGCTATGCCTCAACCCGGTTTGGTCGGATCCCTGTGAGTAACCCGCCACTCACACAGTTTATTAAGAGTTTTCCCTTCTCTAAACCGCGAGGAGTAAGGCGTCCTTTCACCTGTATCTTTCCTGCAATAACATTAATGAAAACTGAATATATTATATCTTACATACCTGTCTCGCAAGTTTGGCTACAGGAAAATCTTTGGGTTTTTTTTTCCTTGGTTACCTGAAAAAGGGTAAAGGGATGGGGTGAGTTCAACAACTTAATGAATGGGTGTTGGGTAAGAGTTTTCACAAAAATAACTTTAATTGGAATGTATCAAACTCCATATTTTCTTTAAGAATATTCTTGTCTTAAATTTTGGTTTTCAAAACCTTTTTCCAAGGTTTACCAATTCTTTTTCAAGGATTCTCAAATTCTTTCCAAGGTTTTCAAAACCTATTTCCCATTTCCATATTAGGTGTATTTCACAAACAACACACACCCTTCATCAGGAAGGGTACACACACATATTCGTGAGATGCAGTTATGCCGACTACACTCACTTGTGGATCGAAGCGTATTTACTATCCACCTTGATAGAAATCCCTAAATTTTACCCGAAGTTTGAGTGAACATCTTCGATGGTCAACCCTCAGATCCAAAAATACTTTGTGTCCATATGAGGATGGACACCTCATCTTGAGCCCACCTTAGTCTCATGTGCATGAAGCTACGTTGAGCTTTCCTGACTACTCGCACGACAAGCTACCCTTATCTCCACCATGTCGTCCAGTAGCCCCTAGGACGCATCACTACCCCTTTTGGGCGTCTTGATGATCCCGAACCTCAAGTGCATGCACAAACAATAATTTTTTCACAATTCCATTTATCTTTCGTGCCACTGGTCCAATGGTCCCGACTCTCAACTCGACTTGCAGCTGTTTGTCTAGACCGATCTGTCGACCTTGCCCTAATGCACTATCTCCAGTCCATCAAGTATGTCGATCCTGTCTTGGAACCATGGCAAAATCACACATTCCATTTATTTAGAATTTTCATGGCATAAATATCACATGTTTGTTTACGAGCTCCTACTCGTGCCAATTGGCCTTAGACCCACTATACGTGATTTTCCAAAATCGGGCATATTAGCCCGCCAATTCCAAAACTAAGGCCTGTAGCCTATCTAAGCTATTCTAGCTCTAGTCAAGAAGGTCTCCCAAAAAGTTTAAGCATTGACACACAGTCAGGGAAGAACACTTTTGACAAAAATAATTTTTTCCATTCATTACACCAACCGGGTGTGATGACATCTCTGCCTCCAACCGACAAGCGGGTTTTTTTCTTCCTTCCACGAAGTCCATCATACCAACCAGGTATGATCTTCTTACAACCGGTAAGTAGTTTTTTCGCGTAGTTCTCACATCACTCCAACTAGGTGTGATGTTAAAATTCCACATAGAAGTGTTTTTTCATTTTCGAAATGCTCATCATCCCAACTAGGTATGATGTGAATAAACTAACTCACCCGATACTCGCAGTTTATTTCTTCTTAGTCAGGTTTTACCTCAAGCTAGCTTATCCTTGCTAGCATTTCGGTCCTTCATGTTCCTACATGATTTGGACATCCTTATCTATTAATATTTGGCATGATAGCCTTCATTCCTCACGTATGAACAAAAAAGCCCAAAATTTTCAATTAATTGCATTTAGGCCCCTAAAGTTCTTTTTTCTTGACTTTAGGTCCCTAATGCTAAAATTTCCCCAAATTGAGTCCCAAAACTTTCAAAATTCACTTTGGGTCCTCAATTTACTCAAAATTGTTTAAGGGGCTCAAGTTTTCCAAATTTTCGATTTGGTCCCTAACTTTTCAAAAATTACCATTTTGCCAATACTTTACAAAAATAGCAATTTGACCCCAGTTATTTTAAAAAATTGACCAATTGGTCCTCCAACATTCTTTTCATGGCCAATTGACCCTCAATTTTTGGAAATTACAATTTGGTCCCTCAATTTTACTAAATCCCCAATTTTCCCTAAAATTTTCCCTTAATTTCCACCTTTCAAACTGGCCGAATTTGATTTCATCAAATTGACTATTCAATCGAGGTTAGAAATTGAAGGTATAATTGAGTTACTACACATTCATACGATTCAATTGAGCTTTGAATTGCATGAATTGAGGCCAAAACGAGCTCAAACGGTCATTCGTCGGAAAATTGTGTGTAGAGAGAGAAAACTTCGAAAGCTTACCATTGGAGGTGCAGCGTCCAAGCTTTCGATCGGGGCAGGTAGCTCTCATCCTGAGGTTCCTCCTAGGATCAAGAATTGAAACAATTCATGTCGAATTGAGTGAGAATTTGGTCAGTGAAGTTTCACCATTTCTCTCTCTAACGTTGATCGGAAATTACAGAGTGAAGCCGGATTGGCTTACCTTTCAGCTCTAATTTGGCCGTGGGAGAGATGTAGGAGTTTTGGGAGAGCTTGGTTTGGCCTGAGGAGGGCTGAATTTGACTAATTTCAGCTCGACCGAGATAGGGCAGCTTCGGTCTGCCGAAGATGCTTCACTATTTGATTACGTTGGCACTTCTCCGGCGATCCTCGGAACGAATGGAGATTGTCGTTGGGTAGCTGACTTCTCCCCAAATCTAAGGAACCTGACCTTGCCTTCTAAGGCTTAGAAAAACCTCAATGTCGGAGCTCTGGTTCGAGTTTCGCTAGAAAACTGAGTAGTTGAGAGAGAGTGGAGTTTTTAGGTGTGAGGAAGATGAATGGAGAGTAGCTCTTTATATAGGGAGCTCGAGGACTCTCTGACCGTCCGATTGGCGCCTTTATGGCACTCATTCATGGCTTGAAATGCCCTGAATGGAAACTTTTCACCTTCACCAGCGCTATTCATTTTTCCGGTGAGTGAACAGTGATGTTATCTGAAGGAAGAAGACGACACTGTTCTAAATCAAGCTGGACCGGTTTAGGCCCGATTCGATCGAGTTTTTCAAAATTAAAAATTTCTAAATTGATCTAAATTAATTTTCTATCCAATGGTGGCCTCAATTCCTCAATTTGAATATTTCAAGCAACCTAGAAAAATAAATTTAGAAACTGGTTCAATGGTGGTTCAAACCAGTTCAAACTAGTTCAATCTGGTTCAGGTCTGGTTGACTTAAACCGGTCTGGTTTTCTCTTCCAATTTGTCCCAAAGTCCCTTTTCATGATTTTTATGAATCTTTAAGTTACTCGAGACTTGTAAATTTCCCAATTTTCCCTTTCTCTAACGGTTGGGGTTCGTGAATTGGTTCGGTTCTCTCTCTTAGGTTGACCGATTCTTTCCCCGATTTTCTTATCTTGAAGGGGTGGGGTTTACACTGGCGTTGCTCCTCATATTGCTAACATTAAAACTATTGGCCTTGCCTAGTCCATGAGGGCTCTTGAAAGGCCTTTATCCTTGGATCCGAGATAGTTGGCTAGAAACATGAGAGGGCCTCCCCATTCAAGGTATTTCTGATCCTTGGTTATATCCCCATGGAGTAAATCGGACTATCCATGTTTCTCATTTAGGCCAAAAACTCCTTTAAACACATTTAGGCTCCAAAAATGTATTTATTACACTTTGGTCCCTAAAATGGGAAAAGGTACAATTTTGTCCATCACTTGCAAAAATATCCATTTTTTTGCATATTTTGACAAAATTACCATTTTACCCCTTATTTAAAAAAAACATTGTTTTACATTTGAACTTCCAAAAATGACTTTAAACATCTTCATTTATCTTAAAAATACCTTAGACTACTCTTAGAAACATTTTTCATAATTTTTTCTCATATTTGCAATTTGGCCCCAAACTTTTCATTATTGCATTTTAGTCCCTAATATTTGGAACTTGAATCGAATGAACTTCTAAATTCACATTCTACCCCTAAATGATCTCATTATACTCCTAATGACATGTGGTCAGAGTGGGGGGGCCTTACCTCAGCCGATGACAATCGAATTTGGTCATTTTCTAAAATAGGTTGAAATAGAGCTATCAATGGACTTGTGGGAAATTCTCATGTGAGTTGGCAGAAGATTAGGCATTTTGCAACCAAGGTCCAAAAAAAACTTTCTATGGTGATAGCCGGTCAAGTGGTCACCGGAGGTGGGAGACTTTGATTGTCGACTCACTGTTATCGGGCTGAACTTGACAAACTCGGCGATGGCTATTGGCTCCTTTCGATTGATTTCTCACTTGCCAGAGGCCAGCCCTTACCATGGAGATGTAGAAGGGAGACATTCAATCACTTTGGCATCGGTGGTTGCTGGAGTGGTGGCCGGAGGACATGAATTTGGCTCCGCAAGGTTACTGATGGCGAGTAGAAAGTTTGTCGCGGAAAGGGGTTGGTAGAAATGACCTTCATGTGGCATTTTTCAACCACTAAGAAATTGGGACCCGACCACAACCCTTAAGAGGAGTCAATTAGTGGTATTTTGACACCAAAATCACTTCATTTGGTGATCGTACAAGAGATAATTGCTAGTTTTCCTAATTGGAAGTCTAGTTGGAATCCGAGAACGGGAAATCTAACTTTAAAGTCCAAATTCGATCAATCCATGTGGATTTAATTCAATTAACTTCATAGGGAGACCACTAGCTCAATTATCTACTAATCTCTGCATTTTGTTGCATGCAATTTAATCAATAATTGATGATTTGCGGTGGTATTTATGATGGTGTACAACCACAATTTTGGTTAGAGAGGAGGAGATCTTCGTGGGTGAGTCATCCGAGTTGGGTCGAATTAACCTGACTTCCCTTATTTTTTTTTGTTATTTTTTCAAACTAAATTACCTTTTTGACCTTGATGGAATTTTGGTAATTAAATCCAAAAATCCCAACCCCGTTCGAGCAAAAATTGACTTTTCAAAAGACTTGAGATTGCGTGTCCTGGAATCCGATCTCAAATCTGTTTGGATCCCATTTGCCAGTATCAATTCTCCTTCCATATCCAATAATGGGGTTATGATTTGATCGACTTTCTAGATCCTGACTCGGGTTCCATTCCTAGTTCGAGGTTTCATTCTCAATTTAGGTTTTGTGTTGGATTTTGGATTTCATTCTCGGTTTCCGATATCATTCTCCATTCGGGAGTTCATTCTCAATTTATGTCCTCATTCTCAATTTGGGATCCCTTCCCAATTTAATATTGATCTTCAGTCTAATTGGCCTAAATCTCAATTTAAGAAATTCTAGTGTTACATCTCCCCTCATTTGGGATAAACCACTTCAAAACATAATTCCCAACAATTTTAACTGATATTTTGTGATATTCATCCCTACTTCCTAGCTATTAATTGGTGTGGTGCCTGGAGGTCTTGTTCCTTCCTAGGATGTCTGTCTCTGTGTGCAACAACGTCTGGGCGATGCCATCTTAGACACCTTTAAAGTAACTTGGGTGATTGACTCCTTGGTGTCCTTCCTACTCTTTAGCAAGCTCTTATCATTTGTCTACATTAGGGAGACATTTCTCACTATGTCCTTATCACCCATGGGTTCAACGTGCAAACAACAAGTTCCTTTCTGAACTATTCCCTTATCGTGGTGTCAAATGCCAATTTGTCTCATAAAACTCCAATCCACACTTTATGGAATGAGACAAATCCATTCTATCAACATCCTTCTTCGGGTATTTCTTATGTATGTTCCGACGGTCCTAAGCTGCTTCCTCTTCTTGAGCTCTTTAAATTCAATACATTCAATGCCCAATAACAGTGTCCAGTGGATCAAATTCTCTATATCCCTACTTTATCTCTCTAACATCGAAATTTCTAAAACTATGATTTAAGCATAATTGGACTAGAAATTAATGTTGAATTAGGAATAAAAACTCGAGAACCAAGATTTGGAATCAAACTAGATTGCGAAACCATTTCAAACCCTAAAATTGGACAATGGGTAGACTCACAAAATTACCCTCAAAGAAGCTCACTTGATTGGAAATCAAGGATTGGGAAAAATCCAAGTGGAAATTAGTTCAAATCGGGATAGAACCAACTTAAGGCAAAAATTCCTCTATTTTTAAGAGGAACTAGATAATTCAAAACATGGTAATTATTGAGCCTAATCAACATAGAATATGATGGAGAATTTTTAGAAAAAGAAATTGGGTCAATAACCAGTCAAATCGGAGGTGAACCAACTAAAAGATGACCAAAATCGATTGAACGAACTCAGAGTGGTAAAACCCCATGATTTTTAGAGGGGTTGTACAATTCGGAAAATGAATGTTCTTGAGCTTAAATTTTAGGGAATTGGATGAAGAATTTTTAGAAAAATAATTTGTGCCAAGAACTAACTGAATTGAAGGTGTATCGACCAAGGAAATGCATAAATTGGCCGAAACAACTGATTATTTCACCAAAAACCAGTTCGTTATAGTGCTAACCGGTCGGCGTGCCATGCCAGATGCACCCATGTATCACACACGCGTGTGCACACCTATCATCTTCCCTAGTCAACTTCAGACCCATTTACCCAACTTAGTCTCGAAAATAACCTAGATGTTAGCGATATTTTCTACATTTATGCCCCAAGAAACTTAAATGGAAAGGGTGGTCTAAAGTATACCATCTGGTCAACTATGGACATGACCTCATAGAAAGTTGGTCCCCCAAGCTTCCTATATAATTGTTGGCCATCCCCTCGCTAGAGGATGGCTCAAATTCACTCTGGAAGTCAATCTCCTCCATTTTCTGGTGACCTCCCCACCATAGCATACCATTTTCTCATCTAACCACCAAACTTGATGATATCAATGTTGTTGGAACTGTGTCGATGTCATTCCAACCGCAGCTCTCCCCAACTCTAATGTGCCCTCCACTAATGGTAGTTCGACAGAACAGTACCACCACTCTCTCTGTCAAAAATAGGGCAGGAGCTTTCTGACCATGGCTCGACCTCCTTGACAACCAATCACAATCTAAATTAATTTAAGAGGCCCTTCTCAGTCCCCTTTCACCAACCACGGTGGTCATTCGGGTTATAGGTAAGCCTTGTGAACACGAAAAATCTAAGAAACTCCAATAGATCTCTATTTCTTATACCTCTTTGTAAATAAGGAATTTTAGGTGACATAGACCACCGTAGGAGGTGATCAAGGTGTCCAGAGACTCGTGGGAGAGTCAGCTACACAATCCCACCATCGTCAATCATCACTGCTTCCTCACTGGTAAGCTTTTAGCAAAAACCGGACTTTGTGTTTATTTTATAGAGAGAGATTGAGGCTAAAATTGCACTGTTTTGGCCAACGTTAGTCAAAATGTGACCATGAAGACCTAGGGAAGATGATGAGGGACCTAAATAATATTTTTGAAACATTATTAGAGTAGTTTTGAAAGAGATAAAAATTTTAGCAATTAAATCATAAATTTTGGTAAGTTTAGGGACCACAATATGATTTCATAAGAATGGGGACCCAAATGTGATTAAATGGAAATTTAAGGATATAATAGAAAGTTGGAAAAACTTAAAAACTTGAAATTGTAGCTTAAAATAGGTTAGGGACCCAAGTGGAACTTTTAGATTCTGATAGTTGCACATACGAAATGACGAAATGAGAACAATGAGTAGTGTGGTCTGTCAAATAGCATACCAAGCTCTGAGAATTTAAATAAAACTATTGTGTGCTATGATTTTTAATACATGCTAAAGAACATGAGTAGTGGGGTCAGTCAAATATCATATTGTACAACCAAATAAAATAACCATTATATTGTGTAACTATTTGTGTGATACGATTGGGTGTATGTGTTATGACACTGACATGACACCTAGTACTATAGGTGATATCGAGCGTAATGGGGAGGATTGGAAGTGCAAATACAAGTGAAAAGTTGACTTTCATAGCTTCTCACGGACCCGAAGGGAGGTTTATGGCAGGGGTCCAAGCATCACTTGTGATTTAGAGTTAAGCTAAGTTGGATCAAATGATGCGAGATGTTAGATAACACATCATTGTCATCATATGAGAGGGATGGTTCTTCATGAGATTTTTCTTAGGGAGTGTAGTATATAACACACATACCCCTAATAGGCCTGAGATGTTTATGTGTGAGATTTTAGCGGATATGGTGGTAGGGCCACCATATGTGGAATTGTGATGGTGTATGCATCATCGACAATGATAAGTGGGGGATGATCATCTATGTATATTCCTTAGGAGTGGATTATTATGCACATACCTCTCGCACCTCGAGTTCGTGTATGTGAGAAGTATGGGGTTGTTTGTTTGTGTGCATTGTGAAATGAGAATTTAATTCTTGAGTTAAAAAAATATGAGTTAAAATGCTATTATGAGTAATAATAGTAAGTAAAATTACTTGTAGAAGTTATAAGTAAAATATAAGTGAAATCTAATAAAAGATTGATTAACAATCTGGTGGTAAATTATATACCTATTTTTAGGTATGTGCAAGGAGTACAGAAGATCATATGCCAACCTCAACATCCAAACACATGCAAGAGAGGTAGGAAACTTGAAAGGCATGCACAAAATTTAATAATATATTTTCTTATCAACGTGGAAATATATATATATATATATATATATATATATATTTGGGCACACTATTTGTTTTATGAAAATTTTAAATTTTTGCTGAATTTTGTAAGTATTTTCATTCTGAGCATGTTTCTTGTTGGTACTAATTTGGTGAAGGTACCCAACATTGTAACATCAATGGGATGTGACGGGTTGCCATTAGTCATCGACTCGGGAAATCGGATCGAGGCATGATAACTTTAATCAATTAGAGACTACGTTTTTAAAACATGAGATTTTGGGATGGTTCAAGAAAATGAGAATAACACTGATAAAGCATTTATTTCTAACATAAAACTTCCTTTTGGAAGGAAGTACCCAAAACATAAATGAAAGAGAGTACAAATCTTATAGAATCAGTAGGCCACACAGCTTGACGTGCTAGGGATATGGATAGGTAGTAAAGCCTATGAGTGATGAGGTTCCAAATATGGAAACCCAATATTTAGGAATATACATCAACTATATAAGAAACTTATGTCACACTCCTAAGATATGGGAAGTAATTTCTCGATATAGTTGAAAATGCCACCTCTTAGAACACCTTGGTATGTGTCCAAGATGGATACAACTTAAATATACTTAAGTATGTGAAGTATCTAGTTATATTTAGACTATGAATCCTTCGGAGAACAGGAGGATGCAATCACCACAATGGATGACTCAAGAAACTAGAAAGATGTGTAAGCGTTCTTGGAAGGTTGGTGACCAAGATGGTTAATGTGGCTGACTTATTATGTGAACTAGAACAAGGTTTAGGGCAGTGGCCCAAGTGATAAGTGCGTATAAGCGAACTAGACCAGTAAAGGGTACTAGGGGGAAAGTAATACAACCCGACTTAGTGAGAAATTAGTAAGGACCTAAAGAAAATCATGAGTACGACTCGGAACCTTTACTAAGGTTAGGTTCTTACATAAATAAGCAAGTAAGGGATAGACACCCATATATAAGAGCACTATGGGGTAGAAGCCTTGACAAGGCGATAATATACTTTGAAAGGAATAAAATACCCATCTGATACAAGACCTATTGGATAGTATTAGGCAAACAGAGCGGTTATGTCACACACTGCCAATATAACTTAGTACTCTTAAGTAAGGTTAATTATCTTAAGAGTAAAGGCTTAATGTCTCATAAGTAATAGAGCTAGATGATAAAATGCTCTAACATGAGAAAGTGCACATAGAAAAATGTGTGATACTCATTTGACTAAAATACCACAAGGACATCCTTTTATAAGTGATATGATAATAAAATGTACGAATGATAGTCCCCCAAATAAATCGAAAAGGATAATATGGGAAAAGGGAAGTATCGTAAATATCCTCAAAAGAGCTAACCATAAGATAGAAATGGTAAGATTTCTAGTACCAAAGGATAAATGACATGATGGATTGTGGTCATAAGGCGGGAAAACACGGTGAAACTATAGTGTATGAATTGCAAGATGCATGAATAAGAAACATTCAACCTTGGTACCAATGAAATGTGGAAGTACTATTGATGAGATCCCCAAGACATTCTAGATCGAGGTCGCATCAATATTTTAATTCACATAATATAGGTTTTAATTGACCCACTTCATTTAGCATACCACTCGACCCACTTCTCGGCATTTGGAGCCCGTCTATCAACTTTATGGAAAACATAGAGATTTAGGTCATTATTGTCCTTTCTATGAATTCAAACCTATCTCTCCGACCCCTCAAGTTCTCTCTACTTATAATAATGAACTTAGTTCAAACCATCTTGACTAGTATGTTGATTTAGGAACGACAACTTATATCACTAATAATTTAGCTCCTATGTCTATTTAGGAGAATTAGACACTTCTTAAGGATATACTAATTAGAGACGAAATAAGTTTACCCATTTTATCTTTCGTGTCTACTTTTCTTACCTATTCTAGTTGTTGCTTTCATCTCAATCATATATATTATATTCCTTAAATTTCCCTTAATTTACTTCATGTCTCCCAATTTACTAATAATAATGCCTGCTATTTTGAATTTCATCATATTCACTTTCTTATCAAAGATATTATTTCTCACCAAGAGTTGTTACGCCGAAGTCATAAGGGAGGATTGTACTGCCTCCATACCAGACGTAATTCTTCTACATTGTCTCTAGTTACTTGTGTTAGTTGCATTGAATCTGCTTCATTATGGCACTAACGTTTAGTACATCTCGTTTTTCCTATTGTTAATCATGTTCTTTCTAAAAATTTATCAATGAAAGATATTCCACCTTTATAATTATGTGATTAATGTTTTTGTGGCAAAATCTCTTAACATTATTTCCCTTTTAACTCACCATATCATCACCCATCATCTTGAGCTCATTCAAACCGACATATGGGGACTCGCTCCCATTAAATCTCATATAGGTCATATTTACTATGTTCATTTCCTTGATATCTATAATGAGTTCTCATGATTTTTTGTCATGAAAAATCGTTCAGATATTCTATCTATTTTTTTAGCCTTTCATTTGCAAATTGAAAATTTGGTCAACTGCAAAATTAAATTTCTTCAAATGTGCTAAAGAATTTACATCTGTCTCCTTTCAGTCTAAACTTCAGCTTGCTAGCATAATTCACTGCCTCTTGTGCCCACACACGCCCCAACATAATGGATCATTTGAGTGTAAACATTGTTATATTGTGGACATGAGTCTCACTCTCTTAATTCATTCTCATGCTCCAACAAAATTTTAGGATACATCTATCTATCTAATTAACTACCTTCCTACTTGGTCCATGGGTTTCGTTCTACTTATCAGGTATTTCATCATACCTCTCCTAATTACAAATCTATTTGTGTGTTTGGGTGTCTTTATTTTCCATATCTTCATCCCTACTTGTCTCACAAACTTTAGTTCCAGTCCACTCTCTATGTTTTCCTTGTCTATCCTTCTAATTATGTTAGATACCACGTTTTGTATCTTTGTACTAATCATATCTTCATCTGTTGTGCTATTCATTTTAATAAAATAGTATTTTCCTTCTAAATAGATATTAAGCCTCCCTCAGCTTCCGTAGAGCACTTGGTTGTTTCCTTGCCCATTCTCCATTATGTCCCGACTCTAGTTTCAAACTCAGGTATGTTGCATCCCTCTTTTCCCACTATACATGTTGTCCTACTTCTACAATTATTTTTCCTCTCGGTCGAGACTCTATTATGGTGCCTACTCCTCCTCTTTCACTTGCTAATAGGATGGCTTCCTACCCCGTGACATTTTATTATTGACACTTCTTCATAATCATGCATGAGATTTAGTGCATGTACCTACTAGCTGACTTATTGTTGATTACAATTGGGTCTACAAAATTAAAGAAAATTTTAATAAATCTATTACTCAATACAAGGCTTGTGTAGTTGCCAAAATATTCTCCCAATAACTCGGGCTTTATTATGATGAGATCTCTCGTCTTATTGTTAAGTCGAGTACCATTTGGGTGGTTCATTCTAATCATGTTTCACCTAATTGGTTCATTTATTTATTTATATATTTATATTTATGTTGTGATTATTAATGGACACATATCTATTTAATTTAACAATAAAATCCCATTTCCATTCCTTATTTAAGTCTATAACCTATGATGCCTATTTTTCAGCTCTCCTATATTACCATACAATAGTAAGACAAACAAACATGTGTATAGATTAATTGGTTTCACTATTTTGACTATGAACTACAAGAAACGAAATCAAGTTGAAGTGGACAAATCAAAAGGTGTAAATATCATAGGCATCCATAGCCATATAATGACGGCTACAGTCATACATAAATAAATTTTGGAAGTTGACAAAGGAAATGTAAGAAGATTCTACTAACAGGTACACACATGAAAAAATGTTTTTAAGTAGTATATTTTTTGTTGTGCATGTTTGGTTAAAAATTATTTACTTTATGACATGGATATATCTACTCCAAGTAAGTTTGAATACTGCAATAATTAACAATCATGGTTGAAAATGAATGAACATTATACAAGCAACTTGCCACTAAAAATCGTCATTTAAAGGTGTCGCCTTTTATCATTATAATGTGGAGAATATGACGCCCTAACAAAGTAATTCCAAGTCAATCATGTGATTTTTTATTAGTAGATCCACTAATTATTGTGCAAATACAAGCGGCCCTAAATAAATAGTTTAGTTGATTTGTGCCAATCAGGACAAATATATCCATATATTTATGGATGAAAGGGGATACTGTTTTCTCACATGGATCATGGCACAAACTCTCTTTTAATAGTTTTAATTATTACTTGTATTATTTCTTGTCCAAAAAAAAATTGTAGGGTATACTGTCTTCTTTGAACCCAGTGTTTTTTTTATAAGATTTATGAAATTGATCCAACCCATGATTCTCAACAGAGTTTTGCTAGTCCAGTTCATGAAAAAAACAGAAAATAGAGCATCTGAAACCAAATTGTAGTATAACTAAAACGTGCGCCAATTTCCTAAAGGCATCCCACGATCGATGAACCATGTTTCAGCCAGAGACAAGGAATCACATTACCAAAACTTTCAAAACCATCCTATTGCCTCTGATAGCTTCCAATGGCACCTCAATCTTCTCTGTCACTGCTGCTGCAAAACATGCTCGCCATCTTCATGGCTAGTTTTGCTGCCATCTCCCTCCTCTGAAAATCAGGCATAAAGCGCAGATTGTCACGAATGTTCCCAATCTCTGACATTAACTGCTCCAAGTCCTCGAAATCAAAACTGCCACTACTACCCTCCTCTCCCTCTGGGGTATCATTGGACCCTTCTGCAGCATTGTCACTACCTCTAGTTGCCTCACATAATGTTTTCTCCTTATCAAAGGACTGGTTTTCCACTTCATCGTGTCTAATTCCATTCTCTTCATTGTAATTTGTGCCAGATACATTCTCAGAAGTTGACTCTCCAATTCGTGAGGATGCTCCTGGGTCGCCAGCAGAAACCCATTCTGCTTCTGTATCATCCCATGGTTCAGCTGAACCCGCTGATAAAATTTCATAGTCGAACTCATAGTCAGATTCCTTTTCTTCTTCTGACGACTCTGCAAAGGCAGCACAACAATAAACATTAGGAACCAACAAATATCTCTATTGAAGAGTATCTCAATTTGATCGAGACCTTGGTTTTCTGGAAATGATGGTATATTCATTTTATCCCCAGATTTCAAGATCATTCCAGGCCACATGTGGGCAGAAAGAGCCTCAAAAACCCGGTTGACTCCTTGTGAATCACCATCAACAGACAAACCTGGGAACATAATTGAGAGTTCAAAACAATGGACTCAGATAAATGCTTTGAAAAACCATGACAGTGGACACAAAATAATGTTTGTTGAAGGAAACATCTAATTGTTCAACAAGTATACTGGTAAAATAAGCACACAGGTCAAGAAAGAATTGATGAAATGCCCAAGTTTATAACCAAATTTAACCTAACTTTGCACATACGTTAATATTGATTTTGAACATAACATGTAAATCGAATTTCATAACTTAACTACTGATGTTGCAAAGACATGAATGAAATAATAAATTCTTCAAATGCAATATTAATAAGGTAAAATGAGAGCCTTACATTTATCAAAAACAGCATTGGAAGCACAGGCTTCAATATATTCAATATTGTGCATGCTGCACCACTCCAAGCATGACTTTCTAACATCCAAAGATGGCTCTTCTTCACCCAATAGAGTGACTCCTTCAGTTGCAGAAATCCCCACTTCATTCAATTCCCCGTAATAATCAGAACTCTCATCGTCAAGCTTCAGCAAGTGTCTCCTGTATTCAGCATGAGCTGGATGACATGAAAGGCAGTCCACTTTGTTGCCAATGCACAACAATATCTCAAACTTGTTAATATCATTTCTAGACACCCAATTCTGGAGAGCTGTAAAGGACGATATCTGGATCAAAGGCAACTGGATAAGGAACCTTATCTTAAGGGGTATCTGTAAGTTACAATGAGGTAGAAATTCATACAAATAGAGAATATGTATGATGAGAGAGGCTCACATCACTGAGATCAAAAACCATCACCAGGGCTTCCAGTCGATCAAATATAGGCAGTGAATCTATATCCAGCCCCTCATGTAGATGACCCATCCATACAGAGACATCAGCTGTGTAGTACTTTGTATTAATATTCCACCTGACCCCCAAAACCATTATCCACATGATACAATAATAATAAGTAGAAAACAAACCAATAATTCAACAATAACTTTGCTATCTTCCAGCACTCACCTATGGACAGATACATCTAGGGAGCAATCAGACTCATCATTGAAATCCACTGATAGCAATCCTGATGTAAGCAAATTCATAAATTCAAGTAATTCAGATGTGAGAAAAGACAAAATTCTTCATAACCAAAGCAAGTTGATTAGTAGAAGCAACCAATTTCACTTTCTAATGCAAAATATTGAAAAAATAATGTAACAATGTAATCAATCCAATGAAAATTAAATTAGTTCGCATAGCTGAGAAAAACACCATTGAATGCAATTAGCCCAGTATAATGGAAAATTTCTCAGTTATGAGTGACATTTCACTCATCCTAATGATCTGCTTGCGAAAACATTACTTGAATAATTTTGAGCAGAAGCAAAACAAACTCATTCAAAATTTCATATGCAAGATCAAGAGTAAGAAGTGATTATCAGGCGAAGCATGACGGTAAGAATCCAAGGTAGTTAGTTTCCAGGCAAACCATAACACCAGTGAGAAACACAACAAAAATTTTGTGGCAATTGGACTCAGAGGAGATGGAATTTACGAGAAAGGATGGTCCTTTTCCCCACGTTAGGAGAGCCAATCACGAAGATTCCCGGCCTGCTGTCAATGGGATGGTCGCTCTTCTCCTCCTGCTGCATTTCCACTTCCAATCTATGACAGCATAAAAGGTCAATTGAATTAGAAAAGGAAACGGCAAAGCCCTAGACATTAATTATAATATATAGAGAAATAGTCAACCCGAACATTATCAGGACGCAAAAGAAAAAACAAAAGAAGAGTTGAGATACCCTTAGCAAATCATAGAGCTTTTCCCATATTTGACATGATCAGCAGTTGTGCGGTATAATACACTATCTTATCTGATGATTACTCAGATACTAGCAGTTTTTCAGTTCATTTACCATCAAATAAATCCAAAAGGTTGTAACCTAGGTCATCACATCTATAACTCAAACATTTAGATAAATGGAAATGAGTGTAAAGAAGTTATACCTGTCCTTAACGGAGTCGAGGATGCGGCTGCTCATCGGAAGTTGCCCCTATTGCTACTTATTGGCATCGGAAGTGGCTAGCCGAGGGCCGCTCGTGGCTAATACTGGTCGGAGGAGAGCTCGTTGGCGTGGGTACTGTGCGGCGGGCGATGGGTTACTCGGAGGAAGGTTCGTCGTAGCTGAGTCGGATCTAGAGTTTCGTCGGTCGAAGAGAGAGAGAGAGAGAGAGAGAGAGAGAGAGGACGACGGAAGCTGCTATTGTGGAGGGCCGAGAGGAGGCTGAGGGGCTGGACTGCTGGGGATCTGGTCAAGGCGGCTGAGGAGCAGTTGCTTGTCCGGATCTGGTTGGAGACGGGGCTGTACGGGACTGTGTGGGTGCAGATCTGGCTGCTGGAGGGCCGAGAGGCCGATGTGGCTGCGGCTCGAGGTGCGGTAGGAGCTGATAAAGGCAGGCTTGAGTCCCCTGCTCAGATCTGGAGTGGTGCAGCTGGAGGAGAACCAGAAAGCTGAGAAACCAGGGTTGCGGCTGTTTAATAGAAATCGGAGTCTACTGATCGAGGGGTTGAGGATGAAAGGGAGGAAGCTGGCTTCCGGTCGAGGTGTTGAGACGCACAGAACCACCGTGGGTGGCTACGAGGAACCTTCCTCCGCCCCTCAATAAAGAGTCACCATATTCCCTTGTCCCAATAAACCTTTATATAAAATCTTAGAGAATCTCCTAAAACCCTCCCAAATTCAATAATTAATCTTTGAACTTCTTACATTTTGTATATATATAGGCAAAATATTTACTTCATTTCTAGTTATAGTTGAGAGAACTGAATGTCATTTTTGGACTCTGGAGTACCTAAACAATTCTTACATTCCATTCCTTCAATGATAGATGTCTCTTTTCACCCTAGAAGACCACACAATCAATGGGTCCCAATCTGCATCAATAGGGCCTAGATGACCTTCATAGGCCCTTAAGGGCTCTTTATGGTCCGGTCTAGCCCTATGTGGTCTTCATGGGCTCCTGATGGCCTCCTTTAACCCTAGTGGAGTCCTATATTAGACAATATTTTTCAGCCTTAGACAACCTTCATCTGTTCGGGATGACCCATCAATCCTAGATGGTCTCTCTCATCCATAAGACTATAGTTGGCTTTCTTCAACCTTCGCTGACTCTGAGCTGACCACCATACATTTGCTTGCCCTCCATTGACCTTAAATAAATTTTTGGCCACCTACCTTTATAAAAACGAAAGTGTCAGGAACACCTGGGGGTACTCACAATCATTCAAGACCAAGTTATCTCGTCAAGGCAATGATAGATCACCTTACAAATTTTAAATTTATGAAAGCCAATAGTTAGATATAATAGACAATATTAAAAAAATTATGAAATATAGGCATAGCATAGCTATGGCTAGCCACTCCTAACTATAAATAGGGGAGAGAGTGGCCATTTGAAAAAAAGAAAGCAACAACCAAGGCAATTCATACTGAACCAACAAACAATCATTCTCTCACAACCCCCAACCTCCTTTAGCACATCTTGTAACTCATACATCTACTGCCACAAACCTACACCACCCTAAGTTGATTAGTCTTTCCCAATGATCCATTGTGTATCTCATCCCTAATTCACTTTTCCTCTACATTCACAACTAACACATTCAAAAGATTAATTCACCCTACTCTCGTTTTTTAATTAGTTTGAACATCTTCTCTTATTACAAGTAGCATCCACATGTTGTACATGATTTATTGATGACACATAGTAGCCTCAAATTACTACTTCACCTTTTTTTGCTCTTCCAATCACTATTAGAATTTTTTTTCATTCTTCAATAACATGTCATCAAAATCACATCACAATCAAATGGAATCAAAACTTTTCTTGCCTCCAATAGTACATGTAAAATCAACTTTCAGAACTGAAAATTTAATCCAATTGTAATTTAAAACAAGATTGAAAATTAATGAAAACATAAATTAGGAATGAAACTCCAAAATAAGATTTAAAATCAAATTTAATAAAAAAAATTAAGATTGAAAATAGGAATGGGAATCTCACCTAGGAATATAGATCAAATTGGATTATGAATTGCTTTATCGAAAAAAATAAATTGAGATTTTTGGAAAAAATCGATTTTGGATTAAATTGTCGAGTTAACCAAAAATGGCAAAAATGTATTTTAATTAAATAAAAAAAAGAGAAAAAAAGGAAGTTGGGTTACCCAAACCCGAGTGTTAACCTAACTCGCCTAAAACCACTCACGCACCCCCTTTTCACTTGATAGATTGTGGTCGCACACCATGAGATAAATGAGACGAATTGATTTGATTTTGGACTAAATTACATGCCACCAAATGGATGGATAAACTAACAATTGATCTATCAGTCTCTCTTTGAGTTTATTTGCATTAACTCTCCTTTATCATATTAAATTTTAGATTCAAAGTCAAAAAACTTGATACTGAAACCTCTCTTAACCACCGAGTAATCGACCAAGTAATTCTCCCTCACCTAGCTACCAAATGAGGTGATTTGGGTGTCAAAATACCACTAATGGACTTCTTTTGAATTATGTGGTTGGGTCCTAATTTGTTACTGGTAAAAAAATGTTGTACGAGAACCATTTTGGCCAACCTATATTCAGAACAGAAAATTGTCAGTGAACTTTGCCCATTTAGAGCCAAATTCATCCATCTCCGACCACCACTCTAGTGGGCACCTATGTTAAAGTGATCACCTACTTCCCCTCTACCTCCCACTAACAATGGTCGACCTCCAAAAAGGGAAAAATCGGTCGCTACAAGTCGATTCCATTGTTGGGTTTGTTTGGCTCTGCCCAACTTTGGCTAGTCAAGGCCCAAACTCTCCCAACTTCAACAACCACTTTGCAGACTACCATCATAGAATGACTCACCTAGACATTTGTTTCAAAACACGTCAACTTTAGCCACCTATTTGGCCCTCTCTAGTGAGAATTTCTAACAACTCTTCTCATACCTCTATTTCAGCTAGTTTTGGAAAATGACCAAATTCGGCCAAGTTTGGTTGATGTAAGACCCTCACTTCTTCCACGAGTCATTAGTAGTATAATGAAAGTATTTGTAAGTAATTTTTCAAAATAGAAGTTGGTTTAGTTGATTATCAAAGTTCATGGACTAAAATGCAAACATTGAAAAGTTTGGGGCAAATTTACAAAAATGGAAAAACATGCAAAAATAGCCTGCATGAGTAGGCTAATGGGCTAAGAGGTGATTTTGGGTTAAATAGAGACGCCTAAAGTTATTTTCAGATGTTTAGGGGCAAAATCGTAATTTTAGGTAAAATAGGGGCAACATGGTAATTTTACTCAAATATGGGCAAAATAGTCATTTATGTCCAATGGTGGATAAAATAATTCATTTTTAACTATTAATAACAAAATGGTAATTTTGAAAAAGTAAATAGGCATAAAATGGAACCTTTCTAAATAAGGGACAAAATGGTAATTTTATAAATATCATGTACAAAAATGCAAACTATAGAAAACTTAAGGATTTAAGTGGGAAACTTAAAGACATTTGGACATTTTGGTAAATATGATCAAATTGAGTTTAATCTATGATATGTGGAATGAAATCATAGGAAGAGTTATTTAAAACGGGTTTGTGGACATGCAAGTCGAGTGAAGCGGGCAAATGGGCAAAACCATAATTTTGAAAAACTACAATATAGTATATAAATTTCAAGTAGAAGTCAAAATTTACCCCAAATATATGATATGATTATGTAGAGTAACTCTACAATTGTCATACATGGTTCATGCAACTTGGGACAATAAGAAACACATATGTACAAACAAGTCCTAATTATAATAATTAGTGAGAGTATTGACGACAAGTCTGATTGAACCCATCGTTATACTTTGTAGATTTCCATAAAATCCATAAATGTGTGTTGTATGCTTTGGAAAGTTTTGTAAAAAATGAAAGAAAACTATATGGATGCATGATCACATAAGTAGTGGACATATGATACTTGTCTATTGAAAAAGAAGGTTGAGAAACTATGAAAAATGATAGTCACATTATAGGACTATATGAACTGATGACATAGTGTCCCTAAATGACATAAGCTAGAGAGTCGATCAAAATAAGAACCTAACTCCAATAAATGTTGATTTAAACATTATTGATGTTTATATGTGTGATTGGTATATATCGATAGGTTGTGATATATATGAATACATATAAGGTTGTGTGCTTGGTATGAATCAATATGTTGTGATACACATGAATACATGTATGGTTGTGTGGTTGGTATATATATATCGAGAAGTTGTGATATATATGAATAACTGTAAGGTTGTGTGCTTGGTATATATATTGATATGTTGTGATAGATATGATTACCTGTAAGGCTGTGTGCATGGTATATATTGATATGTTGTGAATAAGGGCGTCATATAGACACCTATCAAGTTAGTATTGATGTCTAGGGTAGAATGAAAGAAGAGAATAAGGAGGGAGTAAGTTATGATTCTAAATCTTCCTGACACCCGAGAAAAGGGGTCTAGGTATACTCATCTGCGAGGTAGCATGGGACAACCAAAGTATACGTATACTTGATTATGTGATTAGAGGTGATATCTAGAGTATACGAATGGGCGAGAACACATACTCAACATCCATATGAGCCATGTTAGATTTATTTGTAACATGAAGTATACTTGAGTGCGTGGTAAAAGGGGACAACTAGAGTATAATGATGGGTAAGGAGACATGATTAACATCCACATGAATTGTCACACCCCGACCTAGTTTGATCGGATCCCCGTGAACAACCCGCCACTCTCTTGGTTCAAGAGGGGTTTCCTCCTTCTTTAACTCAAGAGGAGCCAAGCGTAATTTCAATCTTGTTCCTTGGAATAACATATATCAAATAAAATGTAAGATTAAGAAAAAATAAGCATACCTAACAGAGGGTAAGGCTTGGTGTTAACCCTAGTTATTTTCTCTATTAACTGAAAAGGGATAAAAAGGGTGCATGAGTTTCTACAACTCAGTGAATGGGTATTTAAAAAATGTAATTTCAATAAAATATGTCAAAGGAACCATGAGGGCGCATGCTTGACCTGCTTTGCATGCGGACAAGTGGGCCACTTTGCAAAGGAATGCCCCACTCTTAGGGAGAACAAGTAGAGGAATACACGAGGACCACTACAATAAAACCCCAGGAATACCAGGCCTGATGCTATAGTTAGAGTACCAGCTACAGTATACAACCTCACCTAAGAAGAGGCTAGGAAAGACCCTAGTACTATAGCGGGTATATCCCAAAACCCTCCCAATTAGTTCAAGCAAAACTTGTAATTGAAAGTTTTATTCAATAAAGACAACATTTCCCTAAATCTATATGTTTCTTCAATCAGGGTATGTGCAATTATGGGGACAACAGGTCTACGCCCTCTTTAATTCAGGAGTTGAGAGATCCTTCATCAAGGAAGACTTAATACCAAGTTTACTTTTAGAACTTACTCCCCTAGAACAAAGTCTCAACATCCTCACACCCTTAGGAGAAGGGTTAAATAGGAATAAACAATTAAAAGGATGTGAGATAAAGGTTGGAGAAATCAAACTTGAAGTAGATACGATCCCATTACCCTTGAAGGGGTGGAAATAATCCTAGGGATGGACTGGCTAAGTAATCATCCAGCTAGGATGGATTGTGGAAAGAAGACGGCAACCTTCCACACTCCGAGACAAATGGATTAAAAAGGGACAAAAAGGGTGCATGAGTTTCTACAACTCAGTGAATGGGTATTTAAAAAAATGTAATTTCAATAAAATATGTCAAAGGAACCATGAGGGCGCATGCTTGACCTGCTTTGCATGCGGACAAGTGGGACACTTTGCAAAGGAATGCCCCACTCTTAGGGAGAACAAGTAGAGGAATACACTAGGACCACCACAATAAAACCCCAGGAATACCAGGCCTGATGCTATAGTTAGAGTACCAGCTACAGTATACAACCTCACCTAAGAAGAGGCTAGAAAAGACCCTAGTATTGTAGCGGGTACATCCCAAAACCCTCCCAATTAGTTCAAGCAAAACTTATAATTGAAAGTTTTATTCAATAAAGACAACATTTCCCTAATTTTATACGTTTCTTCAATCAGGGTATGTGCAATTATGGGGACAACAGGTCTACGCCCTCTTCAATTCAGGAGTTGAGAGATCCTTCATCAAGGAAAACTTAATACCAAATTTACTTTTAGAACTTACTCCCCTAGAACAAAGTCTCAACATCGTCACACCCTTAGGAGAAGGGTTAAATAGGAATAAAAAATTAAAAGGATGTGAGATAAAGGTTGGAGGAATCAAACTTGAAGTAGATATGATCCCATTACCCTTGAAGGAGGTAGAAATAATCCTAGGGATGGATCGGCTAAGTAACCATCCAGCTAGGATGGATTGTGGAAAGAAAACGGTAACCTTCCACACTCTGGAGACAAACGGATTAAAGTTCCAAGGAGACCGAAGTAAAAGTGAAGTACAAATGAAGTAACAGGAAAAAGCCCAAAAGATGATACAAAAGGGTTGTACAGCTTTCCTAGCCATGGTCATCAACGAAGAACCTGAAGAGAAGAGACTTGAAGACATTCCGGTAGTTAAGCACTATCCATAAGTATTTCTAGAAGAACTACCTAGACTACCCCCAAGTCAGCAAGTAGAGTTCACCATAGAAATAATCCTAGGAACAAACCCCATATCATATGGCTCCGACGGAACTGAAGGAATTGAAGGAGCAATTGAACGAATTATTGGAGAAGGATTTCATACGTCCTAGCCAGTCTTCGTGGGGTGCATCTGTCCTATTCGTAAAGAAAAAGGATGGAAGTATGAGACTATGCATAGACTACAGGAAGTTGAACTAGGTCACCATCAAGAATCGATACTCACTTCTGTGGATAGATGACCTATTTGATCAATTAAAAGGAGCATCTTACTTCTCCAAAATAGACCTTCGGTCGGGCTATCATCAACTCAAGATTCGAGAGGAGGACATTCCCAAAACGGCATTCCAATCGCGATATAGACATTATGAGTTCAGAGTAATGCCGTTCGGATTAACGAATGCCCCTGCAGCCTTCATGGATTGATGAACCGTATATTCCAACCACATTTGGACAGGTTCGTGATAGTATTTATAGATAACATTCTTATATACTCACGAACGAGGTTGGAGCATGAAGAACATTTAGAAATCACTTTGGAGATATTAAAGGAAAATCACTTATATGTAAAATTCTTCAATTGTGAGTTATAGCTGTAGGAGGTAGGATTCTTAAGGCATATAGTGTCCAAGGATGGAGTCAAAGTAAATCCAGCCAAGGTGGAAGCCATATCAAATTGGAAGGCTCCAATGAATCCTACAGAGATATGAAGTTTCTTAGGTCTGGCAGGATACTATAGACAGTTTGTGCAAGACTTTTCTAAGATACCATCTCCTCTAACTTGGCTCACCAGGAAAGGAGTTGAGTATAAGTGGGATGAAAGCTGTGAGAAGTCTTTCCTGGAGTTAAAGACTCGATTGAAAACTGCACCAGTACTCTCCATACCTGACCATAATGCGGGAGAGTACACCGTCTATAGTGATGCATCCGGACAAGGACTCAGATGTGTATTGATGCAAAAAGGGAAGGTTATCGCTTATGCCTCACGAAAACTTAAGGTAAATAAAAGAAACTATCCAACTCATGATTTGGAATTAGTTGCGATAGTGTTTGCCTTAAATATTTGGCGACACTACCTTTATGGGGTTAAGTGTAGGATACAAATATATCACAAGAGTCTTAAGTACTTCCTAACTTAGAAGGAGTTCAATCTCTGCCAGAGGAGATGACTGGAATTAGTAAAGGACTACGACCTTTTGATAGAATATCACCCCAAAAAGGAAAATGTGGTAGTAGATGCTTGTCCCATTTCCATTCCGGAATATGCAGAGCATTAGAAACCGTCAGGACTGCTGCAACCCTTACCAATTCCGGAATGGAAATGAGAGCACATCACCATGGACTTTGTCACAAGAGTACCTGTGACAAGAAAGAGTCGAGATGTAATTTGGGTCATCATGGATAGATTGACCAAATTAGCTCCTATTCTTCCTATAAGAGTGATAGATATAGTGAAACAACTGGTCGTCTATACATGAGGGAGATAGTGAGACTCCATGGCATTCCAGTGAGTATAGTATCATATAGTGATCTAAGATTTACTTCAAGATTCTGGCCAAGCTTACAAAGTGCCATGGGAACCAAGCTCAACATGAGCATGACATTTCATCCTCAGACCAATGGGTAGTCTAGGCAAACCATTCAAACCTTGGAGGATATGTTAAGAGTATGCGTACTCACCATGAACAAAGGTTGGGAAGAATATTTGTGCCTAATAGAATTTGCTTATAATAATAGCTATCAGACCAATATTCAGATGGCTCCCTATGAAGCCCTTTATGGATGACCATGTCGTACCCCTCTATTTTGGGAAGAAGTGGGGGAAAGAAAGCTAGAAAGGGTAGAACTAAATGAGGATGCCACGAAGAAAATAAAACTAATCAGGAATCGCCTTAAGACTACACAGGACAAGCAAAAGAGTTATGCGGATCATCGAAGGAAAGATTTGGAGTTTGAGGTGTGAGATCAAGTATTTCTCAAGGTGTCTCCGTGGAGGGGAATACTTAGGTTTCAGAAAAGGGGAAAGTTGAAACTGAGGTATATTGGCCCATATCCCATCATTCAAAGAATAGGACCGATGGCATATAAATTGGAACTACCTCCAAACTTGCATAGAATACACGATGTATTCCATATCTCTGTGCTTCGGAAGTATCAGCCTGTTCCTAGCCATATATTGGACCGACCTCCATTGGAGCTAGAAGAGAACCTGACCTATCAAATGGAACCGGTACGAATCATCGATCGGAGGGATAAGAACTTAAGGAATAAGAGGATTCCTATGGTCAAGGTTCTGTGGCAGAACGGACACGTGCAGGAAGAGACATGGGAAACTCAAAGTGTGATGGGTGATGGTTAACCTCAAATATTTGACATGTAATTGTTTTGGGGACAAAACCCCTAAAATGAGGGGAGAGTTGTAAACTCCGTCCTTTGATAATAAGAAAACCGGCGAAAGAACCGGTCATTTCCAAAGAGAAAACCGAGTCGGTTTTAAAATCGGAACCGATAGAGAAAGGGCAAACCGGGAAATTTATGGATCCCGAGTGGCCTAAAGAGTGACAAAAGTCATAAAAAAGGACTTTATGATGAATTGGAGAAGAAAACCAAACCGGTTCAGGTGAACCGAATTTGAACTATTGAACCGGATGCAAAATTTATTTTTCTAGTTGGTTTAGAAAATTCAAATTGGAGAATTGAGGCCATTATTGGATAGAGAATGAATTTAGATTAATTTAGAAATTTTTAATTTTAAAAAATTCGGTCAAATCGCGACTGAATCGATCGGTTTAAGCTTTGAACCCAATTCGGACGGGTCTGATCCAATTTGGAACAGTTTCGTCTTCTTCCTTCAGATGACAGCATTGTTTACTCGCCGAAAAATTAAGCAGCGCCGGCGAAGATGAAAAGTCTTCGGCCAAAGAGTTTCAGGCAATGAATGATCGCCATTAAGGCGCCAATCGGACGACCAAGAAGTCCCCGAGCTTCTTGTATAAAGTGCCCCTCCTCATTCATCCTCCTTACACCTGAAAAGTCCACTCTCTCCCTACTGCTCCATTTTCTAGTGAAGCTCAAACTAGAGCACTGACTTGGGCATTTTTTTTAGCCAAAGAAGGCGTGGTCAGGTTCTTTGGATTTAGGGAGAAGTCAGCTACATGCTTATAGTCTTCATTTACTCCGAGGATCATTGGAGAAACGCTAGCATGATAGAACAGTGAAGCAGCTTCGGTAGACTAAAGCTGCCCTATTTTGGTTGAGCTGAAAATGGCCAATTTGAGCCCTCCTCAGGCCAAACCAAACTCTCGGAACACCTCCACAGCCCTCTTATAGGTGAATTAGAGCGGAAAGGTAAGCTAATTTGTCTCCCTTCTGTAAATTCCGATCGGTGCTAGAGAGAACCAATAAATTTTCACTGACTAAATTCTCCCTCAATTCGGCATCAATTGATGCAATTCTTGATCCTATGAGAAACATCAGGACAAGAGCTATCTGCTCAGATCGAAAGTTCGGACCGCCGCACCTCCGACGGTAAGCTTTCGAAGCTTTCTTTCTCAACGTTCAATTTTCTGGCGAAGCTCCATTTGAGCTCATTTCAGTATCAAATCGTGCGATTCAAAGTGCAATTGAATCGTATGAAGATGTAGGAACTCCAATCTAACTTCAATTTCAACAATTAAATTCATTTGATTGGTCAATTTGATGAAATAAAATTCGACTCAGTTAGAAGGTTGAAATTGGGTGAAAAATTGGGAGAATTTTGGGGATTTCAAAATTTTGAGGGGCTAAAGTGCAATTTCATAAAATTGAGGACCAATTAGGTATGATAAAGATGTTTGATGACCAAATTGGGAAATTTTTGGAATTTTGGGGGCAAAACTTCCCATTTTTGTAAAATAGGGGCAAAATGGTAATTTTAGAAAAATTGGGGACCAAATTGGGAATTTGGGAAACTAGAACCCCTTTATGTGATTTTGAATAAATTGAGGTCCCAAGGTGAATTTTAGAAGTTTCGGGACTCAATTTGAGGAAAAATCGGCATTAGGGACCTAAAGTTAAAGAAAAAGAACTTTAGGGACCTAATTGCAATTAATTAAAAAGTTTGAGTATTTCATCCATTCATGATGAATGAAGGCTATTAGGCCAAGGGATAATGAACAAGGATGTCCATATCGTGTAGGAACATGAAGTACTGGGAACGCCAGTAAGGACAAGCTCGCGTTAAGGCAAAGAATTATTTAAGAGGAAATTACTACGTTCATGGGTGAGTGAGATTTTTATATCATACCCAGTTGGGATGATAAGCATCTCGAAAATAAAAACCCACTACCAATTGGTATTTTAACCATCACACCTGAGAAGAGTGATGTGGAAATTTCGTGGAAAAACTACTTACCAGTTGTAAGTAGATCATACATGTTTGGTATGATGAACTTTCTCGAAGGAAGTAGAAAACCCGCTTGCTTATCAGTTATAAGCGGAGATGTCTTCACACTCGATTGGTGTGATGGACAGACTAAAAGGATTATTTTGTCGGAAGTGCTCTCTTGACTATGTGCCACTACTTAAAATTTTTGGGAGACCTTCTTAACGGGAGCTCGAATAGCTAAGATAGGTCAGAGGCCTTGGTTTTGGAACTTGGGGGTTAATATGCTCGATTTTAAAAATCTCGTATAGTGGGCCCAAGGCCAGTTGGCATGAGCAGGAGCTTATAAACAAATATGAATTTAAGCCATAAAAACTTTAAATGAATGATTTGTTTAGCCATGGTACCAAGACAGGACCAACATACTCAATGGACTGGCGGCAGTGCGACATGACAAGTTGACGGACCGGTTGAGGCAAACAGTTGCAGGTTGAGTTGGGGGTTGGGGCCGTTGGACCAGTGGGACCACATATTCAATGGCTTATGTGGAAAACTGTTGATTTGTGCATGCACTAAGGTATGAGACCTTCAAGATGCCTAAGAGGGGTAGTGATGCATCCTAGGGCTACTGGACGATATGGTGGAGATAAGGGCAGTTTGTCGTGTCAGCAATCTTGGAAGCTCGATGTAGCTTCATGCGCATGAGACCAGAGTGGGGTCGGGATAAGGTCTCTATCCTCATACGGACACGTAGTTTTATTTATGGGATTGAGGGTTGGATGTCGCGTACATCCACTCATTCTCGAGGTAAAAGTAGACGTGCTTCTATCTAGGTGGTCGGTAAAGTCACTCCGATGCCACAAGTGGGTACAATGGACGTGTTGGCCTACAAATGTGTGTTCCCTTCATGATAAAGGGCGTGTGTTGGTTAATAAACACACCAATTATGATTGAGGATTGAGTAATGGCTATGAAAACAAGATTTTAAGTATGACTTCTTTTAAAAGAAAATAAGGAGTCTAGCACACTCCGATTCAAATACTTTTCCTAAAAGTCTAACTTTAAAAATACATTCACTAAATCGTTGAACTTACCCCATTCCTTATATCCCTTTTTAGGTAACGAAGGGAAACCTACCCAAAGACTTCCTTTTAGTCACACCTGCAAGACAAGTATATAAGTTAAAATTTTTATACAGTTCTGATTTATATTATTCTAGGAAAGGTACAAGTTTAAAAGACACCTTACTCATCCCAAGTTAATGAAGGAGAAAACCCTTAGTAAACTAGGAGAGTGGCGGGTTGCTCACAGGGATCCGACCAAACCAGGTCGGGACGTGACAGTCGGCTTGGTTGCAAGAGCTCGGGGGTGACAGAAATTTAGCTCAAAGGATTCTACTACTTTGTGACCGTCGGAGTGATGATACTTTGTGAGCTCACCGACACTCATCCAGTGATCCTCGAGCTGAAGGGAGGTTGCAAGAAGGTAGGGTACTTCTTTCTAGTTTCAGGAAACCTGAATTCGTCTTTTGAGGTTGGGGAAATGGCCAAGTTAGAGCTCTAGTTTGTGCCACGTCGGGAAATGGAGTTGTTCTTCTTCTTTAGTTGTTTGAGGGATGAGGAGGATAAACGGGGAGAAGCTCTTTATATAGTGAGCTTGGTAACTGATTGGGCTATCCGTTCATCCATCAGTCAACCCCAATCTCTCCCATTTACGATATTGTGAGGAGGATTTTTCTACCACTGACGTAGGTCCAGCCAGCCCATCATCCTTATCCAACCAGTTCAGATGTTAAAGATGGCACTATTTGTACACGTGCGAGCTTCACACATACGAGTTTCCACGTGGCGCACTATGATTGGTTGGCTAAATTGACACGGATTCCCACTCTGCGTCTGAGTCATCCTTTGACTCCTTGATCGGCCATGTTGTGACCTCCCATTGGTCACTCATTCTAACATGGTCGCTGACCATATTCGACTAGCCATTGATTGTGACATGTAACATACTCTAATTGAATGATTTAAATAAGTTAGGTTTCCCTCGTGACACACTGTGCCACTGCCACGTGTCGTCCTATGATTGTCAATTGTTTCTCCGATATCCTAGTCGCCCGCTAACGTGGCATATTTGCCGGTGTCAACTCCTCATTGGCCAAACCGATTGACGAAGCTTCTCCTTAGTTGATCATTGACTAAGGACACGTGTCACTCTCATATTGGTTAGTTGTCGATGAAGTGAATTTTGTTTATTTGATCATTGATTGAGGACACACGTTACGCTCTTATTGGTCATTGCTTCCAGACGTTGACCGAGCAGCTGAGTGAGTGCACTTCCCTATGCTTTGTGAGCGCTAACTAGGCACTAACCTGGCAGGCGGTTCGTTGACTGATTCGGTCAGATCAGGTTCGATGACCCAAAATTGAAAATCGGTTGGTTCAAGCCCAATTCGACTAGTTTTCTAAATTTGTCTAAATTAATTTTCTATCCAATGATGGCTTCAATTTTCCAAATTGATATTTTTATGCTATCTACAAAAATAATTATTTGAACTGGTTCTTAACGGTTCAATACAGTTTAATTTGGTTCAGGTATATTTCACCATAAACCAGCCCGATTTACTAATTCAATTTCATTTATATTTACTTTTCATGAATTTTTTTTGTCTTTATTGACCAATTAAAAATTTTTAAACCTACGTTTTGGCTTCTAAATACAAATTTCAGTTCGATTTAAGTTTGATTTTCACTTGAAATTTTCATGTTTACAATTATGGATTCTTATTATTGGAAACGGAGTTTACAGATTCTTTAACTTATTTATATTTATTTTTTAATCCTTTAACTTCACTCTAAAATAAAATAAAATAATTTATAAAAAATCTCAAATTTAGATATAATGTCCATATAAGTTGCCACTAAACTATTCAAAATTTACATTTGGAAATAATTATGTTTTCATCATGTCATGTGACAGGACATGAATTGTGGTTGGGGTCAAAATTGATACATGGCCTACCCAAGCAAGTGATAAGCCTCCAATATTAGGATTATATTATTTTTCAATAAATAAAAATTACTATTATTGAATTTGAATAGTATAGTAGGTAAAGTAATAAGTTGGAGTAAATAAATAAACAAATATCTTTGGTTAGATATGTATATAAGGGGTGCGTCACTCATGACCATGACCATGACCATGACGATTGTGATGACGATTGTGACAGTGCACATCGATCACCACATATACGAATATAGAAGATAAACCGAAATTGACTGAAAAAAAAATAAAGGATAATCGATAGTTGACCTATTAATATCAAAGAGGGGTAGGAGGGATGGATTGGTCAATTTATGGGTGTGATGACATAACTTGTGTGGAAGATGTTCCAAAGATGCAAGCATGACTAACCCAAAACCCAATTGAGGTATTTTGTTTTATATTTCATTTTTAGGAGGCAAAACAGCCATAAATTGAAGCCTTTGTAAAGTAAAAGTTCTACCTAATAAGGTTCAATTCAAGTAAGGACTGCTTTTCCACTAGAGAAAGTTATTTTACTTTACTCTATTAATCATATTCTTAATCATCTATTTTTTAGATAGTTAAAATTTAAACAAGAGTCCATTGTTTCAGTAAATATCAAACAAAATAACTAATAATTCCTTTTTGTTCCAATAGAACTCTTACATTTTCAATTCAATCTAATGTATTATGTATGCTCTTAATACACTATATTTAAAGGCATATCAAGAGAGCATGTTCCATTATTTTATGCTAAGAGTAAAAATAGCACAACTTTGATATAGGTTTGGCCATCCTTTATACATTAAAATTGATGGCTGAGAAGTAAGGTACACTTTTCCTTATGAAATCTCAAAAGTCTAAGTAGGCAATCAATGAATCACGTCCACCCATGTCATTTTTATACTAAATCAAATTAAACGGTCAACTCTTTTGTTGTTTAGTGGCCCATATTAGTTTTGTCAATTTTGTTTAATTTGAATATCATTTCTTTATCAATCACGTGAGTAAGTGTTGGCATCTAGTTCGAGGTATTTTGTTTAATGAGTGACATATTCTTAGGTCATTGTCTCCATTTATTGTTACAATTATTCACATTATGCATCCATTTTGAAGTTTTGGTATCTAATAGTAGCAACATCTTCAATGATAATAACAATACCATGTCATCAACACTCTTCTACCTATTATTATATGCATCTTGTACAAATACAATATCCACTTATCAATACAAGGAAGCCAGTTCAATTGTTCTCACCTTCCAATAGTATCTATATGGCACAAGAAATGAATAGATTTACAATAACAATTTCCTTTATATTATACATTTTCGAATTTAAGTAAAAACAACTATCTCAAACTGAGCTTGTTTAGTAATTCACCACCACTCATAATTGATATTACTCGACTTTTACCTACAATAGTTTAGGGAGTGGTTGTACTTATAATTCAGTTAATAAGTTACCGACATCGAACAACTTCATATATTACGATTTCATACATCTCATAAAATTGTATAGTATGGATACTTATTACCGGATTACCAAAATCATTATTTTACATTGTTTCATTCGACCCTTCGAGACTCCAGTTTTAAACCACTCAATTGTGATCCCTCCTTACAGTAGTACACTCTCATTTCTTCCAAATAATTTAATATATTATAATTTATGGTATCATTAATTCAACATAAATTGTATACTCATGGCTCCTACACATTGGCAACTCATGACCCATTTTCTTTCATTTTCATTTATGTCCGAAATGTATGTCATAATATCGATCGGGTTCTATTGAGAGTATGGAAGCCACGTGTACTTTTCCACAACCGATACCTCTCAAGTTCATCTATCACTAGTATGCCTTTGCATCTGGGGTCATGGTTAACATCCTATTGGTAGTCTTGCACAAACCACTTACACATGTAACTCAATTTCGCATCTTCTTATTAGAGCAGTGTAACTAAAATGGTACTTGTACATTAATCAGGTGTCCGAGAAAATTAGGAAGTGATAGCTCAATATCCCCTTATCCACCCTTTCCAATTTTTTTTGACGCCAACACTAACTTGGTAGGTGTCCTCTCAACACCCCCACTCCATATCAATATACATTATTCATAAAGATGAAATTCAAAGCATATGCACAAGCCATATTTATGCATATCACAAATTTCCTTGAGTATTGTACTTATTCCGATCATCTCTATTCAAGTACAGACATGACACAACAAATATGATGCAAGTTCAATTTACACTAGGAGTTTGGTTTATCACTCGACCAACTCACTTAAGTAGATATAACAGGCACATGACCCCAATCATGTAGCCATAGCATGCGACTATGATTCATTGATACCACACTTTAAGACCATTACCTCGTTTCTTAACTTCTTAAAAAGGGTATTACTTTTGTGGGCATATTCATGTTATTTTGCACTTCTTATATGAGTTTTAAAATTAGGCATAGTATGTAATTTAGAGCAAAGCTCAAAATCGTAAAAGGTGATCGGTCAGTAAAATCAGACTCATCGTCATTACTTCCACTCACCGTGTACCAACACTTGTTCATTCCGGCAGGTTCTCCATATGAACCCCGTCCCTTAAAGACAAGGAAACCGGGGAAAGAAGTAGTCAACCTGGGTGAGAAAATCAAACCAGTTCACGAACCCCAACCGTTAGAGAAATGCCAAAACGGGAAATTTACAAATTCCAAGTTACCTAAATAGTCATAAAAGTTATGAAAAAGGACTTTGGAATAAATTGGAAGAGAAAACAAACCATTTCAGGTAAACCAGACCTGAACTGGTTTGAACCATTATTGAACCGATATCTAAATTCATTTTTCTAGGTGGCATAGAAAAATTAAATTTTAGAATTTAAGCCACCATTGGATAAAGAATGAATTTAGATGAATTTAAAAATTTTTAATTTTGAAAAACTTGGTTGAATCGGGCCTAAACTAGCCAGTTTAAGCATTGAACCTGGTTCGGACCGGTACAATCTAGTTTGGAACAGTGTCGTCTTCCTCCATCAAATGACAGCCTGTTCACTCGCCAGAAAATTGAGCAGTGCCGGCAAAGCTAAAATGTCTCCGTTAAGGGAGTTTTAAGCAATGAATGACCACCATAAAAGTGCCAATCGGACGGCCAAGGAGTCCCCGAGCTTCCTATATAAAGAGCCCCTCCTCATTCATTCACCTCATACCTGAAAACGCCTCTCTCCCTACTCCATTTTCTGGTGAAGCTCAAAATAGAACTCCAACATTGGGGTTTTCCTGAGCCAAAGAAGGCGAGGTCGGGTTCACTAGATTCGGGGAGAAGTCAGCTACCCAACGGTAGTCTCCAATTGCTCCGAGGATCGCTGGAGAGGTGCCGACATGATACAACAGTGAAGCAGCTCCGGTGAACCGAAGCTGCCCTATTTCGGCCGAGATAAAAGCAACCAATTTGAGCCCATCTCAGGCTAAACCAAGCTCTCCCAACACTTCCACAGCCCTCATACGACTGAATTAGAGTAGAAAGGTAAGCCAATTTGGCTCCCCTCTGTAATTTCTTATTAGTGTTAAGAGAGAGAACCGACGAAAATTCACTTACCAAATTCTCCCTTAATTCGGCGTGAATTGATGCGATTCTTGATCATAGGAGGAACCTCACAACAAGAGCTATCTAACCAAATCGAAAGCTCGAACTGCCGCACCCCTCATGGTAAGCTTTCAAAGTTTTCTCTCTCTAAGTCTACTTTGCCGATAAAACTCTGTTTGAACTGAATTCGGATCCAAATGATGCGATTCAAAGTTCCATTGAATCATATGGATGTGTAGGAACTCAAAATTACCTCAAATTTCAACAGTTAACCTCGATTGATTGGTAATTTGATGAAATCATATTCAGCTAGTTTGAAAAGGGAAATTCGAGGAAAATTTTGGGGGAAATTGGAGATTTCAAAAATTCAAGGTACTAAAGTGCAATTTCCCAAAATTGAGGGCCAATTGGCTATGGAAAAGATATTGGAGGACCAATTGGTCAATTTTTGGAATTATTGGGGTCAAATTTGCCATTTTTGTAAGCAGGGGCAAAATGGTAATTTTTGAAAAGTTGGGGGACCAAATTAGAAATTTGGAAAACTTGAACCCCTTTTGTGATTTTGAATAAATTGAGGTCCCAAAGTGAATTTTAGAAGTTTCGGGACTCAATTTGGGAAAAATGGCATTAGGGACCTAAAGTTAAAGAAAAAGAACTTTAGGGACCTAAATGTAAATAATTAAAAGTTTGAGGATTTTATTCATTCATGATGAATGAAGGCTATTAGGCCAAAGTTAATGAACAATGATGGTTATATCGTGTAGGAACATGAACTATTAGGAACGCCAACAAAGATAAGCTTGTGTGAGGCAAAGAGCTGGTTAAGAGGAAATATACACTAAGGATATTGAGTGAGTGAAAATTTTCACATCATACCCGGTTGGGATGATGAGTACCTCGGAAATGAAAACTTGCTATTATGTGGAATTTTAACATCACACTTGGATGGGGTGATGTGAGAAAACACATAGAAAAACTACTTAACGGTTGAAAGTAAATCATACGCGCTTGGTATGATGAACTTCTTGGAAGGAAGTAGAAAAACCGCTTATCAGTTATGAGTGGAGATGTCCTCACACCTGGTTGGTGTGATGGATAGTTGAAAAGTTATTTTTGTCAGAAGTGCTCACCCCTGACTGTGTGCCACTACTTAAACCTTTTGGAAGACCTTTTTGACTGGAGCTTGAATAGCTCAAATAGGCCAAAGGCCTCGGTTTTAGAACTTGGGGCTAGAATGCCTAATTTTGAAAATCTTGTACAGTGGGTCCAAGGCCAGTTGGCATGAGTAGGAGCTCCTAAAAAAACATGAGATTAAGCCATGAAAATTTTAATGAATGATGTGATTTGGCTATGGTACCAAGACATGACCGACATACTTGATGGACTGGCGACAGTGCGACGAGACAGGTCGATGGACCAGTCTTGTCAAGCAGCTGCATGTCAAGTTGAGAGTCGGGGTCGTTGCACCAGTGGCACCAAAGATTAATGGCTTATATGAAAAATTATTGTTTGTGCATGCACTGAGGTTCGGGACCATTAAGACACCCAAGAGGGGCAGTGATGCGTCCTAGGGGCTACTCGACGACATGGTGGAGATAAAGGCAGTTTGTCATTCTAGTAGTCAGGAAAGCTCGACATAGCTTCATGCGCATGAGACTGGGGTGGGGTTGAGATGAGGTCTCTGTTCTCATACAGACACAGAGTTTCTTTTTGGGTTTGAGGGTCATATGTCATGTACATCCACTCATTCTTAGGGTAGAAGTGGACGGGCTTCTATCTAGGTGGCCGGTAAAGTCGCTCTGATGCCACAAGTAGGTGCAGTGGACAGGCTGCCCTACAAATGTGTGATCACTTCATGATTAAGGGCATGTGTTGAGTGTTAGACACACTAATTGTGCTATAGTATTATTAAGGAACAAAGAAATTTTCAGAAACTCAGAATCTTATTTATTGAAGTAAAAGTATAGTTTTGAGGTTTTAACATCTCTTGAGGGAGATTGTTACAATGATGGGTTAAGGAAGACTCATTACTAAACTATGGTCTAGAGGGATTTCTTCCTGGGTGAGATTGGGTTCCCTAGTCGCAATTGTGGTGCTTGTAATGTTATCCCTTCGAACTTCTGTAGGGGTGGAGGTGTCCTTATTGGAGGGTATCGCTTGGGTTCCTCGCAGCGTGGGACAATTCCTTGCTATGTGTCCCACCCTCCTACACTCATAACAAATCCTCTTGGGTCTTGTACTCTGAAATGTTGGGCATCTTTTAATGTAGTGTCCCCATTGCCCACATCTATAATAGGTCATCTTCTTGTGTAAATCTTTATGGTTCCTCCTATACTTTGAGCATTGTGGGGCCTTTCTAAGGGGTTGATGATGGTTCGATGCCTTGTCGTCCTTGAGCCTGACCACCTTGCAGGCTTTCTTATTGAGTCCTCTTCGACCCGGGGTTACTCAAGGGTCCTTCTATACTCTTGGTTCATTTCCTTCCTTGGGATGGGGTTCTCCCTAGCTTCTGGGGTGGCTAAGATAGTGTGGGTTTGTTTGGCTACTTTTCTTGGGGCCATTTGAAAAGTTTAAAAGTCTTTCTATCAGTCACTATGTTATCTAGTCTTGATAATGTATTCGAGGAAATAGGCTCTGATACCACTCAAGTTGTCACGTCCCAATTTGGTTTGGTCGGATACCCGTGATCAACCTGCCACTCTCTCGGCTTACTAAGGGTTGCCCCTTTTTTATAAACCGTGAGGAGTAAGGCGTTCTTTAAACATGCACATTTCCTAGAATAACATAAATCAAAACTGCATAAAATTTGAAACTTATCATACTTGCCTTACATGTGTGTTAGCTGGTGGTCTTTGCTATAAGCTTTCTAGGGTTACCTAAAAGGGATATAAGGGAGGGGGTGAGTTTAACGACTTAGTGAATGGGTATTTTAGGGTATGACTTTCAGAAAAATAGTTTGACTTGAGTGTAACAAACTCCTTATTTTCTTTAAAATTTCTCATTTTCAAAATATCAGTTTTTCATATCCATTTCTCATCCCAATGGTGTGTTTATCAACAAACACACGCCCTTCATCATGAAGGAAAACACACATTCATATGCCAGCCCATCCACTATCTCCACTAGGTCGTCTAGAGCCCTAAGACACATCGCTACCCCTCTTGGGCGTCTTGAAGGTCCCGTAAACTCAGTGCATGCACAAATCAATAATTTTACATATAAGCCATATAATTTGTGGTGCTACTGGTCCAATGGCCCCGACCCTCAACTCGACCTGCAACTATTTGTCTCGACTGGTCCGTATACCTATCATGTCGCACTGCCGCCAGTCCATCGAGTATGCTGATCATGTCTCGGTACCATGGCCAAACAATTCATCCAATTTAGTTTTCATGGCTTAAAATCATGTTTGTTTACGAGTTCCTACTCGTGCCTACTAGCCTAGGGCCCACTGTTCGAGATTTTTAAAATCGGGCATATTGGCCCTCAAATTCCAAAATCAAGGCCTCCCAGCCTATTTGAGATATTTGAGCTCCCGTCGAGAAGGTCTCCCAAAACTTTTAAGCAGTGGCACACAGTCAAGGGAGAGCACTTCCCACAAAATAAACTTTTTAGTCGTCCACCACACCGAACGAGTAAGAGAACATCTTCACTTATAATCGATAAACAGGTTTTCCACTTCCTTCGAGTAAGTTTCATCATACCAACCAAGTATGACCTACTTACAAATGGTAAGTAGTTTTTCTGCGTGATTTTCACATCACCCCTCTCAGGTGTGATAGTTAAAATTCCACTTAGTAGTGGGTTTTCATTTTCGGTATGCTTATCATCCTAACCGGGTATGATATAAAATTCCACTCACCCGATAATACAGTGAATTTTCTCTTAGTCGGCGTATTGCCTTCACATGAACTTGTCTTAGCTGGCATTCCCAGTACTTTGTGTTCCTACACAATATGAACAATTTTTGTTCATTATCTTTTGGCCTAATAGCCTTCATTAATCCCGAATGAATGAGAAAACTAAACTTTTCATTTATTTGTAATTAGGTCCCTAAAGTTATTTTTTCTTTAACTTTAAGTCCCTAATGACAGTTTTCCCCTAAATTGAGTCTTGAAATTCTAAAATTCACCTTAGGACTCAATTTATTCAAAATCACAAAAGGGATTCAAGTTTCCCAAATTTCCAATTTGGTCCCTCAACTTTTCCAAAATTACCATTTTGCCCCTACTTTACAAAAATGGTAAGTTTTGCCCCCAAATGTTCAAAATTTGCCTAATTGGTCCTCCAACATCTTTATCTCAATCCCAATTAGCCCTTAATTTTATTAAATTGCACTTTAGTCCCTCGAATTTTTTAAAATCCCTAATTTTGCCCTAATTTCAACCTTCTAACTCGGCCGAATTTGATCTCATCAAATTGATGATCAAATGAGTTTAATTGTTGAAATTGAGGTTAGACTAGAGTTTCTACACCTTCATACGATCCAATTACACTTTGAATCACATGATTTGATGTCAGAATGAGCTCAAACGGAGCTTCGCCGGAAAACTGGACTTAGAGAGAGAAAGCTTATAGTTGGGGGTTAGGCGGCTTGAGCTTTAAATCCGGGCAACTAGCTCTTGTCCTGAGGTTCCTTCTAGGATCAAGAATTGCATCAATTGATGCCGAATTGAGTGAGAATTTAGTCATCGAAGTTCTGTAAGCTCTCTCTCTAGCACCGATTGGAATTTATAGAGGGAAGCCAAATTGGCTTACCTTTCAGCTCTAATTCAGTTGTAGGAGGATTGTGGAGGTATTAGGAGGGCTTGGTTTGGCCTGAGAAGGGCTCGAATTGGCCGATTTTAGCTCGGTCGAAATAGGGCAGCTTCAGTTCGTCAGAGATGCTTCATGTTAGATCACGTCGATGTTTCTCTAACGATCCTCAGAGCAAATGGAGACTACAAGCGTGTAGTTTGCCTATTGCCAAATCCAAAGAACCCAACCATGCCTTCTTTGGCTTAGAAAAATGCCCAAGTTAGAGCTTTAGTTCGAGCTTCACCGAAAAATGGAGCACTAGGGAAAGAGTGGACTTTACAGGTGTGAGAAGAATGAATGAAGAGAGGCTCTTTATATATGAAGTTCGGGGACTTTCTAGTCGTCCGATTGGCATCTTAATGGTGGTCATTCATTGCCTCAAACTCCCTGGCTAGAGACTTTTTATCTTCGTCGGTGCTGCTCGATTTTCTAGCGAGTGAATAGTGTTGTCATCTGAAGGAAGAAGACGAAATTGTTCCGAACCAGGTTCAAAGCTTAAATCGGCCAGTTCAAGCCGATTCGACAGAGTTTTTCAAAATTGAAATTTTCTAAATTCATCTAAATTCATTATCTATCAAATGATGGTCTTAATTCTCCATTTAAAATTTTTTAAGCCACCCAGAAAAATGAATTTAACATTCGGTTCAATAGTGGTTCAAACTGGTTCAATCTAGTTCGGGTCTGGTTCACCTGAACCGGTTTGGTTTTCATCTCCAATTCATCCTAAAGTTCTTTTTCATGACTTTTTAGGTCATTCTAAATCCATAAATTTCCCGATTTTCCCTTTTTCTATCGGTTACGGTTCATGAACCGACTTGGTTCATAAACCGGTTCAATCTAGTTGGATCCGACTCATCTGAATCGATCTGGTTTTTCTCTTCCAATTTGTCCTAAGGTTCTTTTCTATGGTTTTAGGAACCCTTTGGGTCACTCAGGAGTTGTAATTTTCCCAAATTGCCCGTTCTCTGATGATCAGGTTTGTGAACCGGTTCGGTGTTTCTCACTAGGTTTGACCGGTTCTTTTCCCGATTTTCCTTAACTCCAAGGGCGGGGTTTACATGCCCATTACACATGTGACTCAATTCTGTCTTTTCTCATCACAACGGTGTAACCAATGGGACCACACTCATACATCATCTAGTGTTCCAAGGAAATTTGGAAGTAACATTTTCAATTTCCCCTTATCCATCCTTCCAATTTTCCTAGGCGTCGACACTATATCGACAAGTGTCCTGTTAACGTCCCACACTTCCTACCACTATATGATATACATTTTTTATATTCACAAACAAGTACACAAGCAACAATTGTGCCTATCATAATTATCATTGAGCATGGTCCTCATTCCGACTATCTCCATTCGAGTGCATGTATGAAATTAGTAGGTAATATGCATGATAATTATATCACAAATAGTTTGGCCCATATCCAAACCAACTAAATCATTTAGATGAATGTACAATTATAGAAGTTGCACATCATATTATCAATATTATCACATGGAGATTGATCCATCACTCGACCAACTCTTATCAGTAATGATATCATAGGCACAAAGCCCCCACTCATATAGTCCTAGTATAGGGCTATGATTCATTTATTTCGATGTATAAGACCATTTACTTGTTTTTCACTTCTTTCAATAATTTTCTAAATTACGCATCATATATTTAAGAGTATTTTCAAAGTAGTAAAGCATATTCTGCCAGTTCAAACAAACTCATCATCATTACTCACACTCACAGTTTTCATCGGGACTTTTTCGTACTCATTGTATTTTCCATTAGTTCAGGTTATGCGATCCACGTAAGATTAACTACAGGACTCATTCTACATAAATCAAATTATATAACTGAGATCAATTTATATCTCAACTAAGTACTTATAAATATTATCCCATAATTTTTCAAAAATTACGACGTTACCCATCAGGCTTGGTTCTCTCGACCAATGTGTTAATGAACCATCAAAATTACAAACCCACATCTATGATTTCATTCCAAATCATATGTTATACCCACATTTGGTCTTATTTATTAAAATGCCCAAAAGTTTATAAGTTCACTATTTAGATAACTTTTTTTTTCTAAAGTTTGCATTTTGGTTCTAAAGTTGGACAAAATTAATATTTTGTCCCTACTCATAAAAAGTTTCTCATTTAGTACCCTAGACTTCTCAAGTCTCTCATTTGGGCTCACCATGTACTGAAGATGAGATCCAACTTGTACCTTGTGGAACCTCGACTTTCACCTGTAATTGTTTGTGGGGATGGATGAGATCATATCTTAGTGAATGAGGTACTAATGCCACGCCACTACATGGCTTGCGACTTTACACTTCACATAAAATATCTAACATGTATATTTATTCTCAGTTTTACAAATTATTCACTTTATATAGTTTTATCCTGCCATTTGATACACTTATCTTGAGCCATCCGGAAATCGTAATTCTACATTACGTCAGGTCAAACTCTCTCTTCTAAAACAATCATATCAATACATTACAATATGCATACAATAGCATATATTGGCAACTCATGGCCCAAGCCATACTCGAAAGTCATGCCACAATTCCAATAAGGTAAGATGATAGCATGTGAGTCATGTGTACTATGTATAATTGAGACCCTTGAAGTTCGTTTCTCATTGGATGTCTTATCATACGAAGTCATGTTAATATCCCACCGACAACCCTAGACATGCCCCTTACACATGCGACTTAATTTTGCATTCTTTCATTGCAGCAATGTAACTAATGGGACCATGTTCGTACATCATCTAAGGGTCCCGAGAAATCTGGAAGTAACATTTTCAATCTCCCCATATCCACTCTTCCAATTTCCCTAGGCATCAACACTACCTCAACACGTGTCTTGTCAATGCCCCACACTTTCTACCGGTATAAGATATACATTTGTGTATATTTACAAATATGCACATAGGCAACAATCATGCCTATCACAATTATCATTAAGCATGGTTATCATTTTCACCATCTCCATTCAGGTACATGTATGAAATTAGCAAATAATATGCATGATCAATATATCACATATAGTTTGGTACATATCGCGACCAACTAAATCATTTAAATGCATGTACCAATTTTAACAGTCACAGATCATATTCACAATATTATCACATAGAGTTTGGTCCATCACTCGACCAACTCATATCAGCAAATTATATCACATGCACAAGACCCCAACTGAAATAGTCCTAGAATGCGACTATAGTTCATTTATTTTAGTCTATATGATCATTTACTCATTTTTTAACTTCTGAAAATGGTATTCTTTAGTGTGCAAGCATCCATATCATTTTTTACTTATTTCAATGATTTTCTAAGTCATGCATCATAGATTTTAGAGTATTTCAAAGTAGTAAAGCATATTTGATCATTACAATCAAACTCACCGTCATTACTCTCACTCATAGTTTTCATGGGGACTTGTTTGTCCTGATCGTATTTTCCCTTAGTTTGGGTTGTGTGTTCCAATTGTGATCAATTGCATGATTCATTCTTCAAGAATCAAATTATATAATTGTGGCCAGTTTAGTTCTCAACTAAGTGCTTATAAATATTATCCCGTAATTTTCCAAAAATTATGGTTTTGCCCCTCACACTTGATTCTCTCAACTAATGTGTCCATGAACCGAAGAATTTCTAACCCCACCTATAATTTCATTCCAAATCATAAGTTAAACTCAAATTTGGTCTTATTTACTAAAATGCCCAAAATTTTCTAGGTTCCCTACTTGGATAACTCAATTTTTCCAAAATATACATTTTGGTCATTAAGTTGGAGAAAATTACTATTTTACCCCTACTCGTCAAAAGTTCTTCATTTTGGACCCTATACTTCTCAATTCTCTTATTTAGGCCCCTAAAATTCCTTTATATACATTTGGATCCCAAAAATGCATTTATTATAATTTGGTCCCGAAAATGGGCAAAATTACCATTTTGTCTCTTACTTATAAAAATATCCAGTTTACATATTTACTTTGGAAAAATTACCATTATGCCATCAATAGTTCAAAATAAAACTATTTGATCTCACTTTGGGTATAAATGACCATTTTGCCCCTCATTTACAAAAATTTACGATTTTGTCATCAAACTCCCAAAAATGACTTTAAACATCTACTTTATATACATTTGGATCCCAAAAATGCATTTATTACAATTTGGTCCCGAAAATGGGCAAAATTACCATTTTGTCTCTTACTTATAAAAATATCCAGTTTACATATTTACTTTGGAAAAATTACCATTATGCCATCAATAGATCAAAATAAAACTATTTGATCTCACTTTGGGTATAAATGACCATTTTGCCCCTCATTTACAAAAATTTACGATTTTGTCATCAAACTCCCAAAAATGACTTTAAACATCTTCATTTGTCTCTAAATCATGTATAAGCCCCTTAGGCTGCTCTTAGGGACGTTTTTCACAAAATTTTTCATATTTGCAATTTGGCTACTGAACTTTCCATAATTTCACTGTAGTCTCTAAACTTTAAAACTTAATCAAATAAACTTATAAATTCATAATTTACTCCCAAATAATATTATTATACTCCTATTGGCTTGTCAGAGGAGTGAGGATCTTACCCCAGCTAATCACAACTGAATTTGACCATTTTCCAAAATTTGTTGAAATAGAGCTATTGAGGGAGTTGTTTGAAATTCACACTGGAGGTGACCGGAGAGGTGGTTGGAGCTTAGGCATTCTATAACAAGGTTCATGTGAAACTTTTTATAGTGGTGGTCAGCCAAGAGGTTATTAGAGTTGGGAGAATTTGGTCGTCGACGAGCCATGATCAAGTGGAACCCGACAGACCCACCGGTGGAAATTAGCTCATGTCGATCGATTTTTCCTTTTTCGGAGGTCGATCCTTACCATGAAGAGTTATAGGGGAGGCAGCCAATCACTTTGGTATTTGTGGCAACCGGAGTGGTAGTTGGAGGTGGCCGAATTTGGCCCCAAAAAGCCATTGGCGGCGGACATAATTTTTATCCCGGATCTAGGTCGAACAAAGGGGTCTTCTTGTGGCATTTATTGACCACTAACAAGTGAGGACCCAACCGAACTCAAGAGAAGTCTATAAGCAGCATTTTGACACCAAGATCACTCAATTTGGTGATTGGACGAGAGAAAATTGCTCTTTCAATCGTCATGGGGTAGATTAGGTTTCTAAAATCGGAATTTCTAACTTTAGATCCAAAATTCAATATGTTGAGAAGGACTTAATGCAATTAACTTTATAGGGGGCTGGTAGCTCAATTATCAATTGATCTCTTTAATTTGTAGCATGCAATTTGATCTAAAATCGAATGAATTGTAGAGATATTTGTGATGGTGCGGCCGCAATTCTTGTGGGGCGATTGGAGAAACTTGCGGGTACCCTCGGGTGAGTTGGGTTGACCCGACTAGAGTCCAACTCACCCAACTTCCTTTCTTTCCCTTTTTATTTTTGTAAATTAAATTATATTTTTACCCTATTTGAGTCCACTCGTTAATTTAATCGAAATTTCGGCCACATTGGAGCGAAAACTTTTTCTAAAAACTTCAGTTTTTGTGTTCGAGATTTGATCTCTAATCCGATCAGATCCCTATTCCCGGTATCAGATTTCCTTTCATATTTCCAATATTGGATTATGATCCGATTTAAATTTTCAAATCCCAACTTGGGTTCTATTACCAATTCGGGGTTCCATTCTTGATTTAAGCTTTATTTTCGGTTCAATATTTTATTCCCAAAATTAGATTTCAACTTCAATTCAATTTTCAATCCCTATATTTGGTTCTTATTCTATATTTGGGATCTTATTTTCTGATTTAAATTATTAGATTTTATTACCATTTTAATATTGGTATCGGATTCATTTGGGTTTAACCCGAGTTTTGTAAGTTATATGTTACAGAAAGAAAATGTTTTTAACTTCTAAATAAGTATATGGAGATGTGAAACTTTCATTTTCTAAAATGTTATAAGCACTTCATTTATATTATCTATATATTCTAAATAATTGTATATAATATGAGTGAAATCTTTGCAATCTCTCACTCGAGCTAGTTGCACTCATTAATCTTGATCGATAGAATCGTATTATTATAGTATGATTACTTAATTAAAGAGTTATTATAACTAATAATTCAACTAAATGAGATGAGATCAAGTTAAATAAGAGATAAATCACTAAAAAATTTTAGATTTCTCATAATTAAAACACATTTAAATATGAGCATGTTAAAGTGAATAATAATTTCCTTATTTAGTAATTTTTTTTGGAGGGTTGGAGGTTTCAAACCCCTCTTATTACACTAAAAAGTAACCTTTTAACTTTTGAGATAGGAAAAATAGTAATTTTTTCAATAAAATAATATTAAATAATAGTGATACTATTAATTTCTTATTATATAAAATACAAAATGTCATTTTTTTTCTTATTTATACGTTCTTTCTTATTTATTCTTTTTCTTTGAAACAGATATCATCATTTTTATATTTAAAAATTTTGATAAATTAACCATTTTTCTGTATAATATATTATTATTAATTTATATATTATTTTTGTTATGGTTAAAATATATATAATAATTATAAAAATAACTCAATAATTTTTTTCAAACATCTAATTCCAATTATAATGTTAAATTATTAATAGTAGGTAGCCCTTTAAGATGTGATGGCAAGACGTTATATTTTGATTTGCTTTCTAGTCTTAAATATTGATTCATTTATGTCAAAATTTATTTCTATGATTTAATTGAAATTTGGAAATATGTGTTGAAGTGTTGATCCATGCTTTCCTCTAATAATTGATAAAGGGCTTAGATATAATTTCATGTTGTTTTATTTTTTTGGAAAAAATAATTTGGATAAACATCACATTTTTTTGTAATATGTATAAAATTTATTTAGCTTTTCATTACCTGCCTTATGTAAGATGAATGTTCGTTCCCACAAAAATCCTTCATTTGGCCTCATTTTTTTTCTTTTTATTTTTTTTATATCAATGATATAAGAACTTAAATATTTTATGTAATAAAACTCATCAATCTAATTATAAAGGTAAAAGATTTAAAAACTTACATTAATTTTAATATTTTAGATAATATCATATGATTTGTTAATAAATCTTAAATAACATGTATCATATAATTTTATTACATTTTTACGTTAAATGTTGACCATGCATGTAAATATAGAATATATTCTAGTTTGGTTGATATTGATCAATTAAGATAAAAATAATTCAATAAGTAAGATATGACGTAGTATTTTAAAGTTAATGAAGAAATCTCTTTGGATTTGAACACCATGAGTTTCCTCTGTCCATCAAGGAGAGGAGACAGTTTTTTGCTCTCTTTGTTGATCATCAATATAAGTATCACTAATTCTATCACTCAATACACCAATAACAAAGTTGTCCTAATAGGTTAGAGGGAACTTTTGGACTAAATTAATATTCCAATATTAATATATATAATGTACCCTTTAAGCCAAATTGATCATTTTAACACACATATGATTAAACCAATTCACTAATATATGATTATGCCTCCATGGTACAAAATGAATATGTTATATAAAATCACTTGGGGAATGTATGTGGAAGGCATGCAGGCCAACCTACCGTGGTGTCAATGTTGGAAATCTCAGTGGTTGTTAATCCAGGGAAATGCCAGCTCACCACCATATTATAGTCCAATATAAATAGGTAAACATTTACTTTAAATAAAAAAACAAATATTCATGTCTATTATTATAAACCTAAAAAATCAAATAAATAATCATCTAAATTTAAAACATTTTAAAAAAATGAACTATATGATAAAACACTACCGTCAAGGAATAACCACTCATCAAGCATCCGAGGAAGCCTTTCTAAGCCGAGCTTGGCATTGTGCCCACCTGCCACGGAAGCTAAATCTTGCCGTGGTTTTATTTCATTAGTTGAAAATAGTATGTATACTGTCACATTTGTTAATAATACAAAACTTATACATTACAAACGTAAAATAAATTTATAAAAATAAAATTTACACAATATATATGATTTTTGTTATATACATATAAATAAATTGGTAAAATTATTTCTAAAAAAATTATAAGTTAATGTATATACAAAAATTATATTTTATGAATATGGAAAAATAGATGAACTATATTGCCTATATATTATTTTTATTTTTAAGGTTATGCAAAAAAAATATAAATTTACAAATATTTTTGTATATACAAAAAATTATATACTTAAATTTATGAATTATTTATGTAAATATAAACCTTTTTATATGAATAAAATTCTAAAATTTTATATAAATTTATGAATTTATATGAATTTAAAAATAAACTATGTAACATTCAATATAATGCATAAATTTGTATTTACATGCTTTTTTGCTAAAGAAAATAAGTTGACCGACTAAGTATACTATATTCCAATTTTCCCTTTATTTATTCATCATCAGTGGCGGAAATCAAGAAAATAATGTATAAGAGAGCAGATCCGGACAGCACAAGAGCAAGAGGAGATTAAAGAAGAAAACCGCGTCTGACCTTCTAATAGGCTCTTCCACTTCTATTTCTTTCTTTTCTTCTCCTTCTTCTTCTTCCCGCCTGTCATTCCTCCATTACTCTCCTCCCTCTCCTCTTCAACTACGCTTTAACCCTCTCTCTCCCCCTGTCAAGATCCCCTCACAAGTCTTAACCTGATCCACTGCTCTTCGATTTGCCCACACTGCTCCTCTCGGGTCGAGGCTCCTCACCTTATCTTCCCTTTGTTGTTCCGATTGGATTGGTTGTTCTGTCTGTGTATAGGTTGTTGGGCTGTTAGGTTTTTGTAGCCTTGTGCTTGATTGTTCATGGCGGATTTGGTGGAGATCTTGGGGAAGTCGATCCACTTGGCTGATCAGGTCAAGGCGGCAGCTGACGAGGCGAAGTCGTTCAAGCAGGAATGCTCCGAGCTCAAGTCCAAGACCGAGAGGCTCGCCAGCCTCCTTCGTCAGGCGGCCCGCACCGGAAACGACCTCTACGAGCGGCCCACACGGCGGATCGTCGACGACACAGAGCAGGTACTCGAGAAGGCCCTCGCCCTCGTCGTCAAGTGCCGCTCCCACGGGCTCATGAAGCGCGTACTTGCCATCCTCCCCCCAGCCGCCTTCCGGAAGATGTCTTCCCAGCTCGATAACTCAATCGGCGACGTTTCCTGGCTGATCCGCGTCTCCACCCCGGCCGAGGACCGCGGCGACGAGTACCTCGGCCTCCCTCCCATCGCCTCCAACGAGCCCATCCTCGGCCTCATCTGGGAGCAGATCGCGACGCTCCACACTGGTTCCCCCGAGGACCGCTCCGACGCGGCCAACTCTCTCTTGTCACTCACTCGCGACAACGACCGCAACCGTAAGCTCATCATCCAGGAGGGTGGCATTGGCCCCCTCCTCAAGTTGGCCAAGGAAGGAAAGGAGGAGGGCCAAGAGAATGCCGTACGGGCCATCGGGATGCTCGGGAGGGACCCGGGGAGCGTGGACCAAATGATACACGCCGGCCTCTGCGGAGTCTTCCAGAAGATCCTCAAGGAAGGGACTATGAAGGTCCAGGCGGTGGTAGCCTGGGCCGTGGCAAAGCTTACTAAGCACGGTCAGAACCCCAAGTGCCAAGACGTCTTCGCCCAGCACAACCTGATCCGCCTCCTCGTGAGCCACCTAGCCTTCGAGACAGTGCAGGAGCACAGCAAGTACTCCATCATCACCACGAAGGCTTCCTCCATCCATGCGGTCGTTTTGGCTAACAGCAACAACAACAGTAAGGCTTCCATTGGTGGCGCTTTGAAGGACGCTAATAACAGCCAGAACCAGAACCACGAGGAGGACAACAACGTGGCCATGCTCCCGTACCAGCTCGGGAACAGGAAGCCTACGACCCACCAGATGCACAGCGTAGTCACCACCACCATGGCCATGAAGAAGCCGCCTGGGCCGCTGGATAACGGGAATAGCAGGCAGTTCAGCAACCACCGGCACCAGGTGAACCATTCCATGCCAGGCGGCGTGAACCTCAAGGGGAGGGAGCAGGAGGACCCCAGGATGAAGGCCCACATGAAGGCCATGGCCGCAAAGGCCCTGTGGCGGCTGGCCAAGGATAACTCTGCCATCTGCCGCAATATCACCGAGTCCCGGGCCCTACTCTGCTTCGCTGTTCTGCTCGAGAAGGGTCCCGAGGAGGAGGTCCGGATCAACTCCGCCATGGCCCTGATGGAGATCACCACAGTGGCCGAGAAGGATGCCGACCTCCGCAGGTCCGCTTTCAAGCCTAACTCCCCTGCCTGCAAGGCTGTGATAGACCAGCTCCTCCGGATCATCGAGAAGGCCGCCAACAAGGACTCTGACTCCGACCCCAGCTCCGGCCAACTCCTTGTCCCCTGCATTAGGTCCATTGGGAGCCTTGCGAGGACATTCCGTGCCACCGAGACCCGGATGATCGCGCCACTAGTGCGGCTCCTCGAGGATGACTGCGTGCCAGAGATCCAGAAGGAGGCGGCTGAGGCTCTAATCAAGTTTGCTTGCACCGAAAACTACCTCCACCCGGGCCACTCCAAGGCCATCATCGAGGCTGGAGGGGCCAAGCATCTTATCCAGCTAGTCTACTTCGGAGAGCAGGCGGCCTTCTCCTCCCTCATCCTCCTCGCCTACATTGCCAAGCATGTCCCTGACAGCGAGGAGCTCGCACGGGCAGAGTCCCTGACTGTGCTCGAATGGGCCTCGAAGCAGACGGCACTGATGCAGACCGAGACAGTAGAGGCGCTGCTGCAGGATGCTAAGAGCAAGCTCGAGCTTTTCCAGTCCAGAGGATCTAGAGGCACATACCATTGATTTTGATCTGCAAAATATGGGAGATCATTTATTCTTATTTGTTTTTACCTACAATTCAATTCAGCGCCCTTGATTTTGGTTTTCCTGAGTTTTTTTTATTGATCCGAGTTATCATGGGAGTGTACATAATATGCTTAATTTTAGCTGCTGCTACTACAGTATATATGTATCATATTTTAGAGGAAGCAATCCCTTCATTTCTCAACAAAGTTTTTGCTTGGTTCTCTTCTTCGTCCTTGCTTGTCGTGTGTGCTCTGATCTATCTTCCTTGGTCATCTTCTCATTGTGCGGTTGTCTTTTCCCCCATTTCCATGATCTCCATGTCGGGAGTGCTGCTCCAATTTCAAGCATGGAGTGTGAGATCTCTGAACTTCTACTGTGTTATATTGTTCTTTCTCTTCTGCTCTTCTGCTGGTTAGATATCTAACTGTTGGAGACAACATGGTTTATTTCTTTGGATAAGAGTGTAATCATTGGATCAACCTTTTGTAGTTCAACTCCATGTTATGATGATAAGGCCAACTGCTCCTTGTAAAAATAGTAACCAAACCAGTTGAGTTCATACAGAGAGAGAGAGACTATGCTCCGTAAGATTTAGTAAATTAATTATTTGTTAAGATATGGATTCCATGGAAAGGAACGACTTTGTTTGACATGGTCGTGTTTTAAAAGTCAACCCCGACTTTTCCAATTGATGATGTCAGTCAAGAAAACCATATGAACTGCCGGAAGATTATGACCGACTCAGCATGGGTTGTTACATGGTGCTTGCTTTTCCACTTACTAATTCTAAGTTTGTTGCCACAATAAGTTTTCCTAATTGATCTAGCCATGCAGCTTCAGATCAAGATCACATGGTTCAAATTCGATCTAATGATATAATTTAAATATGTGATAATTGTGTTACTCCAATTTGAATGACGAGAAAAAAAGGTAGGTGAAGCTTAAGGGCGGCATGACTGACTTGCCATTACATGTTAACCATTCAAGCCTCCCTCCCTCTCGGAGGTCCAGTCAACTTGCAAATGCATTATCCAACCAACTCAACGATATATATATATATATATATAGTACTTTTCAAGGTAAAAGCCCAGAAGAGATGCACATTTTTGACCTAGTCTGTTGTACAATTTTGTATATTAAATAGTTTTCAAAACTCTTTGTAATGGTCTAAAACTGATTATTAATAGTATTATTTCATATGCTTTCGTCCCGTCCCACGTCAAATGATTCATAAAATTATGGGACTAAGTTATGAATGTTAAATACAAGATCAAATGTTAATTCTTAGAAAACTGATAAATAAATTGAGTTTTGTTACTAAATTCATTAATTATGACGTGTGTATCATCCTTGTTAGGTGTGACGTTGATGATCAACTAGAGACAATGAACTATATTCAACCATCTACGATCGTTAAACAAGAAAATCCCTTATCTCTCACTATATTCGTTTTATTTTGTTTGCTGACGTTTTATCTAGAACGATTATACATAATTGTAAGAAAAATAATTAATTTGAATAAGAATTATCCATCCATTTTACACCTGTTTTTTTAGAGCAATTTTTTCCGTTCAAATACATATTGTACTTTTATTGCTGAGCATGTAATACCGCTTCAGCCTACCCATGTCATCAATATGTTTTAGGGGCGAATATATGGGCAGACACAAAGAAAATCACATAAATTTACTAAGTGGAATGGACACATATTTCTACATGAAATTATATAATGAGTTGATTTCCCTTATTCATCCCTAATATTCATGGCTAGTGTGATGAAATAAATATAACTATTTTATTTGGATGATAAGGGAGGTAACAAGAAAACACTTTTGAATACATTTGTTGTAAATCCCGCACTTTTAAGTTAAGGAAAACTGTAAAAAAATCCGTTCAAACCGAATAAGAAAATCGAGCCGGTTTACATTTGGTAACAAGCAATATGAAAATTTATAACTTTCTGGTTATCCAAATGTTTTATTAAACCTTGAAAAAAAGAAAATTAAGACAAATTAAAAAATGAAAACTAAATTGGTTTAGATGAACTAGTATTCATAATAACTTTAAAGTTAACCTCTTGTTAAGTATGATTTTTTGTAACCCGAAATTTGGTCAAAAATTTTTATGCAAACGTACAGCTTATCATAAATAGCCATAAATTAATATATATTTAATTATTATAATTAATATTAATAATTTAATATCCAAATTAAATTATTGGAATTAATACAAATAATTTAATACCGAAATTAAATTATTGGAATTAATACCAATAATTTATGGTAATATTAATACTATTAATAAATCTCTCCCATTTAATACATGGTTTTACACTTATATAAAGAGTTCATCCCCATTCATTTTCCTCATACTTGAACACTTTTCTCTCTATTGCTCCATTTCCCGATGAAACTCGAAATAAAGTTTCGACTTGAACAAAGGTCGAGCTCTTTAGAACTGGGGAGAATACAGTTATTTGATAACAAACTATAGTAAATACGAGAATCGTTGGAGAAGCGCTGGTATGATAGAATAGTGAAGCAACTCCGGCTGACCGAAGCTACTCTATTTCGGCCAAGCTGAAATCGGCCATTTCAAGCCCTTCTCAGGCCAAACGAAGCCCTCTCAATACTTCCTCAGCCTTTCCACGGTCGAATTAGGACCAAAAGGTAAGCCAATTCGGCTCCCCTTTATAATTTTCGATCGGTGCTAGAGAAAGAGTCGACCAAATTTCAATGACGAAATTCTAATCCAATTCCGCATCAATTGATGCGATTCTTGATTCTAGGATGAACCTCAGGACGAAACCTATCTGCCCAAATCAAAAGCTCGAATTGTCGTGCCTTCACTGGTGAGTAATCGAAGCTTTCCCTCTCTATAGTTCATTTTTCGGCGAAGCTCCGTTTGAGCTTGTCCCGGCATTAAAACTTGCGATTCACATTTATGAAGAATCGTATGAACATGTAGAAACTCAATTTCAACTTCAATTTCAACAATTGGAAATGTTTGATGGGTCAATTTGATAAAATCAAATTCGGCTGTGTTAAAAAGTTGGAATTGGGGGAAAATTGAGGATTTTCGAAATTCAAAGGATCAAAATGAAATTTTATGAAATTGAGGATCAATTGGGCATGAAAATAATGTTGGAGGACCAATTGAGGAATTTTAAAATTTTTTGGGAAAATTTACCATTTTTGTAAAGGAAGGGCAAAATGATAATTTTGGAAAAGTTAGGGGACCAAATTGGAAATTTGGGAAATTAAACCCCTTTTTGTGAAATGGAATAAATTGAGGTCCTATGATAAATTTTAGAAGTTTCGGGACTCAATTTGAAGAATAACTTTAGGGACCTAATTGTAAATAAATGAAAGTTTGACTTTCTCATTCATTTGGAATGAATGAAGGAGATTAGGCCGAAGGATAATGAACCAAGATGTTCAATCGTGTAGGAATACGAAGTACCGGGAACGCCATCAAGGACAAGCTCATGTGAATACCAAGAACCGGTCTAGTGGAATTCACGACATTAACGGGTGAGTGGGTTTACTAACGTCATACCTGGTTGGGATGATGAGCACAACTTAAAGTTAAAAACTACTTACCGATTGTGAGTGGGATTTTATATTATACCCGATTGGGGATGATAAGTACCTCGGTATAAAAACCCACTGTTTAGTGGTATTTTAATAATCACCACTTAGAGAAAGTGATGTGAAAATTTTACGGAAAAACTACTTACCAGTTGTAAGTAGATCATACCTGGTTGGTATGATAAGACTTTCTCGAAGGAAGTCGAAAACCCATTCATCGGTTATGAACGGAGGTGTCCTTATACCGAGCGGTATAATCGATAAAGAAAACATATGTTTTGTCGGAAGTGTTCTCCCCTTACTGTGTGCCAATACTTAAACAATTTGGGATATTTTCTCGATGGGAGCTCGAATAGCTCTGATAGGTCGGGGCCTTGGTTTTGGAACTTGGGGGCTAAATGCCCGATTTTGAAAATCTCGCACAATGGGCCCAAGGACATTTGGCACGAGCAGGTGCTCGTAAATGAACATGATATATGTGCCATAAAACTTAATAAGTGAATTGTTTGGCCATGGTACCAAGATAAGACCAACATGCTCAGTCAACTAGCGGCAGTGCGACATGACAGGTCGACGGACTAGTCAAGACAAACAATTGCGGGTTAAGTTGAGAGTCGAGGCCGTTGGACCAGTGGCACCACATATTACATGGCTTGATAAGAAAATATTGTTTATGCATGCACTATAAGTACGAGATCATCAAGACGCCCATGGGGGGTAGTGATGTGTCCTAAGGGCCTTGGACGACCCGATGAGTATAAGGGCATATCGTCGTTCCAGGTGTCTGTGCGAAATCTGGAGTAACACCAAGCGCATGAGACTGGGGTGGAGACAGGATGAGGTCTCTGTGCTCATATGGACACAAAGAAGTTATTTCGGGATTGTGGGTCGAATGTCGCGTACATCCACTCATTCCCAGGGTAGAAGTTGTCATACTTCTATTCGGGTGGCAGGAAAAGTCGCTCCGAAGCCACTAGCGGGTTCAGTAGTGATACTGACGTGCGAATGTGTGTAACCTTCATGATGAAGGATGTGTGTTGGGTGATGACACATTGGTAATTAAGAAATAATGGAAAAACCTAAAATTTTAAATTAAGGATTTTTTTAAAAAAAAGATTCTGACACACTCCATATAAATATTTTTCTTAAAAGTTAAAAGTAGGATTTTGAAAACTCATTTACTGAGTAGTCGTACTCACCCACTCTCTTATATACCTTTTAGGAAATCCCGGAAAGTCTACCGTAAAAGACCATCAACTAAGATGCATGTAAGACAGGTATGTAAAGTTTAAAATTTCATGCAGTTTTGATTATGCTATTATAGAAAATGGTATAAATTTAAAGTACGCCTTACTATTTATTGATTATTATAAGGGAAAACTCTTTAATAAACTAATAGAGTGACGAGTTGTTCACGGGGATCCGACCAAAACCGGGTCGGGACGTAACATTGGTATTCTCTCACTGCTAAAACAATAATAAGACATCGTTCAAACTAATTGAACCATTGAGAATTAATTATTGATTACCTCACGTATTATCCTATGTTTGGATTGAATAGATTTGAATTATTTAGAGGTGAAATGTTAGAACGTGTTGGTAGTATAAGTTAATTGATAGATTTAATGGTGTTAAATTTTTTTAATAATTAACTGTTTTGATGGAGTGAAATAGTTAAATCATTATTAATTAAAAAATTAGAAATATAAATTTATTATTTTAATTAAATGAAATAATTTGATTAAAATATTATATATAATTAAATTATATTAAATAAAATTTACACAAATTTTTAGGTATAATATTTGTATTATATAATTTTATATAAAATATTATTAATAATAAATTTATTTAAATAAGAATAATAAATAATAAATAAGATGATTAAAATAATTTAATCAATAAATACAAGAATTACTATAAATATCTTATTTTTTTAGATATTACCTAATAAGGTATTGTAGGAAATTCTTCACCCACATAACCCTCCCATCAAAATAGGTAATTGTTCAAATACTTTTAAGATTACATTAAATATTATTTGAAAATTTATGAGTAGGATAATTTGTGTTGTAGATTGAAACTCTTGAAGATATGTTATTTTATTTATTGATTATTGTATGAGGATATATATTTTTTATGGAAAAATAGAATAACAAGTTAATTAGTCATCTAGAAGTAGCATAATATAACAATATTTGAGTCTGGATCTCCTTCCAGTTTCAAAGGTATAGAAGATATCCATAAAACCCAAGGCCCGGATATGGATAGAGCTCAATGTGACGGGAGATTTGATTGCGCAGTACAAGATGAACATGACCTCGTGTATTAAGTGGCAATCGTAGGGTAATAAGGTTAATGTAAACTTAGTTCCATTTTAAATGCAGTATTCTTTATACAAAAAAACCTAGCAAATGTATTGTGTGAAGGACGAATCGGTCAAATTAGGGAAACAAGCTTTTTAATTTGATCTATTGACTATAAATCAGGCATTATGATGCGAACAAGATGGAAAACAAGTCAATTATAATAAAAAAAGAAGGATAAGGAGAGTCAATTTCAGATTACTCAAGCCATGAGTTGGCATCTGTCAACCACTACTAACATATTATTAAAAACGCAAATATTTCCTTCATTTTTAGGATTAATAGCATAAAAATTCAATATTTAGGAGTATTATCAAAGTTAGCCCAATTTTTTAACTTTCACATAGAAAGAATGAACTATTTATTCTAGTGTTAAAGTTGGATGAGAAAAATAAGAAAAAGTAAATGAGATTATGTTAGCATTAAAATTAAAATGATGACATACTAAAATTAGCACTAATATCTGAAAATTGGCTATATAAATGATAATTAAATAAAAATATAAACTAAAATCGAGAATATCATCCAATATTGAATTTTTTTCTAGATTCAGAACCCTATTTTGTATTCTTTTGCATTTATAATTACATTATAAAATAAAATAAAGTATTATTTTTTAGATTTTTTTGCTCAATGTATTATTTTTTAGATTATTAGGTGTACTAATAGATATAATTCGGGAATTAATAGTTATGCAAATCTAGGGTGTAAATTGAACTTCTAATTGATTGAAACTGGATTATACAATTATACAAAATACTTTTATATTAGAATAGACGATCTCCTTGCAACATATGATGTAATTAATGAGCATGAATGTGTAGTTTTTTTTATATACAAATAAATTATATTTTATTAATCACCAAAATTAAATACAAATTTCTCTGGGCAGTTCCCAATCACTATATCAAGGCACTATCTAATTGGACGCACTATTACTTGGGTATAACATAACATAATCGATTTAAACCTAACCTCTTTCTATAGCTGCGCACAATTGTATTAGCTTTAAACCTAACGTCATTCTATGGCTGCGCACAATTGTATTAGCACGGGATTTCAATTTTTTTGTATATATAAAACAAATAAATAACTTCAAAAATAAGTAATAAAGCATGTATATTCCTAATAAATTGATATATCTGCCGAGACATTCTTTCTTAATTCAATAAAATGTTGGCTAAAACTCATGAACTAACGTGAAAGTGAGCATGCAATCAACCTTGCACGACAGCATACTGCATCAATTCAGATAACGTACTTGCTTCGACTTCTAACGACAAACTACACTTGAACGAGGATTTTTCTCAATCTATCTCCTTCCCTGAAATAATACATGCAATATGTACTGTTCCTGTGCACTCATACAATTTATCAAATGCTCTATCACAACTTACAGTAATGCAATAAATTGGTAGTGCTACTGTTTCCAAAGATTAAGTAGATAATCGAGTTACACTCCACTCTCTCGACTCACAATTCATATACTAATGAAATTAATCCAAAGTATTATAAATAATATCATCTAATACCGGCTTTTCAAAACCCAAATAACGCTATATTTCTAGTATTCCAAATATTTAATTCTTATTCATCTCTATAATACTATCTAACAAACCCACCAATAATATTTTAAAATTGTTGTACATATGTAATACACAAATAGTAAATCACATGGGTCGTATCCAAGAAGATCCAACAAGTATATAATCGATCGTCTCAAAATGACCACACAAGAAACATCTAGATCAGAAAATTAATTCTAACGGGTAAAGTATTGGAACATATATTTTATATAAAATACTTAATCTCAGAAAAACACTTTACCTCCCCTTAAACCAGTTCACACTTGAGTAGGTTTGATTAACTTACTCACATAAATTTATAAACTGATTTTACCATTAAATTTCCATCACGTGTACCTATCTAGATTAACCTATTCTTGATTGGTACCTGACTAAGAGGTATGGATTTTATAGCTGCATTCTCTTGATATGTTGTATGTTATCTAATTTCCAATAGTGTGTTTGGTTATCTATAAGAGTATACACGTGTTGTACATCGGGCTACCTATATAAGGCGACATCGGGCTACCTATATAAGGAGAGAAAAGAGAGTGGCCTTTTATATTGGATATCTATTTATCCTCCCAAACTTTGATTCTACTCATATCCAACTTGCCATAGAAGCCTATCCTTTAGAATGTCCTTTGAGTGCATATGTTCCTTCATAGCAATGATGGTCATGATGGTGCATAAGTAGACAAAAAGTTAAAATTTTTTTAAACACCACCACTTTAAAACTCTTGCTATTAAAAAATTTGAATCGATAGAATTTGCCTAGTAGTCTTAATTCAGAGTGCACTATTGAATGTAGCTATGGTTTTGAATCTCATTCCCCCATCTTGATTTAGGCCAACAAGCTTATCCTTCTTAATTTAGTGAACTTTCTTATTCTCCGCCTATTGGCATAACTTAAAATGAGCCACCTTGAAAATGGTATTGCACCAAATCTAAAAGAGTATGAAAACAACTCATAGTATATATTAAAATAGAGTGAATAACCTATTTTATAAGAACTTACTTAACACTATGAGTGAGCTGGTTCATCTTCCATCCTTTTAGTATTTTCCTGATCTTGTTAGATAGAAATTGAAGGGTGTGTGTAAACCTCGCACTTTTGAGTTAAGGAAAACTGGGAAAAAACTGGTCAACCCGAGTAAGAAAACCGAGCCGGTTTACAAACCCGATCATATGAGAACAAGCAATTTGGAAATTTACAACTTCTGGGTGATCCAAAGGGTTCATTAAACCTTGGAAAAGAAACTTAAAGATAAAATAAAAGATAAAAACTAAATTGGTTCAGGTGAATGAGATTCCATAAGAATTTTGAAGTTAAGTGTGCTTGCTCAAGAGTAGTGTGAGGATGGGTGGCCTCTTGGGAAGTATGATTTTTTTTGTAACCCGAAATTTTTGGTCAAAAAAAATTTAATACCAAAATTAAATTATTGAAATTAATACCAATAATTTATGTTAATATTAATACTAGTAATAAATATTTTCCATTTAATACACGGTTTTAATATAAAGAGGTCATCCCCATTCATTCTCCTCACACCTGAACACTTCTCTCTATCTCTACTGCTTCATTTTCCGGTGAAGCTCGAACCAGAGTTTCGACTTAAAATTTTCTTAACCTCGAAAGGAGAGGTCGAGCTCTTTAGAACTAGGGAGAAGACAGCTATCTGATAGCAAACTCCAGTCAATCCGAGAATCGTTGGAGAAGTGCCGGCATGATGGAATAGTGAAGCACCTCCGGCGGACCGAAGCTGCCCTATTTCGTCCAAGCTGAAATCAGCCATTTCAAGCCTTTCTCAGGCCAAACCAAGCCCTCCCAACACTTACTCAGCCTTTTCACGACCAAATTAGGACTGAAAGGTAAGCAAATTAAGCTCCCATTTACAATTTTTGATCGGTGCTAGAAAGAGAGTCGACCGAATTTCAATGACAAAATTCTAATCCAGTTCCACATTAATTGATGCGATTCTTGATTCTAGGATGAACCTCAGGACAAAAGCTATCTGCCTAGATTGAAAGCTCAGACCGCCATGCCTTCACCGGTGAGTAATCGAAGCTTTCTCTCCCCATAGTTCATTTTCCGGCGAAGCTCTGTTTGAGCTCGTCCCAGCGATAAAACTTGCGGTTCACATTTCTAAAGAATCGTATGAACATGTAGAAACTCAATTTCAACTTCAATTTCAACAATTGGAAATGTTTGATGGGTCAATTTGATGAAATCAAATTCGGCTGTGTTAAGAAGTTGGAATTGGGGAAAATTGGGGATTTTCGAAATTCAAATGATCAAAATGAAATTTTATGAATTTGAGGGTATATTGGGCTTGAAAATAATGTTGGGGGACCAATTGAGAAATTTTGAAATTTTTGGGGCAAAATTTACCATTTTTGTAAAGGAAGGGAAAAATGGTAATTTTGGAAAAGTTGGGGGACCAAATTGGAAATTTGGGAAATTAAACCCCTTTTTGTGAAATGGAATAAATTGAGGTCCTATGATAAATTTTAGAAGTTTCGGGACTCAATTTGAGGAAAAATCGACATTTGGGACTTAAAGTTAAAGAGAGATAACTTTAGGGACCTAATTGCAAATAGATGAAAGTTTGACTTTCTCATTCATTTGGAATGAATGAAGGCGATTAGGCCAAAGGATAATGAACCAAGATGTTCATATCGTGTAGGAACACGAAGTATCGGGAACGCCAGCAAGGAACAACTCGCGTGAATACCAATAACCGGTCTAGTGGAATTTACGGTATTAACGGGTGAGTGGGTTTACTAACATCATACCTGGTTGGGATGATGGACACAACTTAAAATTAAAAACCACTTATCAGTTGTGAGTGAAAATTTTATATCATACCTAGCTGGGAATGATAAGTACCTCGGTATGAAAACCCACTATTAAGTGGTATTTTAAACATCACTACTTAGAGGAAGTGATGTGAAAATCATGCGGAAAAACTACTTACCGATTGTAAGTAGATCATACCCGTTTGGTATGATGAGACTTCCTCAAAGAAAGTTAAAAACCCGTTCATCGGCTATGAACGGAGGTGTCCTTATACTGGGCGGTATAATGGATAGAGAAAACATATGTTTTGTCGGAAGTGCTCTCCCCTAACTGTATGCCAATGCTTAAACAATTTGGGAGACCTTCTCGACGGGAGCTCGAATAGCTCTGATAGGCTGGTGGCCTCGATTTTGGAACTTGGGGGCTAAATGCCCGATTTTGAAAATCTCGTACAGTGGACCCAAGGGCAGTTGGCACGAGCAGGAGCTCGTAAATGAACATGATATATGTGCCATAAAACTTAATAAGTGAATTGTTTGGCCATGGTACCAAGATAGGACTGACATGCTCAGTCAACTAGTGGCAGTGCGACATGACAAGTCGACGGACTAGTCAAGACAAACAATTGCGGGTTAAGTTGAGAGTCGAGGCCGTTGGACCAGTGGCACCACATATTACATGGCTTGATAAGAAAATATTGTTTATGCATGCACTATAAGTACGAGATCATCAAGACGCCCATGGGGGGTAGTGATGCGTCCTAAGGGCACTGGACGACCTGGTGGCTATAAGGACAGAAGGTCGTTCCAGGTGTCTGTGCGAAATCTAGAGTAGCACCAAGCGCATGAGACCGGGGTGGGGACAGGATGAGGTCTCTGTCCTCATACGGACACGAAGAAGTGATTTCGGGATTGTGGGTCGAATGTCACGTACATCCACTCATTCCTAGGGTAGAAGTGGTTGTACTTCTATCCGGGTGGCAAGAAAAGTCGCTCCGAAGCAACTAGCGGGTTCAGTAGTGATACTGACTTGCGAATGTGTGTAACCTTCATGATGAAGGATGTTGTTGGATGATGACACTCCGTGGTAAATAAGAAATGGTAGAAAAACCCGAATTCATGATCTTGGGGATCCGACCAAACCGGGTCGGAGCGTAACAGTGTGTCTTGTTCTGATCCCATTAAATGGGAAGTCCTAAATACTTGTTGGTTCATTGTTTGACTTCCATCTACAAAAGAGATAAGACATCCTGTTTAGTTATGCTCCTAACATTCGAACTAAAGCACACAACACACTTAGCTACATTAATTTCATAACCTGATACAATGCAATACATATTCAATATGTTTTTAAAATTCTGCACATTAGCCTTAATGTATTCCAAAAAGAATAAAACATTATTCATAAAAAAAAAATAAATGAGACACTACTAAAAATAACCTCCACATTTTAATACCAGTTAATTTATTAGTCCTACATATATCTGTTATATTTTTGGATAGGGCCTCTACTAGTAATATAAAGAGAAAGTGGAATAAAGGATCTCCTTGTTGAATCCACGCTAGGGCTAAAGTGTGCCAGATCGAGCTCCATTGATTAGTAATGTGTATGAGATTGAAGTAACCCAACATATAATCCATGATATAAACATTTCATAAAACCCACATTTTTTTGTGGTAACCTCTCCAAATAATTCCATTCCACTCTATCACATGCCTTAGACATATCTGGATTTATCCTGCACTATTCATTTTCCCTCTTTTCTTGGAATCTAGAAAGTGAAAACAATCATGGGCAACCGAGATGTTATCCTAATTTACCTTACTTGAGACAAAGATACTTTGTTGGCCCGACACTAGTCGATCTATAAAAGGTCTTAACCTATTGACAAGAACTTTAAAAATGATTTTGTATAAAAAATTACACAAGAAAGTAGGCCAAAAGTGTGACATCTGAATAGGGGATGGTACCTTAGGAATTATGACTATATCTATTTTGATGAGCTCCCTTGGAAGACAATATGTCATGAAGAAATCTTGGAAAACATCAATCATATCCAAACCTACAATGTCCTTGTAATTATGATATAAGATCCCATTAAACCCATTGACCTATTCCTTTTTTGCCCATATTTGAAAATTTTCTGCCTTGATTTCTTATTTAGACAAAACTTCTATAAGATTGGTATTTATCTCATCATTAACCATCTTTAAAATGAGTTGCAAATTATGTTCAATAGTGTGGGAGCCTCAAGATCTATAAAGGGCCTAAAAAACTCATAGAAGACATGAATAATTTGATCTTCTTCCCATAACCATTCTCCATATTGGTTTCTAGTACTTACAATATGGTTAAAAGCCTTTCTCTGTATTATACTTTGATGGAAAAATCTTGCGTTTCGATCCCCTTCTATTAGCCATTTAATTTTGGATCGTTGATGCCAATATAGTTCTTCCACTATCCAAGCCAAGTTCAGCTTATAGAGCAGATTTTTCCAAGCTACTTGGGCTCCCATTGAACTCGGGGGATTTTTTTTCCGACTAAGATAAAAGAAACTGTATAGTCTCTTATGCATTATCCACTTGAGACTTACTCCAAATACGAAGTCTCCCTTTAATAATACTGATCTTGGTGCATATTTCATATAGATTCTACGCTCGGGATTTATGCCACACTATTTCTATCACTCTCATACCTTATAGTCAAATTATCCATTTATTTTCAAAATGAAACTTGCAAGTATGAGGCCTTAAAGGTAGTTCTCAAACTTTTGTGAGTGGAACATGGTCTAAACCTTGTCATATTCCATGATTCACCCTCATGTGTGGAAACTTCTACCACCATTCAACGCTACATAAGGAAAGATTAAGCATCTCCATTAAAAGGTATGACTCCTCCCTCATATTAGACCACATTCACGCTCGACCCGACAACCCCTCCCCCCACTAATACCCCTCGATGTCAACATAATGAGTACCTTCACCATAGTGAAATTGAAGGGACTAAGACTTCCGATAAAACTTTTTTATATTTTGCAGCAAAAATTTGAAACTTTTCTTTAAAGCCTCGCGTTCAAGCCTAAAGTGGTTTACATAAATATCCCGGGAAAAAACAGAAAGTTGATAAGAAGTATAATCAAACCTTCGTATGCAAATTAAGATGACTACCTTAGACGACAATCCTCTTGAGGATGTTTTCCCACTTGCATCTCAAGCCTCATTGACTTTTACCTTTAATTATTTAAGAGAGGGGGTGAGCTCACAGCTCAGTGAATGAGGCATTGATGTTGGGCTACTATATGGCTTAGCTTATGACTCAAACATCCCCCTCTTAAATCACCTAATACGATTTTCTTTTTTATGTTTTCTCAATACAACCATGATTTATGTGGTTTATCTCGCCCCTTGAAACTCTTGTCTCGGGTTACCCCTAACCATAGCTTGTTCTACGGTCATGTTACTCTCTGTCACGCACTGACCTATGAACCCCACGTCTCTGATGATGTCACCATGGTGGATATCTTCACCATAGTTAAACCGGAGGGACCATGTCTTTGATAAACACCCCAACAGTTTAACAATGGAAAATTTTAAAACTTTTATTAAAAGTCTTGCATTTGAGCCCAAAAAGGGTTTACATAAACCTCTCGGGAAAAATAGCATCGTGATAAGATATATAGCCAAACCTTCATAGGTAGGGAAGAGGGCTACCTTAGACGATGGTGATCTAGGAAGATTCTCCCACTTTCGTCTCTAACTTACTTGACTTTCACCTACAATAGTTTTAGGGGAGGGGAGTGAGCTCACAACTCACTGAATGAGGCATTGCCATTGGGCCACTACATGGCTTATCACTTATATATTCCCCATAAACCATCTAATTCAATTTTTTATCTCTTTAATCGAATTCTTCATTTAAATCATGAATCCCATGGTTTATGTGGCTCCTCGAGACTCTGTCTCGGGCCACTCCTAATAGTAGGCTACCTTACGATGGGTTAAATCTCAATCTCCCCAGTTATTCCCACGTGGAATATAATATTATCAAAGCGGTAAATCACACATTGAGAACTCAGGTCCCGCACAATTATTTGGCCAACTCAAGGCCTGCATCTCGGGGCTACTCAAGGCTCTTGCACAAACATGGGCTACTCAGGTCCACACACATGGCCTATACAAGCTCGCACGCATGGGCTACACAAGCTTACACATATGATCTTACTTACGGCCCTATACACATATCATGCCCCGGAGTGTACCACAACTTAATGATACCAAATCCGGGCAAACTAGAGTGTGGGAGCCACATGACAATCTACCACATCTAATACTTCTCAAATGTCATCTCATAGTTGGGTGTCTTAGCATCCATAGTCATGGTTGCAATAACCCTTACTCACCGGCACATGCACCTCATACATGCGACTCAATTATGCCATTTCTCGTCGTAACATTGCGTTGTGACAGTATTCGTACATCAACCGAGTGTCCAAGGAAACTAAGAGTTATTTCACAACACCCCCCACTCCAACTCGTTTCCTACTCGGGTGACGGTACAACCTCATAAGACGTCCATTCGTCAACCCCTTCCATAGCGGTATTTCAAAAAAATGTCAACATAACATTCATATAAATGGACCACTCCTAGTCACTGGTCAATATGATATATATGAGCTACTCTCGGCCCCAAATCAATATCATATATATGTAACACTCTCGATGTCACACCGTGTTTTTAGTAACCTGAAATTTCAGTCATAAATTTTTATATAATTGTATTATAAGTTTAAAATTCAATTGATATAATTGAAATAAATTTAATTTAAAATAAAATAAAATGTGTTGTTTTGACCGAAATAAATAACTCAATAGAATCGAGTTAAATCCGTTGAATTTAAGCAGAAATTAAATATTATATATATAATTGTTAATTATATATATATATATATATATATATATATATAACTATTGAGTAGATGTTTACATATAAGGGTATATATATGTATATATGTACAAAATTAATTTCCAAACAAATATAAACAAGAAAGGGATTTGAGAGTTGATTTTGTACCATTATCAAATAAATACACATAATTTTATTAAGATGTTCAAAGTACTAATATAGTTATGTTATACAAAATGTAATGAAATCCAAGTCTACATGAGAAATTTAAATAACAATTCCACTCTATCATATTACTAAGTGAATGTCGATATAAAATATAGATTTATATAATGTTGAACCATAGAAAATAATAGTTGTGAAAGTAAAAGGGTCCTAAAGAGCCTAGGCCTTATGAAAATCCAACCATACATAATTATAATTTTATTCTACCTTATCGAAATGGAATGGATAGGGTAAATACCTAGTAAATTCCTTTAGGAGAAAATAATTATATCATTATGTGAATTTGGTTTAGTACGAAACTATTAGCACTTTGAAGTATTAGTCTATTGGAATAAAGGGGAAAAGACCATAGAATTTCCTAGATATCTTCCCTTTGCCTAACCCATAAATTTATATAATGTCTTAGTTACTCAAATGGGTAATTGGTTATTAGTTTTAACACTTGAAGATCAATGGAGCTAAAGTTGGGCACCCCATTTAATTTAACATGGGATATTTAATGTAAAGCATTTAAGGAAATATAAATTACCCAAGAATTATTCATGTTATATAATAAGATGGGTATTAGATGTGAAGGAATCAAAATGAGAATGAGAAAGGGTTAGAGTTCCTTCTCATTTATGATGATAAATGTTCGAATTCCATCAGATTACAACTAATCAAAATATATATAAATAAGAAATAATGTAGTAATAAATTTTCTCCATTTAACAAACAATTTTATAGGTATATAAGGAGCTTAAAACAATTGATAAGAGTGACACCAACTGAGCTAAGAGAGCAATTTGAGTGAAAGAGAGCTACTTGGTCCACTAGTCCTTATTCACACTTCAAACATCATCTGTCACGCCTCGACCCGGTTTGGTCGGATCCCCTTGATCAACTCGCCAATCTCCTGGTTTATTAAGGGTTTCCCCTTCTTTTAAATCATGAGGAGTAAGACATTCTTTAAACCTGTGCATTTCCTGGAATAATATTAATCAAAACTGCATAAAATTTAAACTTTTCATACCTGTTTTGCAGGTGTATTTAACTGGAAGTCCTTGGATAGGTTTTCTGGGGTTACCTGAAAGGGGTATAAGGGAGGGGTTGAGTTCAACGACTCAGTGAATGGGCATTTTAAGGTATGACTTTCAGAAAATAATTTAAATTGGAGGGTGCCAAACTCCTTATTTTAAACAAAATTTCTCATTTTCAAAATCTCGATTTTTCATAGCCATATCTCATCTCAATAGTGTGTTTATCAGTCAACACACACCCTTTATCATGACGGAAACGCACATTCGTAGGCCAGCCCATCCAGTGTACTCACTTGTGGCATCGGAGCGACTTTACCAACCACCTAGATAGACACACGTCCACTTCTACCATGAGAATGAGTGGATGGACGCAACATCCGACCCTTAATCCCGTTTGTCAAGGTCTCCTAAAAATTTTGAGCATTGGCACATAGTAAGAGAAGATCACTTGTGACAAAATAATATTTCAATTCATCACACCAACTGGGTGTGATGACATCTTCGCTTACAATCGGCAAGTGGGTTTTCTCCTTCCTTCCAAGAAGTCCATCATCCTAACCGGGTATGATCTCTCTACTTACAACTAGTAAGTAGCTTTTCCACTTAGTTCTCATATCACTCCAACTGGGTGGTGATGTTGGAATCCCACATATAAGTGGTTTTTCATTTCCGAGGTGCTCATCATCCCAAGCGGGTATGACGTTAGGAAGCTCACTCACCCGATATCCATTACATGTTCGTCCTCGGTTGGTTTTCCAAGTCGGCGCGAGCTTTCTCTTACTAGCGTTCCGATCACACTTGTCCCTACATGATTTGGGCAACCTTTTTCACTTAAAGTTTGGCATAAAAGCCTAGACTTACAAATTATTGATAAATTACATTTAGGTCCCTAAAGTTTATTTTTCTTAATTTTATATCCCTAATGCAAACCTTTGCCCAACTTGACTCCCAAAGTTCCAAAATTCCCTTTGAGTCCTCATTTTACTCAAAAATGTATAAGAGGCTCAAGTTTCCCAAATTCCCAATTTTGTCCCCAACTTTTTAAAAATTACCATTTTGCCCCTACTTTCAAAAAATGACAATTTGAACCCAAATGTTCCAAAAACTGACCAATTGGTCCTCTAACATCTTTTCCATGGCCAATTGGCCCTCGATTTTGGGAAATTGCAATTTGGTTCCTCAATTTTACGAACTCCCCAAATTTCCCCCAATTTCCCTATTTCAACTGGTCAAATTTGATTTCATCAAATTGAACATTCAAGCGGGGTTAATTGCTTGAATTGAAGGTATGGATCAGTTCCTACACTTCCATATGACTCAATTGTGCTTTGAACCGCGTCATTTAGGTCCAAATTGAGCTCAAACGGAGCTTCGCTGGAAAAGTGTACGTAGAGAGAGAAAGTTTCGAAAGCTTACCGTCAAAGGTGCGACAGTCCGATCTCTCTATCGGGAAAGGTAGCTCTCATCTTGAGGTACCTTCTAGGATTAATAATTCCTATAATTGACCTTGAATCAAGGGAGAATTTCATTAGTGAAATTCTATAGTTTCTCTTTCTAACTTCGACTTGCAACGATTAAGTAGGGCCGAATTGGCTTACCTTTCAGCTTAGTTGAGGTCGTATGAGGGCTGTGAGAATGTTGGGAGAGCTTGGTTTGGCCAGAGAAGGGCTGAATTCGGCCGATTTCAGCTCAACTGAAACCGGGCAGCTTTGGTCCGTCAGAGCTACTTCATTGTTTGATTCTGCCAGTGCTTCTCTAGCGGTCCTCAGATCGAACGGAGTTTGCTATCAGATCTGACTTCCCCTAGAGTCTAAAAAACCCAACCTCACCTTTTGAGGTTGAGAAAACTATCCAAGTCGGAGCTCTTGTTCGAGCTTCACAGAAAAATGGAGTAGTTGATAGAGAATGGAATTTTTAGGTGTGAGGAGGATAAATGGAGAGAAGCTCTTTATATAGGGAGCTCAGGGACTCTCTACCTGACCATTTGGTATCTTTATGGCACTCATTCATGGCTTGAAATGCCCTAAACGAAGGTAATTCATCTTTGCAGGCGCTGTCCGTTCTTCCGGCGAGTGAACAATATGGTCATCTGAAGGAAGAAGATGACAATGTTCCGAACCGGTCCAAATCGGGTCCAATGCTTAAATCGTCCGGTTTAGGTCCGATTTGACTGAGTTTTTTAAAATTAAAATTTTTTAAATTCGTTTAAATTCATTCTCTATCCAATGGTGGCTTCAATTTCCCAATTTGAATATTTTAAGCCACCTAAAAATGAATTTAGCAACTGTTCAATGATGGTTGAAATTGGTCCAAACCGGTACACTCCGGTTGACCTGAACCAGTCTAGTTTTTTCTTCCAATTTGTCCCAAAGTCCCTTTCCATGATTTTTATTACTCTTTGGGTCACTCGATATTGGTAAATTCTCCAATTTTCCCTTTCTTTAATGGTTGGGGTTCGTGAACCGGTTCAGTTCTCTCTCTTGGGTTGACTGGTTCCTTCCCCAGTTTTCTTATCTTGAAGGGGTGGGGTTTACATACCTCGCCAAGAAGAACGAAAGCTATGGGAGAAAACCAAGGGCACTACAAACAGGTAAATTACCATTTAGATGTTTTGTAACTTTGTTATGGAAAATAGATTCTTTGATGCCTTTACCTTCCTTGGCCTATTTGGTAGAAATACTAAATTAGTACGAGAAAGGGTGGCAGGTTGATCATAGGACTCTGACCAAATATGGTCGGGGTGTGACAACTTAAGTGGTATTAGAGCCAGGTTTTCTAAACAAATTTTCAAAACTAAAATCCCTAGAACCGTAACCCACGATAAACTCCTGTCAAACATATTTGACTCTCTAGAGAAACCGAACGGACCCACATTATTGCAGCCACCCCGGAACCAGGAAGAAATCCTGCCCCACGTGAGGAAATTAGCTTGGGAACTTGAGAGTCTAGGAGGACCCAACCTACAAAGCCAAGGATGTCTCTTGAGCCAAGGAGACTTTATGAAGAATTTGCCAAGGTATTCAGGGAACCTTACTTCGCGCTTAGGAAGGGGGACTGTTCCATAGGATATATGCACCCAAGGATGGTGAAATATAGAAACCACCAACAAATACCAAGAAAAATTCCCCAAGGTCCGGGATGGAGCTATAAAGGTCCACACAATGAAGTAACCTGCTACAATTGTGGACAGAGGGGACACTGCGCATGAAAGTGCCCAAGACCACTATGGAATGTGATACCCAATCCTGGGAGAACTACCTCCATAGGCAGGGAAGGACATGAAGAAAGGAAGAGAAAGGAAAATAGGGCAGAGGGAACCTCTCCTCCACGAAAATACCAAAGGACCCACGTAGGAGCCGGTGACGGGATAACCTGCTATAGGTGTCGTCACGCCCCGACCCGGTTTAATCAGATCCCTGTGAACAACCCACTGCTATCTTGGTTCAAGAGGGGTTTCCCCCTTCTTTAATTTAAGAGGAGCCAGACGAAATCTCAACATTGTTCCCTGGAATAGCATATATCAATAAAAATGCAACTCAAAATAATTTAAACATACCTGACAAAGGGTAAGACTTGGTGTTATCCCGAGTAATTTCTCTATTTCCTGAAAAAGGGATAAAAATGGTGGGTGAGTTTCTATAACTCGAGAAATTTAAAAAGCAATAAGTTTCAATAAAATAGTTTTTTGAATTGGAGTGTGATAAACTCCTTATTTCCTTTAAGATATTTCATCCTCAAAATCTCAGTTTTCAAAGTCATTTCTCATCATTAACCACAAACGATGTGTTTATCAACCAACACACGCCCTTCATCATGAAGGAATCACACATTCGCAGGGCAACACGTCTACTGTACTGACTTTTGGCGTCGGAGTGACTTTACTGGCCACCTAGATAGAAGCCCATCCACTTCCACCCTAGGAATGAGTGGATGTATGCAACATTCGACCCTAAATCCCATAAAGAAACTATGTGTTTGTATGAGGACAGAGTCTTCATCCCGACCCCACCCCGGTCTCAAGCGTATGAAGCTACGTTGAGCTTCCCTGACTATTAGCACGACGAACTACCCTTATCTCCACCATGTCGTCTAGTAGCCCCTAGGACGCATCAACCCCTCTTGGGCATCTTGGTGGTCTCGAACCTCAGTGCATGCCCAAAACAATTTTTTTCCTCATAATCCATTTAATCTTTGGTGCCACTGGTCCAACAACCCCAACCCTCAACTCGACCTGTAGCTGTTTGTCTTGACTGATCCGTCGACTTGTCTTATCACACTACCGCTACTCCATCGAGTATGTCGATCCTGTCTTGGTACCATGGCCAAACACATCATTCATTTAAAGTTTTCATGGCTTAAACTCATGTTTGTTTATGAGCTCCTACTCATGCCAACTGGCATTGGGCCCACTATACAAGATTTTCAAAATCGGGCATATTAGTCCCCAAGTTCCAAAACTGAGGCCTCCGGCCTATCTGAGCTATTCGAGCTCTCGTCAAAAAGGTCTCCCAAAAAGTTTAAGTAGTGGCACATAGTAGGTGAGAGCACTTCTGACACAATAATTTTCTAGCTGTCCATCACACCAACCGGGTGTGAGGACATCTCCGCTCATAACCGATGAACAAGTTTTCTACTTCCTTCCAGGAAGTTCATCATACCAACCGAGTATGATCTACTTACAATTATTAAGTAGTTTTTTCACGTAATTTACACATCACTCCATCCAAGTGTGATGTTTAAAATTCCACTTAGTAGTGGGTTTTCATTCTCGTGGTGCTCATCATCCCAATCGGGTATTATGTAAAAATTCCCACTCACCCGTGAATGACGTGAATCCTTCTTAACCGGCTTTTGTCCACTTGCCAGTTTGTCTTAACTAGCGTTCCCGATACTTCGTGTTTTTACATGATATGAACACCCTTTTTCATTATTCTTTGGCATGATAGCCTTCATTTATCGTGAATGAATAAAATGCCCAACTATTCAATTAATTGCAATTAGGTCCCTAAAGTTCTTATTTTTTAACTTTAGGTGCCTAATGCTGATTTTTCCCCAAACTGAGTTCCGAAACTTCAAAAATTTACTTTGCGACCTCAATTTACTCAAAATTACAAAAAAGGGGTTCAAGTTTCCCAAATTCCCAATTTGGTCCCCAAGTTTTCCAAAATTACCATTTTGCCCATACTTTACAAAAATGGTAAATTTCACCCAAAAATTCCAATAATTGACCAATTGGTCTTCCAACATCTTTTACATGCCCAATTGGCCCTCAATTTTAGGAAATTGCACTTTAGTCCCTCCAATTTTTTAAATCCCTAAATGTTCCCCTAATTTCAACCTTTCAACTTGGCCGAATTTGATTTCATCAAATATAGTGATCAAATGAGGTTAATTGTTGAATATGAAGGTAGATGTAAGTTCCTACACATTCATACGATTCAATTGCACTTTGAATCGCATGAATTGATGTCGAAACGAGCTCAAAGAAAGCTTCACCAGAAAATTGAACGTAGAGAGAGAAAGCTTTGAAAGCTTATCATTGAGAGCGCGTCGGTCCGAGCTTTCGATCTAGGTATATAGCTCTCATCCCAAGATTACTTCTAAAATCAAGAATCACCTCTATTCATGTTAAATTGATGGAGAATTTGGTTAGTAAAAATCTGTCGGTTCTCTCTCTAGCACCGATCAGAATTCACATAAGGGAGCTAAATTGGCTTACCTTTCTGCTCTATTTCGGTCGTAGTAGGGCTAAAGAAGTGTTGGGAGAGCTTGGTTTGGCTTGAGGAGGGCTCGAATTAGCTGATTTCAGCTCGACAGAAATAAGGCACCTTTAGTCCACTAGAGCTGCTTCACTATTCGATCACGCTAGCGCTTCTCCGATGATCCTCGAAGCAATTGGAGACTACCATCATGTAGCTAATTTTTCCTGATTCTAAGGAACTCGACCATGCCTTGTTTGGCTTATAAAAGACACTATATCGGAGCTCTGGTTCAAGCTTCATCAGAAAACTGAGTAGCTAAGAGAGAGTGAGGTTTTCAGGTGTGTGAAGAATGAATGGAGAGGGACACTTAATATAGAGAGCTCGGGGACTCTCGAGCAGTACGTTTGGCACCTTAATGACAGCCATTGATGGCCTGAAACCTACTAAACAAAAACGTTTCTTCTTAGCTGGCGCTGTTGAATTTTTCAACGATTGAACAGTACTGTCATTTGAAGGAAGAAGATGACTCTGTTTAGAACCCAACCAGACTGGTCCAAACCGAGTTCAACGCTTAAACTAGCTGATTTAGGCCTAATCTGACCGAGTTTTTCAAAATTAAAAATTTGTAAATTCATCTAATTTCATTCTTTATCAAATGGTGGCCTCAATTCACCAATTTTAATTTTTTAAGCCACTAGAAAAGTGAATTTATCATTCGGTCCAGTAGTGGTTCAAACCGATTCAATCCAGTTCAGATTTGGTTCACCTGAATCGGTCTGGTTTTCTTTCCCAATTTGTCCTAAGGTCACTTTCCAAGGTTTCTTTTACTCTTTGGGTCACTCGGCAGTTGTCAATTTCCCAATTTGCATATTCTCTAGTGATCGGGGTTTTTGAACCAGTTTGGTTTCACTCGGTTTGACCAGTTCTTTCCTCAGTTTTCCTTAACTCAAAAGGTTGGAGTTTATAGGTGTGGAGGAATAGGATACATGGTAAGGAGATGTCCCACCCCACAAGGATGGATGGTAATACCTTCCAAAAGAAATACCTCCCCGACTACCGGAGTTCGAAGGGATGAAAGATTGGAGGCCGCCCTAGGAGCCACCACTCCAAATGAGGATTTCAAACCCACCCCGGAAAGAGTTTCTCAAAATTCTAGCGTAGAGCTTCCTGACCTTTCTTTTAAACATTTCCCTTAGAGGGAAGAAATCTCCAAATGTACTCTATTCCCAATAATAAAATTCAAGTTTTCATAAACTTCTATTGCCCATATCATAATATGTCCAATCAAGATCTCGTGCCTCAGAATAAATAAGGGATGAGAAGAACAAACCTTAGATAAGAAGGGTCGGAGGACTAAGGCCCAAAGATTTTTGCCAACCTATTTAAAACTTAGGAAGGACCAATAATGCCTTTGGATCCCCTATACTAGGAGGTCAAGTATCCCGACCTCTGAGGAGAGAGGAATCTTGGAAGAGTATGCCCACTAACTACGAAATGATGAACATCAAGACTAGTATCTAACCCCACCTACTTAAATAAATCTAGGATCAAACGATGAGGTGTAATCGGGAGTGCATGAGATGAGGGTGAGGACTTGAATGGCAAAGTTCCTCGGGTAGAAATATGAAGTTAGGGATGGCAAAGGGTAACATGCTTTGGAAAAGCAGAAAAGCCAAGTAGGGTTATAAACCCACTTAGCGAAAGTAGGCAACTACTAACCATGGAATAAATAACCAAAGGAGACTAAACGATGCCCTAAGAAGTACCGAAAAAGTGGTGACAACCACACCCAAAAGAAGGCAATAGAATGGGCATTAAGGACTAGTTAACTCGAGAGACAACTTGTAAACCCCACCCTTTTGAGTTAAGGAAAACGGAGAAAAGAATCGGTCAAACCGAGTAAGAAAACTGAACTGTTCACGTACCCGATCAATTGGGAACGGACAATTTGGAAATTTACAGCTCTCGGGTGATACAAAGGGTTCATAAAACCTTGGAAAAAAAACTTTAGGACAAATTGAAAGAGAAACATCAGACCGATTTAGATGAACATGATCAAATTGGATTGAACCGGTTTATGAACCGAGTCGATTCATGAACTAGAACCGAAAGAGAAAGGGCAAACAGGGAAATTTATGGATCCCTTGTGACTCGAAGAGAGTTATAAACCTCGAGAAGGAACCTTAGAACAAAGTGGGAGAGAAAAACAAGACTGGTTCAGATGAACCAAACTTGAATCGAATTAAACCGATTTAAGAACTAAGTCAGTTTATGAACCAAAACTGATAAAGAGATGGTAAACCGGGAAATTTATGGACCCTAAGTGACCTAAGGAGTCACAAAAGTCATGGAAATGGACTGGTGAAGGAATTGGAGAGGAAAACTAAACCGGTTCAGGTGAACCGAATCCGAACCATTTTGGATTAGTTTGAACCACTATTGAACCGGATCTTAAATTCATTTTTCTAGGTGGCTTAAATAATTAAAATTTGAGATTTGAAGCCACCATTGGATAGAAAATTAATTTAGAAATTTTTATATTTGAAAAACTTGGTCGAATGAGGGGTGAACCGGCCGGTTTAAGCTTCGAACCCAGTTCGGACCGATTCGAAATAGTGTCATCTTCTTCCTCAAGATGACAGCATTGTTCACTCATCGGAAAATCAAAGTAGCACCGACCATCAAAGAAGAACCGTCTCTATTTAATACATTTCCGACCATCAATGCCTATCATAAAGGCACCAATCGGATGACCAAGGAGTCCCCAAGCTTCCTATATAAAGACCCCCTCCCCATTCATCCTCTCCACACCTAAAAAGCTCATTCTCTAAGTTACTTAGTTTTCCAGCAAAGCTCGAACCAGAGCTCCGATATAGGGTCTTTTCTAAGCCAAAGAAGGTGAGGTTAGGTTCTTTAGAATCGAGGAGAAGTCAGCTATAGACCTATAGTCTCCGTTTGCTCCGATGGTTGCCAGAGAAATGCCGGAGTGATGGAACAATGAAGGAGCTCCGGTAGACCGAAGCTGCCCTGTTTTGGTCGAGTTGAAATCGGCCATTTTGAGCCCTCCTCATGCCAAACCAAGAACTCTCAACACTTCCTCAGTCCTCCCACGGCCAAATTAGGACTGAAAGGTAAGCTAATTTAGCTCCCCTCTGCAATTTCTGGCCGATGCTAGAGAGAGAATCGGCAGAATTTCGATGATGAAATTCTAACTCAATTCAATATCAATTGATGTGATTCTTGATTCTAGGATGAGCCTCAGAAAGAGAGCTATCAACCCAAATTGAAAGCTTGGACCGCCGGGCTCTCACTAGTGAGTAATCGAAGCTTTCTCTCTCTATAGTTCATTTTTCAATGAAGCTCCGTTTGCGCTCATCCCAACATTAAAACTTGCTATTCAAATTGAAAAAGAATTATATGAACATGTAGAAACTCAATTTCAACTTCAATTTCAACAATTAAAAATGTTTGATCGGTCAATTTGATTAAATCAAATTCGGTTGTATTAAGAAGTTGGAATTGGGGGAAAATTGGGGATTTTCAAAAATTCGAAGGGCCACAATGCAATTTATTAAAATTGAGGGTCAATTGGGCATGATAAAAATGTTCGAGGGCCAATTGAGGAATTTTAGAATTTTTTTGGAGTAAAATTTACCATTTTTGTAAAGGAAGGGCAAAATGGTAATTTTGGAAAAGTTGGGGGACCAAATTGGAAATTTGGGAAATTAAACCCCTTTTTGTGAAACAGAATAAATTAGGTCCTATGATAAATTTTTAAAGTTTTGGGACTCAATTTGAGGAAAAATCGGTATTAGGTACTTAAATTTAAAGAGAAATCACTTAAGGGACCTAATTGCAAATAAATGAAAGTTTGATTTTCTCATTTATTTGGAATGAATGAAGGCTATTAGGTCGAAGGATAATGAACCGAGATGTTCATATCGTGTAGGAATATGAAGTACCGGGAATGCTATCAAGGACAAGCTCGCGTGAATACAAAGAACCAGTCTAGTGGATTTCACTAAATTAACGGGTGAGTGGGTTTACTAACGTCATACCCGGTTCAGATGATGAGCACAACTTAAAATTAAAAACCACTTGCCGGTTGTGAGTGGGAGTTTATATCATACCTGATTGGGGATTATAAGTACCTTGAAATGAAAACCCACTACTGAGTAGTATTTTAAACATCACAACTTGGAGGAGTGATGTAAAAAACATGCAAAAAAACTACTTACCAGTTGTAAGTAGATCATACCTAGTTAGTATGATTAAACTTCCTCGAAGGAAGTTGAAAACCCATTCATCGGTTATGAGCGGAGATGCCCTTATACCCGGTCGGTATGATGGACAGCTGAAAACATATTTTTGTCGGAAGTGCTCTCCTCTGAATATGTGCCAATGCTTAAACGATTTGGAAGACCTTCTTGACGGGAGCTCGAATAGCTCTTATAGGTCGGGGGCCTCAGTTTTGAAACTTGGGGTCTAATATGCCCGATTTGAAAATCTCGTACAGTGGGCCCAAGGCCAATTGTGTAAACCCTGCACATTTGAGTTAAGGAAAACCGGGAAAAGAACCGGTCAAACCGAATAAGAAAACCAAACCAGTTTACATTTGGGAATAAGCAATATGAAAATTTACAAATTTCGGTTGATCCAAAGGATTTATTAAACAATGGAAAAGAAATTTAAGACAAACTAGAAAATAAAAACCAAATTGGTTCAAATGAACTAGATTCCATAAAAACTTCAAAGTTAATTGTGCTTGAGTAGTGTGAGGATGGGTGACCTCCTGGAAATTATGATTTTTATGCGAACGTAGTAGGTCATCCCCATTTCATTCTCCTCACACCTCAACACTTCTCTCTCTCTCTCTCTCTACTGCTCCATTTCCCGGTAAAGCTCGAACCAGAGCTTCGACTTGAACAAAGGTCGGGCTCTTTAGAACCGGGGAGAAGACAGCTATCTGATAGCAAACTTCAGTCAATCCGAGAATCATTGGAGAAGCGCCGACATGATGGAATAGTGAAGCAACTCCGGCGGACCGAAGCTACCCTATTTCAGCCAAGCTGAAATCGGCCATTTCAAGCCCTCCTCAAGTGAAACCAAGCCCTCCCAACACTTCCTCAGCCTTTCCACGGTCGAATTAGGATCGAAAGGTAAGCCAATTTGGCTCCCCTTTATAATTTTCGATCGGTGCTAGAGAGAGAGTCGACTAAATTTCAATGACAAAATTCTATCCAATTTCGCATCAATTGATACAATACTTGATTTTAGGATGAACCTCAAGACGAGACCTATCTGCCCAGATCGAAAGCTCGGACTCTCGTGCCTTCACCGGTGAGTAATCGAAGCTTTCTCTCTCTACAGTCTATTTTCCGGTAAAGCTCCATTTGAGCTCGTTCCGACGTTAAAATCTGTGATTCAAAGTTTCTTAGAATCGTATGAACATATAGGAACTCAATTTCAACTCTAATTTCAATCATTAGAAGTGTTTGATCGGTCAATTTGATGAAATCAAATACAGTAGTGTTGAAGAGTTGAAATTGGGGGAAATTTTGGGAATTTTCGAAATACGAAGGGGCCAAAATACAATTTTATGAAATTGAGGGTCAATTGGGCATGAAAATAATGTTGGAGGACCAATTGAGGAATTTTGGAAATTTTGGGGAAAAACTTACCATTTTTGTGAAAGAAGGGCAAAATGGTAATTTTGAAAAAATTGGGGAACCAAATTGGAAATTTGGAAGATTAAACCTCTTTTTGGTGAAATTGAATAAATTGAGGTCCCAATTTGAGGAAAAATTGACATTAGGCACTTAAAGTTAAAGAGAAATAACTTTAGAGACCTAATTACAAATAACTAAAAGTTTGGGTTTTCTCATTCATTAATTAATGAAGGCTGTTATGCCGAGTAATAATGAACAAGGTTGTTCATATCGTGTAGGAACGTTAAATACCGGGAACACCAGCAAGGACAAGCTTGCGTGAATACAAAGGACCAGTCTAGTGGAATTCACGGCATTAACGGGTGAGTGGGTTTACTAATATCATACCCGGTTGGGGATGATAAGTGCCTGGATATAAAAACCCACTGTTTAGTGGTATTTTAATCATCACTACTTAGAGAAAGTGATGTGAAAGTTATGTGGAAAAACTACTTACGGGTTGTAAGTAGATCATACCCGGTTAGTGTGATGAGACTTCCTCGAAGGAAGTTGAAAACTCGTTAATCGGTTATGAACGGAGATGTCCTTATACCGGTCGGTATGATGGATAGTAAAAACCTATTTTTGTCGGAAGTGCTCTCCCCTGACTGTGTGCCAATGCTTAAACAATTTGGGAGACCTTCTCGACGGGAGCTCGAATAGCTCTAATAGGCCGGAGGCCTCGATTTTGGAACTTGGGGGCTAAATGCCCGATTTTGAAAATCTCATACAGTGGGCCCAAGGCCAGTTGGCACGAGCAGGAGCTTGTAAATGAACATGATATATGTGTCATAAAACTTAATAAGTGAATTGTTTGGCCATGGTACCAAGATAGGACTGACATGCTCAGTCAACTAGCGGTAGTGCGACATGACAAGTCGACGGACTAGTCAAGACAAACAGCTGCGGGTTGAGTTGAGAGTCGGGGCCGTTGGACTAGTGGCACCACAAATTACATGGAAATATAAGAAAACATTGTTTGTGCATGCACTATGAGTACGGGATCATCAAGATGCCCATGAGGGGTAGTGATGCGTCCTAAGGGCACTGGACGACCTGGTGGCTATAAGGGCAGTAAGTCGTTCCAGGTGTCTGTGCGAAATCTGGAGTAGCACGAAGCGCATGAGACCGAGGTGGGACAGGATGAGGTCTCTATCCTCATACGGACATGAAGAAGTGATTTCGGGATTGTGGGTAGGATGTCACGTACATCCACTCATTCCCAGGGTAGATGTGGTCGTACTTCTATCCAGGTGGCAGGAAAAGTCGCTCCGAAGCCACTAGCGGGTTCAGTAGTGATACTAACTTGCGAATGTGTAGCCTTCATGATGAAGGATGTGTGTTGGGTGATGACACACCATGGTAACTAAGAAATAATGGAAAAATCCAAATTTTTAAATGATGGGATTTTTGAAAACAAAGGAGTCTAGCACACTCCATATAAATGTTTTTCTTAAAAGTCAAAAATTTTTAAAAACTCATTCACTGAGTAGTCGTACTCACCCTCTCCCTTATATCCCTTTCAGGAAATCCTGGAAAGCCTCCCCTTGAAAACCTCAACTAAGATGCCTATAAGACAGGTATGTAAAGTTTTAAATTTCATACAGTTTTGATTATGCTATTCCAGGAAAAAGGTGCAAGTTAAAGGACGCCTTACTTTTTACGGTTTACGATAAGGGGAAACCCTTTAATAAACCAGGAGAGTGGCGGGTTGATCACGGGGATCCGACCACACCGGGTCGAGGCATGACAAGTTGGTACGAGCAAGAGCTCGTAAATAAACATGAGTTATATATCATAAAAATTTAAATAAAGGAATTGTTTGGCCATGGTACCAAGACAGGACCGACATACCCAGTCAACTAGCGGTAGTGTGATAGGATAGGTTGACGGACCAGTCAAGACAAACAATTGCGGGTTGAGTTGAGGGTCGGGGCCATTGGACTAGTGGCACCACAAATTATATAGATGATAAGAAAATATTGATTGTACATGCATTGTGATTACGGGACCATCAAGACGCACAAGAGGGGTAGTCTAAGGGCACTAGACGACCGGGTGGGTATAAGGGCAGTTCGTCGTACCAGGTGACCGTGCAAAATATGGAGTAGCACTAAGCGTATGAGACCGAGGTGGGAACGAAATGAAGTCTCTGTCCTCATACGGACACGAAAAATTGATTTTGAGATTGAGGGTTGGATATCGCAAACATCCACTCATTCTCAAGGTAGAAGTGGACGTACTTCTATCTGGGTGGCCGGTAAAGTCGCTCCGAAGCCACAATGGGTTCAGTGGACATGCTGGCCTATGAATGTGTGTTTGACCTTCATGATGAAGGATGTGTATTGGGTGATGACACACCGTGGTTAATAAGAAATAGTGGTAAAAACCAAGATTTGAAATGAAAGGATTTTTAAAAGAAAGGAGTCTGGCACTTTCCAATACAATTCTTTTTCCAAAAGTTAAAAGTTTTGAAAACCCATTTACTGAGTCGTTGTACTCACTCCCTCCCTTATATCCCTTTTCATGAAATTTTGGAAAGCCTACCCTTAAAGACCATTAACTAAGACGCCTATGAGATAGGTATGATCAAATAAAAATATTGTGCAGTTTTTATTTATGTTATTCCAGGAAAAAGGTGCAAGTTTAAAGGACGTCTTACTCTTTACGATCTATAATAAGAGGAAACCCTTTAATAAATCGGGAGAGTGATGGGTTATTCACGGGGATCCGACCAAACTAGGTCGGGGTGTGACACAACTGTCTCGAGACAATTGGATAAAGAGGGCAATAGGAACAGGGAGGTTGAGCGAATTGCCCCTCTTGAGAATCATATATTTAAACCTCATCAATGAGGGAAAAGTAAAAAGGGGCAAATGTGGGAAGAGAAGGATGAAGGAAATCCTTAGAATGATCCATGACCAAATGTAACTGGAAACCACCCTCGAGCCATGAAAAGGACTAATTGAACCTTTCGTGAAGCGATCAAGAGACCTCGAGACAAAGAGGATTTGGACTTTCAAAGGAAACTTGTAATAATTACAAGTAGGATTAAGGAAAGGTAAAAAGGAAGAGTAAGAAAAAAAGGACGACATCAGAGGGTGTCATAAAATTGATTAAAGGTTTGATACCCTCAAGTACGAATGCAAAAGGGAAGTATACCCAAAGCCCAAGGACTAAAGCGAAGCCTAAGGAACGGGTAGAAGGACGACAACCTCAGATGGTGTTGTAACGAGTAGGAATGAGTAGAATACCCTAATAAGGAAATATAAGGAAGGGTATCTGAAAACCTTGGGGGGTGCGCCCTTCAACAAAAAGGTGATTAAGGGAAATCTTCAATAGAGGATGAGAAGGATGACCACATAACCCAATGGATGGAAAATCCCGACTTCAAGGTACAAAAGTAGGAGATAAAACCAACAAAGGAAACTCCTTCGGGTGAAATCAAGGAATGAACAATTAAGCAATAAGAGAGTAATTCAAAACAAAAGAACTGTGAGATGGTCTCAAGTGAGTAAGGATGGATCTAAGAAAAAGAAGTCCTTGAGTAAGGACACCGTTGGACGTAAGGGAGGATTGAAAGGAAGAAACCTACCAGGATGTCGGTAAATCGAGGAGTGAATGGGAAACTCAATAATTGGAAATGGAGAAACCAAACGAGAAAGTGATATAAGAACAAAATAAAGGACCAACATAGGACAAGAAGGGGATAGCACCGAAACCCGAGAACACAAGTAGGAAACGCTCAAACGGACACCGAGCTAAGGGTTTCAATAATCAAGGAAACAAATAGACCCAGGGATGATCGAACATCCTAGAACTCCCAATTCTAGACAAAACCCTAAAGAGATAAGGTCTAACGCTAAACGGCAGAGAGCATTGGACTTAAAAAATTACTTGGACATGGGAGTAAGGAAAGTTAAAATAACTAAGTCCAAGGGAGTAAATAAATGAATAAAAAGGGGTAACTAGAGCGATAGGATGTCAAGTCAAACCTTGAGTTGACCGCAAGAGAATTCATTTCCAATGAAAAGGATGGATGGCTAAGTTTTGAGGACAAAACTTCTAAAAGGAGGGTAGAATTGTGAAACTCGTCCCTTGTACCAAGTAAACTAGGGAAAGAACTAGGGGTATTGAGAAAATCGAGCCAAAAAAGGAAACAAAAATAATAAAAAAGGGTTAATATGGGAAAACCGAATTAGAACTGAAAGGTAAGCCAATTCGGCTTCACTTTGTAATTTTCGGCCGATGCTAGAGAGAGAACCGATAGAATTTCAATGATAAAATTCTAACTCAATTTGGCATCAATTGATGTGATTCTTGATTCTAGGATAAACCTCATAATGAGAGCTATCTGCCCAGATCAAAAGATTGGACCGTCGTGCCCTCTTCGATAAGTAATCGAAGCTTTCTCTCTCTATAGTCCATTTTCCGGCGAAGCTCCATTTGAGCTCATTCCGGCATCAAAACTTGCGATTCAAAGTGTTATTGAATCGTAAGAGGATGTAGGAACTCAATTTTAACTTCAATTTCAACATTTGGAGGTGTTTGATCGGTCAATTTGATAAAATCAAATTTGGTTGTTTTAAGGAGTTGAAATTTGGGGAAACATCGGGATTTTTGAAATTCAAAGGACCAAAATGCAATTTTATGAAATTGAGGGTCAATTGGGCATGAAAATAATGTCAAAGGACCGATTGAGGTAAAATTTACCATTTTTGTAAAGGAAGGGCAAAATGGTAATTTTGGAAAAGTTGGGGGACCAAATTGGAAATTTGGGAAATTAAACCCCTTTTTGTGAAATTGAATAAATTGAGGTCTCAAGATAAATTTTAAAAGTTTCGAGACTCAATTTGAGGAAAAACCTGCATTTGGGGACTTAAAGTTAAAGAGAAATAAATTTAGGGACCTAATTGCAAATAACTAAAAAGTTTGGATTTTCTCATTCATTGGAAATGAATAAAGGTTGTTAAGTTGAGTAATAGTGAACAAGGATGTTCATATCTTGTAGGAACACCAAGTACCGGGAACGCCAGCATGGACGAGCTCGCGTGAATACAAAGAACTGGTCTAGTGAAATTCACTACATTAACGGGTGAGTGGATTTACTAACATCATACCCGGTTGGGATGATGAGCACAACTTAAAATTAAAAATCACTTACCGATTGTTAGTGTGATTATATATAAATCATACTCAGTTAGGGATGATAAGTACCTCAGTATAAAAACTCACTGTTTAGTGGTATTTTAATCATCACCACTTAGAGAAAGTGATGTGAAAATATTGCAGAAAGACTACTTATCGGTTGTAAGTAGATCATACCCAGTTGGTATGATGAGACTTCCTCGAAGAAAGTTGAAAACTCATTCATCAGTTATGAACGGAGATGTCCTTATACCGGTTAGTATAATGGACAGTGAAAACCTATTTTATTGGAAGTGCTCTCCCCTGATTGTGTGCCAATGCTTAAACAATTTGAGAGACCTTCTCGACGGGCAGTTCGTCGTTCTAGGTGTCTGTACGAAATCTGGAGTAGCACCAAGCGCATGAGACCAGGGTGGGAACAAGATGAGATCTCTGTCCTCGTACGGACATGAAGAAGTGATTTCGGGATTGTGGGTCGGATGTTGCGTACATTCACTCATTCCTAGGGTAAAAGTGGTCGTACTTCTATCCGGGTGGCAAGAAAAGTCGCTTCGAAGCCACTAGTGGGTTCAGTAGTGATACTGACTTGCGAATGTGTGTAACCTTCATGGTGAAGGATGTGTGTTGGGTGATGACATACCGGTAACTAAGAAATACTGGAAAACCCCGAATCTTTTTAAAATGAAGGGATTTTTTAAAAGAAAGGAGTCTGGCACACTCTATATAAATGTTTTTCTTAAAAGTTAAAAGTAGACCTTTAAAAACCCATTCACTGAGTAGTCGTACTCACCCACTCCCTTATATCCTTTTCAGGAAATCCCGGAAAGCCTACACTTAAAGACCATCAACTAAGATGCATGTAAGACAAATATGTAAAGTTCAAAATTTCATGCAGTTTTGATTATGCTATTCCAGGAAATGGTGCAGGTTTAAAGGAGCCTTACTCTTTACGGTTTATAATAAGGGGAAACCCTTTAATAAACCGGGGAGTGGTGGGTTGATCACGGGGATCCGACCAAACCGGGTCGGGGCATGACATCATTGTCTTCAACCTTCAACCACTGACAAAGAAAATAGAGAAGAGAGAGAGGCAGGAAAAGCTGAAGTCTCCGATGACTCAAAAATCTCTCTGGTCAGGTCGCTAGTGGCCGAGTCGGAGGCAATGTCTCACGCTGGCCGGTAACCTGAACAATTGTTGAGCTCCCTATATAAAGAGCACCCCTCCATTCATTCTCAGCATCCCACAATCGAGCGAAGAAGAAGAAGTGTACAAGTTTCTGGCAAGCAACAAACTAGAGCTTCGACGATGGGACTTTTCTCAACAGCCACATTCGGTGTCCTTGGAACTGGGAGGAAGTCCTCTACTTATCCATAACCTCCATTCAGCTTGAGAGCCACCGAGGAGGAGCGAGTGAGCTCAAACTGTGTTGCTGCTCCTTGGCCAGAAAACAGCTGACCTTTTGCAGCCCACTTCGAGCTTTCCCCTAGCCAATTGCGGCCAAGCCAAACCCCCTACTCCCCACCTAGAAGTGCCTCGACCTTCCCCTGAGCTAATACGGTAAGCCCCTCTCCCTCCTTTTCATTGAAAAATACTATTCACGACGCATTTCTGTGAAAACTGAAACTAAGAAATTCACACTGCTTAGACCACCAATTGAGGTGCTGTTTGATCTAGGGAGGATCCTAGGAGTGAAGCAATTCAGAGAAAGAAAGAGCTCCGGTCACCGCCCGTAAGATATCAAAACTTTCTCTCTCTAGACTAAATTTTCCGGCAAAGCTCCGTTTGAGCTCATTTCCAAGACAAATTGAATAGTTCAAAGCTCAAAATGACGAGGGAGACATAGGGAAGATGATTCAAATCACAAATAGATACAATTAACCTTTTGGAGGTCAATTGAACGAAATTGTGATTCGAGGATCAAATTGCAATTTTTGAGAAATTGGGCAATTTTTGTATTTTTGGAAAATTGGGGTTCGAAATGCAATTTAAGGAAATTAGGGGCATTTTCATGAAATTAACTTCCAATTGGGGCCCAATTGGGCAATTGGATAAAATGGAGGGATAATTGGCAATTTTTGAAAGTTCAAGGACCAATTGGCAATTTGGGAAAATTGAGTACCAATTGGTAATTTTGGAAAATTTAAGGACTATGAGGAATAATTGGAAGTCTCAGGGATTTAATTAAGATTAAAAGAAAATTTGGGGACCCAAAGGTAAGGTTATAAACATTGAGGGACCTAAATACAATTAAGGCATAGTGTGAGGACCTATGCGCAAATACCCGAAACTATGAGGTCCCTTATGTCGATTCTCCTGATAAGGGTACTCGAACCATGCAGGAGCTAATTGTTCAAGTACCAGTGCAAGGAAGCGCACCACAAATCAAGATCTCGCCAAAACAGCCATGTCACTGTTACCGGGTAAGTGAGATTTTCAACATCATACCTGGTTGGGGGTAATAAGAACCGTTTTTAAGTTTAAAAATCAATTTTCCAAGAATGGTCTCCCCTGAATGCATGAAACTGCTTAAACATTTTTGGAGATATTCCTGATGGGAGTCGGAATTGCTCCAACATGCTTGAGGCCTCACATTTGAAAACGATAGGGCCAAGGGCCTAGTTTTGGAAAAACTCGTGAAGTGGGCCCAAGGCCAGTGTGCACAGATTGGATTCATAGACAAACGTGAATTATAAGAACCATGAAAACTCTCATAAAACTGGAAAATGTTGTCGGGGCCAAGATAGGACTAACAAGGCTCGATGGGCTAGTGGCAGTGTGCCCAGACCCGACCAACGGGCCGGTCAAGGCAAACAACTGCAGGCTAGGTCAAGTGTTGGGGCCGTTGGACTGTTAGCACCAAAGATCATAGCTAATGATTCAAAAATTGTTGTTATGTATGCATGAGGATTCTGGGAGCATCAAGATGCCCAACAGGAGTAGTCGATGGGTCTCAAGGGCCGTTGGACGACCCAAGGGCGCATAAGGGTGGTTTGGCATCCAGTATGCCAAGAAACTCTGATAGCTTCTTGTGCACTGAGACCGAGGTTGGAGGAGAAATGAGGTCTCGAGACTGAGGCCGGAGGAGAAATGAGGTCTCGTCCCACCAAGTGGATAAGATTAGGGTTTGAGGGTCGGACTATTGATGTCCACTCAAACTCAAGGTAGAGGCAGTGCATCTCTATCAGGGTGGACGGTAAAGGTGCTTTGGTCCACAAGTGGAATAATCGAGAACTATTCTACGAATGTATGATCCCTTTCTATAATAGAAAGGGCATGTAAATGTTTGCTAAAATGCCTCCCAAGCAAGAGGAAGTGCTCAAGGAGTGATGAATTCATATTACAACTAAACTAAAAGTATAAAATATTTTGATAAAACGGTTTGTTTGAAAACTCACTTCCCAACACCCCCTCCGCTCAATTAGTTGTAGAAACTCACCCCCTTCAAACCTTTTTCAGGAGATATACCTCACTAAGAAGAAGGGAAGCTAGGGCAGAAAACCAAGGGCACTACAAACATGTAAATTACCATTTAGATGTTTTGTAACTTTATTATGGAAAACAGGTACTCTGACGCCTTTACCTTCCTTGGCCTATTTGGTAGAAATACTAAATTAGTAGGAGAAGGGTGGTGGGTTGATTAGAGGACTCCGACCGAACCGGGTTGGGGTGTGACAAACACTATCACAAACTTATCCAAGTACGGCTGGAACACTTGTTCATCAAGTCCATGAAGGCCATGAGCACATTTGTTAGTACGAAGGGCATCACCCTAAACTTATAATGTCCATATCGCGATTGGAATGTGGTTTTCTGTATATCCTCCTCCTGAATTTTCAACTGGTGATACCCCAATTGCAGGTCGATCTTAAAAAAGTATGCGACTCCCTGTAGTTGGTCAAACAAATCATCTATCCCGGGGAGAGGGTACTTATTCTTGATAGTTTTCTGGTTCAGCTTTCGGTAGTCGATATAGAGTCTCATATTCCCATCCTTTTTCTTGACGAACAAGACTGGTGCGCCCTAGGGGATTGACTCAAGTGTATGAAGCCCTTTTCTAGTAGCTCATCCAATTGTTCCTTAAGCTCCTTAAGTTCTGTGAGCACCATACGGTAGGGAGCTTGCAATATGGGGTGGGTCCCTAGCACTACCTCAATCATGAACTCTAGTTGGCGATCTCAGGGATAGGCTAGGTAGCTCTTCCGGGAACACGTCGAAGTAACGGATGACTATCGGGATCTCCTCTAGTCCTTTTCCCGGTTAATCCTTGCAAGTAATTTGTGCAAGGAAGAACTTACATCCCCTTCGCAACAAGTCTTGCACCTCCATGTGGGATACCAAGTGTATCCCTGCTCATCCCTTTTTCCCTTCAAATAGCACCTCCTCCTTCCTAGGGGCATGGAACATTATTCACTTGTTCCCGCAGTCTACCTTGGCCTGGTGTATGCTTAGCCCGTCCATCTCCAGGATAACTTTCACCTTCCTTAGCAGGAGGGGAATTAATTCTACTTCCAAGGTTATTCCCCCTATCTGAACTTCGCGTGCACCAAGGAGTTTGTGTCTTGCAAGCTACTCTCCTAACGACGTAAGGATGTTGAGGGGTCATGTGAGAGGGTGAGCTTTCTAGGAAGGATTGGACTAGGATCTCCTTGACGGAGGATCGTTGTGCCCCTAAGTCGAAGAGGGCGTATATATCCTTATCGAATATTTGTAAATGACCTAAGTAGAATTTAACAGAATTTCTTAAGGTAACTAACTTTATTAATTTAGAAATAGGGACTAAATGACCCAAAATTATAGACTCGTCTTAAGGAAGGGGTTAGGATGTACCAACTACTACGCTAAGGTCCTTTTAAGCTTACTATCAAGTGAGATTGTACACCTAGCCAGGACTCAAGTGGGCACCTCCCTACCCCATTAGAAGCCCTCTAATTTTCGGGCAGTGGTTACGAGGTGTTTCGCTGACCATTATCTTACATAGTGTCTAAGGTGCGCACACTTAGAAACATGTTGAACATGCTCTTTCATGGGATATCTTTTATTAATAATACTAAGGGTATATGAATGAAGGATTTTATCATTTATAGTATAATACTAAATTTTATCCTAGTTATTTTTTTTAAAATCAAGAGTGCCTAATTCTCTTATTTTCATACAATGAGGCATGCCCTACCCCTATATAATGGTTCATCTTACTAAAAACGTGCATGCCCTACCCTATAGTGGTTCATCTTACTAAAACCGTGTGACCACTCTACTACTATCATTTGTTCTCACATAATACTAAAAATATACATCCACTCTCTTAATTTTCAAATAATATTTCCACCAAAAAAACTTTCTCCACAACTCTAAGTCAACTTGATGCACAATGGTCGATTACTCAAGATTGTGACATGCATGTCGGTAATTTACAAACGATAATCACGATTATAAAACGGACAACATTCAATTGAGCCATTTATAAAAAAAAATGAATTGAGACAAAAAATGTCACACAAAAAATTGAACCTCATATAGATTTTCGTTGGCCGTTATTTAGTTTGGAGATCATCAAGAGATTAATTTAACTAGTCACGGGCATTAAAATCGCTGCCCAAAGTTGACAAGTTTGGTGATTGCCCGTGAGATTAATTTAATTCTAGCCTTAATTCAATAAATGTTAACCCCGCCGCTCCTTTTCTCTCATCAGTATGTATATTCACAAGGACTTCAACTACTTATTACAAAGCCTAAGCGAACTATCTATAATCAACAGATCTCTCTTCCTCCCTTTCTAGAACCCCAAGATGCCTCCCATCTTACCGGAACCCTCAAACTCATCTATCAAGCTCAAGTACGTGAAGCTTGGCTACCAGTATCTTGCTAACCACTTCATCACCCTCATCCTCATCCTCCTCACCCTCAGCATCATGCTCGGTCTATGGAGGTCCCTCCACGTCGATCCGATCTACCTTCTCTGCACGTCCTTGCTGGTCATCTTATTTGCCACCGTGCAGTTCATGTCAAAGACCCAGACCGTCTATCTCGTCGACTACGCCTGCTACAAGCCGCCGACCAAGTGCCGGGTTCCTTCCTCTGTGTTCATTGAACACTCAAGGATTATCCTCAAGGACAAGCCGAGGAGCATCGAGTTTCAGGCGCGCATGCTCGAGCGGTCGGGCCTCGGGGAGGAGACCTGCCTCCCCCGCGCGATCCGCTGCCTCCCCCCTAAGCCCAACATGGAGGAGGCCCGCGTCGAGGCCGAGCTGGTTATCTTCTCATCCATGGACTCCCTCTTGGAGAAGACGGGACTCAAGCCCAAGGACATCAACATCCTCATCGTCAACTGCAGCCTCTTCTGCCCGACGCCGTCCCTCTCGGCCATGGTGATTAACAAGTACAAACTACGTCAAGACATCAAGAGCTTCAACCTCTCCGGCATGGGGTGCAGCGCAGGTCTCATATCTATCAATCTGGCCCGTGATCTCCTCCAAGTATACCCGAACTCGAACGCGGTCGTCGTGAGCACGGAGATCATCACACCGAATTACTACCAAGGGAGTGAGAAGGCCATGCTCCTCCCCAACTGCCTCTTCCGGATGGGAGGGGCGGCAATCCTCTTGTCAAACCACAGATCGTACCGGAGTAGAGCTAAGTACCGGCTTTTGCACGTGGTTAGAACCCACAAGGGGGCCGACAACAAGGCTTACCGATGCGTATATCAGGAGCAGGACAAGGAAGAGAAAGTAGGGATAAACCTGTCGAAGGATCTCATGGCGATCGCCGGAGAGGCACTGAAGTCAAACATTATCTCGATCGCCCCACTGGTGCTGCCCACATCGGAGCAGCTCATCTTCCTTGTGATGCTAATCGGGCGTAAGTTCTTTAACCCAAGATGCAAGCCCTACATCCCCGACTTCAAGCAAGCGGTCGAGCATTTCTGCATACACGCAGGGGGTCGGGCCGTGATCGATGAGCTCCAAAAGAACCTCCAGCTGACGGCCGAGCACGTGGAGGCCTCGAGGATGACGCTGCACCGTTTCGGAAACACCTCATCGTCGTCCCTCTGGTACGAACTGAGCTACATTGAGTCCAAGGGCCGCATGAGGAAAGGCGATAAGGTTTGGCAAATCGCTTTCGGAAGCGGGTTCAAGTGTAATAGCGCCGTTTGGAAGTGCAACCGGAGCATCGAGTCACGGGTTGACGATGGGCCCTGGGCTAACTGCATCGATAGGTACCCCATCCACATCCCTCAGGTCGTCAAGCTCTGAGACAATGAACAAAATGAGTATCAAATAGAGATTAAAAAAATATAAAACCATGGATGTTTATGGGTTAAATACTTGCAGTGTGTTGTGTCGGCTTAACACACGAAGAAGTCAATTCTCTCATCGGTCACTATGTATCTCCTCGGTGCTGTATAAATTCACTTATATTCCTCTGCAATGAATAATGATGCCCTTTTTATTAAGTACATAAATCTCTTATTCTTAATTTCTATGGCTACACCAGCCTAGTTTCCATCTTTTGTATGAGTTTAAGGTTGTTCTCTTGGAACAACTACTTGAAATGTTTCTAGCAGGAATTCTTAATGTTTATATTCATGACCTATGGCCATAATAAATTTTTTGAAGTGACAATTTGTATATCTTAAATTGAGATATTAATGCATGAATAGCCAAGTCAACCTTTGGAAACACTCTCCTTTAGTTTTGACCACGTTCTAATGTAGCCATAGCCACATCAATCCCAACTACATTCGAATTTAGTAGAAAATTTATAGTAAGCCCATTTCCTCATAAATGTAACGAATATTTACTTATATTTTATCAACAAAGGGCATTTATTTATTTATTTATTCAATTTTTCTTACATATCCAGCTGTCCCTTAAATTCTAGCAGTTGACACTGCCATGAATGTCCCTTGGATTTGGAACACATAATGTAGAACAGTTCCATCATTATCAAAATTTATTGAGTATTGGTTCACTTCTTTCTTCATTGCTATAGATATAGATTTCATGTACAACCCACTCCCCATTCCATTTTATCTGGTCAGAAACTAAAGAAATTTTAGCCAATTCATGTAATATGGTATCATAGTTGTTGGAGTTCCAAGGCCCACCCATCTCCGCAAGAGTGATTCTTAGAAACCACTTACAAAAATGTCAAAGAAGAAATGAAGTTGCATATCTGGATAGTCCTGGAAGGATCTTCCATCATTTTCAGGTCATCAATAATATGGATTCGACAGAAGTTGACCCTTGTGCCCTTAATACGTTTTACGTATATCATATGTGCTACACTTATTTCTCATATTCATGATAATGCTGGAGCGAATTACTACCTGTGCTTTCAAATAATGGCAGTTCATTTATCATCGAAAAATAAATTGGGATTTATAAATGGCATCACTATTCAACGGAATGCAATTTTTTCTCGAAATGGTATCATTAATTATTATAAATGGCAACATTAATCATTATTCCTTGAATGGCCAATTCAATTTCAAAAAGAAATCGGAGCTTCTCTTTATTCATTCAAATCTGCCTAAGAAGTTTGTGATGACTTGAAGGGAAATTTTCAAAGAATCCATATATGAGGATATTTCATAAACAAAACTCATATTTAATGAATCAATAGAATTTTTCAATTAGTTCTTAATTTAGGTGTAACACTAGTATTTTTTAAAACCAATATAAATTCAATTGTCCCGAAAATCAATTTTGAATCTCGTGAAAAATCGAACCGTATTAAAAATCGGTTTGTGTAGTAAATTTAAACAATTGATAAATTAATAAATTATCCTTCAAAAACTCCCATTGACGGTAAATAGTATCACAAATATTCAATTAAAAATTAGTTATAATCGAGATTGAACTAGTTTATAGACACAAAACCCCTTATTTTTAGTAGTAGCTATTAAATCGAAAAATAATTATTAGTGAGTTCAATTTTTAGAATATTGAATAATAAATTTTTAAAAAAATAAATTGGATAAACAATTGAACAAATCAACCAAAATATGACCAAAACTGAATAAACAAGCTTGAATCATTAAAATTCTCTATTTTTAAACAGATAAGATAAATTAGAAATTAATGTTTTTTAGTCTATTTGTAACCAATTGAACAATAAATTTTTAGAAAAATAAATTGAGTTAATAATAGGTCGAATTAGAGGTTAATCGACTAAAAATGACAAAAATCGGCCAAATCTACCAATTTATTTGTTGGAAAACTGTTTGCTACAATGGGAATCGACTGATATATATGTTGAGAGCATGACACGCACCGCATGAGTGGTGCACGACCTACGTGCATGCTCGTCTTATTCGCCTCACATATGACTCGAATCTCATTTGAAACCTAGAAATTGACCTAATTTAAGTGTGATATCCAACATATTGCCCCCAAGAAGAATTAAATATAAATAGAGACCTATGTGTCTAATTCGACCAACTATGAACCTGGGATGATAAACACTTGGTCCCACGAGCCCCCATATAAGATTTGATTCTCACTTGTTGACAGATGGTCGAAATTCTATATGGAAGTAAGATTACCCTATTTTTTTGGTAACCTCCCTTACAAATCTCATAACTTTGGATTCAAATGACTAAACTTGGTGATTACAATAGTATTAGAACTACGTGAAAAAGCAAGATTGCAACCTGAGAGGTTGGTAGCGCAAAAATAAAGGCTTTAAATTAAAATTCCTTATTTGTTGGAAAACTGTTTGCTACATTGTGAATCGACTGATATATATGTTGAGAGCATGACACGCACCGCATGAGTGGTGCACGACCTACGTGCATGCTCGTCTTATTCGCCTCACATATGACTCGAATCTCATCTGAAACCTAGAAATTGACCTAATTTAAGTGTGATATCCAACATATTGCCCCCAAGAAGAATTAAATATAAATTGAGACCTATGTGTCTAATTCGACCAACTATGAACCTGGGATGATAAACACTTGGTCCTACGAGCCCCCATATAAGATTTGATTCTCACTTGTTGACAGATGGTCGAAATTCTATATGGAAGTAAGATTACCCTATTTTTTTGGTAACCTCCCTTACAAATCTCATAACTTTGGATTCAAATGACTAAACTTGGTGATTACAATAGTATTAGAACTACGTGAAAAAGCAAGATTGCAACCTAAGAGGTTGGTAGCGCAAAAATAAAGGCTTTAAATTAAAATTCCTTATTTGTTGGAAAACTGTTTGCTACATTGTGAATCGACTGATATATATGTTGAGAGCATGACACGCACCGCATGAGTGGTGCACGACCTACGTGCATGCTCGTCTTATTCGCCTCACATATGACTCGAATCTCATCTGAAACCTAGAAATTGACCTAATTTAAGTGTGATATCCAACATATTGCCCCCAGGAAGAATTAAATATAAATTGAGACCTATGTGTCTAATTCGACCAACTATGAACCTAGGATGATAAACACTTGGTCCCACGAGCCCCCATATAAGATTCGATTCTCACTTGTTGACCGATGGTCGAAATTCTATATGGAAGTAAGATTACCCTATTTTTTTGGTAACCTCCCTTACAATTCTCATAACTTTGGATTCAAATGACTAAACTTGGTGATTACAATAGTATTAGAACTACGTGAAAAAGCAAGATTGCAACCTGAGAGGTTGGTAGCGCAAAAATAAAGGCTTTAAATTAAAATTCCTTATTTGTTGGAAAACTGTTTGCTACATTGTGAATCGACTGATATATATGTTGAGAGCATGACACGCACCGCATGAGTGGTGCACGACCTACGTGCATGCTCGTCTTATTCGCCTCACATATGACTCGAATCTCATCTGAAACCTAGAAATTGACCTAATTTAAGTGTGATATCCAACATATTGCCCCCAAGAAGAATTAAATATAAATAGAGACCTATGTGTCTAATTCGACCAACTATGAACCCGGGATGATAAACACTTGGTCCCACGAGCCCCCATATAAGATTCGATTCTCACTTGTTGATCGATGGTCGAAATTCTATATGGAAGTAAGATTACCCTATTTTTTTGGTAACCTCCCTTACAAATCTCATAACTTTGGATTCAAATGACTAAACTTGGTGATTACAATAGTATTAGAACTACGTGAAAAAGCAAGATTGCAACCTGAGAGGTTGGTAGCGCAAAAATAAAGGCTTTAAATTAAAATTCCTTATTTGTTGGAAAACTGTTTGCTACATTGGGAATCGACTGATATATATGTTGAGAGCATGACACGCACCGCATGAGTGGTGCACGACCTACGTGCATGCTCGTCTTATTCGCCTCACATATGACTCGAATCTCATTTGAAACCTAGAAATTGACCTAATTTAAGTGTGATATCCAACATATTGCCTCCAAGAAGAATTAAATATAAATTGAGACCTATGTGTCTAATTCGACCAACTATGAACCTGGGATGATAAACACTTGGTCCCACGAGCCCCCATATAAGATTTGATTCTCACTTGTTGACAGATGGTCGAAATTCTATATGGAAGTAAGATTACCCTATTTTTTTGGTAACCTCCCTTACAAATCTCATAACTTTGGATTCAAATGACTAAACTTGGTGATTACAATAGCATTAGAACTACGTGAAAAAGCAAGATTGCAACCTGAGAGGTTGGTAGTGCAAAAATAAAGGCTTTAAATTAAAATTCCTTATTTGTGATTACAGAACCAAAGAGGCACCCATTATTGGGTAACGTTGGTTCTAAGGGCTACTCGATAACAATGGTATTATAAGGGTAGAAGATCACTACTCAATAAGTTGTATAACTCACCCCCATTCTCTTATCCCCTTTCATGGAAGGCTACATACTAAGGAGAGAAAAGCCTAAAAAGCACGCAAGAAATTCATCTGAAAAGAAAATTTTAATAAATTATTTTGTTTACTTTGTTATGAAAAATAATTGTAATTACACGCCTCAATTTAGGATGGATTGGTGATTTTAACTTGCTAAGAGCCATGCCATGATGATTTGAAGTGTTTAGATGAATTTGAGGGATTACTAACAAGGTTCTAATGGTTTTCAAAGAATAGAGATTAAAATGAAAACTTTTGTAAGTTTGGGGAGTAGTTTGAAAATGTGGTGGAACTTGATAAAAATTCAAAGGAAATTTTAGGGATTAATGAGTGATTTTTAGAAGTTTGAGGGTTGGAAATGAGATTTTTTAAAGTTAAGAGCTAAAATATAAGTTTTGAAAGTTTAGCAAAAAATATGTAATTTTGAAGTATTTATAGAGAAAAATATGGGTATTTAGAAGTTTAGGGACTGAATAGAGGCTTTTGGATATTAAGGGACAAAGATGAAATTGATGGATAAGTTGGGGGCAAAAAAATATAATTTTCGAAATTTTAGACTAAGATGTGATTTTGAAAAGAATGGCTACTAACATAGGATTTTTTTTAAAGAAATGAGTATAAAGTATAGTTTTAAAAAAGTGTGAACAAATATAAAATTGAGAAATTTTAAAATTTTTTAGAATGAGAGATTTGAGAAAGTCCGGTTTTTATAATTTGGATATGCATAAATTATTGGTTAAAAGAAACATATGATACTATGATACTTCCTATTAAGAAAATGGCTAACCCTAATTGAGTATGATTTATTAGTCAAGTTTAATTAATCGCTACTAATATATTTAAAAATATTAGATTCATACATTATTTATAAAAATTTTAGAGAAAGAAAATATGTACATAGAATTTTTTTTGAATATATTAGAATAAAATTTTTAAAATATAAGTGGCATCCAAACAATTTATGAAAAATAAACTATAGTTGGAAAATTTGTTCAATCCACGCCTCAATATATTTTTAAAAATAATGAACTAACTTTTATGGTTTATGAAAAATAGATAGAGCTTGATATTTAAAAAAATAGGTGGATCCCTTATTTTTTTTAATGAACAAACTACATCATATAATTTATTAGTTAATAAGTTAGTTTGAAATCTTTCCTATTTAGTAGACATTTACCAAAATTTTATACTTTAAATTAAATTTTCTATTATTATCGTTACATTTATGAGGAAATGGGCCTATACAACTTGCAAGAGTTTGACAAGGAGAATCATTATTGATCAGCAAATATTAGGATGGGCGTGGCTACCTTAGGACGTCAAATTGAAGATACACAAACTCTGATGAAGTGCCATATATGGTCACGGGGAAATTGAAAGGTACAACTCTCCTTTCAGTACTAGTACTAGTACTGCCAATAATTCTATACTATAAAACCCTCACTTTTGGAAGTCTGCCTTGTTTTTTCCGAGAATTGTACTCATAGTATATACGATCAATGGCAATGGTTCACGTCTAGGTCAAATGTAGATGCCCATAAAACTTCATATGATTCAGGACAGTGATAGTATCAGATCACTGAAGTCTCTGCTCACAGCTGTTCGAAGAGATAACAACTTTAATCTGCGTGTTAAAAGATATGTAGGACTTGTCATGGAAAACAAAGATGAGTACGGTTAGTTGGCAGTTGGTTGGTAGAGGTTAGGCTGGTGTAGCTATAGATATCAAAATAAATAGAGTATTTTTATTGTAATATGATGTGCTATAAGGAATAATATGAATATGAGATTATGTTATAATAGGAGTTGGATGTCATCATCTAAACTAGGAAAATTCTATCTAATTTTAAATAAATTCTAACTTAATAAATAAATATTCTATTGATTTCAACCATATACTTTTTTTCTATTAATTTCATTTAAAAATAAAAATTATTGAATAAGTTCATAATATTTCTGAATGTAAATTGAGTGCCAAAACCCATCAAGCATTTAAAACCTAAAAATCGAAGTTCAATTATATAATTTGTACATTAATTCCACTCTTTATACATAATTTGGTTATTTGTATAACACTTTGAACCTTGTAGACATTAATAAAGTTTTTATAGATGCTATTAATTTTGTTCAAAATTGTGCATTAATTTATTCATATAGTAAAAAGGTCCTCAAATAAAATTATATTCTTAAATTGATATTTATCTAATAGGTTTCTAAGCCTTTTATTTAAATATCGCATCTCATAATTCATATGAGATCGGTACTTACATATATCATTCTCTATTTCCCCCTTTTAGCTTACTCTAAAAGCCCAGAGCATTTTTTCTCACTTTCAAATTATAAATATCTTGACTGCAAAACTTTCTTCCCAAAGTCGTTCCACTTCCTGCAAGAAGAGGTGGACCAACCTAATCATATATTTAATTCAAGGCATGAATATCGATTTGCGACTTTGGTCTTACCATCATTTCAATAACAAGATTGTGCTTTTCTTTTATGCACAAATTCTAGTCTACTCTAGTTGTCAGATTCCATTTGGCAATAGGAGGTTGTTATGTAGGATACTGAGTAACACGTTTACCAATGGTGCATGATCTTTAATTGGTTGGGTGTAGCTTTAACTAATATAGGCAATCATGCTTTGAGGTGGAGGTGACTTCTTGTCCAAGTATAAATGAAGGTAACCTCCTAAATGCCTTTTAGGAGGATGGTTGAGAAGGGATGAATATAATAAAAATATAGTATGAACCAATGATTAAGCATAATTCACAATTAAGGCAATTTAAGTTGTGGAATTGTTTAACTATACATAATATACACTAATAAGAAATATAAGGAAAGTATATGAAAATATATTTGATAAGACAAAATTAGGGTAACATGAGAGCATCCTATTAGTGATATTGAATTTAAAGCAAAAAATGGAAGATCCTACGTTTGGGATTTGGGTGCCGAGACATAGATGAGTAATCGCACACAACTTGAAATAGGTAAAAATTGGAAGGGAAATAAATTGATTCCATCAAAAAAATGTGATGCACGTGTAAATGCCACAAGGAGAAAGAACGGTAAAATGAAGTTTGAGAAAAATGAAATTACTACTAAATATTGATCAATAAGAATAAGACATAGTAGGAACAATAGCTTGGAAGGAAGTGTCTAGTATGAATAATAGTGTGGGAGTAAGTAGAGTAAACACTTGCCGCATGATAAAATTAAGGAATAAAAGAACCATAAAAGATAAAACCTATCCACGAGAATGGTACAAATTGTTACTGGATAGAGTTAGTACTTAGAATTAATTTTTGGCATGTACCTACTTGATGATTAACAAGTCAAACTAATAAAATAATCACTAATTTTTCTCGCTTCAATAGTTAATACTTAATTACATTACATAGAATTGACAGACCAAAATAGTCGTATTAATGCAAGTGTTACTAAATTTACTAAAAATTAAAAATTTTACAAAACAAATTTTTAATGTACAAAGTATAATAAAATAATATCATAAATAAGTAGTTATGTTGTATCACTTATTATTAAATACAAGTACCTTGTTTAGGATTTTTTTTCTACAAGTTTCCTCTTTTCATATACTCCTCTCATTTATATATTCCTAAAAAATATGTTAGAAGAGAGGGTTAGCAACACTTAGTGAGTGTCCATACCCTCATAGGGTCATTTATGATATTAATTTTGTTATAACTCAAAATAGTTAATATAGAGTTTGATAACTCATTATTATATATTTTCAAGACTATCTGTAAAAGTCCACTACATACTTTAAATATCTATGTAGTTCATCTATCACTTCCCGACTCAATTCGGTCGGTTGGATTATGCAAAAAAAATTTTGGTCGGTTGGGGACACGTACCCTTTCACTCGTCTTCGTTGATAACCACTATGATGGGTATCTTCACCGTAATAAAAACTGGAGTGACCATAGCTTCTGATGAAACAGATGTAACGCAACGAAAATTTGAAAATTTTTCTTTCAAATCTTTACATGGGAGCCCACAAAACACTTTAACAATTATTTCGGTAAACATAGTATCATGATAAAACAAAATCAACTTTTGTTAGCAAGATACGAGGTTACCTTGGTGGATGTGCGCCTCAAGAAGTTCCTTCCCTTCTCTACCTATCACCTTTGGGGCATAGCCTGCAATATATTGGGAGGGGATGAGCTCATAGCTTAGTGAATTAGATACTAACATTTTGTCACTATATGGTTTACGACACATACATCTACCCACTAGTGGGTAACCCAACCTCAGTCTAACCTTATCTAAGGTTAACCTCTTGGGCCTAAGTTCACTTGGTACTCATTGAAGTTCCCACATTTCTCAACTCACCACCTAGTGGTTATATTTTTCCCAAATTACCATTGAGTCCTTACATTGGGCAAAATTATCATTTTACCATTTTTCTTTACAATATCCGCGGTTTGGACTCTAGAATTCTCAAGTCTTTCAATTGGGTCCCTAAAGTTTCCTTAAGTCCAATTATAGTCCCAAAAAGGCATTGAATCAATTACAAGCTCTATTTCTCATGAATTCTTGACAAGCCCTAAAATTTTGTAAAAATTACCATTTTGTCCCTCTACTTGAGAACTTAGGCTTCAGGATTTATTTGACCCCCAAATTTCTAATTTGGGTTCATGATCTTCTTTAAATTAAGTTTAGATCATTGAACTGCCCAAATGTTATCCTTTGGTTGCATAAATACATGTATTTGTACTTTAGTCCTTAACTTTATCTTTATTGTAAATAGGTCCCTAGACTTTTCATAATAGGAAAACTTGGTCCCCAACCTTCACCAAACTTTTCAATCAGCCCTTATACTTTATTTTTTCCCTTAGGAAGACCCCATAAAAAGCTTAATAGCACTTAGTTCCACTAACTTTCAAATCTTTGAAATTTGGCCATCGACCTTTGACTCAATAATAAACTATCTCTAAAAATTATGAAATTAAGTGGGTAGGTCCCCCTAGCCTCCCTCTAGGTTATTGTAAACTTAATTTGGTTAGAGTTAGTCAAAGTTGCTCTGATCAAGCTTGATCAGAAACTCGTGTTGAGATGGGTATAAGTGGGTCAAAGTTGGAAACTCATAGGAGAAGGCTCTTAAGCCATCTAGGCTAGTGGGGTCTAAATTTGACTCCTCTAGGAGTTTGTAGCAATTTGAATCACCTCAATTGGAGGTCTGTAGCTCCTGCAATTCAAGTTTTAGTCAGCATAGCCACTCAGACCATGTTCTCAAACTTGAACGATTTAATTCACCCTTAAATCTTGCTCAAATCGGGCAAACTTGGAGGAAATGTATAGCTGGTGTACAACTCACTGAATTGTTCTCAGCTCACAAGGGCTGTCGGGGCCATCGATTTTGATCTTGGAAATAGTTGTCCTATTTCGGGTCACCGGAGATTGTGTACTATGCAATCTCGTTGGCGCCGATAGAGGTAGAGTTGAGGGTCGAGAGAGTGGCATTAGAAAGTTGAGGTCCTCGACTAAGGATGGTCGTCAGAGGTGGTAGGACGAAGGAGTTATGCTTTCTAGTAGCAAGGTCATCAGTGTTGGTAGAAGTCGTTGGTTAATAGAGAATTCCAAGCAAAATCCAATGAGGAAACAACCCCAATTTATATGGTTGTGATCTAGATGTGACTATCTATCCATAGCTTTCTCTCATTAATCCATAGTATGTGATTCTAACAATGAATTAATTTCTCCAAGCAGTGGAGTCTGTGATTAACGATGATCTGCCATGTAAATAGGGGATCCAGGTCTATGAGTCAAGCGTGGAAGATGACACGCGCGTGCGCCCGAGACGACATGCCTTCGAGTTTTCAATGTAGCGAACCATCTTTCCAGTAAATTTCTCGATCAGTTCAACAAATTTTTGCCCGATTCACCCCTTTCCCAACTAGTTCTTAGAAAAATAAAAATACCTAAAAATTCTAAATTCAATTTCCTATTAAATGGACTCAAGAACTACTCCATTTAGATTTGTTTTGATCCCTTAAAAATTCGTGAGGGGGGAGGGGGGTGTTGAGACTTCACATAGCTTGAACCCGATTCAAACCAACTCTCTCCCATTTTCTCCCAATCCTCGACTCCATGTCCCAAGACACTTCTAAGGGTTTCTCATGCCCATTTTCACCCCTCTTATCCTCTCTATATCCCTTCCTTATTTTTTATTCAATTTCTTTTCCTAGTTTCATGTTATTCTCCCGGTCAAATCCCACTTTCCAGTTCAACTCGGTCCAGTTTTCAAGTTGGGATTTCTCAATTTTACAACCACCCCCTCCTTTTTAGGAGTTTTGTCATCAAAACTGCTTGTATTTATTAATTCAATTCACATTACATACATTTCATTTACATTCCTAAGATAAGGGAGAGTTCGAACAACCTTAGATACTTTTGCCTCATCCTTGCCTCAATTTCCCAGGTCTCCTCCTCTAACTGATTGTTTTGCCATAGGTCCTTCACCATTGGAATCTTCTTATTCCAAAGTCTCTTCTCCTGATGGCCAAGGAGGCACACATGTTATACTGGGAAGGATAAAGTCTCTTCCAACTTTGGAGGAGGGTTGTCTGGCACGTGTCTTGAGTCTGGTTCGTACTTCCTCAACACTGACACGTAGAAGACATCATAGATCTGCTCCAATTCTAGAGGAAGTGGAACCTTGTTTGCCACCGGTCCAATCTTCTTGGTGATTGGGTAAGGACTGATATATTGTGTGTTTAGCTTTCCTCGATTATAAAATCCGATGACTCCCTTCCATGAGGACACCTTCAAGAACACTCAGTCTCGTACCTCAACATGTAGATCTCGATATCGGTTATCGACATAACTCTTTTATCGATCATGAGCCGCTTTGAGTCTATATTGGTTCATTCGGATCTTTTTTGTTGTATCCTCAATCAGTTTGACCTACTCCAACTTTTCTTCCCCCACCTTATCCTAGTATAGAGGAATCTCACTCCTTCTCTCGTACTATGCTTCATATGGAGGCATATGGATGATAGCATAGTACCAGTTGTTGTATGTGAACTCCATTAGGCATAGGTAGTCTTCCCATATTTTTCCAAAGTTTAGGAGGCACACCCTAAGCATGTCCTCGAGTGTTTGGATTGTCCTTTTAGACTGTCGGTCCATTTGGTGTCGAAACGCAGAGCTCATGTGAAGGTTCATGTTAAGCAACTTCTACAGACTTAGCCAGAATCTTGATGTGAATCTTGTATCCTTGTTTGGGCCTATGGATTCTATGACCCCATGCAAGCGTACTATCTCTGTGATGTACAGCCTGGATAGCTTTTCTACTAGGTTTGTCAACTTCATGGGTAGGAAGTGGGCAACCTTAGTGAGGCGGTCCACTATGACTCATATAGAGTTGTGTTCTTGGACTGACGGTGGAAACTCCGTTACGAAGTCCATGGTAATCTTCTCCCATTTCCACTCTGGAATGGGGAGCGGTTGGAGGAGCCCTTCCAACTTCTACTGCTCGGCTCTTATTTGGTGACAGGAGAGACACCGGGCCACGTACTCCACAATTTTTCTTTTTATACTCGACCACTAGTAACCTTCTTTTAAGGTTCTATACATCTTAGTGCTGCTTGGGTGCATTGCGTACATGGAGTCATGCACCTCTTAAAGTATTGCATTCTTGAGCTCGATGTCCTTGGCGACCACAACTCGACCCATATAAGCAAGTAACTCATCTACCCTGAAGTAGAACTCTCTGGGGGTGTCGTCCATGATCATGTCCATGTATCTCTTTAAATTGAGATCTATTTTTTGTTTGATCCTAATTTTGTCTTCCAGGGTTGGTCAAATCATTAGATTCTCCATAAAACATAGAGTACCCTCCTTTGTGTTTAGGGATATGTGGAGCTGCTTCAATTTCTCGAGCACGGGTAGGTGCACTTACCTTACGTGAGCCATGATCACCTTGTGTTTTTAGCTTAGTGCATCAGCTGCCACATTTGTCTTCCCTAGATGATACTTTATGATCATGTCATAGTATTTTATTAGTTCTAGCCAACATCACTGCATCGAGTTGAGCTCCTTCTAGGTCAATAGATATTTGAGGCTCTTTTGGTCTGTAAAGATTCAACACGTTACCCCATAAAGGTAATGCCGCCAAATCTTGAGGGCGAATATGATGGTTGCCAACTCCAAGTCATGAGTTGGGTAATTCACTTCATGTTTCTTTAGCTTCCTCGATACACATGAAATTACCATCCCTTTCTACATCATCATGCATCCCAACCCATGCCTAGATGCATTGACGTACACAGTGTATTTGCCCCCGTTAAGTTAGGTGTGTTAAGATTTTTTTTTTTTTTTGCTAGTAAGTTTTGTATAATGCTATTTCAAGGAACAAGGTCAGAAATTATGCCTGACTCCTCGCGGTCTTGGAAAGTGGAGATTCTTCTTAAACCAAAGAGAGTGGCGGGTTGTTCACGGGGTTCCGACCAAACCAGGTCGGGGCGTGACAAATCCACTCATCTCTTTTTCAAAACCTGTTCATCCCCAAAGCCTCCCTTATGACTGTCTCGAAATGTGCATACTCTAGCATTGTTTAGGACGATGGTTTCACTACAATTTCAAGTTATACGCATAAGGTCAAATTCAATTTTCCTTGGTTAGCCATATCACCACCCCATAATTTCCTAAAATTACGGTTTTACCCCCTTTAACCATGTTTGGCCGAATTTCTCATTGGCGAGCCCATTCATATAACTATCCCTCTTTGTTCGATATTTCTATATTTTACCATTGGTTACTTTAACCAAATTTATTTCAAGGTTCCTAAAGTTTCTAAAATCTTCTTAAAATACTATTTAGCCCCACTTTTATATTATTTACCACTTACCCCTTTAACTTTTTTAAAATTTCACTTAGGTCATTAACACATTTTAAAACTCGTCCATGGAGAAGAACGACCACTAGCCTTACCTTCAGCCCACAAGGCCAATATGGTTCGATAGCAAGAGTTGGGAGGAGGTCGTGGGAATTTTTGTGCAATTTTAGGTCATCAGGTGGAGGAGAATTTGTCTCTAAAAGAAGTCAATCATTGTTTTGGTGAGGGGAGGTCTACTACTATGCAGGATCGCTAGCGTCGGTAGCAGGGATGTCATTGTGGGATACCGATGCAGATAGAAAGACAACCTCAATTGCTCGCACATGGACACTGAGCTTGATGGTCTAAGGGAGGAGAAGTGTTTCTCGAAAGTGACAGGTGCAAAAGTAAAATTGAAACAAATGAAGGGATGATAACTCAATTGCTCATATGGATTGATATATGGATGAGTTGTCAGTTCAATGACAATTTTTATTGAGTAAAATTTGATCAAAATCAAGGTTTTCTAAACAATTCCCTTTCACGTGCTGTAGAGAAGATTTTCATCTGAAAGAGGTTGAAGAGGTTGCATAGTGTTGGGTTACAGGTTCTAGGTTGGGTTTCAGTCGGGCGTGATAGACGACACGCGCACACATGCATACGTCTGATGTGATGTGATGATCGGTTTGCACTATATCAAAATGATTCTCAATGAATAAATCAGCTGGTTTTCATATCAAATAAAATTTCTAAAAATTATTCATTCAATTTTCTATCAATTAAGCTTAAGAACATTCATAGTTCAAGTTAATTCCCCCCTTTAAAAATCGAGGGGTTTGCTACTATAAGCCAATTTGACTAGTTTTGGTCATCCTTTGGTCAGTTCACCCTTGATTTTCCCAGTTCTCAGCCCAATAAAATTTTCTAAAAATTATTGTTCTCAATCCCTGCTAATTGGGCTATATATTTGCTTTTTCTTGATTCATTTATATCCCTTAAAACTTTTGGGGTTGTTTTACTTAAATTACCCAGCTTTCGGTTCAATCTGGTTTCCACTTGGAACTTGTCATATCCTCAAATACTAATTGGAGGGGTCTCTTATGGTGAAGTTTCTCACTTCAAAGTTAATATTACAATTTAGAAAATCACTCGCAAAACAGGTAAGGGTATTTTGCTATAATAACTTCCTCATGTTCCTAGGTTTCTTATTCTACCTTATTACTACGACATAATACCTTTACCATGGAAATCCTTTTATTCTGCAATTAATTTTTTGGATAATCCATAATGTCAATCAATTCTACGATGTAAGACAGTGTCTCCTCTAGCTCAGGGCTGGTTGGTCTAACAAATGTCATGGGTCAAGTTCATACTTCCTTAGCACCGACACATGAAAGACATTATGAATCCGTTCTAATTCAGGTGGGAACTACAATTTGTAGTATACTAGGCCCACTCTTTGTACCACAAGATAAGGTTTGACATACTGCGAGTTTAGCTTTCCTCTATGTTGGAACCTTAGTATACCCTTCCATGAGGATACCTTTAGAAATACCTTGTCCCCCAACTCAAAGTTAAACTCTAGTCGTCGTTTATCTGTATAGCTTTTCTATCGGTCTTGGACATCCTTAAACCTATCCTTTACTATCTTTATCATTTTTTTTTGCGCCTTCAATTAATTCTAGCTTTTCCGGTCTTCTCTCCCCTACCTCATCCCAATATAGTGGAGTCATAAACCTCCTTCCAAATAATTTCTCGTAGGGGATCATTTGTATGATGGCATGATAATTGTTGTTATAGGCGAACTCCATCAAGCACAAATAGTCCTCCCATTTCCTACCAAAATTCATTAGACAAGCCCAGAGCATGCCTTCTAGGATTTGTATGGTGTGTTATGATTGTCCGTCCATATGAGAGTGGAAGGTGAAACTCAGATGTAGTTTTGTGTCCAGTGAATCTTAAAGACTTGGCTAAAATCGGGATGTAAATCTTAGGTCCCTATCTAATATAATTGACACTAGCACCCCATGTAGTTTTACAATTTTTGCAATGTACAAATTGGCCAATTTTTTTACTCGGTTGATCACTCGGATGGGTAGGAAGTGGGCAGACATGGTAAGTCAATCTATTATTTCCCATATAGCGTTGTGTTCTTTAGTTGATGGGGACAACTTGATCATGAAGTGCATAGTGATCCTCTTCATCTTCCATTTAGGAATGGGGAGGAGTTCAAGCATTCATGCTAGTTTCTAATGCTATGCCTTTATCTATTAGTAGGACAAACAATGGGATACGTACTCGGCTATTTCCCTCTTCATCCCCGGCCACCAATATCCCTCCTTTAGGGTACGATACATTTTGGTGCTGTCGAGGTGCATCACATATACCAAGTCATGGGCCTCCTCTAAGATAGTGTTCTTTAAGGATGCATCGCTTGGAATTATGACTCAATCCTTGTACTTAATACTCCATCCTTTCTTATAGAAAAATTCATGGTTGTGGCATCAATAATCCTATCTAGATATTTCTTCATTCCCATATCTATCTTCTACTTTTCCGTAATTTGCTCCACCAAGGTGGGTCGGACGGTGATATTTGCCAACATCCAACTCGACCCTTAGTGTCCAACGTGATCCTCAGTCACCCTAGTTGTTCCATTACAGTTAGGTATGTTATTTTCATATATGTCATGCTCACACTATGCTTGTGGCTCAGTGCATCTGCCATCATGTTAGCCTTCCTAGGATGATACTCGATTACGAGGTCATAATCCTTTATTATCTCCAACCACCTATGATGCCTCAAGTTTAGCTTCTTCTAGGTCATGATATACTTTAGGCTCTTATGGTCAATGAACACTCGACACCTAACCCCAAAGAGGTAGTGTCGCCAGATTTTGATGGCTAACTCGAGGTCATGACTAGGGTGATTGACCTCATGCTTCTTTAGTTGTTGAGGAGTGTATATAATCACCCTGTCCTTTGGAATCAACAACCCAAGGTCGAAGGCATCACTATACACTATATACTCACCTCCATTGACATTTGTAAGTGTTAGGACGGCTGCTCTCATGAGTCTTTTTTTAGTTCCTCAAATGCTTGATTGCACTCCCTAGTCCATTCATACTTGATCCCATTCTAGGTTAGCTTGGTCAATGGGGATGTTATTATGGAGAAGTCTTTTTACAAATTTTCGGTAATATCCAACTTCTCCAAAATCTCTTGTAATACCTTCTTTGCAAATGTATATAATTTAATTCAATCATTTCTAATTATGTTCCGCGACATGATCTTGAATTGTGGTTGTAACTTTTCCACAAACTCTCTAAACCCATAATGCCGGTGTTCATCGAATATCCATGCAGTATAAGAATTCGTGCAAGTAATGAACGACAATACTGTTGATAAAAAATTCATTCCCCAGCACAGTCTTTCTCCAATTGTAAACTTCAACATATCTTATAAAATGTTGACGAATATCGGGTATTATCCTTTTTGAACATTTTCTCATATGTTTACTCAAATGACTTGTACATTGTTTAATCTACCATCAACTATAATACTAGTATAATGATCCCAAATAGTAGAAGTAAATCTACCCCATTGAGAATTTTGGATTTCAGTACTAGGACTACCAAATGTATATCTGGCACTTACAACACCCATAGATGTAGATCCAGCCGCTGATTATGATTGCACATTAGTCATTGTTGGCTCATCACCATATGCAATAGTGTATTATTGTATAAAGTAGTAATAAATATAATTATAAATAAAAAAAACTGTAATTTACAAATCAACAAAATTAGTATTGTGTTCCAATATTAGAACAAATACTAGTACCATGATCCAACACTGGATGAGTATGCTAGTAATTTTACTAAGATTGAATATAATTTCACATATTAAGCAAAATAAGTACACTTACTAAAATTATAAAGTAGTAGACCCTTGAGAATAATGAAATTTGGGGCTAATTATACCAAAACTCAAATTTTAAATAATGACATATGCAAAAAAAAATACAGTATAACACAATAATAGATGTTATGATAAACAATATAACAAGAGAAAGACCAAAAGGAGCATGAAGACTCAATTAATAGCTTAAAAGCCAACATTCCAAACTTTTATTTAGCTCAAAGTTAACCTTTTTCTATTTATAGGAATCAATGAAGAACTATTTTAATGCAACTGCTATATAGTTCCTCTCTCAATATTCATTGATTCTGAAACTTTTTAGATATTAAAAAAAATGTAGTGTATTTCATTCACAATATCATTAGCAAAGTTTCAGAAATATACAGAAATGAAAACCTTTTGGGAAACTAAGCTACATGCAACATCAAGATAAGTCTATATATACTCTCCTTTAGCTCAATAAGATAAGCCTGCCCCAAAATAAGATAACTTTCCAAAACTATACAAAATAATATCAAAGAGATTTGTGCACTTCAGATAGCATACTAAATAAGTTCAACTCATACAGATAATAAACTATAATCGTGTCCCATAATCGTGAAATACACCAAAAATCACAGTTCGAACAGCAAAGCATAATGATATTCAATGAGAGGAACAAGTAGCACAACACAACAATAGAGATTGGATGTGAAGGAACGAGATACAAAAACCAACATAGAAAGAGATAAGGCGGTTCTCGGACAGCATACATACCTACAGGAAAGCTCAGGCGATGGCGTGAAGTTCGGAGGCGATGGTCGGGAAGCTCGGAGGCGACGGCCGGGAAGCTCAGGGGCAGCAAGTCACAGGTGGCAGGGGCAGTGGTGACAGATAGGGCAACGACGGCAACTAGGACGAGCCGGTGGGAGCTGGGTGGGTCGGTCTCTGCTGATAAGCCTCTTTTGCACATAAAGCTTGAAACTGAAGAAATGGGCCACTAACTGTAGGAGAGCTTTGGGTAAAAGATTGAACCCTTTGGTATAGAAATATCCTACATAGATGACCCTATAAAAAAGAAGTAAATGGTACTCACACTAAGACCAAAAATAAAGATTCTACTCTTAATGTATCGTACTTTTATCTTTTGTATAAGATTGTACTTGAATGTTAATCCATTAACCTTCAGATCAAGCTTAGTTTTCTTAAAATTCATGAGTTATTGTACAAATTAAACTGACGAAAGCTATTTAATTTTAAAAGATTAAACCGTGTACACTTTTCCTTCTCAATAGATACTATAAATGTCATATTTTGCAATTGAAAATGTTATAGTTCAACCTTTTTTGTCAACTTTATTGCACTTATCACAATAAATATCTTACTAGTACCATTTTTATCTCTTATTTACTTAGAAAAATTGACAAATCATTCTATATAATCCAACTATAACATTAATATACCTTTACCAGATACTTAGGGAAAAAAATAATCACCAATACAATAATTAAAAGAAAAATATCCAATAGTGGTAACAACTCTAAGTTCAAGATCTTCAAAAAAAAATAAAAAGTCTATTATAATTATTTTTCTATTTATTAATAGTAAAAGCTCGGAAAATTGAGAAAATGTGATGCGGAAGTACAAACTAATGATCATTTTTGCTGTTGAGAATAGTTAAGACTTGTTCCCTTGTGGAAAGCTTTGTTTCATTTGAAAGCTGAAAAAAAAATTGAAGGGCGGGTCTAGTTTTTAGACCCCAGCTAGCGGGACCCGATGCTCGGATCTCGGGTAGGGACCCAGACTCAAGTCCATTAACATGCCTACCACCGGTAGAGGAAAAGAGTTTTGATATACTAAATTCAATAATTTTTATATGTTTTCACCAACTTATCAATGGGCGACCCCCAACCTAATAAAGATTAGCTAATTCTTATTCTTACCTTTATGTTTGCAAAAATAGAGGATGCAGGTAAGAAAATCAAAGTAATCACGGACTACAAATCATCCACATAACATCAGACAAAAAAAATCAAAGTAATCATAGTCCACAAACCATTCACATTACATTAGGAAGGATAAATTATACTGTCTTACCATGTACTACAACAGCTCGGTCCTGGGTGGTGGCATAAGCAAGTCCGAGATCCATTTCTTTTCCATCTCATTGGAATTATTGAGAACCAAAAATGAGAAGGTCGGACAAAATAATGTCGACAAATCCATGGTCTCCATAACTAATAGCTATCAAGAGAAAGGAAGCAAAGCGACCAAGGAAACCCATTGTAACGGGCAGGTCAGTAAGTGTAACCCTTCACGAACATTCCTTTCTTGGCTTCCTCGCCTTCACCCTCAGCAGAGTACTTGCCAAGTTGAGCCAACGAGTTTGCCTTTGCCCGAACCAAAAGAGACTTCTGAGCAGCTTCAATATTCTCAGGAAGTCCTTTCCACGTCTTGAGAACAGTGTTCTGCAGGGCACGTGCATACGAGAAGGACACGTGCCATGGGTTAGGGCTCTGGTTCATTGCATTAAGGTTTAAGGTGGCCTCAACCTCGGACTGTCCTCCAGATAAGAACTGAACAACAAAAAGAAGTAATCCCCCAATTAGTTGAAAATTCTGATAAGGTATTATTATGCTTTAAAGTGAATATACCAGTTGCTATAGATTGAAGAGAATCATATGATGCAATGATAGGACAACATCATACCCTTACAAACTAATCCGGAAAAATGCAAGTTATTAGACTACTTTCCAACCCCCATAGGAAATTTGCCTTTTTTTTCTAAATAGAAACATGGCATGAAAAACCAAGCAGTCAAAGACTATAGGCGGTAAGGCCTAGAAAAGACAGAACTATGATTCTGTATAGTATTACAGTAGTCATCTATGGATGATGATCATACCATGATTCCTGGCACTGCAGGAGGAACTCTCCTCTGTAGCATGGTGAGAGTATATTTTGCAATGGTCTCTGGAGAAGCCTTATCCTTATGCTCAGCTCCAGGAGTCACCATACTTGGTTTGAGGAGGATTCCTTCAAACAAAACATTGTTCTCAGCCAAGTAGAAGAACACCTCTGACCAGACCTTCTCTGCCACTTCAAGTGTCCTTTCAATCGGGTGGTCTCCGTCCAGGAGAATCTCAGGTTCCACAATTGGCACAAGACCATTGTCCTGCTCAACAAATCATGACTAAGGTTAGATGACCATAAACAGTTTATGCATTTTCTTATTTCTTTCGGAATATCAGCCCCTCATCTAATTAACCAATATTGACCAGGCAATTAAACAGGCCAAATAGACTTGTACCATAGATTTTGTAACGTCACAATACCTCAGAATTACAAGTAAATGGATGGCAATTGTCCTAACCAAAGGCACATTTTCACAACTCAATTATCTGCAGATCCCATTTTGAGTTAAACAGTACCTTAATGGAGCACATTGAACTATGGAAACAGTAGATCAACCAAAACAGCAAAAATTTTTTGAGTAGAGTAAACACTTTGGGCCTCAACATTGCGATAAACTAATAGTTGATGACCTCACTTTTATTTTCCATCACTTTTGTCCTCAACGCTGCATTTCTTTAACACTAATGCTCTTCCATCCAACATGGCTCAATAAAGGAATACCAGGTGGAGACCCTCTACTGGATCATGCAGGATGCAAGGCTACTAGTGTTAGAGAAATGTTGAGGGCAATAGTGATGGAACATAATGTGTGTGTCTACCCATTTTTTCCCCCTTGATTAGTCTTCAATGTAGAGACAGACCCATATGAAAAGCAAAGAGATACCTGAGAAATAGAAGCATATCGGGCCAGTCCCCAAGCAGCTTCCTTAACAGCAAGAGCAGAAGGTCCACATGGAATGCTCACAACTGTTCGCCTGTTTCCATATTTAATCAATTATTCTCCAAATGAGAGCCCTAAAATATTTTTCAAAAGTAAATAATATCTCCATCTGCAATTTTATCCCATTAGAACAAGAAAGACATACTGAAAAAAAGTACAAATAAAATCTTATAAGAAACACAAATTTCAGACTCAATTTCTAATAATCCATTGGATAATCCAACTCACCATTTAGCAAACCGAGCACCCTGCTTGTAGTACTCGGCAGATCTTGATGCCAGGCCATCCAGACCTTGGCACCAGGATTCATTGTTTGATCCAGGTAGGGGAACCAAACCCTGGATACAACACAAAGATGCCAATACATGATGAGCATTCACACCAGATGCAGAATTCATTTATAGGAGAGGAGAAGCTACAGAATTTTGATATTTGCAAACCTTATCAACTTTAATGCCAGGCAAAATATGCTTCTCTTTCAAGCAGTCCACAAAATTTTTGCCATCAGTTGTTGATTGGTAAAGAGTCTCCTCAAATAAAATGGCACCAGAGATGTATTCACCAAGACCAGGAGTAGTCAACAAGAGTTGTCTATATGCTTGTCGGTTAGTTTCGGTGTTGTCTAAGCCAATAGATGCCAACCTCTTTCCACAGGTAGCATTTGATTCATCAATTGCCAAGATTCCACGACCAGGTGATGCAATGGATTTCTGTATAGCCAATATTAAAGTTAGTCTACAGGTGTTCTCCTTACCTAAACTTTAATGCACCCCAAAGGATATTCTAGCAAGACAAACAAAAATTAGCTGCAAAATGACAATTTTTACCAAGAACAAATGTCTCATATGGTCATGAATTGTAAATCACAACCATGTAGATGATCTACCATGCAAAAGTGACCATAGACTGATGTTAGAGGATCATCCCATTGAACTTTGTTTCAGAATAATCTGAAGCATACCAAAGGCTCGTGACTGAAAGTGAAATTCTTTTGAGTAGATCACAGAAAACTTTGACCAGAATGACCTACTCCTACCAGAGTTCTGGAAATTGACGAACCAATTTCAATCATCTGAGAAGCTTCATGCAATCCTTCGAAAAATAATTTGAAAAAAAAAACAGGAATTCTCCTAAAGGAATCGACAGATATTGAATGCTCAGTTTCAGATCTCATAAAGCTGGAATGGTACCGCCAAAGAATTGAACTTTGACAAAAAAGGCATCGACCTTCAAGGTAAATGCATCAAACCACAATCAGCTCACGCACGTAAAAGAGCAACTAAACCGATCAACCACGATCGACCAACGGATCATACTGTGCAATTGAAAGTCAATAGGCAACCAACTCGAACGAAATCTTAGAAAATGTATGGAAAGAGAAGGATCGCAGTGGCATTTACTCGAAATGAACATAAAGAGAGAGAGAGATGGTGAACTGACAGCTGTCTGAACGAGTTCATCGGAATAACCGCCGGCGGCGCGGATGGCGAAGGAGACCCGGCGAGGTGAGGAAAGTCGTGAGGGTCGCTGGGAGAAGGGCTGCTGTCCAATCCATTGGGAGGAGGACAGAACGTTGAGCTTGGCGAGGCTTGCACAGGCGGCCATGTGTTCTGATGCTCCTCCAACAAAACCAATGTTAGATCAAGTAGGCTACTTCGTTTCCTCTCTCTGCTCTGCTGCGTATGTAATATTATATATATGTATAAATATATAGTGAAGGAGAAATGAACAAGACGACCGTACAAGGCGGCGGGGGCCAGCTGGTAGGGCGGTCGACCCGAAGTGCACATCGCCGCATTCTCACCATAAAACTTAGTAATTGACGTAATAAATCACATAATATTGATAAACTAATTAAAATTATCAATTTAATTATTAAATTATATATATTATATCACGTGTAATCCGTTATTTATTCCTTCATGTAATAAATTATGAGGAATGATTTATTATTTTTATCTTGTAGGATGGTTTCAATTTTAATATGAATTTTGATTGTGGATATACAAATATCTTTATTTTTATTATTATTATTATAGTTTAAAATATTAAATAATATTAAAATATTTTAAAAATATTTCTTCAAAACTTATAAATTGAGAATTTATTTTTCTTTCTAATTAAATTTATAAGATTAAGTACAAAGTTAACATTGATAAATGAGTTACTTAAAGATTTAGTCCTCCATTTAAATAATTTTCTTTCATTTGTATTTTAATAATTTAATTATCTAATTTCTTTTTCACCTGATATTTTAGTATTTTTCACTCAATTTAAACAATTAAATGGAGGGACTAAATTATAGTGAAAGTAAAATAAATGATTAAATTATTAAGTAATAAAATTTGATTGACCAAATTGTTAGAAAGAAAGTGAAGTGGAGAACAATAATATTTTGCACCTAAGAGAACAATAATTGAAAACAATTATTTAATGGAATTATTAATATATAAAAATAGAGAACAAAAAATGTATTACATTTCTAACAAAATACCACCCCATGCCCTAGAACAATTCTTTTTAAAGTTTCAATAGCTTATCAAATAATATTACATGAAGCTCTTCACCCTTTGAACAATTTTTAATAGTCTATTTGAAATACATGTTTTGGATAGCATGCTAGTATGTGGTTCATTAAAACATCTTATCTTGACGTCCTTGCTTTTTTTATCCTACACAATTTAGGATAGCAACACACAATCTAATAATGTATCTACATTAGTTATAGTTACATAACAACTATGAACACCTACCAATTATTAGTACAAAGAGCATAATCATTTAACCTATTCATAATACATATATCATATCAACCACAAATATATACAAATTAACAAAATAAGTTTAATATAAATAAATCTATTCACAATCAAAACACATCCTATTTTTAGTAAAAAAAAATTAAAAAATTTTATAAATTTAAAATATTTAAAATTCTTAGAAAATAATATTATAATAAATATAAATTATTCTTGAATTACTTTGTAGTGTATCTCGATCTTAATATCTATTAATATAAAATTTGATATTTAATTTTTTTACTTTTTTATTTTATTATCTTACTTGAAAATATTTTAATAGAAAGTAAGGTTATGAATTCAATTTCGTCGATAATAATTCATAACTTTATTTTAGTCTACACTTAAAATGGATAATAAAAAATTTATAAATTATTTTATTTCATTTCTAATGATATATGATTTCTCTTACTAATTATTTCTCAAAAAATAATTATTCTTTAATGATTTATAAAATAATATAAATTATTTTATAAATCATTAAAAAATAATTATTTGATAATAAATGATGTTCTAAATTTAATAATAATTATTTTTTAATGATTTATAAAATAATATAAATTATTTTATAAATCATACTCCGAATTTCGATCCTATTAGAGATATATACCCTACATGCTCAAATATTTATAACAATTCGATTTTATGGGTGGAACTCTAATAACAACCTATTCAATCTAAAATAGTTAATACCTTCGCTATTGTATGATTGATATGACATAATGATTATAATATAAAATATATATTTTTAGTAAAAATTTAAAATTTTTATAAATGTAAGTAACAAGATTATAAATATTTGAAATACAGGAAAAAACATATAATATTAAATAAAATATTTTTGTATAATTCTTTAAGTAGTTCTACTTTAATCAAATTTTAATGCTTAAAATCTTTCTATTCTTTTGTTCTATCCTTAATTATTAAAAAAAATATTGGGAGGAGATGAGAAGCTCTTAGTTTAGTGAGTATGAATATCATCTAATTATTTATAACTTCAATGTCATTTTCACTAAAAATAACTAATACAAAATTTTTTTAATTGTTTCATTTCTATTTTTCAAAACTAGTTTAAAAGTCAACCAACCTTATTACGGGGTATTTTCAAAACTCCTTATTTACTAATAGACTATACCTCTTGTAGAATAGATGTGTTATAACATCAATAAAAAGTGTGCAAAATTATGAAAATACCTATCATCCCTCTTCTTTATTCTCTTAAATTCTTTATTTACGATAATTTATGGTAAAATGTATGATTAGTATATCAAATCAAATTATTAATATATATTATCTATACATCATTGGTAAAAACTCTTCTTCCATATCAAGTAACCTCTTATTCAATACACACTCATTCTCGATATCCTTCGAGCACACCCTTAGCTCTTTGAGAACTTGGTAATAGATTGATTATACACAATCTTCCTCTTAGGTAAACTAGGAAATGTGTGATTTTGATTTCTCTCTTATTTGATCAAGTCACTCTTTCTAGCTTTTTTTTATATCTTGCCATTATAGTCCAACACTCATCATGTTACTTATTAGTTTGCAACAAATACATTGGAATGAATGTGTTGATGCTTCTATGACATGCTTCACAACGTGAAATGAATATGAGGATGGTGTGTCGATTAGTCTAGGCACATGATTTCCAAAGTTGATTATTTTAGGATTAACAACCTCACTTACTCTATTGATAGATGTCACACAACTTACTGTAACATCATTATCGAAGATAATATTTCCCTATCTTGCCAAACTCATTATCTTTTATTTGAGGACAAGTCACTTCTCTAAGTGATGTTGATCATGCCATGGTAGACGGACTATCACACAATATGACTTGAATGCTTTATCGAAACAAGTACGTCTTGTTTTGTTACTTTTTCAAGGATGACCTTGTTTGTTATGCTGGTATCAACACATGAGTCTTATTCTCACTTTTTATATCATGGAGGGTAACGTGCATAGTGTTTATGGTGAACGATTATTTATTATCTAATTCGAATGGTTATTTTGTCCCCTTATTTATGTTATGATGATCATTTGTCCTAAAATGTACATGGATATAAGGTTTGTGTGCTCTCCTCGTCTTGATGTTTAACTCTATGCTGTGAGCTCATGTTGAAAGTTATTTAAATGTACGTGGTTTGATTCCTTAAGCGATATAGCACAATTCCCCATGTATACATTTTATGAAAATATTTCTTGTAGAATGCTCGCACAAACGATCCTTATTTCTATGTGACTGACTCATTATTTAGTTAGCGTGCACTAGTAAGATCGATCATACTCACTTTATCCTTAGTGTTGTAGAACTTATTGAGAAACTTATGCTCTAACTTGTTCTAGTTGTCAATTAAAACCGATAAGATGTTCATATACTATTCAAATGCATTTACTTTCAAGGTTTGTACAAATTATTTTACTAGAAAATCACATTTTGTCCTTAAATTTACGAGTCTAAAAAAACAAGCAACATGTTATAGGAGTTATCCTTTACAACTGAATTGTTGGAACTTACACGATCGATAATTTAGGAGAATCCTAAGCAATTTAATAATATGTAAATATGACTTCATATATAATAATAGAGATGAGTTACCTACTTTATCTTGATATCATGGCCTTTTTTATCCAGTCTTATAGTTAATTTGGAGGTATGACACCATCTACATTAACTCTTATGATTTTCATTGCAACGACATTATATTTGCTTTGTAACATCAACTCTTAACATATGGTTTCACTCATGATTTCAGCAACTCTAGGTATTATTAAAGTTTCAGGTATAACTTCATATATTTAATTTGTCAAATTGAGTGAATATTCTACTTATTAAACCTAATTCATGTTCTCTATGAGTGATTTCATATATTTAGATTATTAAATTGGATAAATATTCGATTTATTAAATTTAATTCATGTTCTTCATATAAGTGATTTAAAAATCTTTTTTTTTTTGTATAATTTTCATGAGACCTTTGATGTTAGACACTTGCTCTTTTAAGTGGTGTTGCTTAAACTTTATATCTTTAAATAAAGTTTTTGAGGGAGAGGAAATGGTGTGAGTTCGACTACATCTACAGTTGTATATACTCAACCATTGTACTTTTTATAGTTTTACTATCAGTATGTAAGAACGGTGTGTAATCACCTATTCGAGAATCATGGAGAGCTCGATGGTGGAATATCTCTTCGATGTGTTTTTGGTGTTGGGGGAAGATATCCCATAGATAAAATTTATCTATATAATAACATGGTCATGCCATGTTGTGCCCCGACTATTCCCATCGTATTGATATTTACTAGAGGACATTGATTGATACTATGTTGGTCCTTAGTATCATCTACTTTTAGCTTTGTTTCAGTTAAGAGATAAGGGTATTGTGCAGAAAAACAGTCAAGAGATAAGGGACAGAAAGTATCGACCAGCTTTACTAAAATTTTATAGGAAGTTTACACTTACATTCTGGTCAAAATAAACTTACATTCAGATCAAAATAAGTTAAGATGGATGCAAAATATTCGAATTATACTTAAAATAAATAAAAAAAATTAAAACCTATAAATTTTAATAAATGGGATTAAAAACACTCTAAAATTTAAAACATTCACTTATTATTGAAATTTAAAACATTCACTTCTTATTTTATGTAATATCACTATACTAAACAATCATTTCAAATGTCTATAAACAACTACTAACATTTTATTTCAAATTACAATTTAAAGAATTAAGTTTTGAATGGAATTAGAAGAATAAAACGATAAAATCATATTTTATTGGATTAAAGGCCGGTTATATTAGAATTTAAGTATTGATTTTGTGTTAATATCACCGAACTCAAATTCGAAATTTAGAGAACTAGAAATATTACAAATACACAAGATCCGAACTTAAACATGCGGACAAGCTGAACTCAATACAAAATTTTTCGGATATGGTCGGATTCGTGTCTATAGTTTGGACCCGAGTTTCGGATCCAAGACATGGACCCAAACTTCTGGTCTCGAATCCAAAACATGAACCCGAAGTTGGAATCTAGTCGGGTCTCTTGTACCCTGGGGGCGGTCCTGGGCGCTACCACGAGATCACCTTTCATTTTTTCATCATCAATCTCTTATTTTGCTCCGATATCCATCTCAAGAGTCGTCTCATTAGTAGCAGTAGAGGATTGGAACTGAAAGTTCAGTCTCTCAAGACCGGCTTCAATGTCTTCCATCTTCTGTAAGCCGGCCTCCCCGTCTCTCTCCCACCAGAGTAAGCCTCTCGCTCCATTTTTCGCCGGCGGCTTCAGTCCTCTTCGTTGACGGGTCGTCGCGATGACCTTGCATGCCAGGGCGGCGCTGATCGAGCCGGACGGAGGGAGGCTGGTGGACCTCCGGGTGGAGCCATCGAGAAAGGACGAGAAGAAGCGAGAGGTCAAGGCCTGCCGTTTGTGAAGCTCTCCAGGATCGACTTCGAGTGGGTCCATGCTCAGTGAGGGTTGGGCCAGTCCCCTCTCTGGATTCATGAGAGAATCTGAGTTCCTCCAAACTCTTCATTTCAACTCGCCTGGGCTGGACGATGGGTGGGTCGGTGGTGAACGTTGAGGAAGCTATCAGAATGCCAACAACAGGCTTACGTTGAGGAAGCCAGGGAAACATGAGATCTTTCCTGGTGAAACATATGCTCGCTACTTTCGAGTACTGGGCTTGCCAGCAATCGGTTTCTCTCCCATAACCAACATTCTCATTCTGTTTCATGATCACAATGAGGTTTTTTGCACTCTACACATCTCCTGTTTTCAGAATCTTAATCTTGGCCTTCAATTGCTCTGTTCTTTGATGAAAACTATGTTCTCCCTGAATCAAAGAACTTGCAAATCTTGATACAATTATACAATTATAAAGCAATTTATTCATCTCTATTTACAGTATCTCACTAAAGAAGAGTATTTGAAAGTGTTTTCTTACCCTATCTCACTAAACTAGAGTATTTGAAAGGGATACAGGTCTAGGAGTCTATATTTAAAACATTTAAATCTTAAGTAAAAAAAATTCATAAAAATGGGATTGTCTTATATTTTCCTATTAATTTAAATATTCAAATCAACCCCATAAATTTAATCGAGCCTGAAAATTCAGTTGTCAAGTTTGATCACTAATGACTATTCGAGTAGCTGATTCATCCAAGGTTGACTCTGTTTCAAGAGTCTCTACTAGTTTAACATAAACAGGCAAAAAAATGGAAGGTTAGACAATAGAGAGTAACAGAGTCGGCTGTCAAATTCTCCCACAAAAAGATACTTATTTTATTTATTCGAATTAAAAATAAAAAAAATTAATTTATATTAATTCTATTATTTATTAATTTATAAAATTATATTAAAATTAATATAAATAAGTTGTTAAGCAAATAAATTTAAGTTTTCCTTGTATAATTTAAAATATTTTTTGGATATATTTTTATTTTATTTATTTAAATTAAAAAAAAACCTTTAAATTAGAACAATTATATTATTTATTAATATGTAAAATGATATTAAATTTAATATAGTGGGAATGATTAAGAATATAAACTTGGAATTGGACTATTTAGGTTCAAATGACTGTGAATGTATCTTATTTTTATTTTATAACACAGATTATGGTCCGATAGCTAGTTAACTTAGCGAAGATAGATTGAATTCTAGAAAATTTCAATAAATCTCGTATTAAGTGAAGATTTCTTAAATTGTATATCTTATATTTAATAGTCTTTTTTCAAATAATTTATTGATTCTTGTTTGTATTTTCACATAAATTTGAGAGAATTCTAAGTATTTTTTTAATTAGGAGATTATTCAAAATATTTTTTATCTTCTCATTTCCAATGAAGAGAAAATATAATTATTATACCATTATCTTTTTAATTAATATTATATATATTATGAAATATTTAGAAAATATATTTATGTAATATTATATTTTTTATTATCTAAAATAATAAATAATTTTAAATAATATTTGATCATTTTATTAATATTATCATTATTTATTTATTTATTAAAAAATTATTAGTATTATATTTAATCAATAAATTTATATTATAATTTGTAATTAATTATAATTTTTTTAGTATTACAATTATAAAATATTATATATAAATATATATATCGAGTACATAAAAATATAGTTTATTAAATATATATTTTTTAATTAATATTATATATAATTAAATATTAATGTATTTTATTATTATAATAATTACTCATTTATTATATGATATAATTTTATAAGAATAATATAATACATAAAAATATATTTTGTATATATATTATAATTAATCATATATATATATATTATCATATAATATTTATATATAAATATTTTTATAATATACATATATTTATAATTTAATTTAATTATATTTATGAATTAATATATAATTAACTAATAAACAATTTAAATTAATTATACAAAGTGTACATTAATCTTTTTAATTTTTTATTTACTTTCCTATACTCTATACTAACTAATTGAAGATTATCACTTTTACTAACTTCTAAATACTTTCAAATCTCTCAAGCCCTCAAAGTACATCTTCCCGTATAACTAAAGATTAACTGGGTTAATTGGGAACTCCCAAACTCATTTAAAATGGTAAAAATAATTAAATTATAATATTATATTTCTGGGCAAAAAAAAAATACTATAACAATTAACAAGGAAAATATATAATATAATAAGTATCCATTGCCCCTTCCATGATTCCATTCCTGAGGATGAAATCCTTGAATCAATTCTCCACCGTCGGATCCTTATCCGAACGGTAAAATAAGTTATCTCAACTATAAAAGCGAAATCCTTATCTCATCGTGTTGAAGCAGCAGTCTTCAATCTCTCCGTCCCGACATCCCCACTGTTGTGTAGCCGAGGCACCGGACTTGATCACCACTAAATCTAATCTTCTCTATAGCTTGTGAGTGTGAAATGCATTTTCAGTTTCATTAGTTCAGATTCCACGCAACTCATGTTTTCGATTTCGGAAATGTAAAGTTCATGATTGTGCTATGCGGTGTCTGATTGGAAGATCTGAGCTTGGGGCACATCTTTTGTTTGTTGTTAGCTACCGGTGGAAGTGAATAGTGCCTGCTTGATGGAGGTGATGATGGTTTAATTTCCTACCTCAATGTTAAGCAATCTGAACTTATCTGTAGGATAATAGAAGTGAGGGGAGAGACAAGAGATTGCTGAAAATGTACTGAACCATTAGTAGACAGGTGAAGGATCCAAATTTCAACCCTTGAGCCATTGGTATTGGTTTTACTTGCTCTTAATGGTCTTTTCCTGTTATCTTGAAGAGATGTTATGGTCTTCTACACTGAAGTAGGCCTTCTCCTAACATAGACTTTAGATGATACTGCATGAAATGTATCTTAAGTTGCGAAATGGTAAGGCATGAAATAGTCAGAACTGAGTAACAGCCACGGTGGTAACCCTTAGGTAGAGTTTATTTCCTTCATCACATTTGAGGCTTGTATGATCTCACCTAGACATTGAAGAAGCATTACTGATCAAACGCAGGTGTCATCTTATGCTGTCACTGTTGATCTGAAACATAGATTTGGGATTTGTATAGGACATCGAAGGCATCAATGTTGGGTGCAGTAGGGTATTCAGCATCTATGGTGAGTGTGATGATGCAGGGCAGCCCTGGTCCTGCTCTTCTGCCCTCCTCAAGCAAGAAATTGTCACCGGCGCTCCTGTCTTTTTTTAACTTCAATCAGAGCTGCTTCCTCTCAAAAGGTTTGAATCTCACCATACAGAGACCCACCATAAGCAGTCCTAGTTTTCTGAAGAGAGTCGCAGCTACAGCTGCTGACTCGAATGAGCTCAGTTATGCAGATCCTTTAGACGAGGTTTCTACTCTCTACTTTGGAATTCCTTTTAAGAATAGCACTTAAATATATATGTATATATATATATATATATTTGGTGTGTGGCTTTTGTTTTCAATTTATCAGCCATATCTTTTCATTGTGCAGCAATCCCCAAAAAAGTACTACTTCCTCATTGCGAATGCAAAGTTTATGTTGGATGAAGAGGAGCACTTCAAGGAACAACTATTTGAACGGCTTCGATACTATGGAGAGCGTGATAAAGAGCAGGACTTCTGGCTTGTTATTGAGCCCAAGTTCCTGGATAAATTCCCAAATATTACCAAGAGATTGGGGAGACCAGCTGTCGCTCTGGTTTCAACTAATGGTCCCTGGATAACGTAAGGAACTTAGTATATCCTTTTTCTGGTAATAATTATTATATTGTCTCCTTCCTCTGCTGTTTATGATTAATAATGCTTTGGAATATCAAATCTGGGCTGCTAGTTCTCCATTAAGTTCCTCAAAATATTCACATTTGCTTGTTCTTGTGTTCACTTCAACGATGCTGAACTCTGTTAGAGCATCCCGTGAGATGACATAATCACTGTTTGTCTCTTTCTACTGGTTTCAGGTTCATGAAGTTGAGATTAGACAGAGTGTTATCTGAGAGCTTTGAAGCAGAGAGCCTAGAAGAGGCACTGGCCTCAAATCCAACCAAAATCGAATTTGAGAAGCCAGAAAAATGGGTGGCTCCCTATCCCAAGTATGAATATGGCTGGTGGGAAGCTTTCTTGCCTAAAGCCTACGCTGCTAAAGAATCAAAGGTGTAGAAGAGTACATTGGCTGATTGTTATTACTTGTTGGACTTATTACAGCTCTCCAGTTCAACATCAAGCCTGCAGATTGCGGCTTTTGTTAGTAAATGTAGTTGAGTTGAGTTGGGCTTTTTGCTGGCAACAGTTTTCTGCAATATCCGGATCATTATCTGTAAAGACCAAACCTGACTTAGAAGAGGAGAAATGGAAGAGTGCTGAATGAACCTCTTCATACATATTTGTACTATATTGAAGTGTGGAGTTTGAAAGGAAAATATTTCTCAATATTTTAGCGCTGCCTTTGCTGATTAAGATAATAATGAATTGCTAAAGTCCCATAATGCCTTCTGCAGTGTAGTCTTTCAATCTCTTCCATAAGTCCCATGATGCTTATGGTATATATCTGCAAGTGCTATTAGGCAGGGGGCTATCTCGGACATCAATCAAGGCGAGTTATGATAAACCCAGTCATTTTTTTCATAGGAATCCATAAAAATCAATCAAAAGTTGGTCAAAGTAAAAAAAAAATATTTCTCATGCTATATTTTTTTAAAAATTCTAATATATAATTAGTAGATTCCTTTTAATTAAATACTTTTTAATTACATTTTATTATATTTACTTGGTAGTTAGTACTTAATGTTGCAACTATATGAATGATTTTTTGGATGAATTTATGTGATTGGTATTAAGTTTAAATATATGATATTATTTTATAATTAAATATTATATGCTATGCATTTATTGTTGTTTTAAAAACCCACTTGAATATCTTAAAAAAATCATCGAATCCAAAAAGTCATGAACTCATAAAGTTAAGTCCTCACTCTATCTTTTAAAAATGCAGCACTAAAGTAACAACAAAAAAAAAGTTGTAAATATGTTTATTTGTCACTAATAAAATCTAAGTCAACAATCACTTAATAATTTAGTTTTAGTTCTATAATCTTTTAATGATACAAAAGAACATGACTAATGAATAAAAGTCTCACTTTCACTTTATGGGATTTCAAGGGTTAGATGATTGGAAAGAGCTAAGCTAAAAAGAGGGTTGGGAGCCTATGGGGGTAATCAATGAATCCCACGTAGGATGGATCATGTTGTGTGATGGAATATGGGATTTGATTATTTTTATTTTGAGAAATAATTTTATGATCATCTTTAGTTATGATCAATTATTGTTCTTAATAGTGTGGTAGGTTGAGACATCCCATAACCATAAGGAGATAGTTGAAGCATTTAGGGATTTGATCTCACATTCCTTTTCCCCATTCTCCATTCTCCGATGTAAAATATGTAACGGTCAACGACAACCATACCATACGGAGATAGTGGAAGGAGAGAGGCGCGCGCTTGTCGGCCACGGAAATTTCAGCGTGCTCATGATTTGATCAGCTTAGACTGGGGCAATCTGAAAATTAGAAAATCTAGTTGTGGAGTTCGTCGGAATTGAGCTCTGAAAAGGTGCCTTATTTCAGATTATCAGAGATGATGTATTATGCGATTTCGCAAGCGCAGATAGAGATAGAGTTAAGGGTCGAGAGAGGTGGAAATAAAAAGTTAAGATTATCGGCTTTCCAAGGGTACGATGATGCTTGTCGGAGGTGGTCAGATTAAAGTGCTAGGCTCTCTGGTAGCAAGGTTGCCAAAGTTAAGAGTAGTAGGTGGTTGAAAGAGAATTCTAAGCAAAATTTGATTAGGGAACATCTCCAATTTATATGATTATGATCTAGACTTACATATATACCTATCCATAGCCTTCGCTCATTAATCCATAATCTATGATACTGACCATAAATTAATTTCTCCTTAGTTAGTGATGCCTTATCTGGTTAAAACAAGAGATTTGAGTATGAGAGTTATGTGAGTAAGACGACATGTGTGCGCGTAGTCGTGTGTGTGTCCGGTTCACATCGTAGATAACTGGTTTCTAGTAAATTTCTCAATCGGTTTGACGATTTTTAGCCTAGTTCACCCCTTTTCGGATCGGTTCTTAAAAAAATAAAAATATATAAAAATTCTAAATTCAATTTTCTATTGAATGGATTAAAAAACCATTTCATTTAGATTTGTTTAGACCATTTAAAAATTTGGGGATTTTATAATTCAATCCATCTCGAACCCCGTTCAAACCAATTTTCTCTCGATTTTCTTCCACTTCTTGACTGCGTATCAAGAAATACTAAAGTTTTCTCATGTCCTTTTTTTTTTACCATTATTGGCCTTTCCATCCACCATTTCCTTATTTAATGTTCAATTTTATTTCTCAATTTAATGTTACTTTCCTTGTTCGATCCCCTTTTTGGTTCAATTTAACACAATTATCAAGTTAAGATTTTCCCATACTACACTATGCCTATTTAAGTACTCATTTCAGGTTCCCACATCTTCTCAACCATAATCCCCCCTATTAGCATTCTCTTCGGATTGGAAGCTACATGACCGAATTTAGACGAAATACAATGAGAAAAATTTGATAAGTCTCTTGTACCATGAGCTTTCTATATTCTTTGGCCTTGCCCAATTTGAGTAAGATTTGAGGGAGAGTTAAATTGTTTAATTCTTAGATCGTGGGCTAAGTGGTCGACTGACTAAAATGTAAATTGCATGAGCTACATACCACCAATTGAGATGATTAAACTGGTCACAAACTCATTGAGAAGTTAGCTTTCAAACTCCATTAGCCTCGACAACCGACAAAATTTCTTTAGTGAGTTCTTGGATTTGACCTATTTGTACACGAGTTTTTGTTCAAACTTGATCGAAGCAACTCCCACTGACTCCAACCAAACTAAGTTTACGACGGCCTAAAGGGAGGCCAAGGGGACCTCCCCACTTAATTTGATAATTTTTAGAGATACTTTTTAGTAGGTAAAATGTTAGGGACTAAATTACAAAGATTTTAAAGTTTATGGATCCAATTGCTAGTAAGCTTTTTTATGGGGTCTTTCTAAGGGGTATAATAAAGTATTGGGGCTGATTGAAAAGTTTAGTGAAGGTTGGGGACCAAGTTTGCTTATTATGGAAGATCTAGAGACCTATTTACAATAAAAGGTAAAGTTAAGGACTAAAGTACAAATACAAGTATTTGTGTGGCCAAAAGATGACTTTTGAGAAGTTTAAGGACCTAACTTAATTAAACAAAGTTTAGGGACCCAAATGAGAAATTTGAGGATCAAATGAACCTTGAAGCCTAAGTTCTCAAGATAAGGGGCAAAATTGTAATTTTGCCAAAACTTAGGGATTTTTCATGGATTCAAGGAAAATAGAGTTTGAAATTGTTCCAATACCTATTTGAGACCATAATGGGACTCAAGGAAATATGAGGGGCCCAATTGAATGACTTGGGAAAGTTTAAGGTAAAAAATGAGAAAATTGTAAAGTGAAAGGGCTGAATGGTAATTTTGCCCAAAGTAACGATCAAGTGGTAATTTGTGGAAAATGGAACCATTGATGAGTAAATAAAATATGGGCACTTCAATAAGTGCCAAGTAAAAAAAGAATGAACTTAGACCCCAGAGGTTAATCTTAGATAAGGCTAGATCAAGGGTTGGGTTACCAACTAGTGAGTCGAGTGACCAAGGTTGAAAGGGCTAAACCGTAAAGCCATAGAAAGAGTACAATCAGTAAAATAGTAAAATGGTCAGAAGTGGAATTGTTCCTATTATTGCAATCCTTGTAGAGAACGCAAGAAACACTCTAGCGGGATCAAAAGGGGATTTTGGAAACCCTACTAAACAAATGAACAACTATATGGACACTATAGGGGACAACTAGCTATCTGCTTTAGATGCAACAAACTAAGCCACCACATTAGACATGACACAAAGGAGCCCCCAAGCGAACAACTATATGGACCATGACTAAAAGCCCGTCCACTAGAAACCTCAAGTGGACCCTGAATAACCATAGAAGAATACTATAGGGGATAACCAACAAAGATTAAACATGCTAAAAAAGGGATGACTCTAAAGGCAACCTAGATAATGAAAAAACAGGGGATAAGCCCTCAACAAAGGGAATTGAAAGTGTAGGTGAAGCTTCAACACAAGCGATCTTAGACCAAGCTGACTAAAAGATGGCTAGAGGAAAAGAAGCCCTATTAGACAACATGATAACCAAGGAAATCAGGGAGACCCAAAGCAATAATAAAAGAACACCCAACCACAATGATGAATACTTGGTGAAACTCAACCAAATATAAGGATGGAATAGAGGGCAATGAAATAGTCACATTTCAACTAGTGGATGCACTAACCAAACTTGCAATTAAATGCCTTATGGGGTAGAGGAACACAATCAACAACCAAACAAGAAATAATATTTATGGATAGGGGCCCAAACGATAGATCAAACCATCTAAGATATATGGGCCCAAGGGAAATAATCCAAGCAGTGAAAGAAGAGGGGGCATGAACATAACATGAGTACAAATACCTGGAGTACAAGAAAGTGAAGAGCAACTAACTAATGGTTGTGGTGGCTTGCCAAACTTAGCCACACGGGGTAATTGAGACTGCTATCATGGAGTTGTCAAGGTCTAGGGTCCAACCTTACAATTCGACACCTCAAGGACCTCATGAGGAATAGGAATTCATATCTCATAATGAAGACCACAGATAGATTCAAGAAAGTTGACAAAATTCATAATGTCATGCCCCAACCCGGTTTGGTCAGATCCCCGTGATCAACCCGCCACTCTCCCGGTTTATTAAAGGATTTCCCCTTATTGTAAGTCGTAAAGAGTAAGGCGTCCTTTAACCTACACCTTTTCCTGGAATAGCATAATCAAAATTGGATAAAATTTAAAACTTTACATACCTGTCTTGCAGGCATCTTAGTTGACGGTCTTTAATGGGAGGCTCTCCAGGATTTTCTGAAAGGAATATAAGGGAGGGGGTGAGTACAACTGCTCGGTGAATGGGTTTTTAAATGTCTACTTTTAACTTTTAAGAAAAAAAAATTATATGGAGTGTGTCAGACTCCTTTCTTTTAAAAAATCCCTTCATTTAAAAATTTGAGTTTTTCCATTATTTCTTATTTACTACGGTGTGTCATCACCTAATACACATCCTTCATCATGAAGGTTACACACATTCGCAAGTCAGTATCACTACTGAACCCGCTAGTGTCTTCGGAGCGACTTTTCCTGCCACCTAGATAGAAGTACGACCACTTCTACCCTAGGAATGAGTGGATGTACGTGACATCTGACCCATAATCCCAAAATCACTTCTTTGTGTTCATATGAGGACAAAGACCTCATCCTGTCCCTACCCCGGTCTCATACGCTTGGTGCTACTCCAGATTTCACACAGACACCTGGAACGACGATCTGCCCTTATACTCACTGGGTCGTCCAGGGCCCTTAGGACACATCACTACCCCTCATGGGCGTCTTGATGATCCTGTACTCATAGTGCATGCACAAACAATGTTTTCTCATATTGCCATGTAAGCTGTGGTGCCACTAGTCTAACGGCCACGACTCTCAACTCAACCCGCGGTTGTTTGTCTTGACTAGTCCGTCGACCTGTCATGTCGCACTACCGCTAGTTGACTGAGCATGTCGGTCCTATCTTGGTACTATGACCAAACAATTCACTTATTAAGTTTTATGGCACATATATCATGTTCGTTTACGAGCTCCTGCTCGTGCCAACTGGCCTTGGGCCCACTATACGAGATTTTCAAAAAAACTGGGCATTCAGGCCCTCAAGTTCCAAAATCGAGGCCCTCGGCCTATAAGAGCTATTCGAGCTCCTGTTAAAAAGGTCTCCCAAATAGTTTAAGCATTGGCACATAATTAGGGGAGAACACTTCCGACAAAATAGGTTTTCACTGTCCATTATACCAACCGATATAAGGACATCTCCGTTTATAACCGATGAATGGGTTTTCAACTTCCTTCGAGAAAGTCTCATCATATCAATCATATATTATCTACTTACAACCGGTAAGTAGTTTTTCCGCATTATTTTCACATCACTTTCTCTAAGTGGTAATGATTAAAATACCACTAAACAGTGGGTTTTTATACCGAGGTACTCATCATCCCCTACTGGGTATGATATAAAATTTCCACTAACAACCGATAAGTGGTTTTTATCTTTAAGTTATGCTCATCATCCCAACCGGGTATGATGTTAGTAAACCCACTCACTCGTTAATGCCGTGAATTCCACTACACCGATTTTTTGTATTCACGCGAGCTTGTCCTTGCTAGCGTTCCCGATATTTCACGTTCCTACACGATATGAACAACCTTGTTCATTATTACTCGACATAACAACCTTCATTCATTTCCAATGAATGAGAAAACCCAAACTTTTAGTTATTTACAATTAGGTCCCTAAAGTTATTTCTCTTTAACTTTAAGTCCCTAATGTCGGTTTTTCCTCAAATTGAGTCTCGTAACTTTTAAAATTTATCATAGAACCTCAATTTATTCAATTTCACCAAAAAAAAAGGGGGGTTTAATTTCCCAAATTTCTAATTTGGTCCCCCAATTTTTCTAAAATTACCATTTTGCCCTTCTTTTACAAAAATGGTAAGTTTTTCCCCAAAAATTCCAAAATTCTTCAATTAGTCCTCCAACATTATTTTCATGCCCAATTGACCCTCAATTTCATAAAATTGCATTTTGGCCCTTTGAATTTCAAAAATCCCCAATTTTCCCCCAATTTCAACTTTTCAACACTACCGAATTTGATTTTATCAAATTGACCGATCAAACACTTCTAATTATTGAAATTGGATTTGAAATTGAGTTCTTGCATGTTCATACAATTCTAAGAAACTTTGAATCGCAGATTTTAACATCGGAGCGAGCTCAAACGGAGCTTCTAGATGTATATCGAGCTTCTAGAAAATGATTTTTGATAGAAGGCGGTAGGACTGCGGGTTCGTAGGGCAAAGTTACAGATGGTCCAATAACTGGGAGGAACCTTATATTTTGTGCAAACGACGATTGGATAGGTTCCGATCACATCGTTTTACTAATTGACATTGACCAAGCTTAGAGGAAGTACAAGCGAAATTTTAGATTTTAGGATAAATGGTTACAATATCTAAGGTTTTAGGAGACATTTCAGCATTGGTGGGGAGGGTATGAAAATGAAAATATGCACGTGTTGCACGAAAAACTATAATGGGATAACGATGAGACTGAAACGATGGAGCCGCATGGAAGTCCAATAGTTGGACTCTAAGATACAAAGCTTAAAGGAAAAACTCCATAGCCTAATAGGAGGTGATGAACAACCTAAAAATGAAAGGAGTTAGATCCTAGAAAGGTTAAATCGAGCATGGGAAGGGGAAGGTCTTTTGTCAACAATGCTCCTAAAATAGGTGGTTGTAGGGATGAGACCAAAATTGTAAAACCCGCCCTTTTGAGCTAAGGAAAACTAAGAAAAGAACCGGTCAAACCAAGTGAGGATTTAGAACCGGTTCACAAACCCGATTATTTCTGAACGGGCAAGTTGGGAATTTACAACTCTCGGGTGATCCAAAGGGTTCATTAAACCTTGGAAAAGAAACTTAAGACAAATTAGAAAATAAAAACCAAAGTGGTTCAAGTGAACTAGATTCCATAAGAACTTTAAAGTTAAGCGTGCTTACTTGAGAGTAATGTGAGGATGGGTGACCTCCTGGGAGTTACTTGAGAGTAATGTGAGGATGGGTGACCTCCTGGGAGTTCATCCCCATTTCATTCTCCTCACACCTGAACACTTCTCTCTCTCTCTACTGCTCCATTTTCCGGTAAAGCTCGAACGAGAGCTTCGACTTGAACAAAGGTCGGGCTCTTTAGAACCGGGGGGAAGACAACTATCTGATAGCAAACTCCAATCAATCCGAGTATCGTTGGAGAAACGCCGACATGATGGAATAGTGAAGCAACTCCAGCGGACCGAAGCTGCCCTATTTCGGCCAAGCTGAAATCGGCCATTTCAAGCCCTCCCAACACTTTCTCAGCCTTTCCACGACCGAATTAGGACCGAAAGGATGAACCTTAGGATGAGACCTATCTGCCTAGATCGAAAGCTCGGACCGCCCTGCCTTCACCGGAACACGAAGTACCAGGAACGCCAGCAAGGACAAGCTCGCGTGAATACCAAGAACCGGTCTAGTGGAATTCACGGCATTAACAGGTGAGTGGGTTTACTAACATCATACCCGGTTGGGATGATGAGCACACCTTATAAAGTTAAAAACCACTTACCGGTTGTGAGTGGGTTATTCAGATCATACCCGGTTAGTATGATGAGACTTCCTCGAAGGAAGTTGAAAACCCGTTCATCGGTTATGAACGGAGATGTCCTTATACCGATTGGTATAATGGACAGTGAAAACCTATTTTGTCGAAAGTGTTCTCCCCTGACTGTGTGCCAATGCTTAAACTATTTGGGAGACCTTCTCGACGGGAGCTCGAATAGCTCTGATAGGCCAAGGGCCTCGGTTTTGGAACTTGGGGGCTAAATGCCCGATTTTGAAAATCTCGTACAGTGGGCCCAAGGCCAGTTGGCACGAGCAGGAGCTCGTAAACGAATATGATATATGTGCCATAAAACTTAATAAGTGAATTGTTTGGCCATGGTACTAAGATGGGACCGACATGCTCAGTCAACTAGCGGCAGTGCGACATGACAGGTCGACGGACTAGTCAAGACAAACAGCTGCGGGTTGAGTTGAGAGTCGGGGCCGTTGGACTAGTGGCACCACAGATTACATAGCAATATAAAAAAATTTTGTTTATGCATGCACTGTGAGTACGGGATCATCAAGACACCCATGAGGGGTAGTGATGCGTCCTAAGGGCACTGAACGACCTGGTGGCTATAAGGGCAGTTCGTCGTTCCAGGTGTCTGTGCGAAATTTGGAGTAGCACCAAGCGCATGAGACCGGGGTGGGGACAGGATGAGGTCTTTGTCCTCATACGGACACGAAGAAGTTATTTTGGGATTGTGGGTCGGATGTTTCGTACATCCACTCATTCCCAGGGTAGAAGTGGTCGTACTTCTATCCGGGTGGCAGGAAAAGTCGCTCCGAAGCCACTAGCGGGTTCAGTAGTGATACTGACTTGCGAATGTGTGTAACCTTCATTATGAAGGATGTGTGTTGGGTGATGACACATCGATAACTAAGAAATAATGGAAAAAGATGAATTTTTAAATGAAATGATTTTTTTGAAAACAAAGGAGTCTGGCACACTCCATATAAATGTTTTTCTTGAAAGTTAAAAGATTTGAATCTCACTCACTGAGTAGTTGTACTCACCCCCTCCCTTATACCTCTTTCAGGAAGTCCCGGAAAGCCGAACCTTAAAGGACTTGCGCAATTAAACGTCTGCAAGATTGGTACAACTAATTTAAATTACTATGCAGTTTTAATTTATGATATTCCTGGAAAAAGGTGCAGGTTAACGCCTTACTCTTTACGATTTATAATATAAGGGAAAACCCTTTAGTAAATCGGGAGAGTGGCGGGTTGATCACGGGGATCTGACCAAACCGGGTCGGGGCATGACAAAAATACAATATTTTTTCATCAAAAGTGTGGTACAACATTGAGTCAAGAATAAGATTCATTAGATCCATACAAAAAAGGGTAACTGGATAGAAGATATGGAAGAATTAAGAAGGACGTTCTTGAATTATTATGGAACACTTTTCCAAGTTGAACCCAAATCGAACATAGAGGCATCATTACAGGGAGTTCAGGGTGTAATCACAATAGAGATGAAACAAGGATTAATGATCACAGTTACACGAGTAGAGATTAATGCAACAACTTTTGAGTTAGGGGCTAAACGGGCAGTAGGACCAGATGGATATAACAAAGCCTTCTACCAGATGCATTGGGATTGGGTGGGGCCTGACATGGCTGATGTTGTCCACCACTTTTTCAGTACGAGACAAATGAGCAAACCATTGAATGAGACAGATATCATCCTCATCCCGAAGGTCTCAAACCCTAAAGGTATTTCTCATCCAATGTCTCTTTGTAACTTACCTTATAAAATCATTTCCAAAATTATTACAAACCGACTCAAACCTATCATCAATGATATAATAACATGCCAACAAAGTGTGTTTGTCCACGATCAGTTGATTCATGATAACATTGAGATAGCCCACGAATGTTTTCAGTTCTTGCAACATAGAACTAGAGGGAAGATAATGTGGTGTGCCATTAAAACTGATATGGTTAAGGCATATGATAGGGTGAAGTGAGACTTTCTTTGTGCCCTACCCCACAAGATGAGATTCTAAATTTATTTATTAACTAGATTCTTGTTTGTGTACAAATAGTAAGCTACATGTTAATGATCAATGGAAGTAAGATTGATGAACTCCGTCCTAGACACGACATCAGACATAAAGACCTCTTATTCCCTTACCTTTTTATACTTATAATGATGTGTTATCTAGATTAATAAGTGACATAGTCTACAAAAAAGAGTTAGAACCACTTAAAATGAATAAGAAATGCCCAAACATATCTCATTTATTTTTTATTGATGATGTTCTATTTTTTTCATAGAAGCTACTACTCAAAACATGCACAAGTTAAAACAACTCATAGAAATGTACCGTAATGTATTTGGACAAAAATTCATGAAAAGTCTAGTATCTTCTTTAGTGCCAATGTAGGAACCGAAGTCCATGGGGAAAAATTTGGACCGCTACTACTTGGGGATACCAATTGTTTGGGGGAGGAACAAGAGGCAAAACTTGCACTACCTGAAAGAACGTATTAATAACATGCTGTAAGGGTAAAAATCAGTATACCTATCACAGGCTTATAGGGAGATTCTAATCAAACACATACTTAGTACTATTCCTAACTATATTATGAATTATTTCTTATTGTTGCATGGATGATGTCAGGAAATAAATGATATCATCTCCTGCTTTTAGTAGAGGGGCACTAGAGAACCAATGAAGATTAATTGGATTAATTGGTCCATGCTGACTTATCTAAAAGAAAATAAGGGCATGGGGTTCAATGACACTTACTATTTTAACAACACAATACTCATGCAAGCTGCTTTGCAACTACTTCAACAACCCCACTCTCAAAGGTAGATATTTTGTCAATTCTAATTTACTGTAGGCCTCTATAGGGCAGAATGCATCATAGATATAGAGGAGTATCCATACTGTCAAGGATACCTTGAAATGCGGTCTCACATGACAAATTGGGGATAGCAGGAAGGTCCCCATCTAGGATACAAGATGGATTCCAACATTCCCCGAATATAAGCTAACATCTCCAACACACTAGATTTGACAGTTTTCCTTTGGGTGAGTACAATCATTGACCTAATTGTGTGATAATATAAATTAGATTTACTGCATAATCATATCATTATAGCGAAAGCCCATGCAATCAACCAAATTGTAAAGTTGGCAACTAATAAGAAAACAATAGGGAAGGTCACAGTACATTCTGCTTATGCTTATCTTCACAACAAGGTGCAAAAGGAGATTTATAAGGCAATCTCATCTACTGTAGCCTTGCGACAGATATGGACTAATATCTGGCATTTACCATATCAACCAAAGGTAAAGCATTTCTTATGGAGCGTGTGTAACAATGTCATAACAACTAATGAGAACCTGCAGAAAAGAGGTCTGAAACTTAGTGGTGCATACTCATTTTGTAATATAATCGAATCCATAGAACATATTATATTTCATTGTGACTAGATATGGATAGTATGGTTTGCTATCTCTAATTTGTGTACTCATGTTGTCAATTTAGATTATCTTAGTAAGTGGGTAGAATACTGCACAATAAGGGGACAAAATGAGGAGGATGACCTATACGAGTTGGTACATATGGAAGTAATGCAATAGTGTAAAACATAAAGAGGTAGAGTCGAATCCATGGAGTGGGACATAATCACTACCCACCAAACGTCGTCTACTGAGACAGCCTCCGGAGAAGTACTGGCATCGACCACCAAGTGACATAATCAAGATCAACTACAATGGCTCTTTCCTTATAACCAAGAAGTGAGCAGGAGTGGGAGTCATAGCTTGGCACCATGACGAATGTGTACTATTTGGAGGAGGACAACAAGAACTGCTCTACTACATTGTGGAGACAGAGACAACAGTAATGGTCTTTCTAACTAAGCTTGCGAATGAGATAAACTCATATGAGGTTTATACAAATATTACTACAATAAAGAGATGAATTAGTTGGAGACCTTTTGTTAAAGAGTTCCAACAATCCACATATGATATTCAATGAATACGAATTAACTTGGTGAATAGAGATGCAAATTCGAGTGCAGACGCTATCACTTGTCGATACCGAGAAGGTTGGGACTTTAGTAGATGTTTTTCTACTATACCCAACTTCTTATCCAATTTTATTTTTAGAGATTTAGAACTTTCTACTTGGTTATCAGTTATTAATAATGTACAGGATCAAATTTAATATACATGTTGCGTGTTGTCACTTGATTGAACTAGAAACAGAGAGACATTCAGGTTCTTTGTAGGGATGGAATACCATATCTTAACAAGAGAGAAATATACGAGATCTTTTGTGAGAAGAGGAAACTCTGGGTTTTAGTCAGGGGAGGGACGATGTCCAATGAAAATTTTAGTGAGACTCTTTGCCTAATTTGGTGTTGTAAGTGATGAAATGAGCTCCATCCTTTTCCCATGCCCATAGGTTAGTCACCCATCAAAAGCCATTAACAACATTTGGCCCATATTCTTCACAAGGGCTTAAATATTTGACATTGATCGAGTTTACCAGATATGATCATCTAGTTAAATAGAGTCAATTGTCCTGATTTAGTTAAAACCTAAATATTGTTTCATAATTATTCATTTATTCTAGGGACTAATATTTACCCTTTCTTCTCTTTGGTTCCCCTTTGAAAATTAAATTTTTGATATGGATTTATCAATGAGTTTTCAATTTTTTTATCTGATTTCAACTCGGAACTTCCAAATAAGAGTGTTTGTTACAATTTAAGTCCAATTGACTTCTTTCCATACCTAAAATCTTAATTCAAACTGATTCTTGGTTAGGTTCTTTTTTCTAAATTTGTTTAAACTCCAATGTGTAGTTTAAATCAAAGTCAACACCTTTAAAATTTCACGACATTATAACTATTCCTCTTGTTTACGAGTTTTATTCTCAAAACTTAATTCAACTCCAATAATGATATTTGTGAGGCTAATACTGTATTTTTGACTCAATGCATCTACGACCACATTTGAAATTGAAAATCTCTATGAAGAGGTCATAAAGGCGAACCAAATAGAATTATATCGTTGTAAAGAAATAGATTAAGAACCCACATTTGAGATTACATAAGAAAATGTGACTAAGAACCGTGTCATTTTTCATCACAGGAAAGAGGCTTAAGCCACACTTAAGGAGAAGAAGAAAATAGGGTTAGGACCCATAATTGTTGTTAAATGAAAATTTGCATGTTTTTAAGTAGGGTTCAAGAACGAGTAGCTAGATCAATTAATAAAGTGAACCCTATGAATTTATAAATTTTGTGCATGTTAAATGAATAAAGTGTTTAAGAATATGAGTAGCAAGATCGTTCAATTAGAAAATCAAATCTCAAGAATTTATGGAGTTTATGCATATTAAATGAATAAAGTGTTCACAAATACGAGTAGAAAGGTCGCCAGTTAGCAAACCGAACTCTAAAAAATCATTAATAAATATGCTTGTTGAATGTGTATACTTGATCAACTTCTTGTAATTTATTTGATTGAATGTATATATAATTGTAGGACGCATAGAGGAGAGTGAAAGTAGAGGTATAAAGGGAGAAGTAATAACTTTCAAATCTTTCTATGGACTCATAGAAAGATGTATGATGAATTTAGGTGTACTTATGATCACACGTGATTGAAACGATTATAAATATGATCTATGTATGTTACATAGATTTTAGTATGGGATGATAATTTATAATTTAAACGTTATAAGATAAAATTATTATCTATATGTTAGATATTTTGAGTAAATATTAGTATAAATTTATTAAGCTAATCCTTCCATAAAATTATTATAGATGAATGAGAAAGGGAGTACGTACAGCACGTACAGTACAATGAGAGAGGCGTTGGTATAAATTTTAAATTACTTGTACAAATATTTAATTTTATATTTTTTAGATTTTGTATTCACAAATAAATTGTATTAAATTTTTAGTGAATTATTTCAATCAAATGAAATTTTTAATTCCTGCTAAAATTTACAACTATTTTGTCATGAGATTGGGTTATATGGGTACTATTTTCATAAATATATCTACTATTATAGTGTATCTTACTAACCATTGGATTTAAAAATTAGATTAATACATTACATCTCTCGTAGTTTTTACATATTTGGGTCAAATGTGAATGTTTATGAACTCCAATTGGCTGAGAGGGAGTAATGGTAGTTACTTGATAGTTATCTTGAATTGAAAACTACATCTCTTATAGCACCTCCATCATTGGCAGCCTGTCCAAATTTATCTCCAATGGTAATATGGCCAAATTCATTATCAATACTTGCAAAGAGACTCATATTTAATATTAATAACTTATTATGTACATTCATTAGTTTATAAATATTGTATAAATTATCCATTGTAAGTATGCAGTATAATAAATAGAAATTATAGACTCATCAATTTCCTGAAGTAATATTGATGCAATCCCTTAATGATATTAGTGAATCTAATGTGTATCTAACAAAAAAAATTGTCTAGTAATTAGGAGTCTCTTTGTCCTCAATACCATTATATTTTAAACTTGATATAGTGATAATATATATATTAATATTATAAATCAACCCATTAATAATTTATTACTATTATTAAGTTACAACTCATATTTTTCATCCTCAGTTTTCAAATAATTTTTATATTTATTAATTTTTATATCTATTTTAAAATTTTCATATCATTCATACTAATGGCTCAAATAATCATTTTAAAATTAATTATTTAAATTATATGATATGGGTCACTTTAAATATAAAAAATGTATATAATCAATTCATTTTTGCAAGGTAATTAATCAATTCAAGAGGGGGCCTCTTCCACCAACTTCTGTTTTCATCCCATATTCTCTCTCTCCCCGAGGAATTATCCACACTCCCAAGACCTTTTGAGCTGTGAGGTGCCGCACACCTTCCTAACTTTTACCTATTCCTCAGTAAACGCTTTATCTTTCCCACTGTCCAATCTCACTTCCACACTCTTCTACTCATTCCTCCTCTCACTCCTCTCCTTTCTCGACAGCATCCACCTCGGTCTCTTTCCGAAGCTGAAAAACCTCGAGCTTTCTGGTGAGCATACTCCCTACTCTGCAGCGCGAGTCTCCCACCAACGGTCAGTTTTTCTGCCACCCTTTCTCGAGGCCGGAAGATGATTTCTCTTGTCTTGTTGGTTCTCCTGTTCTGTAACTCCGGTGGTGTGGTGACATCCTTGAACGATGAAGGCAGTACTCTGCTGTTATTCAAGCAGTCCATATATGCTGACCCAGAAGGGTGTCTGAGCAACTGGAACTCCACCGACGAGACCCCCTGTTCATGGAGTGGGGTCACTTGTAGAGAACAGAGGGTCGTTTCCATTAGCATTCCGAAGAAGAAGCTCCACGGGATTCTTCCTCCTTCTCTGGGGTCCCTTTCCGACCTCCGCCACGTTAATTTGAGGAGCAATAGGCTCTTCGGGTCCTTGCCGCTGGAACTCTTTCAAGTTCGAGGGCTGCAAAGTCTGGTTCTTTACGGGAATTCTCTGTCTGGGTGTCTGCCGGACGAGGTGGGTAAGCTCAGGTACCTCCAGACACTTGACTTGTCGGAGAATTCGTTCAATGGATCGATACCCTCCTCGATTTTACAGTGCAAGAGATTGAGGACCCTCGACCTCCGCCAGAACAACTTCACGGGTACTCTCCCTAATGGGTTTGGGTCTAGCTTGGTTTCTCTTGAAAAGCTTGATCTCTCTTTCAATGGCTTCAATGGGTCCATCCCTGTTGACATAGGGAACTTGTCGAGCCTGCAGGGGACTGTTGATCTGTCTCACAACAGCTTCAGTGGGTCCATCCCTGCTAGCCTTGGAAACCTTCCTGAGAAAGTCTACATCGACCTTTCTTACAATAACCTAAGCGGTTCGATACCTCAGAGCGGTGCTCTCATGAACAGAGGACCGACTGCATTCATCGGTAATCCTGGCCTGTGCGGCCCTCCATTGAAGGATCCATGTTCGGGTTCAGATGCTGCCTCATCTTCGCCTTCTTCTTACCCGTTTTTACCGAACAATTACCCTTCTCAAAACCCTGATGATGCTTCGAGGAAGGGTGGAAAATCTAGAGGTTTAAGCAGGAGCACTGTGATCGCCATAATAGTTGGTGATCTGATTGGGATTTGCCTGGTGGGGTTGCTCTTCTCATACTGTTATTCGTCTGTGTGCAAAGATGAGGACGAGAATGGCAACAAGGATTCCAAGGGGAAGAAAGATTGCCTGTGCTTTCGGAAGGAGGAGTCCGAGAATTTGTCTGAAAATGTGGAGCATTATGATCTCGTGCCATTGGATTCTCAAGTGGCGTTTGATCTCGATGACCTGCTCAAGGCATCGGCCTTTGTTCTAGGAAAGAGCGGGATAGGCATTGTGTACAAGGTCGTGCTTGATGATGGACTTACTCTAGCTGTGAGGAGATTAGGAGAAGGTGGGTCTCAGAGGTTTAAGGAGTTTCAGACAGAAGTGGAAGCAATAGGGAAGTTGAGACACCCAAATATCGTCACTCTTCGGGCATATTACTGGTCTGTTGACGAGAAGTTGCTCGTCTACGATTATATTCCTAACGGAAGTCTTTCCACTGCACTCCATGGTAAGATGGAATGGATTCTTTCATTTGTGATCAATGTCGAAGCTTTTGGCCATTGTTTCCTTTGATGCACTACTGTGAATGAGGACATTAAGCAAATGTAGACATTTGCTTCAGAAGAAGACTTATACAATAGCATGTATAGAAGTAGAACAATTGAACACATCCTCGGAAATGGACTAAATACCTGAAAACTTTTGGGCCAAATATATTCTTGAGACCATCTTTTGATGAGGCTTTATATTACTGCACTTGTATATGTAACTGTCTAGAAATGTAAAATTTATAAGATCTCCTTTTGACATATCTTCTTTCATTGGTGAAATTGTATCTATCAGGGAAACCTGGAATTCTATCATTCACGCCACTATCATGGTCTGCCCGATTGAGAATCATGAAAGGAGTGGCCAAAGGTCTGGTCTATCTCCATGAGTTCAGCCCCAAAAAATATGTCCATGGAGATCTGAAGCCAAACAACATCCTCCTGGGGCAGAACATGGAACCCCGAATATCGGCCTTTGGCCTTGGGCGCCTTGCTAACATTGCCATTGGATCCTCTCCTTTGCCATCCAATCATATGGTGCCAGCTTCTTCGGAGCAGAAGCCCTCAGACAGACAGCATCGCAGTACATCGTCGGATATTGCCACCATTGTCTCATGGGCTTCCATGGGATCTTACTACCAGGCTCCTGAGGTACTGAAGGTGGTAAAGCCGTCCCAGAAGTGGGACGTATACTCATTCGGAGTAATATTACTGGAGATGATCACGGGAAGGTTTCCTATCATTCAGGTGGACCCTTCCTCGGAGATGAATATTGTCCACTGGATCCATCTCTGCATCGAGGAGAAGAAACCGCTATCCGATGTTTTGGACCCATACTTATCCGTGGAAACGGACAAGGAAGAGGATGAGATAGTCGGAACTCTGAAGATCGCCATTGCCTGTGTCCATGGGAGCCCTGAGAAGAGGCCAACAATGCGGCATGTCTCAGAAGCTCTTGAAAGATTAGCTGTTGCCACCGAATGAGAAGCACATCAGGAACAAAAAGAAGTCATTTTGACTTAAAGGAGCTTGAAGACACGCTATGAAGGACAGATTGGACTTCCATGAAAAAATTATTGCAGATCTGCAGAATAGTGAGGTATGCAATCAGCAATGCAGGTTGCTCATTAATCACGGCCATGGAGTCACCATGTTATTCTTCCCATTGTCTTCTTTCTTTCAAGAGGCTATGCTTCAGGGATTAGGATGTGTGTTGCTCGAATGATCAGAACAAAAAGGGCTCTTGAAGTTTCTTTCTTGGCCGTTCTCTGAAACATGTGAATTTGGGACAAGGGGTAGCCTTTTGTTTTGAGGTACCACTGTAGCTCTCCATTGTCATTAGATGATTCTATGTTGTTTCTTATTGGCTCAATAGTCATCATGGCTGTTTATTCACGAATATATAATTGGATGGGACAAATCCTGCATGAAGAGTCTGATTTTTGAACCAGAGAAGAGGGGATGCCACCCAGGCAAGGACGGTGCAATATCCAGTATCAGCGCAGCTGCATCTCGTGGTTCTATGGTTAAAAATCTCTCCGGCCGCCCCCTTCAGTTCCAATCAGCCAGCTCAACTCAAAGCATACTTGACTCTCGCACGAAGGTTGGGTCATCAAAGGTTGCTGCGCATATGTGATGCCAGTCCACCACCATCTTATGCAGCCTTTTAAATAATCATAGAACGGTACAAAGTCCAAATGGGAAGATCATTCTTGTATGGTGCTTGAAATTCTATAATTGCATGAAATGAGTATAAACTGAAGCATTAGACAATCGAAACGTTTCTGCAGTTGACACATTTTAGAAAATTTGGAACAAATCATTTTTGGTCTGATAACTTACACGTCAATTGCAAATGGTGGGGCTGACATAATTTAATTCCTATGTATTTTGAACACTTTGGTTCCTACGAAGGTGGTGTACTGTTGCAGGAATCAAAATAAAATTGACAGCTTGTGTCGGTGGTGCATGAACCACCAAATACGGTGTGCATTTCACTTGTTATGGCCCGGCCGACTTGAGTTTACTCTCATTGATGGGACAGTGGTCTCCCTTCACGCTCAGGGTGGTGTAAATAGGTTAAAAGTACAATGGGCAAAAGGTAGTATTATTGTATGTCGTCGGCGGGTTAACGGGTCGGGTCGATTTATGTCAACCAATCGGACAAAGTGAGCCCGTGCTCAATTAGGGCCGTCAGCCCACTGGGCATGGCTACGCCCAGCCGCCGCCGATCCGCCGCTTGTTATCTTCAAGTTCATGTTTTAACAACTGAATATTTATGTGCATGCTTGTGAATTAAAATTTTCTGAATGCACATCAAATTCTCTTGCACCTACCCATATCCATGAGGCACGAGAAAGATCCGGAACAGATGGACTTGACTCTCTCAAAACTATTCCAGATGCTGTTCCTCTTGTCTTCACATAGCCTCCTATTGAATTGGCACACATTGTGGAGTCCCATAAGCTGTATGGTCATGGCAATGAGCTCTCCTCTATCTGCTGTGAGGGATCATGAGGGAAAGCTTTTAGCTTCTTCATTTTTTTTTTGCACAATAACCTAATACATATATTAGAGATTTAAAGTATAATATAGTTTATAAAATTATTTTTATCATTGTATCTAATAATCTCGAAATAATAAATTTGATAAAAAATCGGGTATAGTAGTAAAACACCTACTTAAACTCTGATTCGCTTGATATTGTTATACGATAGCATCGACAAATCCATTAGAATGTATATTAACCAAACTAAATTTAAGTCAGTTAAAATCAAATAAATAACTTGAAGCTCATTCCATAAATGAACAACTCTATAGTTCTTAATGCATGTCTCCTGCTTAATACTTTGGAAGACTTGAGTGGAGTCGGTCTCTATAATGAGGTCTTTGATATTGTTTTCTCTTGTTAATTGTACACTAAAAACTATAACACCCATCTCGTTTTCCAATGTAATGCTGACTTATTGTCCACCACCAAAAATAAATCTTCATTACTTGTCCCGAGCTATTACTCTTATTCCCGCTGCATTTTACCCCATAATAAAAGAACAATCACGATTAACTTTTACACTGTTTTCTAAGGGTCGTTGCCATCCTACTCCTTATCTCTGCACATTCCTGTATGGAGATATGCGCTGCTTGTGTTACTCGCATGGGATCTGATAGAATCTCTTCCTGCTTTGCACGATTACATTCTTTCCAAATATTCCAGCAAACTATTGCCATTCTCCCTACCTATTCCAATTGATCTTCTCTTGACTGCATCCCTTCCGATTTCCAATTCTTCATCCATCTGCGAAAACAAGCAATAGACACATCATCTATTCTAATACCACATACCACGAGCCATACCGCTCGGGTCCAATCACAATGTACTAATAAATGTTCGATAGATTCATGCTTTTGACAAAACATACAACAACTATCAAACCTCATATGCCTATTATAAAAATTCTCATTAGTAGCTAGTATATTATGACAGACATTCCACATAAATTGTCTTACCTTTGGTTGGCAAGGGAGGTCCATATTGTAGTCCATACCTGACGTGGAGTTCCACTAGAGGAGCTAGCTCTTGTGCTATGGTTTTGATCTTCTTCTCTAAGGAAAGCGTAAGCTGAGTGAACTATAACCTCCTCACTCTTCTTCCATGTCCAAATTCTGCGATCTTGCATATTTGCTTCGAGCACTGGTATCCTTCTGATTGCTATTTCTTCTTCCAGGTTAATCTTATCAATTAGTGCATATAGCTTCCATTGTCTCGATTGTGGCTCAATAAGAGAGCTAACTCTAAGTTTTACCAATGAGTCATCCTGGATAGGGGACTGTAAACAATGGTCTTTGAGTGCAGGTATCCATCGGGAACCCCGGACCCATATATGCTGACCATTCCCAACTTGCCAAGTTAGTCCTTCCTTAATTAGTTCTTTACCCATATAGATGCTTTGCCATGCCCATGATGCCCCCAATCTCAGGTTGGTCTCCATTAAATCTAAATTTTCAAAGTATCTTCCCTTTAGAACTTTGCTCCACAGCGAGTTGGGATCCTTTAAGAGTTTCCATGCCGACTTCATAAGCATAGCCTTGTTGAAACTGTGTATATTCTTGAACCCTTGACCACCTTGTTCCTTAATTTCTGTGGTTGTTTACCACCTTGCCCAGTTTATCTTGTCCTGCTCCCCTATCCCACTCCTCCAAAATCTAGAGATCATAGAATTAACCTTCTTGCACCATTCTTGAGGCAATAAGAAGTAACTTATTGCATAATTAGGTATTATACTTAAAACATGTTTCTCCCCTACTTGGGATAGATATACCGATTTCCATCCTTGGAGTTTAGAGCTTATCCTCTCTTTTAGGAAATTCAAACTTCTCCTCTTGCTTCTCCCCCATAGTATCGGTAGACCAAGGTATCTGTTTGATGCTTGTCCCATAGAAAGGTTCACGGCTGTTCTGATCTCCTCCTGCAAAGTAACTCTTTCATTTGCACTAAAATAACACAAATTTCTCATAATTTACTTTTTGACTAGATGCCAAATAGTACATATTTATCAAAATTTTAAAAAACTCTATGTTACTTTTGGATGCCTCTAAGAAGAACATAGCATCATCAGCAAAGAAAACATAAGATATTCTTAGACGTCTTCTATTTATTTTCAGTTGCACTAATTCTTTCCTATAACATGCATCGGTAATTAATTTAGATAGTGCATATGCTATGAATAAAAAGAGGTAAGGAGAAAGTGGGTCTCCGTGACGTAGCCCCCAACTCGGTTGTATCGAGTATGATTTGCTTCAATTTATCAGTATCCTGTAGCTAACTGAGGTCACAGAAGCAAGAACCCAATTAGTAAAAATTGGATCAAAACCCCATTCTATTTAGAAGGGCCCGAAGGAAGCCCTACCCCACTCTATTATAGGCTTTCGCTATATCAGTTTTGATAGTGCACCATGCTCTCTTTCCTTTATTTTTATGTTGGAGAAAATAGAAGCATTCATACACAATACCTATATTATCGTGGATTACTCGACTCGGGACGAATGTACTTTGTTGGCAAGAAATAAGCTCATTCATAAGAGGTTTGAGACGATTAGTAATGATTTTTTAAATAATTTTATATAAAAAATTGCATAAAGAGATTGGGCGATACTGATTTATACTTTCAGGCGTGTTTACCTTTGGAATGAGAGCGATGTCCATTTCATTTAAAGAACTCAGCATCATGGTCGTCTCGAAGAAGTTAAGGACAACATCTGCTAGATCAGAACCGACCGTATCCCAGTTTCCTTGGAAGAAAGTCCCATTGTATCTGTCTAGACCTGCTGCTTGTTTAGCCCCCAATTCGAAGACTGCATGTTCTATCTCCAATGCTGATTCTTGACAAGTTAGCTTTTTGTTCATATCTGTTGTTATAATGGGTTGGACCCCCCCTCAAGGTTCCTCTGTATGAGAACATTGTTATGAGCTATAAATTTTCTCATAATAGCGACAGATCTCTTCCCTGATCTCCTCTTCCAACTCTATTCATTGTCCATTGCTCTTTTAAATTTTTTGTATCAGTTTTCTGGCCCAGTGTTGCAATACACAATGGTGATAGAACTTTGTATTCCTATCCCCCTCTGTGAGCCATTTGTTTCTAGCTCTTTGTTGCTAGAACAACTCCTCCTCGGTCCATGCTTGATTAAGCCTTAAGATAACTTGTCTCATAGCTTGCACATCCTCATCTGGTAGGCTACTCAACTGTTCCTTCAATGTTTTTATCTCGTCTTGTGTGTTTATAACTTCCTTTTTCCTCTAGATTTTAAGACCCCTAGATGTTTTGCACAACTTGGATTTGAGCACGGCCATATCTCCTCCTCTATGTATACCCCACAACTTCTTTATAGTCTCCTTGTAGGTTGGGTAAAGCAACCATTTGTCCTCAAATCTAAAGCTACATGTATATGTCCTGGCCTTCCAATCAATCTCTATTATTAGGGGAGAATGATCTGACCCAATTCTCACGCCATGTGTAATACACATTCCCGAGAAGGATGCTCGCCATTTTGGTGAACATAATCCTTTGTCTAGCCTTTCCAAAACTGTGAATGGATCCTCACGATTGTTGGACCATGTAAACTTCGGTCCTGCAAAACCATAGTCCTGCTATCATATGTTGGAAGCTCTAGATGCAACGACGATCTTTTGGACCCCCTCCCCATTTCTCATCCTGATTGGCTATAGCATTGAAGTCCCCACAAACTAACCATGAGTCCTTGATCTATCCCCCCATTTCTGATAGTATATACCATTGGGGCTGCCTTTGCCAGAAGTCACAAAATTCATACACAAAAGTAACTTCTACCTCTTTGAGATGGACATCCATAATATTCAATCTGGCTGATATTACTTCCACTATGTCCCTTTTTCACCAAAGAGCCATGCCTCCCTCTCGTCCTTTTGGGTCCACATATTCACCATACTGATAAGTGAGTTGCTTCTGAATCTTATCAACTTTTTTAAAACTATTTTTTGTCTCCATTAGGAAGATCATATCTGGCTTATTCTTCCTAATGAGGTCCTTTAAATGTCGAACAGTCATGCCAGACCCTAAACCTTGATAGTTCCAAACAATGAGCCTCATTTAGACCGCGTGGCTGATTCTGGCCAGCTACCACAACCCTCCACTGCCAAGTTTCCAGCTTCCCTACTTTCCTTCTTAGCCATCATTCTCTTATCTACTATTTAGAGATAGGTGTTAAAATTCCCATCTCCCTTATGTCTGTACCTTATAGGAGGCTTAATCTGCCTCGTAGACCTCCTTACATTTGACCTCATTTCCTTTGAATTTGATGTTCTATCATCACTTGTGTTAATGAAGTCCTTTTTTTAAAACCTCCTCACCAAACTCTTTAATACTCGATCCCCCACATCTAAGTGTTGAACCAGTTTCCCTGTAGGGAATCATGGCTCCCTGAAAATGAGGTATTCTCCTCATTAGGGACTTCCACTGTATAAGGTTCAAAGTGAGTGGACCCTTCTTGTGGATCTTGTATTTCCATCATACTAATTTCTTCCATTATTTTTATTTTATAACTATAAGTGTGTCTTGCTATTTGAGGTGAAATTCCTTGCACTAATACCCCCTCTCTACTTTCCTCTTATTCCTCTGCCTTTCTCCCCCTACCTTCCATTGCACTTCTTTTTTCAAGTGACTGGTCCCAATCCGACTGTGCTTGACTTGATTCTGACCTAGGGTGATGTTTATGACTATTCAGGGTCCAAACCTTGTTTTTGGTTGAAGGCGCTTTCATCCATGGACCATATAATTGCTCCTCTGATGGCTCCTCCTTGCAGAGTCTGACTAGGTGCCCCAACCTTCCACATCTAAAACAAATTGCAGGTAGCCTCTCATATTTAAAGTGGATCCATTTCTCCCCTTAAGTCGTGTCAATCCAAACTCCATATGGTATAGGTTTCTTGATATTAATTTGAACCTTGATTCTAAGAAAGCGCTCATTGTCCCGATTTAGCTCAATTACTTCAATTACATCCCCTGCTGCCTTCCCTAGTTTCTATGCATTTGATGCAAGTAGTAGGATGTAAGCTAAATCATGGATTTGCATCCAGAATGACATTAATTCCCACTCAAGTAGGAAAAGGCTGTGTCCTTCCACAGTCCATGGGCTCTCTCTTAGCACTCTATCTACATCCTTAGAGTTATCAAAGGTGAAAGAGTAAAAGTTCGCTCCATGACTCTCTATATCTACTGGCCCGATGCTCCCCCATACCCATTGGAGCACTTCTTTCAGAGTCTCCCAACTCATTGTCCTCTCCATCACAATCCTTCCTACTAGCTTTCTCTTCTAATTGGACTGCAGGAGCAGAGTCCAGATTGAATAAAACTTCAGATCTTTTTTGAGTTCCTGGTTTCTGGCACGGTCTTGATACAACATCTACCTGTGTCCCTACATTCTTATATACACTAACAAAACAACTTAATACAAAAAATGATAAGGACGCGCACCCTTCCTAAGGTACACCCTACTTTCCAGTATCTACGGGATACCTAGCAGCCCAGACAAGACTACGTAGATGGAGGAGTTTACCTCCGAATGCCGATTACAGAACCTGACAACTAACCTTCTTTGTTAGTAATACCGGCTCCTAGCCTAGGACTTTGATTAAAATAAAGAAAGACAGACCAAAGTGTCTCCTTCAAACCCTAACGAAGCAGAATGAGCAAAGGTAATTCTAAGGAATTCACTCACAATTCAAAGGCGATTTCAATTAGTTAAATGTAGCCTCTTCTTTTAGCCTCTTCATGCAAGGTAATTTGTGTTGTTTTTTATGTTATTTTGTCAATACTACAATATTCATCCTCATTTCTACTTCTTGCCATATATTCCTTTTGAACCTGCCTGAACTTGGAGCACTTATCACACTTTGGCATTAATGCTGGTAAGAGTACACCATAAGCCTTTTCATATGATCTAGTTATCAAGGTTTGATATCTTCCCTTGTGCATATAGCCTTTTTTTTCGTAAGCCCAATCATCAATGGTGGCAGAGAAGTTGGACAGACAGACAGTTCTCCATTTTCTTGATAAACAGAACAGGTGAATTTATATGACCTTCCTGACTGATGTATTATTTAGGGTTGAATACCAATCTGACTCCTTTTTTTTCCATCTGACTATTTTAGAAGGATTGGAAGCCCAATTCTTAAAAGTGACTATCATGTCTTTCCAAATCACAGATTGTGGCTAAAGTGGTCAATTGCATGCGGGCAATTGACCAGTGGTTAGCACAGACATAGATGGGGGACTGACCAATTCTAACAGTTGACTTTTGGAGAAGACCAACATGTTTTCCTGTCATCCTCTCTCCATGGCAGTTGATCTACTCAAATAGTAAACATTGGAGCGACATGATCTGCTTTTTACTGAGTACATCTGCATGGAGTTGATTGGTCAAAAGACCGTTGGCAGACAGCAAAATCATTATTGCTTTTTAAGCTTTTATGAGCCGAGACACCCTCTCTGAAGTTGAAGTTGGTTGAGAGGACCCAAGGCAAAATAATTAGTCTTGCCAGCAAAAATGAGTCTAATGGAGGTGACAAAAGCCTGCAATGAAAACTGGTATAATTTATATTAACTTAATTAGCTAAATTCAGCCTCAAATTCAGTTTTTAGGCCCATTAATAATTTGGATAATCTTTTGTATTTAGAGAAATTTGTCAATTTTTTTTTGTATTCACACAAAAACTCCAATGATCGGATTGAATATGTTATTATTAATTGAAATTTACTCTTTTTCATACAAAATAGAATTCCTTATATTATTCCCATATTTAATAGCATAATATTTCAATAAATAAGATTTGTGATAAATATTTAATCAATATAATTATCTTCTTATTAATAATTGACATATTTTAAAATATAATAATTACTGAAAATTTGAACATAAAAAATTCACCCAAAAAACCTAAATCCAGTTGGCATAAATTTTATAATAGGGTACTAAATTTGATATATATATATATATATATTTTAAATTAAAACAATCCATACAAAATAAATCTCACTAAGAAAATACTAAAATAAATTATCCATCTGTTACCAATTTCACCCCTATTGACTTGGTAGGTGCCGCACGGAGTGCGCACGCAAGTGGCCACGTCAGAACGGACCCAGATGGTCGAGAAGTTGGGCACCTTCATCTCTTGTAGATGAGGTGTACATGAGGTCGCATGTTAAATGATGCATGTTAATATTCGGTTAATGTGTCAATTATTATTATTAATAATTTCCATATTCCTTTAAATAATAGAGTAATACTTAATTAATTGATTGAAGCTGCAAATAAAAAAAATATTACTCAAGTGAAATAACAATTGACGACTTGATTGATTTAGGGGCAAAATTTAAGAACTTAGGATTTTAACCTGAAGTTTGGAATAGTTTATTCCAACAATGTGGCTGGTGGGCATCATCAGCCACCTCATTGCACCCTCATCACTGACTCGACTCTGAATCTCGTATTTTCTTGAATTATATGTAAGAGGGAAACACGTGCTAACAGAAGGAAGACCAGCACTGCAGGATCACGTGGTTATCTGCTGGGGAACTTTTTCCTTGTCGTCTTCGGTGGCAATTAATTACAATGATTCATGGATTTGGTTTGTTGGAGAGATCTGCACTTTGTGCTCTCGTGCAAGTTGCATAAAGGCTTGATACAAGGAGGATTCTTGGGCAATCCTTTCATCCTGGGTAGAAAATAAACCCGAGTTCAGAGTATAAGTTAACAACTCCAAATACCACCACGAGCAGAACAAAGTAAATGCACAAACCATAAAGAGGAGATAAATCATAATTGTATCAACAAAGTCTCACCATTTTGGAAAAAAATCTATATATGTGCAGGACCAAACATATGAGCTGAAGTAAGCCTTCAGCTCTTACAAAGTAACAATCACAGACCATTTTCTGTTTCCTCGGACTAACAGGTCTTATCTTAGCATGCAAAGAAAATATGGGGGAGATGAAGAACAAACAACGCAGTTCCTTGTTATCTATCACAATTACATGTTCACAAAATCAATACCACAGTACTTGATGCTAATTCATGGGGAAAAATATTATATAAGTATACCGAAGCCAAGCCATCCCTTCCAAAACTGTTCGCATCTTTCCGGACAAGCTCATAGACCCTGTGAAGTCCTGATCTGCTGCTTCATCGCATCAGCTTGAAGCTGCCCAGGGGCTTCGGGCATGACTGTTGCAGCAGGAGTCTGGTACTGAGATGGTGTGGGTCCTAGATGCTGAGTGTAGTATATCTGTTGGGAATGAGCTGGGCTTGTGAAGTCATAAGCAAATGTAGCTGTCCCACCGGAAGGGGGAGGGATGGACTGAGATGGGTGCTGCACCTGAGAGTAACCAACGTACTGCTGCTGAACAAGAGGTGAGGCTGCAGAAGTTGCCATCCTGTATACAGCACCATGTGCCACTTCCGGTTTACTGCCTGGGACATTTCTGATAAGATTATAGCTTGCAGGCTGAGCGTTGATGGTGGGATTGGGGGGTGTCTGGGAGCGACCAGGGACTGCTGAATTTAGGTTTAGGTTTGTCTTAGCAGTATCACTAGAGCTGGGATGTGGGGCTTGTGCCGATAAATTGTAGGCCTGGGATTGATTTATGGGCATATAGTATAAAGGGTACTGCTGGTCGAACTGTGGGTGATGATGAAGGTGAGACTGTTGAGGTTGATACACAGAGTAGTATGTGGTGACTGGGACGGGCCCTGCAGGATGCGGGGAAATGTAGTGGGGGGCTGCTTGAATGAAAGGTGATGCCTGCTGTTGTTGCTGCTGGGGCGTGGGTGGTTGATGCTGCAAATTTTGTTGTCTGGGGTCAACCTGAGGCTGAAATAAATATCCTGGATCCTGAATGTGTTTCTGTAGTTGTACTGCTGTATTTGGATCCAAGATATTGATGAATGGTTCCAGAGTGTTGCTAGGAACCCTGTTTGCTACCGAGGCAAGCTGCACCACTTGGTCTTGATAGATGACAGGTCTCTGAAGTGAGATGCCATTTGTTAAGCTACTCTCACTGTAAGACCAATAATATACATAAGAACAGATGTCGGTTAAGTGAAAAACTTAACAGAGATGAATCAACTATACAAACACCATGAAAAATCAACTTATAATATATTCAGCTTCATGAAAGCACCAAAAAGGAAGTTCTACAAAATCTGCAAATATTTTACCCTACTTGTACACATGTCTTCCTTTAAAAAGAGGAAGATCTTGAGAATTTAATGCATGAGAACAAAGTAACAATTCAATTCCAAATCAATTAAGAGGATGCAAAAGGAGACATGGCAAACAGAGTTGCTATAGTTAGTGTAGACAACCCAATATATCAAGCCATTGTTAAAAAAGGAAAACCATAGAGTGGCCCAATCTCTTTACTCTAGAAGCAAAGGCCTCAGATTAGCATCTGTGATAACCAGGAGCTATCCTTTCTCATTTGATCTTTAATCCTATGGTGATGCACATTCTTTTTCTTTGCAATTTCACAAATCCCCACTTCTTGTTATACTGATCATGCCTCTACTCCCTTGAGGCCATTTAATGTGTTCCAATGTTTGGGCTATGATTTTTTGTACATAAATCAGCCACTTTGATCCAATATGTATAGAAGAAACATGTATATTATAAAAAACTGTCTGGAATGCAGATGTAAATAGGTGTTCCATCAAAGCATCAAACAACTTTAAAAGCATATCTCAATCAGCAAGCTCTCCCTCCCTCTGGATGCATTTAGCTGCATTTTAACTCCCAAGAAGAAATAAGCCATTTCCTTGCTACTTTCCATCCTTTACTTTTCACTAAACTGTAAATCAGAATTTCCCCATTCATAACTATATCAAATCATGGATCAAGCTTTTAACTCATGCCATCACTATCATCATAGTCTATGCCCATGGAATCAGCATGGATGTAGCCCAGAAAATATCACTCAACATCGCAGTTAGAATCAGAAAACATGGGATCTGAGAGATTAAATGAATTATACCTAGTGACTGGCTCTAGGGAGGGCAGATCAAGACCTCCACTTGATTTCTTCTGCGACTGTGGAGGGGCCACCCCCAATTTCTGGAACCCCAGTGGGATTCCGCGATCAGATCTCTCGTCATCAGAAACAACTCTGTTAGAATAATCCGCCCCAACGCCACTGCTCGCTGGAACGCCGGAGGTTGGAGCGATCACAGCCGGCTGTGGTGGAGTTGATGAAATGACGATAAATTCCTCATTCTGCTTAACACCCCTGCCACTGCCAGCTCCTACAACCATGTTCGAGAACTGATCCTCAATACCAAGCTTCGGGCCGCTGCCTTCCTCGGCTCTGACTCGAATCGATGGCAGGTTCACAATTGAGGGCGATGAAGAGGCCGATCCGAATGATGAGGTCGTCTCCAGCATCGGAGAATCAGGGACGGAGTGGATATCCTGTCCCTGCTTCACCCCCTTCTCGTCTCTCCCTGAATCGGTGCTGTTGGCCTGAGTCGTCGTTGCCATGTCATCGTCCAGACCGAGGAGGCAGTTGATCTGGGCGGGGTCGGAGAAGCCCCGATTGAGGGCGTTGAGGAACCAGTCATCGGATTTCGCGGAGGAGGATTCGAGGATGGCACCGATGTTGGACTGTGAGGACTCGGGCTTGAGGGGGAAGAGGAAGATGCGGAGGCGGGAGGGCTTGAGGGCGGGGATGGAGACGGTCCGATCATGCTCGTCGATCATGTTCTCTAGGTCCTCGTCGGTGGAGACGGTGATGAGGGAGTCCAGGTCCTCGTTGGGGAGCTGGTACTTGAGGATGAAGGGGCGGCCATGGAGGAGGGTCTTGGAGAGGTGGGCCGAGAGGGCGTGGAGAGAGGTGACATGGCGCTCCACCACGACGATGCGGGTATCCCCTCCGACGTAGCACAGGGACTTGTCGTGGGGACGTGGGACGATGTGCCCGCCGTAGCTGCACATCAGCCGCAGCTTCGACGGCAGACCCTGGCGATTCCCTGCTCCGGCGGCGACGGGGTTGGGATCCCAAGCCTCTCCGGCGCGAGAGGGAGGAGAAGAGGCGGCGGAATCGGACGGTAGCGCCGTCTGCGGGGGCGGCGGTTCCATGCCTGGAGTTGGGTGCCTTCCCTCCGCCGTGGAAGAGAGAGAGAGGGGCAACTGCGTAGCGAGGAGAGAGGTGGAGAGTGCTTAGAGTGAGTTTGTTATGTTCTGTGGCCACTTCACACCTGGTCTCCTCTTACAGCTGTTTCGCTTTTTTTTTTTTTGTTTTAATTCCCTATTAAAATTTAAAAAAAATCTTAAATTAAATATTTTTCTTAAAAAAGAGCCGTAACGACCTGATGGCTTTTTGACAGCTAACCTTTGTTGATTGGATCCAGCTGGGCCCTTCGCTCTCCAGCTCTCTAATTTCTTACTTTTTTTTAATCCGCTGGAATATGGAGACTTAAATAAACATGGTACTATTTTTTAAAATGTTTTTTTTATAGTTTATAATTTAATTAATATTATATTATAAATCAATATCAAAATAATAATAATAATAATAAATTAACTTATTTTTAACTTTGATTGCTTACCAGCCTTTTTTTCCTATTTATCAATTTATTTTAATTTATAATATATCTTTATTAACTTTATCATTATTAAATATAATAATATATATTTTTTTATATATATCATATATTTAAATATTTGTTTTAAAATTTCCGTGCATACTATTTAAAAAGTAAAAAATACGTTAAAATATTTTAATTTGAGTTATAGAAGATACCAGTGAGCTAGCATTCACATGGGCATTGGTAATGGCAAGAATGACTGTGTGGGTCCCTTGGTCGTCACACTAGTGTTCGAGTTTATTGAAATATCGAATAAATAGGATATTTGGGATGATCCATTCAAAAGTCCAATAACATAATAGGATAAAATATTATATTTATACAAAAAAAAATTAATAATATTATGATTAAGTATAATTTTATAAGAAAAAAATATTTTATTTAATTATAAATAGTCAAATTTTAACTATAATGGTGTTAACTTTTACTAATTGTGGATAAAATATTATATTTCATTTTTAAAACTAATATGACATATAATAATATTTTAAAATTTAAAAATTAGAATAAACTTGAGAAAAAAGAGGGAAGATAAAGCCGCCTCACGCGGGTGTTACCCTCGATCACTCCATTTTTTTATATATAGTTTAAAAAAATAATATTATTATATTTCACATCAATAATAAATATTAATTTATATGTTGTATTAGCTTGTTGTGTCATTAAACATAATATAGTCAGTAAAAATTTGATTACTTACATAATTTTCAAAAAATTTATATTATATGACAACTTTTTGAAAATTTTGAATAATAAAGTAATCTGGTAAAATATTTTATACTAAGTGAGTAAATTAGATAGTTAATATAAAATCTTTCAATATAATTATAATTTGATAAAAAAATATAAAAGTATTATTTTATAGTACATAATATTTTTAAAAAATATTATATTTATATATATTAAGCCACACCATTCATTATAAAAGGCTTTACTCCGAAGCTGCAAATAATATTGTACAAATTTAAATGGTATAATTTGTAATATTGTTGATGAATGAAATTAGTGGGAAATTTTTTTAATATAATGCATCCTCTTCTTCATCATTTACTTTTTTATGGCATTAAAGTCGACATTGGTTCATAAGCTCTCTAATTGATCATCATCCACCTTTACCTAAATTATTAAGATAAGTTATTCTCTTAATGAAATTGCCCAACTCCCTTCTAACTTTTCCCATTAAATTTGATAGCTCTAATTATTATAGGACTTCTTTAGTTATAACAACTTCTAAAATATGTAGATGATTCACTATCGACACCCTTAATAACTCTTCTCTGTAATAACCTTCAAGTGAATGCCATTAAAGTTCTTAATCTAGAACATAAAGCATGAGATACTCGCAATAAATACCTGTCTCAATACAATTTTGAGCTTGTCAATTATCGATTTTCAATTCCATACTCAATTTGATATCTTAGATCACTAGGGTTAAAGATTTGAAAAAATTTAGACAACCTATGGCTACCTATCTAGTCGTCATCGCCTTGCTCGTCGCTAGCTCTACCCAAATCGGGCAACCTAAAACTCCAACATAAATCAAGAATAAAATGTTTGCAAGATTATGGTTGGATTGTGAACCTATTACATTGGCACTTCAACCTCACTAGATTCCATGACCATCAATGCCATCAAGTCCCTTCTTCTAGCATATGATACTCGTCGGAATTTCCTCTACAACTCTGCCTCCACTAATGCACCAATCTCATCTCCTCGATGGAGCTCAACCCACTCTTCAGCCATTAGTAGCAACCTCTCACCAACGTGGCCTCCTTCCACTGCCTCATTGCACTCGCACTCCATCGTCATCGACAATCTCACTAAATCACCATGGGAACCCTAATTTCATAGGGAATGAGCATCACCTCTCCTCGGAAAGACTGATTGGTGCAACACACCATTTTGGCAGCTCTAGGGGATATGTGTCATGCCCCGACATGAACTACAGGTCAGATCGAGGTAACAATTGCCACGTGCTCTCGATGCTACAATAGTGGGTATCTCACTACAGTATAACTGAATTGCCAAAAGGCTCAAATTAAGTACAACATTTTCTCCAAAGTTCACTAAAAATTTGAACATTTTTATAAAATAACTTTTCAGATTGCACAATGGATAATAATGGACCATAAATCAACTCTTAGTGAGTGAGTAGCTACCTTAGACCACCTACTAATAACCCAGATACCTTATCTCAGGTTTTCTTCTCCTTAAGAGTCCTCTTCCCTTGCACTCCACTGATTTTTATGTTCATGAAATGTGTTAGGTGGGAGGGGGAGAGGTGAGCACTGCTTAGTAAGTGTGAGTATTGATCATCGATTCGTTCATGGCTTAATGTTGTTTCTACTAAAAATGGCTATCATAGTGTTTTCTTCATATTCTTTCCTTTCTATTCCTAGTTCTCCTTTAAAAATTACTTTAGGATTCGTACCTCACTATTGGTATCTTTCAAAAGCCATTATATATGGTGGCTCCTTTTATAACTCATCATTTGTGCACTAGAACAGATTATACTTATCACACCCTGACCCGGTTTGGTCATATCCCCGTGAGCCATTCGTCACTCCATTTGGTTTATGAAGAGTTTTACCCTTTTCTAAACTGTGAGGAGTAAGATGTCCTTTTTCCTGTTTTTCCTAAAATAACATTATACAAAACTGAATATATTAAATATTACATACCTGTCTTAAGGTTCGGCTACAAAAAAGTCTTTAAGATTGGTTTCCCTTGGTTACCTGAAAAGGGGTAAAAGGAGGGAGTGAGTTCTACAACTTAGTGAATGAGTGTTGGGAGTGAGTTTTCATAAACAAACCAGCTTTAAACAAGTGTGCCAAAATTTTTATTTCCTTTAATAATGATCTTTTCTCAAATTTCTAGTTTTTCAAAACCTTTTTCCTCATTTCCACACTAAGTGTGTTTAACAGTCAATACATGACCTTCATTAGGAAAGGATCACACATTCGCAGGTGCAGCCCGTCCACTGCACCCACTTGTGGCTCAGAACATTTACCTGCCACCAAGATAGATGCCTGTCCACTTCTACCCTAGGTCTAAGTGGATGTTCGCGACATCCGACCCTCAGACTCGAAAGAAACTCCATGTTTGTATGAGGATAAAAATCTCATCTCGACCCCACCCCGATCACATGTGCAAGAAGCTACGTCGAGCTCTCCGTCTGCTGGTACGACAAACTGCCCTTATCTCCACCATGTTGTTCAGTAGCCCTTAGGACACATCAATATCCCTCTTGGGCATCTTGATGGTCCTGTACCTCAAGTGCATGCACAAACAACAATATTCACATAGCCATTTATCTTTGGTGCCACTGGTCCAATGACCCCGACCCTTAACCTGACCTGCAACTATTTGTTTAGGCCGATTTGTCAACCTAACCCTGATGCACTGCCACTAATCCATCGAGTATGTCAGTCATGTCTTGGTACTATGGCGAAATCACATAACCATTTCATTATGAGTTTTCATGGCTTTCATATCTCATGTTTGTTTACGAGCTCCTACTTGTGCCCACTGGGCTTGGGCCAACTGTACGTGATTTTCCAAAACCAGGCATTTAGCCCCACAAGTTCAAAAACTGAGGCATCTGGCCTATCTAAGCTAATCTAGCTCTAGTAAAGAAGGTCTCCCAAAGAGTTTAAGCATTGGCACACAGTCAAGGGAGAACACTTCTAACAAAAATATAATTTTCACTTCATCACAGCAACTGGGTGTGATGATACCTACACTTACAACTGGCAAGCGGGTTTCTCCTTCCTTCAAGGAAGTCCATTATACCAACCAGGTATGATTTCCTCTACTTACAACTGGTAAGTAGGTTTTAACTTTGTTTACCCATCACCCCAACCGGCTATGATATCAAAATTCCACTTATAAGTGGTTTTTCATTTCTAAAATGCTCACCATCCCAACCGAGTATGATGTGAATAAGCCCACTCACTCGCTAAGTGTGACGTGTTTGTCCTTGGTTAGTTTTCCAAGTCGACGCGAGCTTTCTCTTGTTGGCGTTCTGATCACACTTGTCCCTACACGATTTGGGTAGCATTTTCATTTAATGTTTGACATAAAAGCCTAGGCTCACAAATTATCGATAAATTGCATTTAGGTCACTAAAGTTTATTTTTTCTAAACTTTAGGTCCCCAATACCAACTTTTGCCCAATTTGAGTCCCATAATTCTCAAAAATTTTCTTTGATTCCTCATTTTACTAAAAATTGCATAAGGGGCTTAAGTTTTCTAAATTTCTAATTTGGTCCCTAAATTTTCAAAAATTACTATTTTGCCCCTACTTTCCAAAAATGGCAATTTGACCCCAATTATTCCAAAAATTAGCCAATTGGTCCTCCAACATCATTTCCATTCCCAATTGGCCCCCAATTTTGGGAAATTGTAAAATGGTCCCTCAATTTTACAAAATCCCCAAATTTCCCCCTTTCAAACTGGCCGAATTTGATTTCTTCAAATTGACCATTCAATCGGGGTTAATTGCTTCAATTGGAGGTGTAAATTAGTTCCTACACTTTCATATGATTCAATGGAGCTTTGAATCACAAGAATTGAGGCTGAAACGAGCTCAAACAGAGGAAGGTAGCTCTCTTCCTGATTTACACCTCCAATTGACCCCGAGCTCTCTAACGGGGAAGGTAGCTCTCTTCGTGAAGTACCTTCTAGGATCAAAATATCCTACAATTGACCCCGAATCAATGGTGAATTTTGTTAGTAAAATTTCACAATTTCTTTCTCTAACTCTAACCTGCAACAATTGAGAAGAGCCGAATTGGATTACCTTTTATCTCAGTTGAGGTCATATGAGGTCCATGGGAGTGTTGAGAGGGCTTGGTTTGGCTGGAGTTGGGCTGAATTTGGCTGATTTCTGCTCGGCCGAAACAAGGCAGCTTTAGTCCTTCAGAGTTGCTTCACTATTTGATTTTGTAAGCGGTTCTCCGATGGTCCTTAGATCGAATAAATGTTGCAATTAGGTAGCTGACTTCCCCCGGAGTCTAAAGAACCCGACCTCACCTTCTCAAGTTAAGTAAACTGCCTAAGTCATAACTCTACTTCGAGCTTCACCGAAAAATGGAGCAGCTGAGAGAGAATGGAGATTTCAGGTGTGAGGAGGATGAATGGAGAGTAGGTCTGTAAACCCCGTCCTTAAGTAATGAGAAAAACCGGGAAAGAACCGATCAATGAGATCTTTAAACCGAATTGGTCTGCAAGCCTAACTATTAGGGGACGAGCAAATTCAAAAATTTCTAACTTTCATGTGACTAAAAAATATTCATAAATTTGGGAAAAGAACACTAGGATGATATGAAGAAGAAAGACCAAAGTAGTTCAAGAGAACCGGGTCCGAACTAGATAGAATCACTTTATGAACCAAGTTGGTTCATGAACCGGAACCGATAGAGAACAGACAAATTAGAGAAATTCAACTCCCTTGTGCCCCAAAGAAATTTATAAACTGTGGGAAGGAACCTTAGAACAAAGTGGGAGAGAAAAACTAGATCGGTTCGGGTGAACCGGACCCGAACTGGATTGAACAAGTTTAAGGACCAAATCAGTTTATGAACCAAAATTTGATAAAGAGATGGTAAAACAGGAATTTTATGGACCTTAAGTGACCCAAGGAGTCACAAAAGATATGGAAATGGACTTGTGAAGGAATTGGGGATGAAAACCAAACCGGTTCGGACTAGTTTGAATCACTATTGAACCAAATCCTAAATTTATTTTTCTAAGTAGCTTAAATAATTTAAATTGGAGATTTGAGGCCACCATTGGATAAAGAATGAATTTAGATAAACTTAGAAATTTTTAGATTTGAAAAACTCGGACGAATGAGGGGTGAACCGGTCGGTTTAAGCTTTGAACCTGGTTCGGACCGGTCCAGTTCGGTTCGGAACAGTGTCATCTTCTTCCTCAAGATGACAACACTGCTCACTCACCCGAAAACTGAAGAAACACCGGCGAAGAAGAAACGCCTCCGTTTGGTACATTCCATGTCATCAATTCCTGTCATAACAGTGCCAAACGGACAGCCAACGAGTCCCCGAGCTTCCTATATAAAGAACCCCTCTCCATTCATCCTCTCCACACTTGAAAAGCTCACTCTCTCTCAGTTGCTTAGTTTTCCGACGATGCTCAAACCAGAGCTCCGATATAGGATCAATTCTGAGCCAAAGAAGGTGAGGTCATGTTCATTAGAACCGGGGAGAAGTCAGCTAGACGGTGGTGGCATCCATTCGTCCCGGAGTCGTCGGAGATCAAACAATGAAGCAGCTCCGGCGGACCGAAGCTACCCTATTTTGACCGAGTTGAAATCAGCCAATTCGAGCCCTACTCAGGCCAAACCAAGCTTTCCTGACACCTCCTCAGCCCTTCCACGATTGAATTAGGACCGAAAGGTAAACTAATTCGGCTCCCCTTTACAATTTCAGATCGTTATTAGAGAGAGAGTCAGCCGAATTTCGATGAAGAAATTCTAATCTAATTCGACATCAATTGATGTCATTCTTAATCCTAAGAAGAACCTCTGGTGAAGAGCTACCTGCCTAGATAGAGAGCTCCGACCGCCGCGCCCTCACAGGTGAGAAATCGAAGCTCTTTCTCTACAATCTATTTTCCGGCGAAGCTCTGTTTGAGCTCGTTCCGGCATTAAAATCTGCGATTGAAAGTTTCTTAGAATCGTATGAACATGTAGGAACTCAATTTCAACTCTAATTTCAACAATTTGAGGTGTTTGATTGGTCAATTTGATGAAATCAAATTCAACAGTGTTGAAGAGTTGAATTGGGGGAATTTGGGGATTTTAAAAAATTCGAAGGACCAAAATGCAATTTTCTAAAATTGAGGGTTAATTGGTCATGATAAGAATATTAGAGGGCCAATTGAGAAATTTTAGAATTTTTGGGGCAAAATTTACCATTTTTCTAAAGAAGGGGCAAAATGGTAATTTTGGAAAAATTGAAGGACCAAATTGAAAATTTGTGAAATTAAACCCCTTTTTGTGAAATCAAATGATTTGAGGTCCTAAGATAAATTTTAAAAGTTTCGGGACTCGAATTTAGGAAAAACCCGGCAATAGGGACTTAAAGTTAAAGAAAAATAACTTTAGGGATCTAATTGCAAATATATGTAAAGTTGTGTTACTCTCATTCATTTGGAACAAATGAGGGCTATTAGGCCAAAGAATAATGAACAATTATGTTCTTTTCATGTAGGAGAACGAGACATCGGGAACACTAGTCGAGGTCCAGCTTGCTAAGGACGCAACCCGACTAAGTGAAATTTCACTACACTATCGGGTGAGTGAGATTATATATCATACCTGGTTAGGGATGATAAGTACCTTGGTATAAAAGCCTACTGTTTAGTGGTATTTTAATCATCACCACTTAGAGAGAGTGATGTGAAAAATTATGCAAAAAAACTACTTACCGGTTGTAAGTAGATCATACCTAGTTGGTATATTGAGACTTACTCGAATGAAGTTGAAAACCCGTTCATCAATTATGAACAGAGATATCCTTATACTGGTCGGTATAATGGACAGTAAAAACCTATTTTGTCGGAAGTGCTCTCCCCTAACTATGTGCCAATGCTTAAACTATTTGGGAGACCTTCTCGATGGGAGCTCGAATAGCTCTTATTGGCCGAGGGCCTCGGTTTTGGAACCTAAGCGCTAATATGCCCTATTTTTAAAAAACTCGAATAGTGGGCCATAGGCCAATGGACACGAGCAGGAGCTCGTAAAAGAACATGATATATATATATGTGTGTGTGTGTGTGTGTGTGTGTGTATTTGTGTGTGCCATTAAAACTTAATAAGTGAATTGTTTGGTAATGGTACCAAGGCAAGTCCGACATACTTAGTCAACTAGTAGTAGTGTGACATGACCGGTCTCCGGACTAGTAAAGATAAACAGCTACAGGTTAAGTTGAAGGTCGAGACCGTTGGGACAAATGGCACCACATATTACATGGTAATTTAAGAAAACTTTGTTTGTGCATGCACCATGAGTACGGGATCATCAAGATGCCCATGAGAGGTAGTGATGTGTCCTAAGGGCCCTGGACGACCCATTGAGTATAAGGGCAGATCGTCGTTCCAGGTGTCTATGTGAAATTTGGAGTAGCACCAAGCGCATGAGATTGGGGTGGGGGATGGGATGAGGTCTCTATCATCATATGGACACGAAGAAGCGATTTTGGGATTGAGGGTTGGATCTCATGTACATCCACTCATTCCGAGGGTAGAAGTGGTCGTGCTTCTATCCCGGTGGCTGGAAAAGTCACTCCGAAGCCACTAGCAAGTTCAGTAGTGATACTGACTTGTGAATGTGTTTAACCTTCATGATGAAGGATGTGTGTTGGGTGATGACACACCGGTAACTAAGAAATAATGGAAAAACCTGAATTTTTAAATGAATGGATTTTTTAAAAGAAAGGAGTTTGGCACACTCCATATAAATATTTTTTGAAAGTCAAAAGATTTGAATCCCATTCACTGAGTAGTTGTACTCACCCCCTCTCTTATACCCCTTTCAGGAAGTCCTGTAAAGCCGAACCTTAAAATTCTTGTGCAATTAAATGCATGCAAGACATGTACAATTAATTTAAATTACTATGCAGTTTTAATTTATGATATTCTTGGAAGAAGGTGCAGGTCTAAAGAACGCCTTACTCTTTATGGTTTATAATATAAGGGGAAACCCTTTAGTAAATTGGGAGAGTGGCGGGTTGATCACGGGGATCTGACCAAACCGGGTCGGGGTGTGACAAGGTCTTTATATAGGGAGCTCGGGGACTCTCTTCCTAACCGTTTCACATCTTGATCAAGCTTATCCTCACCCTGGAATGGCCTGAACGAAGACGATTTTTCTTCGTTGGTGCTGTTCGTTCATGCATTGAATGAATAGTTTCGTCATAAGAAGGAAGAAGATAACACTATTCAGAACCGGACTAGACTGGTTCGACTGGGTTCAATGTTTAAACCGACTAGTTTAGGCTCGATTCGATTGATTTTCTCAAAATTAAAAATTTCTAAATTCATCTAAATTCATTCTCTATCTAATGATGCTTCAATTCCCCAATTTGAATATTTTAATCCACCTAGAAAAATGAATTTAGCAATGGGTTCAATGATGGTTCAAACCGGTTAAAATCGGTTCAATTCAGTTAACCTGAACCGGTCTGATTTTCTCTTCCAATTTATCGCAAGGTTCCTTTCCAAGGTTTCTATGACTCTTTGGGCCACTCGGGATTTGAAAATTTCTCAAGTTACCCTTTCCTTCTCGGTTGGGGTTCATTAACCAGTTCGATTTTTTATTTTGAAATGATGGGTTCTTTTCCCGGTTTTCTTATTTATAAAAGGACGGGGTTTACAACTCTCATATCATAACACATAATGTTGGATGGGAACTTCATCCGAACCAACAATTAGATGGTAGATAGGAATGACATCCGAGCCAATGTTCCCTTGCACCTAATGGGTACACCCTTTGGAAGATGGACAAGAACAACAACTAAAACAAATGTTTAGGATCATTGGATGAGAACAACATCCGAACCAAAGCCCCTTCTAATGTGTGGGTACATTATATGGAAGATGAATGGGAATAACATATGAACCAAATGCTCGAGATCATTGGATGGGAACAAAATTTGAACCAAAGCTCCCTTCCATTGTGTGGGTACATCATATGGACGATGGACGAGAAGAACATCCGAACCAAATGGCCGTGATTATTGGATGAGAACAACATCCGAACCAACTCTCCATTACACAATCAATCGAGTATTGAGGATGACATTCTACTTTGTCATCCCTACTTAGTTAATGTTTGTGATTTGCCATTAATCACCCGAAAATCATTCCCGTATAATTTACTAGGGTGATGCTACTCTTTCAAAATGCATACTCTCGACATTTAGTTTAAAATTCTTAGGTCCTTGCCCTTTTTTAAAAACTTTTGGTTATACCCTCCTTTTTCATAATAATGGGTTTCAACCCTTTCATAATTAGTGAGTCTTATCCCCTTTCATTAACCACTGGTCCTAGCCCCTTTTATTAGTAGTGTGTCTTAGCCACCTTTTCATAAATAGTGGTTCTTACCCCTTAACAGTTGGGTCTTAGTCACTTCCACAAATAGTGGATCTCAACCCCTTTCATAACAGTGGGTCTTGGCCCATTTTTGAATAGTGGGTCTTAACTTCTTTTATAAATAATAAGTCTCTCCCATTTCATAAATGGTGGGCCTTATCTCCATTTCATAAATAGTGGGCCTTAACTCAATTTCATAAACCATGGGCCTTATCTCCTTTTATAAATAATGGGTCGTAGCCCCTTTCAAAAATAATATGCATTAGCCTAATTCCATAAACCATAGGTCTTAGCCCTTTTCTGTAAATAATGGGTATCTCCATTTTCATAAATAATGGGCACCTCCTCTTTTATAAATGGTGGATCTTAACCCTTTTCCATAACCAATGTGCCTTAGCCTAATCTTTCTTAACTTGTTTTAAAGGGTCGAGTATCACCCATTTTTAAACTTCTAGGTTTTCACCCATCATTTTCAAATTATTAGGTCGTAGCTCATTTCTCAATCGGATAAGGATATCTCTTGTCACTTGATAAAAAGCTTCCGTGTAGCTTTCACGTGTGTTCCTCAAAAGCTTTTCCAATGTATAACAATAATTTCCATAAAACTATAAGTATTGATAACAACATTCCAATCGAATGCGAAGTAAGAAATTCCACTCACTGTTGTTGTCAGAACTTGTTCGTTTTGACAATATTTCCATCTGTGGTGTAAGGCGTGATTCCCACACTCTTTGCAACCTAGTTCCTTTGCTTATTCCAGGAACATATAAGGTTAATTTTGACCTTAACTTAGTATTTATATACTATCCCATAATTTTCCATAAATTATGTTTCTTGCCCCTCAAGCTTGATTCTCCCAACCAACGTGTCGATGAACCATCAGAATCACTAACCCCCATCTATGATTTCATTCTACATATCATAGGTTGAAGCCACATTATGTCTTATCTACTATAATTCCCAAAAAGTTTCTAAGTTCACTATTTAAATAACTCAACTTTTCTAAGTTCATCATTTTGGTACTTAAGTTGGTAAAAAATACCATTTTGACCCCACTAATCAAAAGTTCATCATTTTGGACACTAAACTTTCTCAGTTTCTCATTTAGGTCACAAAAATGTATTGATTACACTTTGGTCCCTAAAACGGGCAAAATTACCATTTTGCCCTCCATAGTTCAGAATGAACTATTTGACACCCCTTTGGCCATAAATAACCATTTTGCCCCTCCTTTATAGAAATTATAGTTTTGCCCCTGAACTCCCAAAAAATGGCTTTGAACATCTCTATTTATCTTAAAATCATCCCTAACCCCCTTAGACTACTCTTAGGGACATTTCCACAAATTGGTTCCCAAACTTCCTAAAATTGCATTTTAGTACTTAAACTTTCGAAATTGAATCAAATGAGCTTCTAAATTCACAATCTACCCTAAATAATCTCATCATACTCCTAATGGCTCATGGGAGGAGTTGGGAGCCTTACCCCAGCCAACCATGATCGAATTTGGCCATTTTCCAAAAGTGGCCGAAACAAAGTTACTAAGGGAGTTGTAAGAAATTATTATCAGTGGTGGTCGGAGAGGTGGGCAGAGCTTAGGCGTTTTGTAGCCAATGTGCAGGTGAAACTTTCTATGGTAGTGGCTAGCCAAGTGGTTGCCCGAGTTGGGAGAATTTGGCCATCGAGTAGCCATGATTGGGCTGAACTCGATAGACCCACCAATGGAAATTTGCTCCTACCGACCGATTTCTCACTTGTCGGAGGCCAACCTTGGTCATGGAGGGGTAGAGGGAAGACAAGTGGTCACTTTGGCATCGACGACCACTAAAGTGGTGGCCAGATGATGAAGAATTTGGCTCCAAAAGGGTCATCAACTGTAAACCCCGCACTTTTGAGTTAAGGAAAACCGGGAAAAGAACCGGTCAAACCGAGTAAGAAAACCAAGCCGATTTACAAACCCGATCATATGGGAACAAGCAATTTGGAAATTTACAACTTCTGGGTGATCCAAAGGGTTCATTAAACCTAGTAAAAGAAACTTAAGACAAAATAGAAGAGAAAAACCAAATTGGTTCAAGTGAACGATATCCCATAGTTTCGACTTGAACATTTTTCTTAACCTCGGAAGGAGAGGTCGGACTCTTTAGAACCGAGGAGAAGACAACTATCTAATAGCAAACTCTAGTCAATCCAAGAATCGCTGGAGAAGCACCGGCATGATAGAACAGTGAAGCAGCTCCGGCGGACCGAAGCTGCCCTATTTCGGCCAAGCTAAAATTGGCCATTTTGAGCCCTCCTCAAACCAAACTAAGCCCTCCCAACACTTCCTCAGCCCTCCCACGCCGAATTAAGACTGAAAGGTAAGCCAATTCGGCTACTCTCTGCAATTTTCGATTGGTGCTATAGAGAGAACTAACAAAATTTCAATGATAAAATTCTAACTCAATTTGGTATCAATTAATGCGATTCTTGATTCTAGGATGAACCTCAGGATGAGAGCTATCTACCCAAATTGAAAGCTTGGACCGCCGTGCACTCACCGGTGAGTAATGGAAGCTTTCTCTCTCTATAGTCCATTTTCTGGCGAAGCTCCGTTCGAGCTCGTTTCGGCGTCAAAACTTACGATTGAAAGTGTTATTGAATCGTAAGAAGATGGAGGAACTCAATTTTAACTTCAATTTCAACTATTAGATGTGTTTGATCGGTCAATTTGATGAAATCAAATTCGGCTGTGCTAAGGAGTTGAAATTGGAGGGGGGGAAGGGGGGGAATTGTGGATTTTCAAAATTCAAAGGGCCAAAATACAATTTTATGAAATTGAGGGTCAATTGGGCATGAAAATAATGTTGGAGGATAAATTGAGGAATTTTGGAATTTTTGGGGCAGAACTTAACATTTTTATAAAGGAAGGGCAAAATGGTAATTTTGGAAAAAATTGGGGGACCAAATTGAAAATTTGGGAAATTAAACCCCTTTTTGGTGAAATTGAATAAATTGAGGTCCCAAGATAAATTTTAAAAGTTACGGGACTTAATTTGAGGAAAAATCGACATTAGAAACTTAAAGTTAAAGAGAAATAACTTTAGGGACCTAATTGCAAATAATAAAAAGTTTGGGTTTTCTCATTCTTTGGAAATGAGTGAAGGTTGTTATCCGAGTAATAATGAACAAGGATGTTCATATGGTGTAGCAATGCGAAATACTGGGAACACCAGCATGGACGAGCTTGCGTGAATACAAAGAACCGATCTAGTAGAATTCACTGCATTAACGGGTGAGTGGGTTTACTAATATCATACCTGGTTGGGATGATGAGCACAACTTAAAGATAAAAACCACTTATCGATTGTGGGTGGAAATTTTATATCATACTCGGTAGGGGATGATAAGTACCTCGGTATAAAAACCCACTATTTAGTGGAATTTTAATCATCACAACTTAAGGAAAGTGATGTAAAAACCATGTGGAAAAACTACTTACCGGTTGTAATAGATCATACCCAGTTGGTATGATGAGATTTCCTCGAAGGAAGTTGAAAACCTGTTCATCGGTTATAAACGAAGATGTCCTTATAACGGTCGGTATAATGGACAGTGTGTAAACCCCGCACTTTTGAGCTAAGGAAAATCGGGAAAAGAACTGGTCAAACTGAATAAGAAAACCGAGCCGGTTTACATTTGGGAACAAGTAATATAGAAATTTATAACTTTCGAGTGAACCAAAAGGTTTATTAAACCTTGTAAAAAAAACTTAAGATAAATTAAAAAAATAAAAACCAATTTAGTTCGGGTGTACTAGAGTATATAAGAATTTTAAAGTTAAGTGTGCTTGCTTGTGAGAATGGGTGACCTACTGGGAAGTATGATTTTTTGTAATCCGAAATTTCGATAAAAAATTTTTATGCGAACATACAACTTATCATAAATAGCCATAAATTAATATATATTTAATTATTAGAATTAATACAAATAATTTAATACCAAAATTAAATTATTGAAATTAATACCAATAATTTATGGCAATATTAATACTAGTAATAAATCTCTCCCATTTAATACACGATTTTACACCTATATAAATAGGTCATCCCCATTCATTCTCCTCACACCCGAACACCTCTCTCTCTATCTCTTTTTACTTCTCCATTTCCCGGTGAAGCTCCAACTAGAGCTTCGACTTGAATATTTTTCTTAACCTCAGAAGAAGAGGTCGGGCTCTTTAGAACTGGGGAGAAGACAACTATCTGATAGCAAGCTCTAGTCAGTCCGAGAATCGTTGGAGAAGCGCCGGCATGATGGAACAATGAAGCAGCTCCGGCGGACCGAAGCTACCCTATTTTGGCCAAGCTAAAATTGACTATTTCGAGCTCTCCTTAGACCAAACCAAGCCCTCCCAACACTCCCTCAACCCTCCTAACAGTCCCTCAGCCCTTCCACGACCGAATTAGGACTGAAAGGTAAGCTAATTCGGCTCCCCTCTACAATTTCCAACCGGTGCTGGAGAGAGAACCAGGAGAATTTCAATGATGAAATTCTAACTCAATTCAGCATCAATTGATGCGATTCTTGATTCTAGGATAATCTTCAAGATGAGAGCTATCTGTCCAGATCGAAAGCTCGGACTGCCGTGCCTTCACCAGTGAGTAATTGAAGCATTCTCTCTCTATAGTTCATTTTCCGGCGAAGCTCCATTTGAGCTCGTCCCAGCATTAAAACTTGCGATTCACATCTCTAAAGAATCGTATGAACATGTAAAAACTCAATTTCAACTTCAATTTCAATAATTGGAAACGTTCGATGGGTCAATTTGATGAAATCAAATTCGGCCATGTTAAAAAGTTGGAATTGGGGGAAAATTGGGGATTTTTGAAATTCAAAGGATCAAAATGAAATTTTATGAAATTGAGGGTCAATTGGACATGAAAATAATGTGGGAGGACCAATTGAGGAATTTTAAAATTTTTGGGGCAAAATTTACCATTTTTATAAAGGAAGGCAAAATGGTAATTTGGGAAAAGTTGGGGGACCAAATCGAAAATTTGGGAAATTAAACCCCTTTTAGTGAAATGGAATAAATTGAGGTCCTATGATAAATTTTAGAAGTTTCAGGACTTAATTTGAGAAAAAACTGACATTAGGGACTTAAAGTTAAAGAGAAATAACTTTAAGGACCTAATTGTAAATAAATGAAAGTTTAACTTTCTCATTCATTTGGAATGAATGAAGGCAATTAGGCCGAAGGATAACAAACCAAGATGTTCATATCGTGTAGGAACATGAAGTACCGGGAACGCCAGCAAGGACAAGCTCGCATGAATACCAAGAACCGGTCTAGTGGAATTCACGGCATTAACGGGTGAGTGGATTTACTAACATCATACCCGGTTGGGATGATGAGCACAACTTAAAGATAAAAACCACTTACCAGTTGTGAGTGAAAATTTTATATCATACCCTGTAGTGGATGATAAGTACCTCAGTATAAAAACCCATTATTTAGTGGTATTTTAATCATCACCACTTAAAGAAAGTGATGTGAAAATTATGCGGAAAAACTACTTACCGGTTGTAAGTAGATCATACCTGGTTGGATGATGAGACTTCCTCGAAGGAAGTTGAAAACCCGTTCATTAGTTATGAACGGAGATGTCCTTATACTGGTTGGTATAATGGACAGTGAAAACCTATTTTATCGGAAGTGTCCTCCCCTAACCGTGTGCCAATGCTTAAACTATTTGGGAGACCTTCTTGACGGGAGCTCGAATAGCTCTTATAGGCCGAGGGCCTCGATTTTGGAACTTGAGGGCTAGAATGCCCAGTTTTTTGAAAATCTTGTACAAGGCCAGTTGGCACGAGTAGGAGCTCGTAAATGAACATGATATATGTGCCATAAAACTTAATAAGTGAATTGTTTGGCCATGGTACCAAGATAGGACTGACATGCTCAGTCAACTAGCGGCAGTGCGACATGACAGGTCGACGAACTAGTTAAGACAAACAACTGCGGGTTGAGTTGAGAGTCGGGGCTGTTGGACCAGTGGCACCGCATATTACATGGCTTGATAAGAAAACATTGTTTGTGCATGCACTATGAGTACGAGATCATCAAGATGCCCATGAGGGGTAGTGATGTGTCCTAAGGGCTTTGGACGACCCGGTGAGTATAAGGGCAGATCGTCGTTCAAGGTGTCTATAAGAAATCTGGAGTAGCACCAAGCGCATGAGACCAGGGTGGGGATAGGATGAGATCTCTGTCCTCATACGGACACGAAGAAGTGATTTCGGGATTGTGGGTTGGATGTCGTGTACATCCATTCATTCCCAGGGTAGAAGTGGTCGTACTTCTATCCGGGTGGCAGGAAAAGTCGCTCTGAAGCCACTAGCGGGTTTAGTAGTAATACTAACTTGCAAATGTGTGTAACCTTTATGATGAAGGATGTGTGTTGGGTGATGACACACCAGTAACTAAGAAATAATGGAAAAACCCAAATTTTTAATTGAAGGAATTTTTTAAAAGAAAGGAGTCTGGCACACTGCATATAAATGTTTTTCTTAAAAGTTAAAAGTAGACCTTTAAAAATCCATTCACTGACTAGTCATACTCACCCACTCCCTTATATTCCTTTCAGGAAATCCCGGAAAGCCTACCCTAAAAGACAATCAACTAAGATGCCTGTAAGACAGGTATGTAAAGTTTAAAATTTCATGCAGTTTTGATTATGCTATTCCAGGAAATGGTGCAGGTTTAAAGGATGTCTTACTCTTTACAGATTATAATAAGGGGAAACCCTTTAATAAACCGGGAGAGTGGCAGTGTAAACCCCACACATTTGAGTTAAGGAAAACTGGGAAAAGAACCGGTCAAACCGAATAAGAGAACCAAGCCGGTTTACATTTGGGAATAAGCAATATGGAAATTTACAACTTTTGGGTGATTCAAAGGGTTCATTAAACCTTGGAAAAGAAACTTAAGACAGATTAGAATACAAAAACCAAATTGGTTTAGATGAACTAGATTACATAAGAACTTCAAAGTTAAGCATGCTTACTTGAGAGTAGTGTGAGGATGGGTGACCTCCTATGAAGTATGATTCTTTTGTAACCCGAAATTTCGGTCAAAAACTTTTATGCGAACGGCTTATCATCAATAGCCATAAATTAATATATATTTAATTATTATAATTAATACCAATAATTTAATACCTAAATTAAATTATTATAATTAATACAAATAATTTAATACCGAAATTAAATTATTGGAATTAATACCGAAATTAAATTATTAAAATTAATGCTTGAGAGTAGTGTGATGATGGGTGATCTCCTGTGAAGTATGATTCTTTTGTAACCCAAAATTTCGGTGAAAAACTTTTATGCGAACGGCTTATCATAAATAGCCATAAATTAATATATATTTAATTATTATAATTAATATAAATAATTTAATACCTAAATTAAATTATTATAATTAATACAAATAAATTAATACCAAAATTAAATTATTGAAATTAATACTAATAATTTATGGCAATATTAATACTAGTAATAAATCTCGCACATTTAATACACGGGTTTTACGCCTATATAAAGAGATCATCCCCATTTCATTCTCCTCACACCTTAACACTTCTCTCTCTCTACTGCTCCATTTCTTGGTAAAGCTCGAACTAGAGCTTCAACTTGAACAAAGGTTGGGCTCTTTAGAACCGGGGAGAAGATAGTTATCTGATAGCAAACTCCAGTCAATCCGAGAATCGTTGGAGAAGTGCCGATATGATGGAATACTGAATCAACTCCGGCGGACCGAAGCTGCCCTATTTCGACCAAGCTGAAATCAATCATTTCAAGCCCTCCTCAGGCCAAACCAAGCCCTCCCAACACTTCCTCAGCCTTTCCATGGCCGAATTAGGACCGAAAGGTAAGCCAATTCGGCTCCCCTTTACAATTTTCGATCGGTGCTAAAGAGAGAGTCGACCGAATTTCAATGATGAAATTTTAATCCAATTCCGTATCAATTGCTGCAATTCTTGATTCTAGGATGAACCTTAGGACGAGACCTATCTGTCCAGATCAAAAGCTCGGACCGCCGTGCCTTCACCGGTGAGTAATCGAAGCCTTCTGTCTCTCTAGTCTATTTTCTGGCGAAGCTCCGTTTGAGCTCGTTTCGATGTTAAAATCTGTGATTCAAAGTTTCTTACAATCGTATGAACATGCAGGAACTCAATTTCAACTCCAATTTCAATAATTAGAAGTGTTTGATCGGTCATTTTGATAAAATCAAATTTGGTAGTGTTGAAGAGTTGAAATTGGGAGAAAATTTGGGGATTTTCGAAATTCAAAGGGCCAAAATATAATTTTATGAAATTAAGGGTCAATTGGGCATGAAACTAATGTTGGAGGACCAATTGAGGAATTTTGGAATTTTTGGGGCAAAACTTACCATATTTGTAAAAGAAGGGCAAAATGGTAATTTTGGAAAAATTGGGGGACCAAATTGGAAATTTTGGAAATTAAACCCCTTTTTGGTGAAATTGTATAAATTAAGGTCCCATGATAAATTTTAAAAGTTACGGGACTCAATTTGAGGAAAAACCGACATTAGGGACTTAAAGTTAAAGAGAAATAACTTTAGGGACCTAATTGCAAAATAACTAAAAGTTTGAGTTTTCTCATTCATTGGAAATGAATGAAGGCTGTTATGCCGAGTAATAATGAACAAGGTTGTTCATATCGTGTAGGAACGCAAAATACCGGGAACGCCAGCAAGGACAAGCTCGCGGGAATACAAAGAACCAGTTTAGTGGAATTCACGACATTAACAGGTGAGTGGGTTTACTAACATCATACCCGGTTGGGATGATAAGCACAACTTAAAGTTAAAAACCACTTACCGGTTGTGAGTGGGTTTACTAACATCATACCCGGTTGGGATGATGAGCACAACTTAAAGTTAAAAAACACTTACCGGTTGTCAGTGGGTTTACTAACATCATACCCGGTTGGGATGATGAGCACAACTTAAAGTTAAAAACCACTTACCGGTTGTGAGTGGGTTTGCTAACATCATACCCTATTGGGATGATGAGCACAACTTAAAGATAAAAATCACTTACCTGTTGTGAGTGAAAATTTTATATCATACCCGGTACGAGATGATAAGTACCTCAGTATAAAAACCCACTGTTTAGTGGTATTTTAATCATCACCACTTAGAGAAAGTGATGTGAAAATTATGCGAAAAAAACTAATTACCAGTTGTAAGTAGATCATACCCGGTTGGTATGATGAGACTTCCTCGAAGGAAGTTGAAAACCCGTTCATCGGTTATGAATGGAGATGTCCTTATACCGGTTGGTATAATGGACAGTGAAAACCTATTTTGTTGGAAGTGTTCTCCCCTCACTGTGTGCCAATGCTTAAACTATTTGGGAGACCTTCTTGACGGGAGCTCGAATAGCTCTGATAGGCTAGGGGCCTCGGTTTTGGAACTTGGGGGCTAAATGCCCGATTTTGAAAATCTCGTACAGTGGGCCCAAGGCTAGTTGGCACGAGCAGAAGCTCGTAAACGAACATGATAATATGTGCCATAAAACTTAATAAGTGAATTGTTTGGCCATGGTACCAAGATAGGACCGGCATGCTCAGTCAACTAGCGGTAGTGCGACATGATAGGTCGACGGACTAGTTAAGACAAACAGCTGCGGGTTGAGTTGAGAGTCGGGGCCGTTGGACTAGTGGCACCACAGATTACATGGCAATATAAGAAAACATTGTTTGTGCATGCACTGTGAGTACGAGATCATCAAGACGCCCATGAGGGGTAGTGATGCGTCCTAAGGGCACTGGACGACCTGGTGACTATAAGGGCAGTTCGTCGTTCTAGGTGTCTGTGCGAAATCTGGAGTAGCACCAAGCGCATGAGACTGGGGTGGGGACAGGATGAGGTCTTTGTCCTCATACGGACACGAAGAAGTGATTTTGGGATTGTGAGTCGGATGTCACGTACATCCACTCACTCCCATGGTAGAAGTGGTCGTACTTCTATCCGGGTGGCAGGAAAAGTCGCTCCGAAGCCACTAGCGGGTTCAGTAGTGATACTAACTTACGAATGTGTGTAACCTTCATGATGAAGGATGTGTGTTGGGTGATGACACACCGTGGTAACTAAGAAATAATGGGAAAACCCGAATTTTTAAATGAAGGGATTTTTGAAAACAAAGGAGTCTGGCACACTCCATGTAAATGTTTATCTTAAAAGTTAAAAGCTTTTAAAAATCCATTCACTGAGTAGTCGTACTCACCCCCTCCCTTATATCCCTTTCAGGAAATCCCAGAAAGCTGAACCTTAAAGACCGTCAACTAAGATGCCTGTAAGACAGGTATGTAAAGTTTTAAATTTCATGCAGTTTTGATTATGCTATTCCAGGAAAAAGGTGCAGGTTAAAGGATACCTTACTCTTTACGGTTTACAATAAGGGGAAACCCTTTAATAAACCGAGAGAGTGGCGGGTTGATCACGGGGATCCGACCAAACCGGGTCGGGGTGTGACAGGCAGGTTGTTCACGGGGATCCGACCAAACCGGGTCGGGGCGTGACACTGTGTGCCAATGCTTAAACTATTTGAAAGACCTTCTTGACGGGAGCTCGAATAGCTCTTATAGGCTGGGGGCCTCGGTTTTGGAACTTGGGGGCTAATTGCCCGATTTTGAAAATCTCGTACAGTGGGCCCAAGGCTAGTTGGCATGAGCAGAAGCTTGTAAACGAACATGATAGATGTGCCATAAAACTTTATAACTTAATTGTTTGGCCATGGTACCAAGATATGATCGACATGCTCAGTCAACTAGCGGTAGTGCAACATGACAGGTCGACGGACCAGTCAAGACAAACAACTGCGGATTGAGTTTAGAGTCGGGTCCATTGGGATAAATGGCACCACATATTACATGAAAATTTAAGAAAACTTTGGTTGTGCATGCACTATGAGTATGGGATCATCAAGATGCCCATGAGGGGTAGTGATGTGTCCTAAGGACCGTGGACGTCCCGGTGAGTATAAGGGAAGATCGTCGTTCCAGGTGTCTGTGCGAAATTTGGAGTAGCACCAAGCGCATAAGACCGGGGTGGGGACGGGATGAGGTCTTTGTCCTCATACGGACATGAAGAAGTGATTTCAAGATTGTGGGTCAGATGTTGCGTATATCCAGTCATTCCTAGGATAGAAGTGGTCGTAGTTCTATCTGGGTGGCAGGAAAAGTCGCTCTGAAGCCACTAGCGGGTTTAGTAGTGATACTGACTTGCGAATGTGTATAACCTTCATGATGAAGGATGTGTGTTGGGTGATGATACACCGGTACCTAAGAAATAATGGACAAACCCGAATTTTTAAATGATGGGATTTTCGAAAAGAAAGGAGTATGGCACATTCCATATAAATGTTTTTCTTGAAAGTCAAAAGATTTGAATCCCATTCACTGAGTAGTTATACTCACTCCCTCCCTTATACCCCTTTCAGGAAGTCCCAGAAAGCCGAACCTTAAAAGACTTGCGCAATTAAATGCCTGCAAGATAGGTACGATTAATTTAAATTACTATGCAATTTTGATTTATGATATTCCTGGAAAAAGGTGCATTTCTAATGAACGCCTTACTTTTTATGGTTTATAATATAAGGGGAAACCCTTTAGTAAATCATGAGAGTGGCGTGTTGATCACGGGGATCTGACCAAACTGGGTCGGGATGTGACATCGACGATGGCTAATCTTGCTATCCAAAATCAGAGTCAACGAAAATGGCCTTTTTGTGGCCATTTCTAGCCATGCCAAGTCTGGGCCCAACTATGGATCTCTATAGGACTCAATTACCATCAGTTTGACACCAAGATCATCTCATTTGCTGATTGGACGAGAGAGAATTGTTCATTCTACTAACTAGAGGTCGGGGTCGAGTCCGAGAACGGAAATTCTGATTTTAAACTCCAAATTTGATCAATGTAGGGGGGGTTAATACAATTAAATTTGTAGGGGACCTATAGCTCAGTTATATACCGATCTATATAATTTATTGCATGCAATTTGATCAATAATTGATGAATTATTATGGCATTTACTATGGTGTGCGAGCGTAATTTCAGTTAGGGGGATGAGGGTCCGTGAGTGATTCACACAAGTCAGGTCGACTCGACTCGGGTCAAATTAACCCGACTTCCCTTTTTTTTCTTGTTGTTTTTTTCAAATTAAATTACCTTTTTGCCCTTGTTGGGTCCCTTCAATAGTTTAATACAAAATTCTAGCCTCATTCAGATGAAAATTGACTTTTTCCAAAGTCCTCAATTTTTGTGTTCAGGAAACCGATCCCTAATTCGTTTGGATCCCCCTTCCCGGTATTAGGTTCCCTTTTCCATTTCCAATACTTAGTCATGATCCGATTGACTTTTCATATCCTGACTCGGGTTCCATTCTTGGTTTAGGTTTATGTCCTAGGTTTGGGATCCCATTCCCGATTTTAGGCATCACACTTGGTTTGGGATTCCACTCCCAATTTGGTTGTCACTATCAATTGGCGATCCCATTTCCCTATTCAACATTAGTTTCTTGTCCAATTGACTTGAGGTCCATTTTAGAAATTTCGGTGCTACAACTTCTCCCCTCCTTTTTAGGAGTTTTGTCGTCAAAACTTTTATGCATTAAGGGAGAGGATTTTCTTCTCTGAATCAATTTGGATCTTTACCACTTCTCATCCTTTCACCTGACCAATCCTACCATTATATATTCTCATTATTATTTCCTTCATATTCGCAAGTCAACACCTTATTTGTCTAATTTTTTATTAGATATAATCTCATCATTTTTCTTATGCTCGTAGCAATCCCATTTCTAATATGTCCGTCAGGAATATCGTGTCATTCCCTATAAAATTCCTTCTAGAGTCATTATCATTATATGCGCTTGCCAATCCTCTTGGCTTACAGATCATAACTTTTACATTTTTCCTTAGGGCCTAATCTGCCTCATGGATTATACTGACCTGTAATATTTCTTAAAGTCAGGAATATTGACCTTATTCCCCCTTTTTACATAACCATCTCCTCATGGTTTAATAATCTAAATACTCTTTGGGACTCCATTTCTTTTTCCAATTCCTTTATAATCCTTAAGTACTTTTCCTCATAATGTCTTAGTTACGATGGTACATTAGTTATGACTAAGGGTGATTCTCCATCTATTTCCTTGACTCTCAAGTTTTACACACCATGAGGTACTTCTTATATGTTGTTTCACTAGTACACTTATCATCACTTGTCGGTACTCATCCTTAGATGGAGCCTTTCATTTCACCTTTCATTCGATGAAGTCCAATTTCCACATGGACACTTGGAAATTTGATGTCTATTTTATCATGTCTTTCCATATCCTGCCCCATCCATCTATGTGTGATTTCTTATCACTTCTCATTCCATGACTCTTATACCTTAGCCTTATTAGTACTAACCAATTTCTAGGATGATACCATACATCCTTTCTCAACCCTAGACTATGACTCGGGTTGGTTAACATAACCCTAATTTGTTCTTACTAGACTTGCAATACTCTTGGCACTTTACATTAGTACCCCATCTAAGACGTCCATGGTAATACGATGGTTATCATCTTTCCTTTCTATGCTAGGAAATGCTTTCTGGACTCTCAAGGTCTTATGTAAACCCCGCACTTTTGAGTTAAAGAAAACTAGGAAAAGAACCGATCAAACCGAATAAGAAAACCAAGCCGATTTACATTTGGGAACAAGCAATATGGAAATTTACAACTTTCGGGTTATCCAAAGGGTTCATTAAACCTTGAAAAAGAAACTTAAGACAAATTAGAAAATAAAAACCAAATTGGTTCAGGTGAACTATAATCTATAAGAACTTTAAAGTTAAGCGTGCTTGCCCAAGAGTAGTGTGAGGATGGGTGACCTCCTAGGAAGTATTAATATTACCAATAATTTATGGTAATATTAATACTTGTAATAAATCTCTCTCATTTAATACACGGTTTTACACCTATATAAAAAGGTCATCCCCATTCATTCTCCTCACACCTCAATACTTCTCTCTCTCTCTACTACTCCATTTCCCGATGAAGCTCGAACCAGAGTTTCGACTTAAACATTTTTCTTAACCTCGAAAGAAGAGGTTGAGCTCTTTAGAACTAGGGAGAAGACAGCTATCTGATAGCAAACTCCAGTAAATCCGAGAATCATTGGAGAAACGCCGACATGGTGGAATAGTGAAGCAGCTCCAACGAACCAAAGCTGCCCTATTTCGGCCAAGCTAGAATCGGCCATTTCAAGCCCTAATCAGGCCAAACCAAGCCCTCCCAACACTTCCTCAGCGTTTCCACGGCCGAATTAGGACCGAAAGGTAAGCCAATTCGGCTCCCCATTACAATTTTTTATCTGTGCTAGAGAGAGAGTCGACCTAATTTCAATGATGAAATTCTAATCCAATTACGCATCAATTGATATAATTCTTGATTCTAGGATTAACCTCAGTATGAGAGCTATCTGCCCAGATTGAAAGCTCGGACTGCCATGCCCTCACCGATGAGAAATCGAAGCTTTCTCTCTCTACAGTCTGTTTTCCGACGAAGCTCCGTTTGAGCTCGTTTTGGCGTTAAAATCTGCGATTTCAAAGTTCCTTAGAATCGTATGAACATATAGGAACTCAATTTCAACACCAACTTCAACAATTAGAAGTGTTTGATCGGTCAATTTGATGAAATCAAATTTGGTAGTGTTTAAGAGTTAAAATTGGGGAAATTTGGGGCTTTTCGAAATTCGAAGGACCAAAATGAAATTTTATGAAATTGAGGGCCAATTGGGCATGAAAATAATGTTGGAGGACCAACTGAGAAATTTTAGAATTTTTGGGGCAAAACTTACCATTTTTGTAAAGGAAGGGCAAAATGGTAATTTTGGAAAAGTTAGAGGACCAAATTGGAAATTTGAGAAATTAATCCTCTTTTTGTGAAATGGAATAAATTGAGGTCCTATGATAAATTTTTGAAGTTTCAGGACTCAATTTGAGGAAAAACCGGCATTTGGGACTTAAAGTTAAAGAGAAATAACTTTAGGGACCTAATTGCAAATAAATGAAAGTTTGACTTTCTCATTCATTTGGAATGAATGAAGGCAATTAGGCCGAAGGATAATGAATCGAGATGATCATATCATGTAGGAACATGAAGTACCATGAACGCCAGCAAGGACAAGCTCGCGTGAATACAAAGAACCGGTCTAGTGGAATTCACGACATTAATGGGTGAGTGGGTTTAATAACATCATACCCGGTTGGGATGATGAGCACAACTTAAAATTTTAAAATCACTTACCGGTTGTGAGTGAAAATTTTATATTATACCCGGTTGGGAATGATAAGTACCTCGGTATGAAAACCCACTATTTAGTGGTATTTTAAACATCACTATTTAGAGGAAGTGATGTGAAAATCATGTAGAAAAATTACTTACCGGTTGTAAGTAGATCATACCCGGTTGGTATGATGCGACTTCCTCGAAGGAAGTTGAAAACCCATTCATCGGTTATGAACGGAGGTGTCCTTATACCGGGCGGTATAATGGATAGAGAAAACATATGTTTTGTCAGAGTGCTCTCCCCTGACTGTGTGCTAATGCTTAAACAATTTGGGAGATCTTCTCGATGGGAGCTTGAATAGCTCTAATAGGTCGGGGGCCTCGGTTTTGGAACTTGGGGGCTAAATGCCCGATTTTGAAAATCTCATACAGTGGGCCCAAGGCCAGTTGGCATGAGCAGGAGCTCGTAAATGAACATGATATATGTGCTATAAAACTTAATAAGTGAATTGTTTGGCCATGGTACCAAGATAGGACCGACATGCTCAGTCAACTAGTTGTAGTGCGACATGACAAGTCGACGGGCCAGTCAAGACAAACAACTGCAGGTTGAGTTGAGAGTCAGGGCCATTGGACCAGTGGCACCACAGATTACATGGCAATATGAGAAAACATTGTTTGTGCATGCACTATGAGTACGGGATCATCAAGACGCCCATTAGGGGTAGTGATGAGTCTTAAGGGCAGTGGACGACCTGGTGGCTATAAGGGCAGTTCGTCGTTCCAGGTGTCTGTGCGAAATCTGGAGTAGCACCAAACACATGAGACTGGAGTGGGGACAGGATTAGGTCTCTGTCCTCATACGCACACAAAGAAGTAATTTCGGGATTGTGGGTCGGATGTCACGTACATCCACTCATTCCCAGGGTAGAAGTGGTCATACTTCTATCCGGGTGGCAGGTAAAGTCGCTCCGAAGCCACTAGCGGGTTCAGTAGTGATACTGACTTGCGAATGTGTGTAACCTTCATGATGAAGGATGTGTGTTGGGTGATGACACACCGTGATAAATAAGAAATGATGGAAAAACTTGAATTTTTAAATGAAGGGATTTTTGAAAACAAAGGAGTCTGGCACACTTCATATAAGTATTTTTCTTAAAAGTCAAAAGCTTTTAAAAACCCATTCACTAAGTAGTCGTACTCACCCCCTCCCTTATATCCCTTTCAGGAAATCCCGGAAAGTCTACCCTAAAAGACAGTCAACTAAGATGCCTGTAAGACAAGTATGTAAAGTTTTAAATTTTATGTAGTTTTGATTATGCTATTCCAGGAAAAGGTGCAGGTTAAAGGACACCTTACTCTTTATGGTTTACAATAAGGGGAAATCCTTTAATAAACCAGGAGAGTGGCGGGTTGATCATGGGGATCCGACCAAATCGGGTCGGGGCATGACATCTTAAGCCTCCTTCCCTTAAATTTCTTTGATACATTTCCTCGTACATAACCATCCTCCATTCATCCAAATGGGTTTTTATGTATCTTTCCACATAACTCCTTAGCTTGTTTCAACCATCGATATCATAATCCACTTATATGAGGTGTTTTCCATGCTCATCTAGTTATAAAAAGCACTTTCCAATAAGAGTATCACCCCATCAACCCAATTTATTGTGTGTTCATTGCGACTCTTGGCCTTCCCTCTCAATAGGTCTTGCTACCATGCTTCTAGCATTGCCCTTTCTCAACCCTTATTCCACTAGGGTGATTGTCCTTTTGTTATGACAAGCACTTTCCAATAAGACTATCACCCCCATCAACCCAATAAATTGACCTTATATGTTTTCCATGCTCATCTAGTTATGACAAACACTTTCCAATAAGAGTATCACCCCATCAACCTAATTTGTTGTGTGTTTATTACAACTCTTGGCCTTCCCTCTCAATAGGTCTTGCTTCCTTACTTCTAGCATTGTCCTTTCTCAACCTTTATTCCACTAGGGTGATTGGCATTTTGTTTCATGTCGACGAGAACTTACTCGCTCTATGTTAAGCATGTTGAGTTTCCTTCTCGTGGTCATATGCTTTCTGACACTTCCTTATTCACATTGAACTACTCATAGGGTTCTTCCCACCTTTAGGGAATGTCCACTCATAACTCTTTTTTCGATACTCGTGACTTGACTCTTATGCTCATTACTCCAAATTATTTACTACATCCATTCTTTCATATAGTGTGTTACCTTAATGTTTTTTTTTGTAATATTTGGTGGACCTTATCCACATACTTATTCCACACATTTTCTCTTCATATCAGTTTACATCATTGTGCCACTTGCGTACCAATTCCTCTCATAGATACCATCAATCTACTTTAGTGATCACTAGATCATAGGCTTATATTCCATTTACCTTTTAAACTCTATATTTTCAAGGGCTATTTCGTAACTCCATGGTTCAAGTGAACCTCAAGCATTAACTTTCCTAGATTGCATGACTTGGACTAGTGTTCTCATGCTCTATTATAAAAGGTGTTTATTACCTTGCCCCTTTTTCTAAAGGTAGGACAGAGAACCCACCTAGTCAAAGTCTATGAGAGGTACACGTTCCAAACATCGGGTCTTTCCTCTCATTGAACTTTCTCTAGTGATAAATCCTCACCTTGACTCTAAGTTGGTGTGGTAATATACCTAGACCCTTTCCAACTGCAATACCTTATCCTGCTTAGGGTCCATGGTTAATCCTTCCATAACCTATGGCATGTGTTTGTCGGACTGGACAAGTTGAGCACAATCCCATTTGAAGTCCACTAAGGTTACCCTTTTATTTTTGCAATGATGTCCAAACCTTGTTGTAGCCGAAAGAATTTCTTGTTTCTTCTCATCCACAAGGTGGGGAGTCATGTAATCCTCATTGAATCTCCATTCCAATTCAGTCCTCGAAGGTGTGACTTAATAGTAGCTCTTCGGTACTCCCACCAATAACATGCTTGTGCCTCGAGAAAGTACTCAACTATTACAATCGTTTGGGGTTTCTGGCACATTGAGATCAATCCCATGCCTCTTCACTTCCTTGAGCCAATCCATGGCTATCATGGCGTTCCTCTCATCTTTAAAGTTTTGGTTACCAAACTATCTCTAATCTTTTAGATACCTTAGGGCATTGAAATAATGTTGACCCCCTTCTATTATCATGGGTGCTCTCCCTTTGATAGATCATCCCTAAGGTTCCTCCGTGGTCACCTTCATGGGGGTACCCATCCCTCATTCTTGGATGTTAGACCAAACACCCTCATAAAATCTTAATAGGTCTTGAGGTATTTCGATTTCATTCGTAGTCGGGGAGATTCCTCCACAAGAAATTCCCTTTCTTTCTCGAATCTCCTATCCGAGTTAGGTTTTAGTAAAGAGGATTTCCCTATCATCATTTGTCACATTTAAAGTGACCAGATACCCTTAAGAGGCATGACTCATATAGGTGTATGTATGTAGGGTTATTCTCGTGCGGACCTTTAAAAACATGCTCCCTTCACAATAGGAAACGTAATTATGACGGACTCCACTCTCGGCTCTCAAAATGGCTTTCCTCTCAACCGGTATACCTCACCTAGCTCTCTCCTAGTGCCATATCTATCACATTTTTACTTAGATAGTATTTTGCATACCACTTCACTTGTGGAAAAATACATTTGGTATTTTATAGATGATCCAAGCAACACTCTTCCTGAGTTATTTCAATTCCCAATGACTCATTTTTAAAAATCTCTTTATTTTGAAAGTTGGGCTATGATGCTACTAGAGTTATCACACTCCGGCCTGAACCACGGTTCAGACCGTGGTAACAACCGCCATATCCTCTCGATGCTACAATAGTGGGTACCTCACTATAGTAGAACCGATAGGCTAAAAACTCAGATTAAGTATAATAGTTCCTCCAAAGTTCACTCAGAAATTAAACTTTTTTATAAAATAACTTTTCAATTTGCACAACGGATAATAATGGACCATAAATCAAATCATGAGAAGTGAGTAACTCTCTTTGACCACCTATTAATAACCCAAGTGCTTTATATTCTTAATTCTCCTTTAAAAATTATTTTAGGATTCGTACCCCATCATGAGTACCTTTTAAAAGCCATTATATACAGTGGTTCCTTTTTTAACCTATCGTTCATGTACTATAACAAATTATACTCCTATCATAACACATAGTGTTGGACGAGAACTTCAATTGAACCAACAATGGGATCGTGGACGAGAATGACATCCAAACCAACACCACTTCCATCTAATCAGTACACCCTTTGGACGATGGATAGGAACTACATCCAAACCAAATATTTGAGATCATTGGATGGGAATAACATCCGAACCAAATGCCCATGATCATTGGACAGGAACAACATCCAAACCAAAGACCCCTTCCACTATGTGGGTACATTCTATGGACGATGGATGAGAACAACATCTGGACCAAATGCTCGGGATCATTGGACAGGAACAATATCTAAAACAACTCTCACTTAAACAATCAATCGGGTATTGAGGATGACATGCTAGCTGACCATCACCACTTAGTTAATGTTTATGATTTGTTATTAATTTCTCAAGAATCATTCTCGTATAATATACTAGGGTGATGCTCTTATTTCCTCAGCATTTAGTTTAAAATTCTTAGGTCCTTGCTCCTTTTTAAAAACTTGGGGTTATACCTCATTTTTCATAATAGTGGGTATTTGCCCCTTTCATACATAGTGTGTCTTAGCTCATTTCATACACCATGGGTCTTAGCCACTTTCACAAATTGTAGGTCCTAGCCCATTTTCATAAATAGCGGATCTTAGCCATTTTCATAATAATTGGCTCTTAGCCCATTTCACAAATAGTGGGTCTCATCCCTTTTTATAATAATAGATCTTATCCCCTTTGTTAGTAGTGGGTTTTCGTCCCTTTAATAAATAATGGGTCTCTCCCCTTTCATAAATGGTGCGCCTTTGCTTCATGTCATAAATGGTGGGCCTTAGCCCCATTTCATAAACCATGGGTCTTATCCCCTTTTATAAACAATGGGCCTTAGCCCAATTCCATAAACATGGGCTATAGCCCCTTTTTGTAAATAATGGGTATTTTTTTTATATAAATAATGGGTATCTCCCCTTTCATAAATGGTGGGGTCTTAGTCATTTTCCATAACCAATAAGCATAAACCTCATTGTTCTTAAATTATTTTAAAAGGTCGCGTATCTCCCATTTTTAAACCCTCGGCTTCTCACCTGTCATTTTCAAATCATTAGGTCATAGCTCTTTTCTCAATTGTACCGGGATATATCTCATCATTCGATAAAAAGCTTCTGTGTAGCTTTCCAATGGGTTTCTCAAAAGCTTTTCCAAAAACATATCAGTAATTTCCATAAAACTGTAACTATTGATAACAACGGTCCAATCGAAAGTGAAGTCGAAAATCTCACTCACTATAAAGTCATAACTTGTTCATTTCAACTATATTTTCATCTATAGAGGAAGACATAATTTCTGCATTGCTTGCATCCTAGTTCCTTTACCTATTCAAAAGAACATATATGGTCAGTTTCAACCTTAACTCACTATTTATATACTATCCTGTAATTTTCCACAAATTATGGTTTTTGCTCCTAGGACTTGGTTTTCTCGATCAACGTGTCGATAAACCATCAAAGTCACTAACCCCATCTATGATTTTATTCAATATATCATATTTTGAAGCCACATTTAGTCTTATTTTCCAAAATGTCGAAACATTTTTATGTTCCCTACTTAGATAACTCAACTTTTACAAATTTTCCATTTTAGTACTTAAGTTAGGCAAAATTACCATTTTACCCCTACTCATCAAACGTTCATCATTTTGGACCCTAAACTTTCCAACTTTCTCATTTAAGTCTCAAAATCCCTTTAAACTCCTTTGGGCCCAAAAATATATTAATTACACTTTGGTCCCTAAAATGAGAAAAATTATCATTTTTTCTCACTTGCAAAATACTCATTTTTCCATATTTAATTCAGAAAAATTACTATTTTGCCCTCCATAGTTCAAAATAAACTATTTGACATCCCTTTGGGTATAAATAACCATTTTTCCCGTATTTAGGTAAAATTACCTTTTTGCCCCTCCTCTATAAAAATTTATGGTTTTACCCCCAAACTCTGGAAAATGACTTTAAATATCTCCATTTGCATTAAAATTAACCCCTAAACCCCTTAAACTACTCTTAGGGACATTTTTCACAATTTTCCATATTTTCAATTTAGTCTCCAAACATCCCATAATTACATTTTAGCCCCTGAACTTTGAAATTTGAATCAAATGAGCTTCTATATTCACAATATAAACCCAAATGATCTCATCTTACTCCTAATGACTCGTGGGAGGAGTGGGGACCTTACCCCAGCCAACCACAACAGAATTTAGTTATTTTCCAAAATTGGCTGAAATAGAGCTACTAAATGAGTTGACGAAAATTCTCACTAGAGGTGGTGGGAGGTTAGGCGTTTTATAGCCATGGTCCAATTAAAACTTTATGTGGTGGTGGTCGATTAAGTGGTCACCAAAGTTGGGAGAATATGGTCATCAAGTGGTTGTGATGAGGTTGAACCTAACATACTCGCTGATGAAAATTGGTCATCCAATTTCTCCCTTTTCGGAGGTTGTCCCTAGTCATGGAAGGGTAGAGGGAAGGTAGTTGGTCACTTTGGTACCGGTGACCGCCAGATTGGTGGCCGAAGGATGGAGAGTTAGGCCCAAAATGGCTATCAAAGACAATTGATCTTGTTGTTTAGATTTGGGTTGACCAAAACGGCCTTTTCGGGTCACTACTAGGTTGGGGCCTGATTCTAGATCTCTAGAGAACTCAATTACTACCCGTTTGATACCAATATCACCTCATTTTGTGATCAGATGCGAGATAATTTCTTGTTTTACTAACCGTAGGTCAGGGTGGAGTCCGAGAATAAGAATTCTACTTTTAAACTCCAAATTCGATCAATCTAGGATGATTTAATCCAATTAACTTCGTAGGGGGCCGGTAGCTCAGTTATCTATTGATTTCTGTAATTTGTTTTGTGCAATTTGATCAAGAATGGTTGAATTGTGTGGTATTTACTATGGTGTGCAGCTGCAATTTCGGTTAAGGGAAGGGGGCCCATAGGTGAACACACAAGTCGAGTCAACTGGAATCGAGTCGAATTAACCCAACTTCCCTTATTTTCCTTGTTTTTTTAAATTAAATTATCTTTTTTCACTTGTTGGATCCATTCGATAATTTAATAGAAAATCTCGTTTTCGTTCGAGCGAAAACCAGTTTTTCCAAATGCCTCGATTTTCATGATTGGGAATCGGATCCCTAATACGTTGAATTCCCTTCCTGATATTGAGTTCCCATTCCCATTTCCATTATTGGCTCGTGATCCAATTAACTTTCCAAATTCATACTCGAGTTCCATTCCAAGTTTGATGTTCCATTTATTTTAGGTTTTTGTCCTAGGTTTTGGATCCCATTTCTTAGTTCAACATTGGTTTTCGGTCCAACCAGCCTAAGTCCCAGTTTAAAAAATTTTGTTGTTACAATATGTGCGTATGATGGATTCTCCGTCTTCAAAGCAGAGTGGGTCGCACTTCTTTAATGGCTTCATGCATCCTCTCTTAGCTCTCTTTCATACTGAACTCACTCACCAAGGCCCATTTTCTAGTCTTCTTTCCATGCAGGTGCATGTGATGAAGCCCACATTATTCCAAACCCAACATGCCAACGTTTTGTAAAAAGTGACCATATTACCCCTACATGTCATCAATTGTCAAGTTTCCAACTTCCTCAAGTTCATTCGCATGTGAAGGCGATTCTGATCATTAATTTGATTCGTATATTAATTTTGAAGCCTCTAATTATGTAACTAATGGCTTGTCTCAATTATCTATTGATGAGGAGCATAATTTTCTTAAGCATTTGTTAATTGGAGATGAAACACTTCTTCCCATACTTTCATTTAGTTCTAGTTGTCTTCTTAATTCCACTCATAAATTTTATTTAAAGCACATTTACTATGTTCCTCACATTTCCTTAAATTTATTACATGTTTCCCAATTTATCAAAGATAATTCATGCTATTTTGAGTTTCATCATATAGTTTTCCTTAGTAAGGATATACTACATAAGCATGTGTCATCCTCCTTTAACTACTTTACCTTATTCTTGTGTGAGTAATACTTTGGTAGTTTAGTGTGACACCATGGACTTGGGCACCCTTCTTTTCTAATTTTGAGTCATGTCTTATCTAAATATTTATCAATGCATCAAATTTCATCCTTATCTCATTATGATACATGTTCTTGTGACAAAAGTATTCAGAAACCCTTCCTATAACAAATCACAGTAGCACCACCCCTCTCCAATTTATTTATATAGACATTTGGAGCTAGACTCCCATCAAATTCTATACATGTCACACTTATTATATTCACTTCTTAAATAATTTTAGCAAATTTTTATGGTTCTTTATTCTCTAACATCAATATGAAGCTACCTATATTTTCCCGGCCTTCCATCAATAAGTTGAAAATTAGTTTGATCAGAAAATTAATGCACTACAAACTGATGGTGCTAAAGAATTTCTTTCCATTCAATTTCAAATTGAATTACAATCTCATGACAATTTACACTGTATTTCCTACCCACATGTTCATCAATAAAATGGATCTACTGAAGGACGTTATTGTCATATTGTTGATGTCATACCCCGACTTAATTTTCGGTCGGATCTACAACAACCCACCACATCCTCCCGGTTTTACAATGATGGACCTCATCATTGTATGCTCGACATGATTTAAGGCTTAGAATAAAAATATTTTAGAATAATCTTTTCAAAATATTCATTTGAAGGGACTAAGTATTGAATGAAAGAGGTACCCTTTTAAATTATTATGACTTTCCATAACCTCATTACATTTCTTCTCTACTTTGATTTTATGAAAGGGGTATTAAAGGGGGTGAGCTATAATGTCTAGTGAATAGTATTGGTTGACATCGTGATTCCATGCTCACGCTTCAATAGATATTCTAAAACATCTACATAGGATGTAAGTATAATTTTTTTAGAAATATTTTGACAAAGGTTCAATCATAGAAAAGGTTAAGGTTTCAGATGTTTTGAACATACATGGAGTTTGTATGGACACATATATATCACATCTGTCCCATCATGGAAGGATAACATAGTCATAGAATAGAGTTTTCCTCTATTACACTTGTAGTTTAGAGTGACTTTACTAACTACACTAATACGATGGCACATCCATGACCACACATGTAAATGAACTAAGGTGACCTTGTCAAATCATCTGTGTGAGAACAATTACCTAACCCCTAGACACATCGAGGGATGAAACCTTTCTCCTTCACTAGGTCAGATGCGCACATGACTCCCAAAGTTCTCGACGTACTAAACTAGTGTTATCTCCCCTTATTTTTGCCTTACTATCCAACAGTACTCAGGATCATCACTACGTCATACAAGGCATCTCATGATCTCGTCCACAACAAACACATACAATGTGTTCTAGCTTTATTTCATCGTCTTTGTACTATTAGTCCTACGAGATAAGACCCACTTTAGCTCAATAGTAATTATCGGGCATAACCCATTTCTTAAATATATTTGATCAAGTCTTATTTATAAGATTATGCTCGCTACTCCACTATAAGTGTTATTTATGGGACAATACCCGTTTTGAGTTTCAAAACATGGCATTGGGCCCACTTATCATGAGCGTTTTCAAATATGGTTTTGGACCCATTTCTTGTGAAAAAATACCATTGGGCCCACTTCTTTTGAAAACGATAGTTTTGGGCCCAATTTTAATAAACATGGATCTAACCTATTTCCATCGATCATGGACTTGACCCATTTCATGTATCGAGGATGGACCTAGACCCTACCTTTAGAAAAGGTTATTTGGGGATATTTATCTTTTCAAAAAGGTTTTCAACTAGGGTTCATCCTATCAATTGTGAGTAATAACACATTATTGACCTGATCGAACTCGATGTTAGAAATCCCACTTATCATTAGCTGGGGACATGTTTATCCTAGTGGAATTCTCGAGTATTTGTTCTCCTATTACACTATCATGTATGATTTGTTACCTACATATCATACACATATTTTATAAATTACTTTGTGCTGGTAAATATGGTATTTTATAAATATATTTAAGTTTATGCATGAATCCTTATCTAGGTGTTTGATGGGCTTCCAACATCATTGGGTTGATTTTTCGCGGATCCTATTGAAGGCTAATGAAGGCTAGGTGTTCTCATTTAGGCCCAATGAATAAGCCGAACATAGATATGCTAAGTATGTTAAGTCCAATTAATGGTGCTCATTCATGACCTAAAATGCCATGAACGGAAATGTTTCATCTTTGCTAGCACTGTCGGTTCTTCTGGCGAATGAATAGTGTCGTCATCTGGAGGAAGAAGACGACACTGTTTCGAACCGAACCAGACCTGTCTGAACCGAGTTCAATGCTTAAACCGGCCAGTTCATGCCCAATTCGACCGAGTTTTTCAAAATTAAAAATTTCTAAATTCATTCTCTATCCAATGGTGGCTTCAATTCCCCAATTTGAATATTTTAAGCCACCTAGAAAAATGAATTTAGCAACCGGTTCAATGATGGTTCAAACTAGTATAAACTCGTTCAATCCGGTTCACCTGAACCGGTCTGGTTTTCTCTTCCAATTCATCCCAATATCCTTTTCCATGGTTTTTATTACTTTTGGGTCACTCGAGATTTGTAGATTTCTCAATTTTCCCTTTCTCTAACAGTTGGGGTTCGTGAACCGGTTCGATTTTCTCTTTTGGGTTGACCGGTTCTTTCCCCAGTTTTCTTACCTTTAAGGGATGGGGTTTACATTACCAATCCTTCAAAATGGTCCCTAAACCATCTTTAGACTCTAATAAAGATCCCCAAGAAAACTTATTCTCAAATAGGTCACTTAAATTTTCCATATTTACACTTTGGTCCTCAACTTTTACTCACCAATAAAATAATTCATAAAAATTCACAAACTCGAATATGATGTCCCTAAGGACTCCACCTAGGTTGTTGTGGCCTCTTCATGGCCGGAACAATGATGATCGGGGCCAAATCTAACCTAATAGTTTATCAACTAAGAGTGGGGTCAAGGTCGGGATCTCATCGAAGACGGTGATTCGACCAACGACATTGGTGTGTTTGAAAGCTGACTCCCATAATAGTTTGTGGTCACTTTAATCACCTCAAACATAAGTCTGAGCAACCCACAAAGTTCATTTTACTAAACTCAATGACAACTTAAGGCTAGTTAGTATTTATATGAATTTATTTGACCACAATAATGACCTAAAATTTATAAGGTCAATGGCATTCAAAAGCTAGGATCAAGAGGAGTATGTAGTATTTTTCAAGGCCTTGTGGGCTATCGAGGCCACAAAAAATGGCCTAAGAAGTAGATGCTCTATTTTTGGCTGACAGAGTGCGTGTACTATTTGGTCACGCTAATGTCAGTAGAGCTAACGTCAGAGGTAAAGAGAGGGGGCATTGGAAAGCTAACTAGTGTAGCTTTCTAAGGATATTTGAAACTCTAATTTTGGTGGTTAGAAGAGGAGGAAGTGCTCTCTACATATTTAATCACTAAAAAATAGAGATATGTGGGTTTTAATAGAGAATTCTGATTAGTCGTTGACAATGGGACAACCAAATCTTATATGGCTGCAATCTAGACTTAATTGGCTATTTGATCATATCCCCTTTCATCATTTCATTGCATATGGCTCTCTAAAAGAATTATTTAGTGAGTGGTGGGTTTTGGATTGCGGCTGGGGAAAACTCAAGTTTTTATCCGGGTTTTAGACATTCAGTCGGGTGGAGGGGATGTCATGCGTGGCACAGTCGCACATCCGTGCATGTCCTGCCCGTTCGGTCGATTCGACATTATTCCGAACCGATTTCTGGTGAATGTTTTAGCTGGTTCATCTAATTCACCCTCAATTCGATCGATTCTTGGCCAATAAAAGTTTCTAAAATTTCTTTGTTCAGTTCCACATTGAATGTAATCAAGAATTACCAAATTCTGATTTGTTTAGCACTCTCTTAAAATCAGGGGGTTTTGTGGCTCGGGCTAGTTCAATCCTAATTTGAATTGGTTATTTCTTGAATTTTTCTCAACCCTTGATTTCGATTAAGGGGTGTTCTTTGAGGGCATTTCATGATCCTCGTCATTATCTAATATTATGGTTCAAATTGATTTCCAATCCTAGTTCTAGTTTTCTTTCCCGATTTGACTCTAATTCTCGGTTTAGTTCGAATCGATTTCTGGTTTAAAATTCCCAATGTTACATGTTTCATAACTACAAGCTAGGCCAATCCACACTAGGAGTGACTCTTAAGTGTTATGAATAATGCAAACCTAAGAAGCAAGGCATCATCATGCCCCAAGTGTTAGAAGTAACACATGGAATGCTATCAAAGCATCATAACTTGCTACAAATGTGGGCAATTGGGGCACATTTCTCAAAATTGTCCACATGGCAACTCTCATCCAAGACCCACAGTGATGCACACACCTCACTCACCAGTATAGAGAGACATCCAAAAATGGAAGGGCATTACAGTGAGTGGTGGCTCTAAGGACGTAGTACGTTTTGAGAAACCTTGATCACTAAAGGTTTAGGAGAGAGGAACAATTAGGGCACATGGTGATAGGAGTGCATACCTTACCATATCTATAGATATACCATGGAATCCTTAGTGAAATTAGACTAAGTAATGGTTGAAATGAAACACTTTTTGTAAGAGAACTATATAGTGAAAGCTCAAATGTACTAATATGTATTTTGGAATATTGCAAGAAAGCATGCTTTAAGTAACTCATATGTATGAACAAATGTGATAAGAAAGCTTGTGGAATGAAGGCCTGAGACCTCGACTAAAGACAAATTCAAGTCTCTTTGGGGATTTTATAATGCCCATACAACCATGAACAATCAAATCATGATGATAAGATATGTGTCGAAAGGAAAAATGAAGAGAAGAGCTAAGTGCTCCGAGAAATAGTAAGGCATAAGTGTCATGCACCGACCCGATTTCCAGGGTCGGGGTCCAATGACAACCCGTCATGTCATGTCTCGACCCGGTTTGGTTGGATCCCCATGAGCAACCCACCACTCCCTTTGGTTCATGAAGGGTTTTGCCCTTTTCTAAACCGCGAGTAGTAAGGCGTCCTTTTTCTTTTATTTCCTAGAATAACATTATACAAAACTGAAAATCTTTTAAACAGACATACATGTCTTTACAGTTCCCATACAGGGAGGACTTTAAGTTTGGTTTTCTCTTGGTTACTTGAAAGGGATAAAAGGGAGGGGGTGAGTACCACAACTCATTAAGCGGGTGTTGGGAGTAAGTTTTTAAAATGGCCTTAGTTTATCCAAACCACGCCAAGGTTATCATTTCCTTTAAAAAGGATTTATTCCTAAATTTTAGTTTTCAAAACCTTTACCCTGCTAAGGGTAAACTTTTCTTTCAAAAGGGTTTTCCTCAAATTTAATTTCCTTTCTAAAACCTTTTTCCAAGGTTTACCATTCCTTTTCCAAGGATTCTCAAGTCTCGAAACCCTTTTTCCCATTTCCATATTAGATGTGTTTAGCTTTCTTAGCCCATCCACTTGCCTTGGGAGGCGTTTAACAAACAAACACACGTCATTCATTAGGAAGGGTATACACATTCACAGGTGCAGCACGTCCACTACACCCATTTGTGGATCGGAGCATCTTTACCGACCACCAAGATAGAAGCATTTCCACTTCTACCCTAGGTCTGAGTGAATGTTCTTGACATCTGATCCTCACACCCGAATGCCACTCCGTGTCCGTATGAGGACAAAGACCTCATCCCAACCCTACCCTAGTCTCATGTGCAAGAAGCTACTTCGAGCTTCCCAACTGATTGGCACGATAAACTGCCCTTATCTCCACCATGTCGTCCAGTAGCCCTTAGGACCCATTACTACCCCTCTTAGGCGTTTTGATGGTCTTGTACCACAAGTGCATGCACAAACAATAATTTTCACATATGGTCATTATCTTTGGTGTCAATGGTCCAATGGCCCCGACCCTCAACCCGACTTGTAGCTGTTTGGCCCTGACACATTGTTGCCAGTCCATCGAGTACTGTCGGTCCTGACTCGGTACCATGGCGAAATCACACAACAATTTCATTAGAAGTTTTCATGGCTTTCTTTACTCAAGATTGTTTACGAGTTCCTGCTCGTGCCCATTGACATTAGGCCCACTGCACGTGATTTTTCCAAAACCGGACATTTAGCCCCATGAGTTCAAAAACCAAGGCATCTGGCCTATCTGAGCTGTTCTAACTCTCGTTAATAAGGTCTCCCAAATCTTTTAAGCATTGGCACATAGTCAAGGGAGAATACTTCTGACAAAAATGTGATTTTCGACTTCATCACACCAACCGAGTGTTATGATATCTTCGCTTACAATCGGTAAGCGGGTTTCTCCTTTCCTCAAGGAAGTTCATCATACCAATTGGGTATGATTATCTCTACTTACGACCAGTAAGTAGGTTTTATCAGTTAAAGATGGTACTCTTCATCCCAACCGGGTATGAAGTTAGATAATCCCACTCACAACCGGTAAGTGGTTTTTAGCTTAAATCACTCATCACCCCAACCGGGTATGATGTTAAAAGTCACACTCACCTTTGATCTAAAGACATGTTCATCCCGGAGGGATTCCCAAGTACGAGTCCCTGATTGGTCTTATTGGTCTTTCTCTGCTCCGATACTTCCCAATTTTCCTTGAATTTGGTTGTTGCAGGGTGGATGTGGAGATTAAAAATTTCATAGGTAGGGAGTATTAATTTGGTAGATCTAATGTGATCATTGCTAAGATGATGTTTGAGGTGTGAGCAAGGACTAGTGGACCAGGTAGCTCTTTTCTACTCGAATTGCTCTCCTAGATGAGTTGGTGTGCCTCTAATCAATTGTTCTAAGCTTCTTATATAGTTGTAGAATTAAATGGGAAACATTTATTACTATATTATTTCTCATTGATATATTTTGATCAGTTGTATTATGGTGGAATTCCAACCTTTATCTTCATAAATGAGAAGGAACTCAAACTCTTTCTCATTCTTATTAATAATACCCCAAATCACTACTCTCATTAACTAGACTTTTAATTCCTTATATGCATGTTTAATAAGGATCTTATTGTCTTATTATATAACATGTATACCTTAACCCCAAGTAATTTACATTTCCTTTAATGCTTTACATTAAATAGCTCATGTTAAATTGGAGGCCCCTTTAACTTTAGCCCCCATTGTTATGTGCTTTATGATACTTAAATATTTTCAGTTATTCTCATTAAATTAGAAAATTTATGGTATTTATGGTTATTAATTTATGGGTATTTATGGTAGGGGCCTAGAACTCTGGTAATAGTTTCGTATTAAACTAAATTCACATAATGATTTCATTATTTTCACCTAAAGAATTTACTAGTTATTTACCCTATCAATTCCATTTCGATAAAACAGAATAAAATTGTAAATATGTATGGTTAGATTTTCATGGGACCTAGGCTTTTTAGAATCATTTTAATTCTACAATTGTGATTTTCTATGGTCCAACATTATATAAATCTATATTTTATATTGGCATTCACTTATTAATATGATGGAATTGAAATGTTATTTTAAATTACTCACGTAAACTTGGATTTCATTACTTTTTATATAAAATAACTATATTAGTACTTTGAACATTTTAATAAAATTATGTGTGTATTTATTTGATAATGGTACAATCTCAACTTTCAAATCCCTTTTTTCTTTTTATTTGTTTGAAAATTAAATTTGTACAAGTATATATATACTATTATATGTAAATATCTATTCAACATTTATATATATACATAATTAACAATTATATATATAATATTTAATTTCCGTTTAAATTCAACAAACTTAACTCGATTCCATCGAGCTATTTATTTCAGTTAAAACAACAATTTTCATTTTATTTTAAATCAAATTTATTTCAATTATATTAATTGAATTTTAAACTTATAATATAATTTCGAAAACATTTTCGACCAAAATTTCGGTTTAATAAAAATATGGTGTGATACGTTACATACTCTCGATATTACAATAGTAAGTAAATTTACCAAAATAGTACCGATATAACCAAGATTTGGAATAAAACACTTATAAATTTCAGCAAAAACTTAAACTCTTCTTTGGATACAATGGAGTGCCCAAAATAAATACAACTTTTTTTGGAATACAACAATTGATAAATAAATTATAAAAACATTCACGTGCGCACTTCGAGATCTATCCCTCAATTCACATGTAAGAGTTGGTAATGTCACAGACACTTACTTCCTCACACTCCTATGATCGTTTGTAATAGTTTTGGGAAGGGGTGTGCTCACAACTCATTGAATGAGTTTAGTGACGTTGAATCACTACATGTATTATGACCCCGACATCTACTTAAAATATTTAATGTATACTTTTCAAGTTTATTAATTCATAAATCATGTAATTTCTATAGCAATGATTCTATATTTTAATAATTTAAATTATCAATTATAAGGGGGAATTTAGTTACTAACTCTTATATTACAAATCAATAAGCACAAAACATTATTACAGGTTCAAATTATGCAACATGTCAATTAAGATCTCACATACGAGAACTTCGTGTTACGAGTAGTATGTGCGCTATATTCCACACTCTCAAGGTACATCCTATAATAATCGCCCCCCATAGTAATATAAATAATGTATTATCCTAGAACCCACCATACGCCTCCCTATAGATCCATGGAAATATCTAGAAATATTTAGTCTCCCCTTATATCCCTACATCAAGTCTCCTATTTACACTGGTACTACCTCTAGTACTAGGTATTATGTCAATGTAATATACATACACTCAATCAAAGAAAAATAATAGTAAATGATCAACAAGGATAATAACCATTCATTTTCAAGATTTCGGTTTACTATCTTACTAATCCTACTACTTGTATTGTTAAACACTTTGTTCATTCAAAATGTACATTATTCATAAACTTCTAAGGTTTAGTTTGTAAACTGATTGACCTCGCTACTTATATTCTTAAACACATTTCTCAATTCAATAAGTACAATAATAATAAATTTCTAAGGTTTAGGTTACTAATGGACCGCACTATTCGTTTTTTTTAAAACGCTTTTCTCAAATCAAAATGTACATTAATCATAAATTTGAAAGGTTCGGTTTGCTAACCGTTGGACCCATTATTCGTGTTCTTAAAACACTTTTATCAAATAAATATGTGTATTAATAATGGATTTTTGGATTCAATTTTCTAATCTATTAACACCGCTATTCATGATTTTGAATATTGCTTATCAAAACTTATCGGGCCTAGCTCATTTTCATTACAATCGTGAATATATTATACTAACCGAATAATTAGCCTTATACCCTCATCTCATCAATTGATCACCACTAAAAACTTAATATGGGCCAAGAAGTGGGTGTCCATAATCTAGTACAAAGCTAACATGGTTAAGCATAAGACCTTGATGCACCAAATTACAGGATTTAAACCACTATGTCAACACACTTAAGTGGTAGAAGGTTTTCATTCACACATAAAAAAAGAGGGCAAGGGAAAATGAGTATGATACTTTGATATACATCCTTTACCTATGCTCGTTCTACACATGATTAACAAGTTCATTACCGATCACTTCACAGTCAATCTTGTCAGACACTTACATATCCCAAAAAATAAAGAATAGTAGAGATGGACAAATCGGTCATGTCTAATAAATGTATGCATTTACCTGCCTATATCTATCAGTTGAAGTGCATGACTTTAGGCGCGAACCTGAGCAACCTATTCAAGGCATTGGGCGTGAACTTCCTAGCGAACAAGAAGCAGACTCCCGTTGTGTTCCCATTAAAACCGCAATGGCTCCCGCTCCTCAGCGACTCGAGGAAACCGGGGTGGACGTCGGTCCGCGTGAAGTGGTTCGGGTGTGGACCGCCCCTAGACCAGTCGACCCATGTGAGGGTCCGGTTTGAGGTCGCCCCAGGGAACCTCATGCTAACGAACGTGGGGAGGTAGTGCTCGTCGGCGTAGCATGAGTGCTTGCAGAGCCGCTGGAAGATGGGGAAGTAGGTGGTGTCGGAGACGACCTCGATGGCCAGGGCACGGTCCATCTCGAACCACTGGGCTCCTTTCCTCCAGTCCCTGAGGGAGATGGAAGGGTACATGTGGTGGTTGTAGCGGCCTTGGCCTACCGGACCGGGGAGGTCGTAGACCTCGACGAAGGACGTAGAGGAGTTGGTGAGGTACGAGTAGACGGTGGAGAAGTTGAAGAGAGGGATGCAGGACTCCGACAGGAGGACGAACCGCTCGTTCGAGACGTCGAGGAGGGCGTTGGCCAGGAGCCGCCTTTCCGCCTCGAGCATGCTCACCTTTCCCCACTCGACATCCTGCATGAAATTGAAGGGGCGCATCGGCATTTAGAAGCATATTAACAAAACTGATAAGAAAAAGGTACAATGCTTAAGCCCCATATATCTAACGGGGCAGTACACAATTGGCAATTTTAATATCTTCGTCCAGCAAATATTCTTTAGTCAACGAAATCAAACGCAGTTGGAAATCTTAATTAGTGACCTAGCGGTAAGAAAAATGACCTTTTGACTAGTTGAAGAAAGAAGAGCTGGATTTGGCGAGAGGAGAGAAAAGAAGAGATGAGACGACTGACTGACCTGACTGGAAATCCTCCGGCCGGAGAAGACGGAGCCCTCCGGATCCGATCCGTTCCATGACGGGCTGGAGTGGACGTAAATTGAGTACAAACCTTCGTGGCCCTTGAAGAACAGCTCCCAGAGAGGGGCCAGCAAGACGGGGCCCTTCGTCAGGAACATGAAGGCGACCTTGGGGACTCGCTGGAACGGGTACTCCCTGATCCTCGGAGCCATCATCGACGCCCTCCACATGAGCTCCTCGTCCTCCATGTCGTGCATCATGTCCGGCGGCTTCAGGAACTCGCTCAACCCCACCCGAGAAGTGGTGATGCTCAGCGGCGGCTGCGGAGTACGGTCGCCGGCATCGGCGGCAGAAACCGAGGAATGCGATAGGTGGGTCATGTTCAGGCTGAGGGAGACGTTCTTGAAGTTGAAGCTGAGGATTACTCCGACGGTGATGCCGCAGACGAAGAAAATAAAGTAGGAGAGGATGACGGGCAGGTGAAACGGCAAGCTCAAGCTCGCCAGATGCTTGAAGGGGATGATGGTCGGAAGGTTATTTTTGTTCTTCATCTTCTTCCTTGAATCAAAGAATGAAAGAGAGAGAGAAAGCTTTGCTTTTTAAATCGCACAAATTGTAACTTTTCTTTGAGCGTAAGAGATGTATGTTCCTGCTGGAGACGAGGAACACTTCTAGGGTGTGATTAAAGAATGAAGTAGATGTAGAGGAATGCTTGGACGACAGTGACGAGGAAGAAGAAGATGTCGAAGTAGGCGGAAACACGAAACATCACGGGACGGCTGAGAGCAGAGGTGAGGGAAGTTGATTGGACATTGTTGGTACTTAAAAGGATATATAAGAAATATTGAGCAGAGGGAGGCTAACCATCCCACGTCTGTGAAAAAAGCCGACGGCGATAAAGACGGGGGACAGTGACTGGACTGGGTATGGTCAAATTTGCGCGCCCTGCTTGTTTGCTGTCATGAAACGTTGACCGCACCGCATGCGGTAATGGAATGGAGTATGGAGGTTGGTTTTGACGATATGTGTGTCCTTGCATTGCATGCTAATATGCCTTTGGCAGCCAATGAGGTTCCTCTACCATGCACCGGGTTCATGTAGCCATGGTGGAGGGTAGCTGATTGCTCACTTTGATTTTCCTCACAGCTGATCACTCACCCGGAGTTTGTGGTCCGACACCCCGTCTCTGGGTAGTTTTTTGTGCTGTTTTTTATAGTAGAAAAATCATTTTATACCATAAAAACAATTTATTTCTTTTTTTACACCATATAAAAACAATCTATTTCACATGTGTTATTTTGGGGTCTTATTTTTACTTGATTTATTATTAAAGTATTATTATTGGAAAAGATTATGAATATAATTAATTTAAATCCATGTAATTTCACATTAACATGTTAATCAATATGAATATTGATTATAGAATTAGATTGGCAACTATTAAAAATGTATATTATATGTAAGAAAAAAATCTTATATCAAAAGTCAAATGTTAATAAAAATCTTATATGGAAACTCAAATATTTAGAATTTTATTATCATTATTATTATATTTATTTATTTATATATAACTTAGTCGTGCTCCTCGCGTTTAATTTTCAATCATGTCCATGCAATTATTAGGGTACATTGAATCGCAAATGGGGTACCTTGGATGGCAAGGCAAAGTCAAACCCAACGTACTAGATGGTTGATTAAATAAAAAGAAAAAAATCTATTTTCATAAAAGAGGATTGAAGGGGTTGAGAATTTCACCACATTGACATTAATATATTTAACTAATAAATTTATCATTATAGCTCATTTCTTATAAAAAAAAACCTAAAATGTCATATATATATATATATATATATATAGCTATCAAAAGTGTAAATCTGTCAATATTCCGTTAATTTATTTAGGTTGGCCTATAATTTTACTATTTATGTTTGACATAATCAACAACTTTATCATATAGTTCATTAACTATTAAAAAATTCCAAAAGTTACTTGTATTTGTATAGTCATAAAAAGTCGTTTTGTCTTAAATTCACTTAGTGAACCTAGGAAGTATATTTTTAGATTAGTACTGATAAAATGGCTTCTATTTATGTGAAATTCACATTTATCTTCTCCATGCGCATATAACACATGGTAAGATCATATGCACAGATTAAGCACATTGTATTTGAATTCATAAACTTGGTAGTGGAAGAATAAATACTCCTTTATATTAAAGAATAATCAATTTGCCAATATATATATATATATATATATATATATATATACATACATGTTTGATGCATTATTCCAAGGGGTTAGCGTGTTGTACCTGATTTCACGTTAGAATTAGAAGATGACCCATCTAAAGTGTTATCATTTTGGCCATGCTACAAATCTCACTACTATGCTTCTTTTATAGGGTAAGAGTCCATTCCCATGAAAAGAAAATTAGTTCAAGATTGGAATAGAAAAAGGTATAATTTGTTCCGATGGAGTAAGTAAGCATCCAAGTATCATTACTAGCGAAAACTTTGATTAATGATTTGTCTCCTTAATAAAGATTTTTAAATTAAATTTGAATTAGTCATAACAGTTAAATTTCTTTTTTTAATTTAAAAAATATAAAAAAATTTAGATATCATGTGTTTTATGCTGAAAAATATGAATAATTAGTGATAGGTTGGGATGAGCAGTGTGTCAAAGGCTGGATTTTACCAGCACTCCTAATGCGGTTAGGAGTGATTTCAACTCGGATCGTGGCCGCGTACCATTCAACAGACGAATCCAAGTACTCGAGAGATTGGATTTTGAATGCCGATCAAGGTCCAGACTCGTTCAAGGGGTTTCTTTATCTGATCAAATCATAACAATGTATATAACAAGTCGGCTAAGGATTTGGAACTGCCAGTTTATCTATTGGCAACTAAGCATGCGAGCCCGACCAATTACGTCACTGCTGTTCTAGAGCCATGCTCTCATGACCCTATTTCGTGTGTATGGAGCAAACACAAAGCATGAGAGCTTCATCGATATAGAATCTTAAAAATAAACAAGTAATCAGAACAGTACGTAGATGAATCCAACATTATGAATAAATACTTATGCCAAATATTTTTCTTGGATAAGATTCATAACAACCCTATCAATTTGTAGGTGTCAATCCCAATTGGAATATAAATGTGTATTTTTTTACCATAATGTGGAAGAGCCTTCTACTGAATTCCACATCAACTGTGTGAGAACTTGTTTGATTGGGATATGATTATAGTGACGAGATCTTAAATTTTTGACGTTTTTGGTATTTTAGTCATATATTTTTAAGTGATTTTTTTTTCAGTTTTATATGTTTTAAAAGTATCATTTTCAATCATATATATTTTAAATTAAATATATTTATAAAAGTTTCAATTTTTAAAGGATATAACATTAAAAACTACTTTTAAATATATAATTCTAAGTGTCAAAATACACAAAAACAGGACCAATAATCTTTTTTTTTCCCCTACGGTCAACTTATCACCATCCCTAAGCTTATCGTTTCACCCCTTAGAAAGAAACATAACCCAGAATCGAGATGTTTAGGATTTCGAAATCCTGAGAAACATAGAAACTTAAAAACCGTTAGATAAGTGGGTTGTAGAGCTTTTAGGAAAAAAAAAAAAAGAAGTTAGGGTGACATTGTATAGTGTTGAGGAACACGAATAAGCTAATGTGTATATTGTGAACCATGATGTAAATAATAATCATAGTTAGATTTTTTCTTGGAGGAGAATACTACTCTATCTATCATATTTTTTTAAAAAAAATAGTGTTAAACACCTTTTTGTAATAGAGAATAATGACTTTGGTTTCATATCTTAGGAAAATTAATTTATGTGTTTTCTTTTAATAATGGAAATTAGTGGATGGTTTTTGGAAAAATAAGATAATTAATGGTACAAGGAATGGAAGCCTTTGCCATGATAGATTCTAGGGTAGATTGATTCTAATTAAGGATATTATTGAGGTAAATTATTATTAATAAAAAAATTAGAAAAATAAATTCATCATTTTAATTAAATTAAATCATTTATTAGTTATTATATATAATAAATTATATTAATAATATTTTATACAATTAATTTTTTATATATAATATTTTTATTATATATTTATATCATATAAATTTATATAAAATATTATTAATATATAAATTTATTTTAATTATATAAGAATAAAAAAAATTAAAATAAATAAATAATATAAAAAATAAATTAAAGTATTAAAGTAATTTAATTAATAAATAATATAATCCTTCCAAATAAATTAAAATTGAGGTTATTTAAGTGTAAATAGAGAGATTTGGAGGCATTTGTAGGTGATTTTCCACCCCTCAAACCACTCCATTTTATGTTATCAAAAAATGATTACTCACACTCAAAACTCCTACCTTCCAAATCCCTTCAAACTCTTCGATTCAAACATAGTACAAGAGAAGGGTCTACATAAGATACCACGAACCCTATCCATATTGAGCACAAGAATTCTAATCCATATGCCACTAGGTGAGGTAGTACAAGTAGACTTAATGGTTTAGAATGCAAAATATGAATAGGGAAAAAGATGCTCAAAGCATACCTCATACATTTACCCTAGAGAGATGTGGACGTCATCTTAAGAATGAATTGATTGTCAATACACCATGCTAGATTGGACCGTTAGGATAATATGGCGACTTTTCACTAATGAAACGATCTTCTAAGGGGGAGATGAATAACAATCAACCCCACTTAATCTCAAGCATAAAGGCTTAGGAGTTAGTAAAGAAGAGGTGTATTACCTTCTTGGCTTGCATCACAAGCACACTCGAGGTAAAATACATATAGAAGGACATACAAGTGATATGTGAATTCTCAAATATATTTCCAGAAGACCTACCCGGACTTTTACCATATCAATAGTTCGATTTTACGATCGACATTATCCTAGGTACACATCGAATATCACAAGCTATGTATAGGATGACTGTCATGTCTCGACCCGATTCATCGGTCGATTGTCTCGTTCAACTCGTTAATTCCCTCGATCTTACAGTGGTGGGTACTTTTACAAAAGTAAAAGCGAAGTGACCAATACTTAAAATAAAATTCCTTATATATTTTTCAGCGAAATTTTGGAACTTTTGTACCCTAAACTAGTTTCATAAATTACTTGGGGATATAGCAGTCGTCAATAAGCAATAAATTACAACTTTTATACGCAAGTCAAAAGGTCTACCTCTAGGTGTACTTGTTCGGGAACGCTCCCACACTCGGGCTTTTACTTGCAATGGTTTAAAGGAGATGAGCTTAGAGTTCAGTGAATGAGATACTAACGTTGGACCATTTCATGGATTACGACTTAAGGCATCTCATGTAATTTCATAGCCTAAATATTTATTATTGGTTTACCAAATTCCTCATTTCATATTGTTCTATTCGACACCTCGAGACTCCTATCTTGGGCGATTCATTATCGGTTTACAAAACGCTTTATTTCATTTTGTTTTATTTAACCACTCGAGACTTTTGTCTTATGCGATTTATTATTAGTTTACAAAACCCGTCATTTCATATAATTTTATACAGCCCCTTGACACTTTTATCTCGAGCCACTATTACTCCCATTCACAGTTTTAATCGGGACTTTTTCGTCCCAACTATTATATTCGCTATCTCTGATTGTGCGATCCACGTGTTATCAACTACAAGATTCATTGTACATGAATCAAATTGTATAGCCATGGTCAGTTTAGGTATCTATTAAGCACTTATAAATATTATCTCGTAATTTTTTATAAATTATGGTTTTGCCAATCAGGCTTGGTTTTCTAAAGTGTTGATGAACCATCAAAATCACTAATCTCACTTATAATTTCCTTCCAAATTAAGGTTAAACACACATTAAGTTTTATTTACCAAATGACCAAAAGTTTTTAAGTACTTATATAACTAAACTTTTCCAAATTTTGTATTTTGGTCATTAGAGCAAAATTACTGTTTTGTCACTCCTCCTAAAAAATTCTCTATTTTGGACCTTATTCTTCCCAATTCTCTCATTTGTGTCCCCAAAATTCCTTTAGACATATTTGGATCCCAAAAATACATTTATTACACTTTGGTACATAAATTGGCAAAATTAATATTTTGCCCTCCATAGTTCAAAATGATCTATTTGATCTCCATTTGGGCATAAATTACCATTTTGCCACTATTTTTAAAAAATTATTGTTTTGCCCTCCTTTACATAAAATTTACATTTTTTTATCTCGAACTCCCGAAAATAACTTTAAACATCTTCATTTATCTTAAAATCAACTATAAGCTAAATGTTTGAAGTAGCCTCATCCAGTATAGATGAAATTTTGATCAACTATAAAATTAGGTAGATTGGATATTAAGATGCCCAATCACTCATGCGCAAAAATGAGGAAATTCACGTTCCATAAAATGTGCCTTAAAGTATCTTTCCATGAATGGGCAGGACAATGTCGAGGAACTCAACCAATTACCTCGAGCTTTTATCATCCTTAGCCAGCCTACAACAAAATATAGAAATATCCATTATCACCTTCATAAAAAATCCGAGTTAGAAAATAAATGGACATGTGATTGGGGCAGTGGCTGTCCAACTTTTTATCAACTGTGGCCTAGCCCTCATTATCCTTTGGTAAAAACTTTGGAAAAGCTTAACATTCATAGCCATGTGAAGCTGAGTAGCTAAGCTGTAAATTTACAAGTAAGTGTTCTGGAAAGTCCTAAATATCCCACAAAGCATTATCAAATGAAAACACCATGTAAATGTGTTGTGAAATAAGTCAATATTATCTTAAATGAAAGAATATAATAAGAGTAATTATCATAAATAATGAATTCGTGCATTAAAAATCAATATCAAAATGAACAAAGGAAATGGGAACATACTCAAAGAATTCAATGATATCCTAAATAACGAGCCTTAACTAGTGGTACACATTACCTTATGTAAAGAGACCTACACTACCAAATCATACAAATTAGAACTTCCTAAGTAATTGAAAGTCATCATATACGACATGAAGGGGTGATATAGGAAAAAAATGGTATCCGAATTATTACATTACAAGTCTATTGTTGATAGTTGAAATTCAGGAACGAAGCTTCCAATTGATGATAAAAGAATGCCACAATCAGGGGCTGGTCGAATTAAGGAGTTGAAGAAAATCTCGAATTGCAACCTACAGAACTTCAGAAAATCTTGAACAGATTAATTGGAATCAAAACTAAATATAAGGATGATTAATCGAAGGGAAGAAATAGGTCGATGATTACTGAATGATTACCTAAAATTGATGGAAGCATGAAGACTCTAGTCAAATGAACTAATATTGGAAGCTGAAATGCGGGATTCTCTAGACGAATGGTTAGGATCGCCAACAATAAGGCAAACTTGATTGATAAAGAGGGCTTGTTCGAACGACATGCAAAAGAAATGTGTAGCTTGAGGGGATTCAACTCATAGTTTGGATAACAAAAAAGAGTAAAAGGCTATGTAAATCGATTAATCCTATGAATTGGAGGACATCTGAGCAAGAAGGAAGCATAAGACTCAAATGAGAGATTCAAAAGTTACCTAAAATTGGAGAAACACCCAGCAAACATGAACACGGTGGCAAATTGGACCTCTAAGGATGACATTCGATCTTAGGCGGACGATCGAGCTAAAGGGAAGCTCGGGTATGGACGATGAAGACTGATGAATCCACAAGAGAAGGGCTCAAGATTTTCTTCGAACAATATGTAGAGAGGAAATGGGTTAGTAAAAGAGTTGAATGTGACCGGAACACTATCACACTCCCCAATTCTATCAGTCGGAGACCCGTGAACCCTATCCTAGTCGATAGCCTATGGTGGATACCTTTACCATAGTGAAAATTAGAGTGATCATGACTTTCGATAAAACAACATGAAAAATGTAGCGAAATTTTGAAAATTTTCTTTCAAAGTTTCTCATTTGAGCCCACTAAAATAGTTTACCAAAATAAATTGGGAAAAATAGCAACATGATAATAACTTATATTTTGTTTAGGGAAGGGGAGTGAGTTAACACCTCAATTAATCGGGTACTAACGTCCTAAACTACCTATACAATTTTTAATTTCATGTATTATATAATCACGATGAGATGGTTTCGTATTTGATATTTTCCTATTGTACTGTAATTTTTAAAAATTATGATTTTTCCTGGTAAGATATATTCAAATAATTTTGTATAAAATAATTTATTATATATTTTTATTAGAATATTATTATAATATAATCTAATTATCAAATAATTTCATCACATAATTTAAAAAATTATATTATGATATATTTAATAAAATGATTAAATATTGTACATGTTAGACAAATGTTGAGGTTAATAATATGATTGGGAAACAATTTACTCGTGATGTTTTAAATTGTAATGCTAATATTTTTTTTATTCTCTATTAATTCAAAAACCTTCTAAAACTTAGTTGTTTTATACAATTTTAATTATTAATCATAAAATATAGATAACGTTGGAAAATATTATTGAACGATCCATTTTGTTCTTATTTTATTCAAAATCTTCTTGGTAAAAAATCTTTTTATACTATTTTTTTTAATTTTTATTTAAAACTGATTAAATGTGATCATTGTGGATGTAAAATTGTGAAGGAGCATTACATCCTCAACAACATATTAAAATTTGGTATAAATAAAATATAATTTAAAAGAATTTTTGTGTCAACCGGAATAATTTTTTTATACTAATTTAAAATATTAACAATAATTCTTATGAAAATCATATAATTAATCCGAAAATATTGTATTAAATTTGATAAAATATCATAATATACAACAAATTTGCTATAATTAGAAAATTGACAAATTTTGTTTGTGAAATATGATTTATTTTATGATATTTTTTATATGATTGTAGCATTAAATAAAAAATAAAGTAAATGTAATATATTATTATATTTGTAAAAGTTTTATAATGTAAGTTTTCATAAAATAAAATACAAAGAAAGTCCATGACAGGACAACCACTTACCAAAAAGGGAACTTGAGGCGCTGGTGAAATGTGGTAGACAACCTCGATATCACAAAACCGCAAAATTATCAGCAATCATACCTCTATCATCTTCAACCCGAGGTGGAGGACGGGACATGGCTATGACTAATCTCCTTGGAGATGATTCGTAAAATGTGCCATTGCTAATATTAATATGGGATGGGCATATGCAACAATGCCTGACACCTTCACTTACAACAGGTCGATAGTATCAGAAAGAGGCTTGAATTAGCTTAAATACTTTATAATTTATAATTTTTTCGTAGTTCATGAAGCGTGAATCGGAGAAGAAAGGCCTCAATACTTGGCGCGTGTTGAGTCTGCTGCAGCAGGGGACTTGCCTCCTATGCTTAAAGAACATCCAAAGATCATCGGAGATGGCAAGCGCCGCCCCATGTCCTCGCCTCCTCCTTCAATCCACCGATTACAAGAAGTAAACAGCTGGAACAAAAAAAAAATCTGCATATCTCCCCGAAAAACAGTTTCACTCGGGAATGACCTCCAACACGGGCCTCCAAGCCTTCCTCAACAGCGCCCTGGTCTTCAGCCCCATAAAACCCCTCCTCGGCGAGTCTCCACCGATTCCGATAGCCAGCGGAAGCACCTCGCTCCTCATCTCCCCATCGCCGGCGTCTTCCTCTTGCTCTCCCTGCCCGCCCACGGGATGCGAGCTGAACAGATCCTTGAGCGAGCGACCCCCCGCCGCCGGAGTATTCCTCCCCTTCTTCTCGACATAAAGCGCCGCGTCCGCCAGGAACTGCCGCTCGTCGGAACCTCGCTGGCGGCCTCGGGTGAGAAGCATCCGGAGGGTGCTCTTCTGGGGCCGGCCGCCCATGTGGACCAGAGGGCTCGTCCTGGGGCTTTGGGTGGGGCTCGGGCCCACACCACACTGCATGGCGAAGAGCTTGAATTTCTGCAAAGTCGCCATTTTTTGAAGCTTGAAATAATATCTCTTCCTCCTCCTCTCTCTATCTCGGTAGTCTGGGCACTCTCGTTTTGTAGCTGGGTTATTTATGGGATGGATGCAAGTGGTGTAACACTGTGGGTTTCGGTGCTTTTTAAAAATTTGAATGAATATACCCAAAGCGATGGATAGAATAACTTGAAATCTGATTGAATCTGAGAAAGAGAAAAGGATCTCTGTGAGAGAGAGATAGAGAGAGTCTGCATCTTTTTTCTTCCATGTGCTATCTCACACTTCTCTTTTCCTTTTCTCTTTCACAAATTCCCATGTCACCTGTGAATGGAAATGGAACGGAGGATATAAAATTACAAACATGTATTATATGGTTATGGGTAGATTTTGAGACAATGATTCTATGAATAAAACAAAAAAGAGGACTGGATGGAAGATTCAGATCCACCTCTTCAGCAAGAAACACACGTACTTAAGCGATCGATCTACCAAATGTACAACGCGTATAAGCATGTAGAAAATATATTGTAACCGAAGGCGGTCTTTTTTTTTAATAATAAATATGCCGTGAACTTTGTTCGGATTATTCTACATCTTGCCTTGCCAAATCCTTTCTCAGTTTAGCCTATGGGGTGGTCTTATCCCGGTTCCTAGGGGTACTCTCACCCCGATTGGGTCACAAAGTTTTTTAATTATACTATCGTACTATTTTTCTCCAATTTATACCTTGGGTTATAATCCCACAACTAATCTCCATTTACTAGTACTTTTCTGATGTTTATAATCTTGCCCCCTTTTCATATTTTTAAAAATTATATTTTTGCCCTTTATATAATCAAAATTATTTATTTATATTCAAATTCCTAAAATTTCACGTATACCCTTCATAATTTCAAAATACTTGACCGTTCATATTTCTAAAAAATTATCATTTGCCTTAAATTTTAAAAAAAAAAATCATATTTACCCCTTATTTTAAAAATGACCAATTTACTCTCTCTTTTTCTAAAAATTAACAAATGCCCCGTTTAATTTTTAATGAGTTGTATTTTCCTTTATTTTTTCAAAAATAACATCTTAGTCCATGAAAACTTCTGATAATCACCTTTCGATCCCATGCACTTTTCAAAATACATGTTCAGTACCAATTCTTTCAAAAATTTCAGTTTCACTCCGATTACTTTTAAAATTACTTTTTTGCTCTTATATTTCTTTAAAATTTACATTTTGTTCTCTTAACCCAAAAATTATTTCATTTCATCACTCTATTTTTTGAAACATCTCAATTCTTTCCTCTAATTTTTTAAAATATCAATTTGGTTTATATTTTTTAAAATTTATACTTTATTCCCTAAACTTTTAAAAAATATACTTTAAGCTCTTAAGCTCCCAAAATATGCCCAAAACATTTCTCAAAAATTACATTTCAAATATTAGTACCTTATTCCATAACTTTTTTCAAATTAGTGTAAATGGAGAATTTTGTAGGTGATTTATAGGTTTTTCACCACTTTAAACACGTATTTTTTTATTATCAAATTAGAAATTTTTCCGCTATTTCAACTCAATTCCCCTTTAAATCACTCCAAAACTCTTAATATAAATACAGCATAAAAGTTTTTACTTTAATATCTAATCTTTGCAAATCTTTTAATTATAGATTTAATATTTCAAATTTATCCTAAACACTTCCCTCGTATCTATTCATCCATAAAGTGGTATAGGGCCTAATTAATTTTGGTTAGTTTCCTATTTTTGGCCGAAACTGTAAAATAAAAGAGTTGGCCAAAATACTCACAGCAGGCAATAGAATTGTTAATTAGGAGTAAAGGGAAAGGTAGCTAAGGGTGATAATTTAACGTTGATCATGAGTTACATACGTGACTTATCACTAGAAATTAGCTCGAGAAGAGTGGTCTGGAACTTAACTAGGTTAGGATAAGGTTGGGAGTAGCTAGAGCTAGAGAAGAGTCAATTTGTTCCCTTGACACTGATATAATTGGTTCTGGATCTCTCGTAAGAAAAGATCGGTTCTTTTAATAGTGAACTCGAGTTTTGAAACTAGCTCCCGTACGGTGGTTTTTTTTACCACCCTCATATCGAATATTGACTTCAAGGAGGAAAAGGGAGTCTTCATGGTTCTCTGAAGACAAATAGTGGGTAATTTGGTGGTACGCAAAAGTAGAATTTCTTCTCACAATGTTCAAAGGTTGAGAGATGGCCGAGAGCTTTCTATCTCTACTTCCAAAATGAAATTTGCTCCCCTACGATTACATGAGCTCAATGATTTTCCTTTTTAGAGATTTCCCTCTTTCTTGTGCAGAAAGAAGAAGAACGAGCAAGATCGTAGGATTTGGGGGATTCTTGGTCGGAGATCGACATAGCTGGGTAGAGATAGATTGTGACGCATGAGGGATGCGCGCTCTAGCATGTGCGGGGCGCGTCCATTGCTTCTTGTTCGTGCTTCTACCATGTGGCGCTATTAGGTCGGTCAGAGTCATCTGATTGGGTTAAATCACAACTAACTGTATAAACCATTTTTCCATGCGGCGCCGTGATTAGTAGTGCCTCTTGACGTGGCTTATTTTTATCTAACTCAGCCAGTTGACCCTATTTAAAAACTTAGAGCTAAGAATTTACTTTTTGCTATTTTTTAGACCCATCATAAAAATTCTTCCATTTTTGGTCGGGTTAAATTAATTACCAATTAAATTTAGTTATTAATTGGGTGTTACCAGACTCTTAATTTTCAATCAAGAGGGTTATTTAGGACTACTCCACATCCCCTTTTATGAATTTCCCAAAGTCCATTGTTTCCAAATATGAGTTGTGTTTCTTTGCTCATTCAATCCTAAATCCCTAATCCAACCAATTTAATTTTACTTCTTGGGAGTTGGGGTGTTACAATTTTCCATCTTCTTAATTAGTAAATTTGTTCGTCTTGTTCACCATATTCTTATATTTTGTCTCATTTTCGTTAGAATCTAAATAATTAGTTTCAAGTTCTCAAAAACATCATCTAAAGAGTAGTAATCTATTTGATTTTCGTCCTATGCAATGATTTTTTGTCCATTTTCTTCCTTTTATTAATATCAACTTTAAATGTTCATTATAATGGTGAACTTGCATATTAATATCACCCTATCTTTATATTCAGACACATTCAAAGTGAGAATCTGACTCAATGTCAAATATGTAATTTTCATTAGTGAGAGAAAGGTAGATTGAAATATCTAAATGTTGAGAAATAGTTCTTAATGAAAGCATATCTTGTCAATATATTAAATGAAGAAGATAATAACTTATAATATCATGCATTATTCTCCAACAATGCATTATCACAACAATAACATAATAATCAAGATTATAGAACAAAATACTTAAAAGATTCAAGTTTACACCTTCAACATAAAGAATACTAAGAGCAAACAATGAGAGCTATAAAGTTTGCAAATGTTCAAGTATACACACTAAAGGAAGCATGATGAGAGACCTTAGAGCTTGTGGGTAGTGTGAAATGAGCTGAGAGAGTAAGTAGAGATGGTGATAGTAATAAAATGAGTTGGAGGGAGGAGAGGTATCAAGATTGTTAAGTAATGGTAAGTTAGGAGACAAAAAAAGTATGCATATATCATGCATCTTTCAACTTGCATAGTCACATAAATCGTATAGGTGGGAAATCCTATACGTGAAACTACATATTTCAGCATCAAATTTACTAAAAAAGAATTACAAATTTTAAAAAATAAAAATTTTAAAAGGATAACCAAGTAAGATAAGAAATGAAAATTAATATAACCAAATATTTTAATCCCAACAAGAAGGGTTTTCGTACTAAAAAATTAATGCAACAATGGTTCGTACATCATTATATAAGGCACAAAATAAATATCAATAAGAAACATTTATTTGGACAACACCTATTTTGGAAAATCACATAATTCCCAGTGTCAAGTTTTAATCTACAGGTAAAAGTATCTAAAGAAACAAAATCCTCCATTTGTAGCTTAAGGTTCAGATAAGAGAAAATATAGAGTGACTAGCAATGTTTGAGATGGCAAAAGAATGATGTGAGAGCCATAGGTAAGCCTTCATCTATATTATTCAATGAGATATCCCAACATGGGAGTATTAAAAGTTGTTGATATCCCAATGACCATGAAACAAGCAACAACATTCACCTTGGATTAGGGAGAAGGTGACATTTTATATATTAAAATATTTTACCTATCAACAATAAATCCATGATCATTCAGGAGAGATCACAAGAAATTTGTAAATAACACGCAAAAAATTCCGCCTTTCTGTAAGCTTGTTGTTTGGAAAATCTCGTGAGGTTATGAGATTCATTGGGCTGTCGGGATCTCCTTTGATTGCCACTTTGTGTCGTGTTAACAACTAAGGATGCAAGTACAATACTATCATCAATATTTTCAAGGGAAAACTAGGCATTATCACTGGAATAACATATACCTAGCCTTTCAAATTGATATATACTAAGAGTAGGAGTAGGAGACGTCTTATATATATATGTATGTAAATCTGCACACACGAAGATTATTTAAGAAATGGATCCCAAACTGTGTCAATACGAGAATAGTTGTAATCTTGCAGTGATGAGAGTCCAACCAAGAGATCTTTCTGCACAACGAGCTTTCATCTGATCCCCCTCTGATCACTGGTGGCCTGCAAATAAACTCACAAAATAAACATCCTAGGAAATGTTAATTTGGGTTTCGATGGGCACTTCATCCACTGAAGATCATGCAAGTATGTACTGGTGTGGTGCAGTTACCGTGCTGCTTGACTGGTGGAAACAGAACTCATGAAGATTTGACTGAGCAGGCTGAAATTGGTAAGGGCGCAGACCCATCGGAGGGAACTGAGCAGCGAGTCGGAGAACGCTGCTGGGCGGTTCTTCTTCTTCTTCTCCGAAAAAAGGGAACTGATCCAGCACATTCCGACCATGATCCGCCCTCGGCAAACTAATGGCAGCAATCTCGTTTTGATGATGGTCAAGCCCCAGTGTTAACATCTGTTGAGGTTCCTTAATCTGATAAAATTCCATCAGTTGAAGAATTTCGAACTCTTGCATGTTAGACTTCTTAGAGATTGGAATATAAAGCTTACCATGTTGAATATTCGATCGTTTTCATCTTGCAGCATTTTTTCCTGTGAGGAAAAAAAAAGAGAAAAAGGTACATTCAGTTACTCCTCCATTTTCTTGCAAAGGGGAAGAACCATGCAGAGAAGTAAAACAGGTGAGTGGCCATTAGGCATTAACCTTCACCCGGAGATTATCCACATGCTGCTGTAAGAGATCATACTGCCATTTTCAGAACATAAACAACGTTCCACGTTATCGGGTAGCCGAAAATGCTGCCATTCTGAAGTAGATATACGAAGTCTCACCTTTCTAGAGCGGACCTTTCTTAGCGAGTACTCGACTTGCTGCTCGAGGTTGTTTAGGTCATGGATGCTAACAGAGCTCAGATCGTCGACAGTGTACTGCTGCAGACTGCGCTGGAGATCGTGGGCCTCCCTCCACATTCTCTGCAGCTCGGCATGCGCTTGTTCCTACACAAGGATCGATCGATCAACCAAAACGAATTAGCTATCTTGACTGATGGTGCACGTATATTTCAAAAACTCAGTATTTGTGTTGTTCCAGTTCGATAGGTTAACCTGATCATCTGTCTGCTGCGATATCTGGGTGCCTTTGGTGGTCAAGTACCTGCTTATTATCTGCTCCATGCTGCACAATTTGAGCAGTTCATGAAAGAGCAAAAGCCAAAAGGAATAAGGATAGGATAAAATCCCAAGTGATGGAGCTCAATTCATATGCAAAATATTTTCACAAGCTACATTTTATGGAGCTAGATTCAAGGATCACTATCAGACTATTTCCGCAAGCTACAAGTTTATTTTCACAAGTCACCTGGTTGCTTCACTGGCGAACTGGAAAAGCTTCCCCGTGCTCGAGAACACGATGAGTCCGACCTGGGCATCGCAGAGGACGGAAAGCTCGTTCGTCTTCTTGAAGAGGCCACCTCGGCGTTTAGCAAAAGTCACTTGCCGAGTGATCTTGTTATCGATCCTCCGAATCTCGATCTTGCCTCTTCCCATGATGGCTCCTGTGACTCGACTCTGAGGAAGAAAAGGAAAAATTCAAGACGATGACCAAAACCCTCACTTCTCTTGTTACAGAAGGGTGAAAGAAATGGGGATTCTTTTTCTACACTCTCGTAAGGTCAGGCTGGCTGACAGAGAAGAAGGGCCGATTACAATGGTGTGACAAGTAACCACCCTACTCAGTCAGTCAAGTAGGCCTTTATTAAAACTTCTAAAATTGGAAGGTTGATTGCATAGGGAGAATATAAGGCTACCCAAAATAGATCGGAGATCAAACATGTGAAACAAGTTCTTTCTCCATTTTTAAAAATTCCTTCTTTTTTCCTTAGGTAAAAGGGAGAGAGGGTAGCATGATAACAAGTTTCCTATAACATAATAGTCACTTGCTCAAGCACAATGTGGGCCATGCTAAAAGTCATGCCAGAAATTGTGACCTTGTGAGCTACTACTGAAAGGTATGCATTATCTGGTTCACTTGGGCATTAAAGTCAGAGGGATTTCTTATCTCTCGCTGCCACTTGCCGACTTTCATGGCCATGACCGCCAAGGATCGATTTCAGATCAATACTTGCAGTGGGGGACCATGAACTGATGCTGATGGGGGTACCGGGGACATATCCTTATAGTGATGTTGTTCGATCCTTGTGATGTGGTGCAACCAAGATACTAAAGGCAGGTAGACACAGGGAGGATCTCAAGCCAGCATTGTGCACAGCAGAGGCACTGTTGCCTCTCATTGGCTTAAGAATCGGTGTAGCAGTTCCACTACTGGAGTGAGTGAGAGAGGATTGCTTCAGGCAATCAAACTCTCGTGTAAAAGACAAACTTTCTTTCCTTGCGGTATTCAGTTAATCGTGATAAAAGAATGCATCTTGAAGAAATAATGCATGTGACGCGGTAAATAACTCGGATCATAACTAAATCTGAATTAAAGATCGGATCAAAAGAATGCTTTCTTGTGAGTGGTCGCATTTTGCCCAAATTTAATGATAATTATGGATAAAAAAACAAGTTAGAGAACAAAAATTGAAAGATTTTGATGCACTTACTTCATTATTCAGTTAAATACAACTCTCATAATCATAATATCATAGTAATAAGTAATAAGTTTTACAATAATAAAATCGTTACAAAATTTACTAAAATTTTAAATTTTAATAAATTAAATTAAAATATTTACACTAATCCCAAAACCTAAAAATAAGTAAATTATCTTGTTTGATTATAACAAAGTATAATTAATATTGATTTTCTTTTATCTTTCCCTAATTGAGATTTATTACCCATTTATTTCTACTATTCATACTAATAGAAATAATATTAAAAAAATAATAGCAAGTGAAGTTATAGTGAGATAATGATAGAAATATAGTAATAAATAGAATAAATTTAGATAATTTTCTGGTGAAAATACAATTAGTGAAATTAATCTATTCTTTCATGGTACATAGCTTTTTTTAATAAACTCCGAATAGTACAATCCTTGGGGGGTCAGGCAAAAACTCGACCCTATAGCAACATTTTCTTTAGTCGATTTGTTGCCTTATACATCATTCTGCATCACAATGACACGACACCCGATAAATCTGTACAATTCTACAATATTGTCGTATCAATATTTCTAGTATTAATTTATGTGGAGAGGTTATTTCTCATTCTTCTTCACTAGATTTCTGACTTTTCTCATAATTGGAATCACCACTCCCTTTAGAAGCTGACTTTCTCTCGATGGCGCTATTTGTTGAGTGCTTCTCCTACTGCTTAGTTGTTTCTTTATCATTGGAATAAGATTTTTTTTCCTTACTATCATCAATAAATTCAGTGTCAAATGTTTTGTTCTCTTGCCCAACTTTGTATTTCTCCTTCTACTCTGAGTGCTCTTTAGAATTAGAATTATCTATTCTTATTACACTTTGTTAGTATTTCCCATTCTACTCATTTTCAGATGATAATTCATGTTTTATACACTTGATGCACCGTCACCCTTATAGTTTTTCTCTCTTTCGCCCGACCCCGGAGCAAAATTTTAGTTTTACCATCAATTTTATCTTTTTCAAATCTATTTTTCTGACTCGGTAACATCTCAGATCTCCTACAATCAAAAGTTATCATCTTCTCGAATTAGTAGAATATTTAGATCTTGGTTTTCCGACAACAACTTCTCCATCACCATTTTTATGTTTTGTGCATCTATATCCACAATATGTCATTTCTATAGAGTCTCCTTAATCGATCTCTTCTCCTAAATTAATCATTAGTTTATCATCAACTATTATTAGATATCAACATTATTCGTCAAGTTTTGTTTGATCAAACTAGAATTTCCCATTACTCCAATATCATTTTCCTTTTTCTACCATTCAGATATTGTCCCCACCAAATTGGATGTCTTAGTTTCCTATCTCTATTTGACACATTTACCAAACAACTAGCAATATGCTTACTTTTATTTTGCTGGTCAAACTTGTTTCAATATTTTATGAAGGTCTTATTACATATATACCCCACAAATGCAGTATACACATTAATATATCATTCATTAATTAGTCCACTTGCTTCTACTTTGTTTGTATTTCCTTGTGTAGTTTAACATACAAGAAATTACTTTTATGTCAACACCTTTACACTTCTTCACTTTTTGCTCATGAGCAAATTCAACTAGTTTTAAATTATTTTCGGACTTCATATTAAGATACAATATCAATATCGCTCTCTCTTAAGATTGCTGATGAATAATATAGATAATATTAAAGACAATAATATTATTAATGTGTTGTATTTAATTATATATATATATATATATTATACACCATCTATCTTTTTCTCTCTATCAATTCTTTCACATACCAAATTCATCAAAATTAATTAGGGAAATGAATGAGTGATTGCCAAATGAGTGTATGGTTACTAGCAACGCACTTTCATACACTAATATCAACCACTCAAAATATATATTATTGATGGATTTAAACGATTGTGATTTATAATGAGGTATCCATACATCACTTTTCATAAATTCAACATATTTAAGAAAATTTCATATTTCTTATAAAGCATAGATAACCACAAAAGTTATAGTGTATTCAATGTATAATATTTCAATAATAGGCATGGACTCATCCACCAATTCCAAATATCATACAAATATTATTCAAGTAGCCCTAATCCATATTACGTGGACCTATCCTATCTTATAACTTTATTTGAAAGCTATAATCCCCTCTCCTTGTTAAATTCGCTTCTAGTAAATGAGCAATCAACCCAAACTCTTCAAATATACATCATATTTATCATCAAATCCAATCATCGGATTATTATCTGATCAACCAATACCATGACTGGATTATTATTTGATCAACCAATACCACTCGTATTTCAATAGTGTTTCAAAATGGGCATTTGAGATCATATCAAATTCACATAGAGGTATTACTTTTATAAAAGCACCTAGTAGTCTTTGAAATCACTTGGTCAAGGCTTGTCAATTTTTAAAATTCAAGGACCATTGCAAGCTTTATTAAACATTGAACCTTCACTCATTTAGGGTCTTAGCCCATATTCTTAAACCTAGTGTATTAGCCCTTCTCTGACTCTTAGCTCATTTTAAAAATTGGTCTTAGCCCACCTTTCAAAGTGTTACAACCCGACCTAGTTTACGGGTCGAGCCTGCAAGTAACTTGTCAAATACTCATAATACTATAATATCGAGTGGCATAATAATGTAGGAAATAAAAAATGTAAAACTCAAAATCATTCCAATACAATTATCAATATTTTATTTGAAAATTATAAGATAACTTGTAAAGAAAATAAATTTAAGGAAAACATGTAGGAAAATAATATAATAGTAAAAATATCTTAATTTTTCTAATAATTGAGTGTTACTATCTCCGAGGAGTCATTAAACATTTATTACATTTTCGTTATTACATGAAAGGGTAATTTTGAGGGGTGTGATTTGAAGTTTAGTGAGTATGATCAATTTGTGACGCCTAGCCTAGTTCCCTATTGATATAGTAAACAACCAACATACCACTTTTGATTCTATAATAGTGGTACACTTCAAATTTATAGTATTGATAATATATAAGATTTAGAATATCAAAAAAATATCTTCTATAAAAATTTGAACTTTTCATAAATGTAATTAATAATTTTATAAAACGTTTAATGGTGTAGGAAAACCATGTAATACTGAATGAGAAACATTCCTAAAGTCTTCGAGCATTTCTACCTCCATCTTAGCTTTGGTCGGAGTTGTAGCCCAACATTCCAGATCTCCTTCCCTTCTCCATTCCTTCTCCATTACTTGAAAAATATGTTGGGTGAGTGGTTGATCAACGCTCAATGAGTACGAAGACTAGTTATTGGGCCGTTCATGATATCGATTGTAAACCCCGCCCTTTGGAGTTAAGAAAAACTGGGGAAAGAATCGGTCAAACCGATTGAGAAAATCAAACTGGTTCACAAACCCCGATCATCAGAGAATGGGAAAATTGGGAAATTTATAACTCCCGAGTGACCCAAAGGAACTTATGATGATTTGGGAGAGAAAATTAGACTGGTTCAGGTGAACCGGATCCAAACCAATTTGAATCACTATTGAACCGGATGCTAAATTCATTTTTCTAGGTGGCTTAGAAATTTTAAATTTGAGAATTGAGGTCATCATTGGATAGAGAATGAATTTAGATAAATTTAGAAAATTTTAATTTTGAAAAACTCGGTCGAATTGGGCATGAACCGGCCGGTTTAAGTGTTGAACCCGGTTCGGAACAGTGTTATCTTTTTCCTTCAGATGACGACACTGTTCACTTGCTGAAAATTGAACAACGCCAATAAAGAAGAAACGTTTTCGTTCAGTATGTTTCATGCCATCAATGACTATTATTAAGGTTTCAAACGGACGGTCGGAGAGTCCACAAGCTCCCTATATAAAGAGCCATTCTCCATTCATCCTCCACATACCTGAAAACCTCACTCTCTCTCAGCTACTCAGTTTTTCGACAAAGCTCGAACCAGAGCTCCGACATAGGGTCTTTTCTAAGCCAAAGAAGGTGTGGTCGGGTTCCTTAGACTCGGGGAGAAGTCAGCTAAACGGTGGTAGTCTCCAATATCTCTGAGGATCGTCGGAGAAGCGCCAGTGTGATTGAATAGTTAAACAACTCTAGCAGACTGAAGCTGCCCTATTTCTATTGAGATGAAATCAGCTAATTCAAGCACTCCACATGCCAAACCAAGCTCTTCCAACACTCCCTTAGCCCTCCTATAACTGAATTAGAGAGGAAAGGTAAGCCAATTTGGCTCCACTCTGTGAATTTTGATTGATGTTAGAGCGAGAACCGATGAATCTTTACTAACCGAATTCTCCCTCAATTCGACATGAATTGAGGTGATTCTTGATTCTAAGAGAAACCTTAGGATGAAAGCTATCTGTCTAGATCAAAAGCTCGGACTGCCGCACCCGCGACGATAAGCTTTCAAAGCTTTCTCTCTATAAGTCCAATTTTCCGGTGAAGCTCCGTTTGAGCTCATTCTGGCATCAATTCATGCGATTCAAAGTGCAATTGAATCATATGGATGTGTAGGAACTCCAATCCACCTTCAATTTCAACAATTAACTTCGATTGATCGGTCAATTTGATGAAATCAAATCCGGTCAAGTTAAAAGGTTGAAATTAGGGAAAATTTGAGGATTTCAAAAATTCGAAGGACTAAAGTGTAATTTCCTAAAATTGAGGGACAATTGGTCATGGAAAAGATGTTGGAGGACCAATTGGTCAATTTTTGGAATTATTGGGGTCAATTTTACCATTTTTGTAAAGTAGGGCCAAAATGGTAATTTTGGAAAAGTTGGGGACCAAATTGGGAATTTGGGAAACTTGAACCCCTTTTTGTAATTTTGAATAAATTGAGGTTCCAAAGTAAAATTTTGAAGTTTCGGGACTCAATTTGGGGAAAAATTAGCATTAGGAATCTAAATTTAAAGAAAAGGAACTTTAGGGACCTGATTACAAATAATTGAAAAGTCTAAGTATTTTATCCATTTATGATGAATGAAGGCTATTAGGCCAAAGGATAATGTACAATAATGTTCATATCATGTAGGAACATGAAGTATCAGGAACGCCAACCAAGACAAGCTCGTGTGAAGGCAAAAATTCGGTTAAGAGGAATTCATTGCATTAACGATTGAGTGAGAATTTTCACATCATACCCGATTGAAATAATAAATACCCCCGAACTTAAAACCCACTATTATATTAAATTTTTAACATTACACTAGGATGGGGTGATGTAAAAATTACGCAAAAAAAACTATTTATTTATTGTAAGTAAATCATACTCTGTTAGTATGATAGACTTACTAGAAGGAAGTGGAAAACCCATTTACCGATTGTAAGCGGAGATGTCATCACACCCGGTTGGCATGATAGACGAATGAAAAGATTATTTTTTCGGAAGTGCTCTCCCCTGATTGTGTTCCACTACTTAAAAATTTTGGGAGATCTTTTTTATAGGAGCTCAAATAACTCATATAGATCGGAGGCCTTGATTTTAGAACTTGGGGGCTAGAATGCCCGATTTTGAAAATCTCGTACAGTGGGCCCAAGGCTAGTTGGCACGAGCAAGAGCTTGTAAACAAACATAAGATTAAGCCATGAAAACTTTAATGAATGATGTATTTGTCCATAGTACCAAGACAGGACCGACATACTCGATAGACTAGTGGCAGTGCGACAAGATAGGTTAATGGACCAGTCAAGACAAACAGTTGTAGGTCGAGTTGAGAGACGGGGTCGTTGGACCAGTGGCACAAAAGATTAAATGGCTTATGAGAAAAACTATTGTTTTTGCATGCATTGAGGTTCGGGACCATCAAGATTCCCAAGAGCGATAGTGATGTGTCCTAGGAGCTACTAGACGACATGGTGGAGATAAAAATAGTTTGTCGTGCCAGCAGTCGGGGAAGCTCGACATAGCTTCATGCGCACGAGACCGAGGTGGGGTCGGAATGAGGTCTCTGTCCTCATATTGACACGAAGTTTTCTTTTGGGATTGAGGGTTGGATGTCATGTACATCCACTCATTCTGAGGGTAGAAGTGGACGGGCTTCTATCTAGGTGGTCGGTAAAGTCGTTTCGACACCACAAGTGGGTGCAATGGACAGGCTGCCTTGTGAATGTGTGATACCTTCAAGATGAAGGGCGTGTGTTGGTTGCTAAACATAATGTTTGTGGTAATTGATGAGTAATGATTTTGAAAACCGAGATTTTGAGTATGAAATAATCTTAAAGGAAATAAGGAGTCTAGCACACTCCAATTCAAAAATATTTTATTAAAACTTTATTTTTTTAAAACAACTATTCACTAAGTTGTAAATACTTACCCACCCTTTTTATCCCTTTTCAGGAATAGAGAATGACTAGGAATAACACCAACATTTACCCTCTTTCAAGTATGCTTAATTTCTCTTAAGCTTACATTATTATTGATATATGTTATTCTAGGGAACAAGGTTGAGATTTTGCCTAGCTCCTCTTGAATTAAAGAAGGGGGAAACCCCTCTTGAACCAAGGGAATGGCGGGTTGCTCACGGGGATCCGACCAAATCAGGTCGGGGCGTGACATCGATGTTCTCTCTACTCAAAATGACCAATAGGGAGTTTTATAATTTTTTCCCTTTCCATTTTCTAAAACTATTTTTAAAAATCAATTGTCCCCATTGTGAAGTATTTTTAACATGTTATTTACGATGATTCAACTCTAAAACCACTGTTGATATCTTTTCATAAAGTTCTATAACTTCTTTTTCTCAATGAGAAGTACTCATTTCAAATCTTAGTAGTTTTACCCAAACATACATAATCGATCAAAAGTATGGTTGTATCACACAATCAAAAGTTCAAACCTACATATTCAATAAAAAATATGGTTGTATCACACAATTAAAAATCACTTATAAGACTATTTAGAAATGGTGAGTGAATAAATACATGTGAGTATATCATCATAGTTTATAAACATAAAATAGACCACTCATATAAATATGTCTCACCATCAATTATTTAGGTGACCATAACTCCCCAACTCCAAGTTAAAATATGGGCCCCCATCCCGCTAGCCTTATTTAATTCGAGTTCGAACCATTTTTTTTATTTTATTTATTTAAACAATTTACCTATAAAATCAATATATCCTTAATTGGATATTTATTTATAATTTTTATAATTCCAAATAATACCAAAATACACAATCTGTATATATTTTAGATTTTTTCTTGTATTATTGTGGTGAATGTAGGTCTAATTTGGGAACATGTATTTTGACAACCTAATGATCATCCTTAATTAGAAAGAACTTACTAGCTCACTAAGGTTAATAGTCACTTTTAGGATTTTCCATGGCATTTGCAGCTACTTGCTTCATAAATCGGTGATGTGGAAATTACGCGAAAAAATTACTTAATGGTTATAAGTAGATCATACTCTGTTGGTATGATGGACTTCTTGTAAGGAAGTGAAAAACTCGTTCACCGATTGTAAGCGGAGATGTCATCACACCCGGTTGGAATGATAGACGAATGAAAAGATTATTTTATAGAAATGCTCTCCCCTAATTGTGTGCTACTACTTAAACTTTTTGGGAGACCTTCTTCACAGGAGCTCGAATAACTCATATAGTATAGATGCATCAGTTTTGGAACTTGGAGGCTAGAATGCCCGATTTTGAAAATCTTGTACAGTGGGCCCAAGGCCAGTTGGCACGAGCAGGAGCTCATAAACAAACATGAGATTAAGGCATGAAAACTTTAATGAATGATGTGTTTGGCCATGGTACCAAGACAAGACCGACATACTCGAAGGACTAGTGGCAGTGCCACAAGATAGGTCGATGGACCAGTCGAGATAAATAGCTGTAGGTTGAGTTGAGGGTAGGGGTCATTGGACTAGTGACACCAAAAAAATTAAATGGCTTATTAGGAAAACTATTGTTTTATGCATGCACTAAGGTTCGGGACTATCAAGATGCCCAAGAGGGATTGTGATGCATCCTAGGGGCTACTAGACGACATGGTGGAGATAAGGGCAGTTTGTCGTGCCAGCAGTGAGGGAAGCTCGACGTAGCTTCATGCGCACGAGACCGGCTCGGGGTTGGGATGGGGTCTCTATCCTCATACATACATAGAGTTTTCTTTCAGGATTGAGGGTCAGATGTCGCGTACAACCACTCATTCTTAGGGTAGAAGTGGACGGGCTTCTATCTAGGTGGTCGGTAAAGTCGCTTCAATGCCACAAGTGGGTGAAGTGGACAGGCTGCCCTACAAATGTGTGATCCCTTCATGATGAAGGGCGTGTGTTGGTTGCTAAATACACTGTTTGTGGTAAATAATGAGTAATGGTTTTGAAAACTGAGATTTTGAGTATGAAATAATCTTAAAGGAAATAAGGAGTCTGTTTGGCACACTCCAATTCAAAAATATTTTATTGAAACTTTTTTTTAAACACCCATTCAGTGAGTTGTAGAAACTCGCCCACCATTTTTATCCCTTTTTAGTAATAGAGAATGACTAGGGATAACACCAGGATTTACCCTCTGCCAAGTATGTTTTATTTCTCTTAAACTTGAATTATTATTGATATAAGTTATTATAGGGAACAAGGTTGAGATTTCGCATGGCTCCTCTTAAATTAAAGAAGTGGGAAACCCCTTTTGAACTAAGGGAGCGACGGCTTGCTCACGAGGATCCGACCAAACCGGGTCAGGAAGTCTTATTGATGTTCTCTCTACTCAAAATGACCAATAGGGAGTTTTATAATTTTTTTCCTTTCCATTTTCTAAAACTATTTTTAAAAATCAATTGTCACCATTGTGAAGTATTTTCAACATATTCTCTACGATGATTCAACACTAAAACCACGGTCGATATCTTTTCGTAAAGTTTTATAACTTCTTTTTCTCAATGAGAAGTACTCATTTCAAATCTTAGTAGTTTTACCCAAACATACATAATCGATCAAAAGTATGGTTGTATCACACAATCAAAAGTTCAAACCTACATATTCAATAAAAAATATGGTTGTATCACACAATCAAAAGTCACTTATAAGACTATTTGGAAATGGTGAGTGAATAAATACATGTGAGTATATCATCATAGTCTATAAACATAGAATAGACCACTCATATAAATATGTCTCACAATCAATTATTCAGGTGACCATAACTTACCAACTCCAAGTTAAAATATGGACCACCATCTCGCTAGCCTTATTTAATTCGAGTTGGAACCATTTTTTTAATTTTATTTATTTTTAAACAGTTTACCTATAAAATCAATATATCCTTAATTGGATATTTATTTATAATTTTTATAATTCCATATAATACCAAAATTCACAATTTGTATATATTTTAGATTTTTTCTTGTATTACCGTGGTGAATGTGGGTCTAATTTGGGAACATGTATTTTGACAACCTAGTTATCATCCTTTATTAGAAAGAACTTGCTAGCTCATCAAAGTTAATAGTCACTTTTAGGATTCTCCATGGTATTTGCAGCTACTTGCTGGATAAATCAGTGATGTGGAAATTACACGCAAAAACTACTTACCGGTTGTAAGTAAATAATACTTGGTTGGTATGATGGACTTCCTGAAAGGAAGTGAAAACCCCGTTTAGCGATTGTAAGGGGAGATGTCATCACATCCGATTGGCGTAATAGACGAATAAAAAGATTATTTTGTCATAAGTGCTCTCCCCTAACTGTGTGTCACTACTTAAACTTTTTGGAAGACCTTTTTTACGGGAGCTCGACTAGCTCATATAGGCCACATACCTCGGTTTTGGAACTTAGGGGCTAGAATGTTCGATTTTGAAAATCTCATACAATAGGCCCAAGGCCAGTTGGCACGAGCAGGAGCTCGTAAACAAACATGAGATTAAGCCATGAAAACTTTAATGAATAATGTGTTTGGCCATTGTACCAAGATAGGACTGACATACTCGATGGATTAGTGGTAGTGCGATAATACAGGTCGATAGACCAATCAAGACAAACAGCTGCAGGTCGAGTTGAGGGTCGGGGCCGTTAGATCAGTGGCACCAAATATTAAATGGAATATGAGAAAAACTATGATTTTGTGCATACACTGAGGTTTGAGACCATCAAGACGTCGAAGAGGGGTAGTGATGCGTCCTAGGGGCTACTGGACGACATGGTGGAGATAAAGACAGTTTGTTGTGCTAGAAGTTAGGGAAGCTAGACGTAGCTTCATGAGCACAAGACTGAAGTGGGGTTAGGATGAGGTCTCTGTCCTCATACGGACACGGAGTTTTCTTTCGAGATTGAGAGTCAGATGTCGCGTATATCCACTCATTCTCAGGGTAGAAGTGGACGAGGTTTTATCTAGGTGACTAGTAAAGTCGCTTTGATGCCACAAGTGGGTGTAGTTGACGGGCAACCCTGCAAATGTATGATCTCTTCATGATGAAGGGCGTGTGTTGGTTGCTAAACACACCGTTTGTGGTAAATGATGAGTAATAATTTTGAAAACTAAGATTTTAAGTATGAAATAATCTTAAAGCAAATAAGGAGTCTAGCACACTCAAATTCAAAAATATTTTATTGAAACTTTATTTTTTTAAACACCCATTAACTGAGTTGTAGAAACTCACCCACCATTTTTATCCATTTTCAAGAATAGAGAATGACTAGGGATTACACCAGGATTTACCCTCTTTAAGGTATGTTTAATTTCTCTTAAGCTTGCATTATTATTGATATATGTTATTTCAGGGAACAATGTTGAGATTTCGTATGGTTTCTCTTGAATTAAAGAATGGGGAAACCACTATTGAACCAAGGGAGCGGCAGGTTACTCACGGAGATTCGACCAAACTGGGTCAGAACGTGACATTGATATTGTCTCTACTCAAAATGACCAATATGGAGTTTTATAATTTTTTTTTACTTTTCATTTTCTAAAACTATTCTTAAAAATCAATTGTGGGGTATTTTCAACATGTTCTCTACAATGATTCAACACTAAAACTGATATTAATCAAATTGGGCATGCTGTGATTCACAAGTTAAGGGCCCAAAGATTTGAAGAAGCATTAAATGGACTAATTGGAATTGAAGAAACCCAAGTGGAAGCCCAAAGGAAGAGTCCAATAATATCTGAAGCCCGAAGAAAGAGCCCAATAAGATCTCAAGCCCAAAAGAAGATCTTAAGAAGATAATTCAAATTTGAAATTGAAATTTGAATTTAAAGTGGGAGATTTATCATAAATCTTCTAGAAGATTAAATTAGTAAACAATATATTTTCTAGATATGATCAAGAAATATATTAGCAATAATTTTTATATGGTTGGCATGTCAACCCCAATATTTTATTTCCTTATTTATATAATTGCTAATATTTTCAAGTGCCTATAAAAGGCTAAATTTAGACCATTGTAGACAGATCTTTGATTTCAAATTTTATTGTGAGGATTATGTCTTCTTTCTATTTTGAGAGAACTTTTGAACTTATCAGGTTTTTTACTTGTGGTGTTTAAGCAATCAGACTTATCACCAGGGTTTTCTAAGAGCTCTTCTTAGAGGTGTTTGGTGTGGCGTCTACTTATATCCATACCTTGTTTTCTCAACCAAACAAGGTATATTCCATTCTTTTTACTTGCGTCGTGAAAGTCTTGGGGTCTATTCCATATTTGGTGTAGGGTGTCGTTAGTATATTGGCCGGGTTCGCATCAGTTGGTATCAGAGCACACAGTTGCATGACAAGTTCCATACTATCCTTTCAATTTTCATTCTATTTTCTTATCTTTTACCTATTTCTATCCGGTATAAAAAAAATCACAAAAAAAAATCTTTTTTTCTCCTATCCAGTTATACTTATTTCTACTTTTAGTCTCTATAAAAAAAAATCTCATCTTTTTTATCTACTTTCTTTATAATAGAAAAAGCCAAAAAAAATTCGTGATAAAAAAGGCGTGCAAAAAAAAGTTAAAAGAAAAAGGGGAAAAAAAGAATAATAAAAGGCAAAAAGGAAAAAAAAGCACAAAAGTATATATTTAGTATCTTATTCGTTCTACTCTATTAGATTTTATTTTTCTTCCTATATTTGTTTAATATTCCCATACCTTACACTGAAATCCTTTTTAGAATTACTTTTTTAAACTCTCTTGATTTGTCTTGATTGTTCCTCAAGTTGAACTGCTTCATGAAAACGATTTGTTCTTGAGTTCAATTAAAATTGAAAGAAGACATATGAGTGGAAAAAAGTATGAGTGTTTTAAATCTTTAAGAAAAAGCCATTTGAGTGTTAAACAAGAGTGTTTGAGAGAAACATGTGAGGGAGAGTTGCGAGGTTCTTTTGTTTCTAACAATTGGCAGGATTACAATTTACAACAAAGAGGAGACACATGGAAAGAAGCCAATTTCCCTCAGCCCATTCAAAATCTAGATTGGAAAGCCATGATGAAACAAGTTATAAAGTCTGAATTTGAGCCACTTCACACACAAATGGATCACTTGGAGGAAGGTGTGAGACGTCGTTCACATCAACATACTTTCGTTGAACAACAACCTTGGGGCTTTCAATCTAGGCATTTCGATACTCAAGAACTCGAGGAATTTGCAGATCTTCAAGTTAATTGTGATAGTGTCGGACACGATTCCATCAATCAATGTACTCCAATTGAAAGGCCATGGATTGATGACGTCATGGACAACCAACGTGAGAATCTATTTCATACTCGTTCTATGAAAAATAGAGTTTGTTCTATTATCATAGATGGAGGAAGCTGCACTAATATGGCTAGCACCGAGCTTGTGGAGAAGTTGGCATTACCTACATTGAAGCATCCGAAGCCTTATCAAATTCAAAGATTGAACGATCAAAACAAACTCGAGGTAACCAAGCAAGTGTTGGTTTCATTCTTTATTGGAAGATATAAGGATGAGGTATTATGTGATGTGGTGCTAATGCAAGCATGCCATATTCTATTGGGACAACCTTGGAAGTTTGATTGTCAAGTTACACATGATAGATTAACAAATAGGTACTCATTTGTGATGCATAATAGACCGATATCTCTTGTACCTTTGACTCTACAGTAAATACATGAGGATCAATTGAAAAAGAAAAAGGCAAATGAAAAGAAAATAGCAGAAAAACAAGAAGAGATAAAAGCCATAATTGAAAAGAAAGATATAAAAGGCAAAGTTGAAAAGGAAGAAAGAGAAATAGAAGAGAGAAAAGCCAAAATTGAAAAAAAAAGTTATAATTGAAAAGAAAGTGAGTAAAAATAATTTTATAAGTTCACATGTACTTACAGTACATATATATAAGGATATATTTTTAAATACTAACCCCATTGTCAGATATCTGACGAGCAATATTATTTTTTTTTTGCAGGAATTCAAGCATGTTCCAATGAAGATATCTCGTGGTTTAGCACTAACTCAAGCAATCAAGCATCAAACTCAACATCAAGTCATAAAGCTGATGGAACAGATAATTGTACCAAGGAGAATTAATCCACTAGTTATGCAACTATCCAAAAGGGGTAAAACTTGTCAAGCATACATTGATTGTCGAGTTATTGAGAATACCCAGGTATATTTTCGATACTCTATGCCTTATTTAGATCATATGTTAGATGATTTGTATGGATCTTATTTGATTGCCAAAATAAATTTTAAAAGTGAATATAATAAAATTCAAATTAAAGATGAACATAAATTGAAAAACTCATTAAATACAAAACCTAGTTTATATGAATGGTTAATTATGATTTATTGTTTAACCAATACAACTAATATTTTTACGAGGTTATTATTTGCTTTTATTGAAAAGTTTATTGATGCATGTTTTGATGATATAATAATATATAACATTTCCTTATATAAACATAAAATATATTTAAAAGTGGTCTTAAATATTTTTAGGAAATATATGTTATTTTCTAATTTTAGGAAATATATATATTGTATTAATAATCTTATATTTCCTAAATATGTTGCTATTTCTAAATGGATTGTAATTAAAAAGAAAATTAAGGCAACTCAAGATTGGCCAACACATTATTTGGTAAGTGAGATGAGAAGTTTTCTTAGATTTACTTATTTTTATATGGATTATATTACTAAATTTAATAGACGTCCTATAAATCTCACTTTATTTTTAGAAAAAAATATTTTATTTAAATTATGTGATGTGTAAGAAAATATATTCAAATATTTAAGGGATAAACTAACTAGTTTCCATTTTATTGCATTACCTAACTTTTCTAAATTATTCAAACTTAATTGTGAAGTATCAAAAATAGGCAGTGTCACGTCCCGACCCGATTTGGTCGGATCCCCGTGATCAACCCGCCACTCTCCCGGTTTATTAAAGGGTTTCCCCTTATCGTAAACCGTAAAGAGTAAGGCGTCCTTTAACTTGCACCTTTTTCCTGAAATAGCATAATCAAAACTGTATGAAATTTAAAACTTTACATAGCTATCTTACAAGCATCTTAGTTGATAGTCTTTAAGGGGAGGCTTTCCGAGATTTCCTGAAAGGGATATAAGGGAGGGGGTGAGTACGACTACTCAATTTATTGGTTATTTATGAGGTCACCCATCCTCACACTACTCTCAAGTAAGCACGCTTAACTTTGAAATTCTTATGGAATATAGTTCACCTGAACTAATTTGGTTTTTGTTTTCTAGTTTGTCTTAAGTTTCTTTTCCAATGTTTAATAAATCCTTTGTATCAACCGAAAGTTGTAAATTTTCATATTGCTTATTCCCAATTGTAAACTGGTTTGGTTTTCTTATTCGGTTTAACCGGTTCTTTTCCCGGTTTTCCTTAACTCAAATGTGCGGGGTTTACAGGCAGTGTAGATATATTGATTATATATTTTAGTGAACAGTTGAGCAAAGTAGCCTTCAACTATCCTACCTATGATAATGAGATATTTATGTTTTCTCAACCTCTACAAATATGGCAGCTAAGGCAAAAAGAATCTATTATTCACATGAATCATGTATTTGATTTGCATATTAAGAGTAAGTATAGGTTGAAGAAGCGTCATGCAAGGTTGGTAGTTTTTATCAAGACTTTTTCATATGTGATCAAGTATAAACAAGGTATAAAATATATCGTTTCCAATTCACTATCACGAAGGTACGCTGTGTTTATAATCCTTGATAGTAAATTTCTTGGTTTTGATTATATAAAGAAATTATATGCAAATATTCTTTATTTCTATTAAGTGATTAAGAGTTGTAAAAATGATATGTTTGAAAGGTTTTACTTGGAAAATTGGTTTCTTTTTCAGGAAAATAAATTCTGCATCTCTCTATTTTCTTTGTGTGATAACGAGATCGAAGATTTGAGAACAAATCATTTTCAAGAGGGGGAGAATGATATGAATCAAATTGGGCACGTTGTGATTCATAAGTTAAGGACCCAAAGATTTGAAGAAGCATTGAATGGACTAATTGGAGCAATTGAAGAAACCCAAGTGGAAGCCCAAAGGAATAGTCCAATAAGATCTAAAGCCCGAAGAAAGAGCCTAATAAGATCTCAAGCCCAAAAGAAGATCTTAAGAAGATAATTCAAATTTGAAATTGAAATTTGAATTTAAAGTGGGAGATTTATCATAAATCTTCTAAAATATTAAATTAGTAATCAATATATTTTCTAGATATGATTAAGAAATATATTAGCAATAATTTTTATATGGTTGGCATGTTAACCCCAATATTTTATTTTCTTATTTAGATAATTGCTAATATTTTCAAGTGCCTATAAAGGCTAACTTTAGACCATTGTAGACAGCTCTTTGATTTCAAATTTTATTGTGAGGCTTATGCCTTCTTTCTTTTTTAAGAGAACTTTTAAACTTATCAGGTTATTTATTTGTAGCGTTCAAGCAATCAAACTTATTACCAGGATTTTCTAGGAGCTTTTCTTAGAGGTGTTTGGTGTGGCGTCTACTTCTATCCATACCTTATTTTCTCAACCAAATAAGGTATATTCCACTCTTTTTACTTGCGTTGTGAAAGTGTTGGAGTATATTCCATATTTGGTGTAGAATGCCGTTAGTATATTGACGGGGTTCATATCAAAAACTACGGTCAATATCTTTTTGTAAAGTTCTATAACTTTTTTTTCTCAATGAAAGTTAATTATTTCAAATCTTAGTAGTTTTACCCAAAAGTATGGTTGTATCACACAATCAAAAGTACAAATCTACATAATCAATCAAAAGTATGGTTGTATCACAATCAAAAGCTGCTTATAAGACTATTTGAAAATGGTGAGTAAATAAATAAATGTTAGTATATCATCATACTCTATAAATATAGAATAGACCACTCATATAAATATGTCTTACAATCAATTATTTAGGTGATCATAACTTACCAACTTCAAGTTAAAATATGGTCCATCCCGCTAGCCTTATTTAATTTGAGTTGGAACCATTTTTTTAATTTTATTTATTTAAATATTTTACCTATAAAATTAAGATATCCTTAATTGGATATTTATTTATAATTTTTCTAATTCTAAATAATACCAAAATTCATAATTTATATATATTTTAGATTTTTTTTTGTATTACCGTAATGAATGTGGATCTAATTTGAAAATATTTATTTTGACAGCTTAGTCACCATCTTTAATTAGAAAAAATTTGGTAGCTTATCAAGATTAATAGTCACTTTTTGCAGCTATGGCATAAATTGGTGCTATTATTTTCTGAATTTTCACTAATTAAACTCAATAATATGCTAATTATGACCTCATGTTTGGGAACCTCGACCCTATTTTCTTTTACTAAGCTTTTGGAAACAAAACTTCTTGCTATTAACTGACTTATATTTTTTTTTTGCCTAATCTATTTGAGGATGACCATGATTGAAATTGATATAGTTTTTTAGGCAAAAAAAATAGCAAGACACCCAACAAACAAGAGGGGGAAAACACGGTTTGAATTAGAATCTATCAGCAGGTTCAAGAAAGATCTATCAAATGACTCAACCTTCTACGTATTTTTAATAAATGTAAGTTGGTCTCTGTTTATGATTAAAAATTATTTTAAATTTAATAAAATAATTATAATTTATAATTAAATATAATATTATTCCTAGTTTTTTTAGTAAAAATATGAGAAGGATAAGCAGCGCCATTCTGCGCTCCCTAAAAAACGGCATTAGCATTTGCCAAACGGCAAGCCAGAGGACGGATACATGTGCATTTACGGTTATGCCCTCACTATGCTAAGACAATTACCAGATTATCCGACCCGAACGTTAAATCCACCCCTCTTTCTCTCTCTCCCCTTCGTTTCCTCTACTCATAAACTTTCCATTTCCCGGCGAATTGAGTTGGAAAATTCCATAGCAAATTCGCAGCCTCTCGTCGGCAGATTTTCTTTGAGGGTTGATCGATCGAATGATATTGATTCGATCACTGTAGGTAGATTCTTCTTCCTTTGAATCTCTAGTCACTCCGGGTATCTCCCGAAGCTCGTGTCTTGTGAGTTCATCTTTCCGGAAATGGTGTATACTTCGGAGGGGTCCGGGATGAGGGATATAAGTGGGGAAGCGGCGATTTCCAAGGCATCTCGGCCCGAGAGGTCGAAGCCTCTCCACAACTTTTCGCTACCAAGCCTCAAGTGGGGCGGCCAACGCCATCTGCGCTGTATGAAGATCGACTCTGCCAGCGCCTCCCAATCGCCGTCGTGGAGTCCGGGTATGGAGTCTACACCATCGACTACGGCACCGGGGGAAGAGCGTCGAAGGAGTGGGGAGGCCTCCATCCGGAAGTCGAGAACAGGCGGCGGGGTCAACTGCAGCGGGGAGATCAAAGCGGTGAAGGAGAGGTTCCTGTTCGATCTGAGGGCAGAGATGGACAAGATTAGGGATGAGTACCTCCGAATTGGGGCGGATCCCGGCGAGGCGGCGGAGCAGAGCAAGGAGGAAAGCCTGGTCAGGCCCTGGAATCTTAGGACAAGAAGGGCCGCCTGCAAAGCTCCGATTGGCGGGACTGACAGAGGGAAAGCTAGGGCCGGCCAATCCTTGGCTGAGGATGGGAATAGTAATCTCAGCTCTCTGCTGAAGGGGAGGGAGGAGCGTGCGAAGTTCTATCCGACGCTGAAGAGGAAAGAGATCGATGAAGACTTCGTGAAGATGACGGGCCATCGGCCTCCGAGAAAGCCCAAGAAGAGATCGAGAGCGATTCAGAAGCAGCTGGATGTGAGCGAAATTTCTCCGTTTCTTGAATTCGATCTCTTCAAATTTATTTCAGTTTGGTTTTAATCTGATCCAATCGTTTCCTCTATATGATCCTTTTTCTGTCTCGCCTGCAGATGATGGCGCCTGGTCTATGGTTGACGGAGGTCACTTTGGACACTTACAAAGTTCCTGAGATTCCCGAGAATGCTAAGGTAATTTGATATTCCTATGGCCAAACTTTTTGGACTTTTAGTGTTCCCACTGAGAAGATGCTATCAGTTCTTGATCATCAAGGGTTGATGCGGTTCTAATTTTGCATACTGTGTCTGAAATTTGGTATTTTGATTCGTAAGTCTTGGCTGGAGCTAGTATTCATGTTATTCTTACCCATTTTACTGTTTCACCTGATATGCAGAGGTAATACGATAGGTAAGTGCATAATAGCATGGATCATTGGAGGACGCTTCTAGCTGACTGCAGGGTGGTAACAAAGCGAGCCCATCATCTTTCTGAAGTGGGAACTTGATATATTGTCGATTCTAGGTTGTTGATGATGCTGGCTCATTCTTTTAGGTTAGTTCTTACTAAATTCTGTCAATCACAATAAGCTCTTCTTAGGAAGAATGGTTAGTATTCTGTTGATTGAGGTGGAGCACCTTTGACTATGGATTGTTCTTGCTTTTATCTCCTCAGCAATAAGATTCATATATTTTAGTTAGCATATACCTTTTTTCCTTTCTTTATGGCCATGAATTGCAGGGAATCGATTCTTCCACCCACAGCACTAAAACAAGAGTCTGGTCTGGGAAACTCAGAGCACAATTGCATGCTCTAGGCGCTACATAATTTTGGATTCAGTCTGACCATACCTGAGAGTTTTTTCCTTGCCAAAATTCCAAATTTTCAAGTCTTATAGAACGTAGCCCTACTTTGATACTATACCTAATATACTACCATGCTCAAAGGTCTTGGTGAGATAGGACTAATTTTAGTAGATCTCTTTAGTTGGGTAAGTGCCAATGATTTCATCATCAACTGAAGCTCGGGAAATCTGTTTCTGCCTTATGTTTAGTTTTTCTTTTTTGCTATTGAGCGCATCCTCTCTTCGGCTGAATCTCGTTTAGAATATTAGTATTGTTACTAACTATCTGCATATTCACTGTCTACCCACACACCCTTTAACTTCTTCTTATAATAGCGTAGTTTTTCCTTTTCTCCTGACCCCTCTGGAAGTTCACTAATGTAATCTCGTAGGATCTCTTTGATGCTCTATGAAGAAACTTACTGGGTAAGTGGTGATTGGTTAATAAGACAACCTGCCATTTGTTTTTGGTACTTATGAATTTAGCTTTGGAATTTCTGTATCTATTATATTGTCTGGATCTTCACTAGCCCAGTTTTGATTGTTCTTGAGAGTGAGCTTTGGATAGAAGGCGCTTCTGCTTATAGACAAAATTCTCCACATTGGAATTTTGAACATCCAGGCATTCACAATACTTGTAGTTCATGGATGATTTGAAGAATCAATTTCTACAAGGGAAAGATTTGAAGAGGAAAGAACCGATCATATTTGAGGATCATGTCTGTGAGGACCCCAGGTAAAGAATCGATCAGGGATATTATTTAATAGGAAAACTATCATAGCCAGCCAGTTGCTAAATTTTAGAACGCTTAATTGACTGAGTGTTATTCAATGCAACTCAGGTTTCAATTTCTCTATTTTTTATGAATATCAAGCTTTTTAATTTCTAAGGCTCCACGAAGGATGGTGAAAAAGTATGGAAGTTCTTTTATGGCAGGTGGTGTCGGCTTGCTTATTGTCCATGTGGGAAATACAAATGGTCTAAATGCTGAAAATGGTATAAGAATCCAATGTGTACTTCCCACATGAGACAATTGTTAGTATTGAAGGTATCTATACAAGAGATCCCAAAGAATTCCAACAAAATCAACAAGCCTGCACCAAATACAATCACATCTATTAATTTTGTTAAATACAATTTATTTAATGTACATGAATGACTTGTACTGTGTAATTCAATAATATAATTATACAAGTAATTGTTTTATTCTTTTTTATATATCTTAATCTCTACCTCTCAAAAAATTCATATGCCATTCCATGAAATCACACTTTTCATATTTTTTTTCTTTATTATGAATATGATAAGTTTTATATAATCGATTTTAATTATAATATTTAAGATGTGATCAACATATTATATGTCATGATATTCATTCATATTTATACTTAGACGTACATATTTCAAACTCTTATCATAAAAATAGAGATATTAAGATGATAAATTAGAAATAATGTTTGAAATTGATGTATTATGATGTTAAAAGATAATAAAGAAGTTTTAAAATAAACATTATATTACATAGTCTCTCAATTTTGGAGGCTCAAATTAAAAATTTAGTCATAATCATCATTAAATATATATATATAGAAAATCTATAAGATATGGAATACAAATTTATATAAAATTCGTAATATTAGAAATTATATATTATTATTTTTTTTAATTTTTATATTTATATATAATGTTATAATTTTTCATGCTTTTTCACATAATTTTCACTTTATTTTATGAATTTTGGAGTCAATAAAAATTATCATTAAATATATATAATCTAAAAGATATAGAAGACGAATATACATATATTATTCCGTATTTAAAATTCATAATATTAGAAATTACATATTATTTTTAATTATTATATTTATATCTAATGTTCTGATTTCCCTCTTTTTTTTTCCAAGTTATTTTAACTTTCTTTTATGACATTTGGAGTCAAAATTTTCTCTCTTTATTGGAACAACTCTGGGATGGGGCTAGTACAAGTATGGCATCCAAAAGATGATATCTCTATTATCACACGCGTATATTGAGTGAATTCACATAATATAATAAAATTTAAATTATATATAATTATATAAAAAAATCCTAATTTAAAAATATATTTTATTTGGTGAGACTCAATATTAAAGAGTATGGTTCTATTTTAGGAGAAATAATCTAACAAATCCGATGATAATCGGAATGGAATCATATTAGCTTATGATAATCGGATTAGATCCCTGGATGACATTATAATGAATCGACTATTTTTTTACCTAATAATAAACTAAAATTTATTTTATTATAAATGAGCATATAACTATCATCTAAATTTTAAAATAAAAGAGTTTTATTAACTAATTTAATATAAAATATATTATATATTTAAATTTATATTATAAATTTAATTGAAGAAAAAATTTAAAAATTTAAATTTTAAGCAGGTTAAAATATTTATTTATATTAAAATATTTTTATTTTAAATAAATAATAAAATTAAGAATAGATTAATTAGTAGAGTATTAATTTATTATAATTTAAATACAATTTTTAAGATAATATATTTTAATTATCAAATTCCATTTTAACAAATAAATTTGAATACTTTTAAATTATTTAAACGATTCGTTTTCAAAAAAACAAATTATCAAAACTCGTTGTATTTATCCAATTATCAAATCCAAATGTATTAAAATGCAAATGAGATCTCAATTATTATAATACTTAATAAATTGCTTGACGAGATTCTCCACGGGTAAATAGCCTAAAAAGTTACTTTATTTTCAAAATATACATGATTTTAGTAATAACTTAGAAAATTATGCTATTTTGTATTTTTTTTCACAAAGTATAAGTATATGTCTACATATACTTTATTTAGTTCCCAAACTAAATACCAACTATTGTGTTTTTTTTTGTAGACACTAGATTTTTTTTTATATTTTTAAACAATTGTATAGTCATAATATTCTTATATGCAATTTATCCCTTCCAACATTTATTAAGATATAAATTAGTGGTGCCAAATACTCTGACCATTTAAATAATTTTATTTTTCTATAATTTATTACTATTTATATTATAATTATAATTATATTTTTTGTTTTTAAATTTTTTAATTCCATGCAATTTGTATGGATGTGGAAGCTATTAAAGTTTGTGTTAGGACAAAACATTTGAATTTAACCTAAAATGGTTTATAATATGGCTAAAATGATTGCATATCTAAGTTTCTGACCCTAATAAATATTAGATTAAAATATCAAATACGACTCGAACTAAAAGGGGGTAAAGACTTATTTCAATTCAGTTTAGTTGAAAATATTAGTTATATGTGAGTGAGAATAAAGGCAAGATACTTATATAAAATTGTGTAAAATGATATGTAAAATTTGATATTACAACTTAAATATATCCTTGGATACACTAGGATAAATTATTGAAATTTTAAATTAATTATAATATTGATATAGTATTAATAATTAATAGATAAATAAACCTAATTATCATAAATTAAAATTTTAAGGAAAAAGTATAATAGTAAATTTGGCAATAAACATATGGCAATTCCTAAATTTATTACTACTTTTATTTAATTTTTATAAAAATTTACATGGATTTTAGGTTTAGTTTATATCTAAGATGATTGCCAATTTTGCCTGTGTGATTGATAGAATCATGTTGTCTGCATCTTTCCCTCTATATATACTTGTCTTATAATTACAAAGCAATCAATTGCTTTACACCAAATGGATTATGTACTTAGACTAGAGAATGGTTGAGTGAACTCTAGCTAAACACCAAATTAATCAAATTAGGCTGCATGATTCTAGCGGTTGATGTATACATCAAACTTTTCTATGTTTGACCAAAATTATTGCAGTCCGCCGCCCCGTCCCCACTAACACGGCTAACTCTCTTGCCTTCGGAGGTGTTCTTGGATTGAAGTTCTATACTTTGGTTTCTCAAGCATTGTCTTATTCTTGTTGAGTTCTAGGCCTGCTGAGGTGGAGTAAGAGTTGCAGGCTTAGATGGACTAACTACCTCAGGCCAGGGATTAAGAGAGACAACTTCACCCCTCATGAAGAAGGGATGAACATCCACCTCCAAGCTTTATTGGTTAACAAGTAATCTTCATCCTGCATTTTTTTAGAGGGTTCTAAACATCTCTGTTCAAATTCCTGCATAAATTGTAACTTAAAACATGTTAACCAACTCAGCATTTATTAAGAGTCTCATGTTTTCTGTCTTTACAAGACAACTTTGATCATCATCAATGTTCTTCTAGCGCAAGTCAATACAACCATCCAATCATCTCTAACCATAAAGTCAAATAGAGGCTTTTCTCTCTCTTTTTTTTGTGTGTATGAATGAAGCAAGAGACATAGAAAAACATTTTATTTTCTTAATCTGTAGTTTTATCTTCACTGGTCCAATCATGTCAAGATGCTGTAGAGATACTTTCTTCAGACACCCAGATCAAAATACAACTTAAGATCTTATTCAACAAATAGAGGTTTGATGCCGAAACGAAGAAGAAAACACAAGGTAAAAAGATGGGGAAAAGGGAAAGTGTCATGAAAGTCTTGCAAGTCATATGGCAGGAAGGGGAAACCTGTGATCTCATTTTAACATTTCGGTTTTCCTCTAACAATAATGAGGACTTTTGGGTCCTCTTGTCTTTCTGATTCATCAGTATGATTCAAAATATGTTTGAGAATCGAGATCTTACTTGTTCGATGTCCATTTAAGATTTGGTTTTATTCGTCTCATGAGGAAGAAGATGTATATGGGTGGACCCTGCTTTCTTTTTCAAGCTCGGGTGACTTCTATCATTTAACCAGCTCATCTCCCTTCATCTTGACGTGTCTCCATTACAACATCTCGTGGTCATCAACTTTTTTCGCAAGTAGCCATGATCCGAGTCGGGTCCTTTTTTGAAGGACTCGGGCTGCGAGTCCTTTCCAAAGTGCGCGGGTGCAGGTCTATCAGAAGGACTAGACGTGTCCTTTTTATTGGGCCCGAGTTGGGTCCGGGTTCTGGAATTGAAGTTCGGGTTCGGGTCTATGGTCCTGAAGTTTAGGTCTACTCGAGTCCAGGTCCAGTAGACTCGAATTTCGGGTCGGGTGCAGATTTGCCAAAAATTCATCCCGACTCGAACTATTGACAAGTATAGTTTCGATAAATGAAAGTATATTTCTTAATTAATCAACCATCTAAAATCTAGCAATTATTAGGTATTAGATTTACAAATAAGAAAAAAATTAAAAAATTTATTTAGAAATTATATTTACATAGCTAGTTAATCATATATGTCTATTTTATAAAATTTAAGAATTATTGATACACATTTTGTTTGAATGTAAATGATATCCATAAGTTTTGATTTATTTGTTTTTTAAGATTATAATATAATAAGAAATATTGTCCAATTTATGTAATGGTTTTGAGATAAAATGCACCCATCTAGAATAGATGGGTAGAATAGGGTAAGTTAATTGGGGCGAATGGTGATAATCTGCTCATAAATATGAAAAGAGAGGAAAAAAATGCATTTTATCAAAATTATACGTCTTCCTATCATCAAATTGTTTTTACCATCAAATTATTTTTACCATATAAACTAATTTGCATATTTATTTAGAATACATGAGAAGCTGCTACCATCACACTAGATATTCAACCAATACACTTAAAATATATTTTGAGCGAGAATGATAAAAACCAACCATTGGTACTCATAATATTAATTGTAATGATCAGTTTTACCTCTTGAATTTATGGTGTAATAGAGACGAATGTACTTCAAATGTAAAAACTATTATAGTAGATTAAGATAATACACATTTGATATAACATACTTATTTAGTAATATTAAAATATTTATTAGCTATTTTAATAGTATTGAAGTTAAACTAATAAGTGAGCAATTAAATAGTTATGATATTTTAGCAAAATTATAACGAGAGCGGTATGGGTGAGCACTCTAAATACCATGCTTAAATAATTACAAGTTTTAATTTATAAAGAATCATTAAATCATGTAATTCACTCATAAATCATCTTTTACTAATTATTGAATAAATAAATTTATATTATGTACAAAAATATTAGGAAGAGATTTGTACATGAAAACGCATAGAAAAAACTCTACTATAGATATTAGTTTTGAGAAATCCCTAATGGCCTTCCATACCTCAGGACATGCAACGGAAAAAAGAGCACGTGGAGGATAAATATGAAATTACAAATCATAGGCATAACAATAACATATTCAGTTTCAATTGAGGAAATTGCCCACTAGCATGGTCCATCCCTCTCCCACCTGAGGAGTATCCCCGACATTGTCTCGTGAGCCTGCCTGCTGCTGCCGCCGTTCACTTTTTTCACCGTGACGGTACGTGCTTTATTCACCGTGACGGTACGTGCTTTTTTCACCGATGCACCATTTCTATGTCCCTCCATCAATTCCAAGACAAATTAGTTAAATCTTGCACTGCTAATAACTACATATGAATTTCTTTGCACTTGTGTTAGGGCATGAAAATTTTGAATTAAACATACTAAATTCGGCCTAACATTCCTAATGGGGTCATTATAAATTTCATACTACGACACAAACATATGAAATTCTTTGCAAGCACGACATAACAATAGGATAGAAAATGCCAAAAATAGGGTGTCTGATGGACCCACATTGTATATGTAAAATGGAACCAAGTTTCCATCCATCTATACTAACAATCATTAGAGGTAAAAAAAGACAGCCATATTCAAATTATTGGATCAAAAGATTTGGTATAAAGAAGAGAGAAAAGGGAAAAAAAAGCAAAAGGAGAAGAAAGAAGATAGATTCCTCCTTCATCCATCTCAATCTTCACTCAATTCGACAGGGTGGGTTATGATAGGAGGTGATGGTGGTGGTGTTGCAAGTTCGGCTGGTTTGTGCCAGCAGTCCAGGATGGTGATGAATGGGTCAGCTATGATGCCTAGTGGGCTACCCGATTAGATTAGATTAGATGGAGCATAATATAGTATATTTGGGTGGAATCTTTCTAGTGTTACCGCCCAGGCCAGGCGTGGTATACATGCATCAAATCATTAAGGTTAAAATTCACAGCAGAGAGCATAAAGGTACGGCATGGGAACCAGTGAAAGTGATGGTGATGGGAATGGAGTAACGGATTGTGGCATTACAATTAAAAACTGTGACGTCACGACAAGGAGACCAATCATCATTTCTTCTTCTTCCTCCTGACCTTCCCGTTGCAGAACAGAGAACCTAGCCTGAACAAATTTACCGTCCCAATGGAGATGCTTGGCTGGAAATTCAGCACTGGGTTTATCCTCACCCCATTTCCGTAAACTCTCCGCTGCTCCTGCGGATTCGCATTGCCCTTCTGCTCCTGCTGCAAAGAGCCGTACGAGTAAGGCATCCCAAAGCTCGAGGACGACGACCTCCTCGCCGGGACAGACTGCTGCCTCCGGAAGCTCTGTCCCTGCCTCTGGCTCTCCTTCGAGATCTCGTTTTGCTTTGGATTAATGGCTGATCCAGTCGAATTGCTCCGCGATAGGAAGTGCAGCGATCGGATCAGGCCCCTGCTCCGGTTGATCTCGTAGTTGAGGCTGTTGCTCCGTTTGAACTGCCAGAATGATTTCGGCGGCGGCGTCTGGTCCTCGGCCTCTTCTGTGTCGGAGCTCGAGAGCAAGAACTCCTTCAGCCGCTTCTTCTCGGAAACGACGGGCGGCACCGGCTCTTGACGGTCTCGGGGAGGATCCACCGCGATGAACTTTGCCTTCTTGATCTCGCCGGGGAGAATCTTTCCGCCGGAGAAGAGCTCCTCCGCCGAAGAGAGCTCTTGGACGAAAGCCGACGCGGCGGCTGCCCCGATACCGAAGTCGAAGTTCGAGCTGGATTCCAGGAAGTAGCCATCCAACCGGCGGTGGCCGTCTTCCACGGGGACGACCCCATCATCACAGTCCTTGAGGTCGTGGGAGAAGGAGATCCTTGGACTGAGCCCTGGACTGGAAATCTCCGGGCAGACATCGACTGCCATGGATTTGATTTTATCCTCGTAATGTCCGTTAAGGAAGCTCGATCAGGTTTCACATCCTGGGAATCTGAGGAGTGCCGCCAACCCAAAAAAATGAAAAAAAAAGGGTTTCGGATACTCGGATGGGATGACAGCGACCAGGACTGCCTGGAGGAGGAGAACTCAGAAATTGCAGCTTTAGCCACTTTCTTTTCACTTTGTCTGAGGAGGAAGAAGAAGATGAAGTTGGGGAGGAGGATGACAATATTTAAGTGTTTTAGTGGGACTAGGGTATTTATCTTTCTAGCCAGGATTGGGGAATTTGGACTGCTGTGCACTAACATTTTAGAAAAAAAGAAGATAAGAATCCAAAGATCTCCATTATTTTCATTTTTCAATTTTTGAATATCAAATATACTACACATTCAAAAAAATTCAATATATTACCAAATAGTTCCATGATCCGACAATGTTGATTTCCTAAACATTTATATGATAATATAGCTCTAAGATGATGAAATTGGATGGGAGGAAGAGAAAATCATGAGAAATGATAACTTTTACTTATGAGAAACAGAATTGGAACTTGGATTTTTGCAACATCCAAGTTGAGGAAAATGGTCTTGGATTCCATCCTAGAGTGAAGAATCATTTGAGTGGGCATAGATAGTAATCTAGGCAAAACTAATAAAGGGGTTATTGGATTCCTTATGCTCAAAGTAATCAATGAAAAGAAGGGTGAAGAAACATTCATATTGTTGAATTTGAGCTCCCAAAGTCCCCTTATCATGTAGGGGTTACTGTTTTGGTGTCCCCACTTGTCTCTCCCTTCTTTTCCTCTTTGCATCATTGTGAGCTCTCATTGCATCACTGGTGTCCGTTTAATGGACATTGAAAGAGTGCAGCCAAATCATGAAACATGGCCATTCCTATCCATACTTTTGTATGGTTTGACAGCTAAGTTGTGGCAGAAAAAATAAAGCTAAAGTGGTGTGAATTTTAATTATAGTAGAAAGTGATGTGAATTAGATATAAACCATATTGTCTACATTTATTTCAAGAGCTTATAGGTGAGATTTTCAAAATATACTGTGGATATATAAGAGATTGTACTAATGTGTAATTAAAAATTATAATTTGTAAGTAGTGAAACATTTTTAATTTTATAAACTTTTAACACTTATCTATTTTATCCAATTTATAATAATATTATCAACGTACCATTATGTATAACGTTAATATACTTAACATGTGAATGCACAAATAAAAACTTGAATGGTATATGCACAAATGAAAACTTTAAACTTAGGATTTTTTTTCTTTTATATATTTTTTACATTTGAGTTTTATGTGATATATAATGGGAAAAAGATCTAAAGATGGGTAAAAGTGGGAGAGTGAGGGCTTGATTCTCATTTTATTAGAAAACTTTTAATAGATTTTGGTAGCCCATAAATATTACAATTCCAAATTCTCACGAGGGTGATATAATGCATAATGTCGATGATGATGCTCATATTTTTTCAACAATTACATTTGAAAAAAACCATGGATTTTGAATAGTTAGGGTGGTAGCTCTAACTTGTATGTAATTGACCAAACTCATGCATCTATAGTTTACTCTCCCAAATACCTTTTGCTTAGTTTTAATTCGTATCGAAATTGTAGTTGTCACACCTTAACTCAATTTTTAAATTGAACTTGTAAATAACCTGTAACATTCTACTTATACTACAATAGTGTGAGTGAAACACTATCTGGAATACACCGAAAAATCTCAATTCAATAATTAGATAGATTTGAACTGAAAAATATGATCGAACTATGAAAGAAAACCTAAACAGAGAAATATAATCGAACTAGAATGAGAGAATGGATTGATGGAGGGGCCTATAGGGGTTGGAGGGGCCTATAGGAGTGAAAATGGCCATGAGGGACCCTTAGTGTATTGGGATACGAAGTCAAGGATTGAGAGAAATATGGAAGAGAACCTACATGAACTAGGTTCGGGCTAACGGGAGTCAAAATTCCCTCCCCCGAATTTTTTAGGGTACTAAACAAATTGGAATTAAATGGTTCTTAGGTCCATTCAATAGGAAATTAAATGTATAATTTTTAGATATTTTTATTTTCTAAAAAATCGATTAGAAAATGGGTGAACTGGGCAAAAAACAGTCGAACCTACTAAAAAATTGTTCGCTACAATATATACCAATCGACATGTAAGATTGAGTGCACGCATGCGTGACACACATGACCACTAGCCAACATGTAACATCGGGCGGCCGTGCATGTGTCGTCTTTCTCGCCCGAGTCTCGACACGAATTCCGTGATTTCACCCGATAAACATCGGAAGATAGCTGAGTCCACTGCTTGGGAAAATTAATTTATTTATAAAGTTACAAGCTATGAAATGAGAAAAGAATACTATGAATAGATAGCACACAAGTCTAGAAAATATCCATATAAATCTTGGATGTCCCCTTATCGAAATTTTCTTTAAATTCTCTTTGAAATAAGATAGCTCCCAACTCTAGTGACCTGACTACCAATGACTATAACTTCTCTATTTGACCACCTCCAATAACGATCTTGGTACCACTAGAAAACTGAGAACATAAGCTTTTCATTGCCACCTCTCTCGACCCTTAACTCCACCTCTACAGTTTCCGACAAGTTCGCACAATACTCCAACTTCGATGATAAAAAATAGAGCAACTATTTCAGAGACTAATTTGGACGGACTCAATGATCCTCAAGAACTGAGAAAAAATCATCAAGTCCTTAATACCATCAACTTTCCATAGCCACCGATCTAACTCAATTTGAGTAAGTTTCAAAGGTGAATTGAATATTTAAAGTTTCAGATCTCGAGTTAAGTGGTCGATGTGACTAAAATGGATATTGTAGAAGCTATAAACCACCAATCAACGTGATTCAAGTGGCCATAGACTCTTGGATGAGTCAACTTTTAAACTGAACTGGCTTTATTATGCCCCGACCCTGTTTGGTCGGATCCCCATGAGCAACCCACCACTCTCTCGGTTTACTAAGGGTTTTCCCCTCCTTTAAACTGGGAGTAGTAAGATGTTCTTTAAACCTGTACCTTTCCTGGAATACATAAATCAAAACTGCATAAGCTTTTTAACTTACATACGTGTTTTACAGATATGATTAACAGGAGATCTTTGGGTAGGTTGCCCTTAGTTACCTAAAAAGGATATAAGGGAGGGGTGAGTTCAACGACTTTGGGTATTTAAAGTTTGACTTTTAGGGAAAATATTTGAATTGGAGTGTGCTAGAATACTTATTTTCTTTTAAAATAATTCATTCTCAAAATCTCGGTTTCATAGCCATTACCCACTTCTCTACCATAACTAGTGTGTTTATCAACCAAATCATGAAGGGAACACATTCGCAGGCCAACCCATCCACTGTACCCACTTGTGGATCGGAGCGTCTTTACCATCCATCCTGATAGAGGTTCCTGACTTCTACCCAAAGCCTGAGTGTACATCTCAGATGTTCAACCCTCAGACCCAAAAGTACTTCGTGTCCATATGAGGACGGAGACCTTATTCTGGTCTCGTGCGCATGAAACTCAAACACATAAGCTTCAGGAAGCCCCAAACACAATAGTTTTGTGGAGTCCAAACATAGAAACTCGGTGGAGTACAAACACAAAACTCCATGGAGTACAAACACAGAACTTTGTAGAGTACAAACATAGAACTCCATAACTATCTGGTATGACGAGAAACACAAACCCAGTAGCTTCTCTTTTCCCTTATCTCCACCATATCATCTAATAGCCCTTAGGACGCATCACTACTCCTCTTGGGCGTCTTAATGGTCCTGAATCTCAAGTGCATGCACAAACAAAGTTTTTCTCAAAAGCCATTTAATCTTTGGTGCCACTGGTCCAACGGGCCCGACCCTCAACTCGACCTGCAACTATTTGTCTCGACTGGTCTATCGACCTGTTATGTCGCACTACTGCCAGTCTATCGAGTATGTCGGTCCTATCTTGGCACCATGGTCAAACAATTCATTTACTTAAGTTTTCATGACTTAGAATCATGTTTGATTACGAGCTCCTACTCGTGCCAACTGGCCTAGGGCCCACTTTTCGAGATTTTTAAAATCGGGCATATTAGCCCCCAAGTTCCAAAATCGAGGCCTCCAGTCTAACAACGCTATTCGAGCTCCCGTCAAGGTCTCCCAAAATATTTAAGCAGTGGCACACAGTCAGTGGAGAGCACTTCCAACAAAATAAACTTTTCAACTGTTCATCGTACCAACTAGGTATGAGGATATCTCTGCTTATAATTGACAAGCGAGTTTTCCACTTCCTTCCAAGAAGTTTCATCATATCAATTGGATATTATCTACTTACAACCGATAATTAGTTTTTTCGTGTGATTTTTACATCAGTCATCTCATGTGTGATGGTTAAAATACCACTTAGTAGTTGCGTTTTCATTTCCGATGTGCTTATCATCCCAACCGGGTATGATATTAAATTCCCACTCACCCGGTAGTGCAATGAATATCCTTTTAGCCGACTTGTTGTCCTTACTCAAACTTCTCTTAGCTAACATTCTCGGTACTTCGTGTTCCTACATGATATGAACACTTTTGTTCATTAACATTTGGCCTAATAGCCCTCATTCATCACAAATGAATGTGAAAATAAAACTTTTACTTTATTTGCAATTAGGTCCATAATACCGGTTTTTCCTCAAATTAAGTTTCAAAACTTTTAAAATTTACCTTGGTATCTCAATTTATTCAAATTAACAAAATGGGGTTTAATTTCCCAAATTTCTAATATGGTCCCCAATTTTTACAAAATTACCATTTTACTTCTACTTTACAAAAATGGTAAGTTTTGCCCCAAAAATTCCAAAATTTGCCCAATTGGTCCTCTAACATCTTTATCATATCCAATTGGCCCAAATTTTATGAAATTGCACTTTAGTCCCTCAATTTTTTGAAATTTCCAAATTTCCCCAATTTCAACCTTCTAACTCAGCCGAATTTGATTTAATCAAATTGACCGATCAAATGAGTTTAATTGTTAAAAGATTGGAGTTCCTACACTTTAATACAGTTTAATTGCACTTTGAATTGCACGATTTGATGCCGGAATAAGCTCAAATGAAGCTTTGCCGGAAAACTAGTTTTAGAGAGATAAAGCTGTGAACGATTATCGTCGGGGGCGTGACGACACGAGCTTTCAATCAGGGCAGATAGCTCTTGTTCTGAGGTTCCTCCTAGGATCAAGAATTGCATCAATTGATGCCGAATTGAGTGGGAATTTTATCATCGAAGTTCTGCCGGTTCTCTCTAGCACTGGTCGAAAATTAGAGATGAGAGTCGAATTGGCTTACCTTTCTACTCTATTTCAACTGTAGGAGGGTTGTGGATAGGAGGGCTTGGTTTAGATTGAGAAGGGCTCAAATTAGCTGATTTCAGCTAGACCGAAACAGGGCAGCTTTGGTCCGCTAGAACTGCTTCATTGTTCTATCACGCCGGTGTTTCTCCGGCGACCCTCGAAGCAAATGGAGACTATAGTCGTGTAGCTGACTTTTTCCCAAATCCAAAGAACCTGACCTCACCTTGTTTGGCTCAGAAAAGTACCCAAGTTGAAGCTCTGGTTTGTGCTTCACCGAAAATTGAAGTAGTTGATAAAGAATGAAGTTTTTAGGTATAGAGAGGATGAATGAGGAGTGGGTCTTTATATAGGAAGCTTGGGGACTTCTTGGCCGTCTGATTGGTGCCTAAATGACGGTCATTCATTGCGTGAAACTCCCTGGCTGGAGACTTTTCAGCATCACCAGTGCTGCGCAATTTTTCGGTGAGTGAACCGTGCTGTCATCTGAATGAAAAAGAGGACACTGTTCCGAACTGTAGTGGATCGGTCCTGTCACGCCCCGACGTAGTTTGGTCGGATCCTCGTGATCAACTCGTTACTCTCCCGGTTTATTAAGGGTTTCCCCTTGTTTATAAACCATAAAGAGTAAGGCGTCCTTTAAACCTGCACCTTTACTGGAATAACATAAATTAAAACTGCATAAAATTTTAAACTAATCATACCTATTTCATAGGTGTATTAGTTGATGGTACTTAGGGTAAACTTTCCGGGATTTCCTGAAATGGATATAAGGTAGAGGGAGGGTGAGAAAAACGACTCAATGAATGAGTTTTTAAAATTAAATTTTTAGGAAAAATGTTTGATTTGTAGTGTGCCACACTCCTTATTTTATTTTAAAAACTTTTCATTTCAAATTTCGGTTTTCATCACCATTTCTTATTAATCACGGTGTGTCATCACCCAACACACATGATTTATCATGAAGGTCAAACACACAATCTCATGCCAGTACGTCCACTGAACCCACTTGTGGCGTCGAATATACTTTACCGAACACCTAAATAGAATAACATCTATTTCTACCATGAAAATGAGTGGATGTTCACAACATCTGACCCTCAATCCCGTAACACATCTTTATGTCCGTATGAGGGCAGCGACCTCATCCCGACCCCACCCTGCTCTCGTGAGCTTGAAGCTACGTCGAGCTTCACACGGCCTCCTAGTATGTGACTAACTGCACTTATATCCTTGAGGTCATTGAGGGCCTTAGGACACATCACTATCCCTATCACTATCCCTATTGGACAATTTGAAGGTCCTGTAAATACAGTGCATGCACAACATCAATTATCACATGGCTTTTTTTTTTATTTGGTGAATACTTTATCAGAAAATGAAAATAGGGATAGATAGCATAGATATTATATGCTAAGTAATATTGATTATACTAGTTGTATAATTTAAAATGACATAAATAATGCTTTTTAGAGGTGTGCATTTTGGTGAGAGCTGGGAGATTTTGAACGTTATGGTGTAATATACATCTACTATAGGAAACAAAGTAGGAGGGACTAATCCAAATCAACACAAGAAAGGAGTAGTTACAGGGATAAGACCTTTAGGGATAGGATTAAAGTAAAATGTGATGGCTCGTTTGTGTACTCTTCTGTTTTTAAACAAGTATTGGAGTATATGGTTGGAGGAGGTGGTGCAAAAGTGAGGTGCAACTATCAATGGAAGCATAAATATATACAACTATGAAATACATTATCTATGCAACCACGCGCAACCCAAAATGACCAACTTCTTTTCATTTTTTTATATTTTCCTTGTTAACCCTATTATTACAGTGTCATGATCATATATATATTTTTTTCATTTTTCATCATTATACATTGAGAAAATTGTCAAAAAGAAAAAGAGATACTAATACGAACATGAAATACAAAAATCTAAATCATCACCATACACTTGTAAAAATGATGCTGCTGCCAGCTCCAGAGATCTCTTTCACGCTCCAGGTCAACATTTCTGAAGTCCATTCATGAACTCCACCATGGAAGGCGACATCAAGCCACCACCAGCATCAGGCACCAGCAATAATCTCGAGTGTGGCGAAAGAAAGAGGTTCATGGAACTAGGCGTGAGTAAAGGGATATCCCTCTGAAAACTTGGCAGATCTGGAATATGAGAAATAACATCAGGTGACAGCCTCAGATTGAGATCGCTTTGGTGATTATCACCTTTGATTTGCCCTAGATCTACTGATGATTCTTTATTTTCATCCGACCGCGAATATCCCGTGAGCTTCTGAACGAGTGCCATGAATTCGGAGGCTCGGGTGTGGATAACCTTCGGAGATTCAGTATAAATGATCACCGGCTGCTTCTTCTGCTGCCGCTTCTGATAATTATTACTTTTGGGCAAAGTGGTAGCCAGTGCATGGCCTGTCAATAGGTACGAGGAAGACGATGAAAAGGAAATATTAGAAGAACTATTAGAACATGGTTTCTGTATGAGATGGGATCCGTTGCTGATCTTCAATGGCAAAGGACGGGCACCATTGATCGGGATCCTACTTGCAGATGGTTGATCATGGGACTTTGTGGGGCTCATGGTTCAGTAGTTCATCGACGTGGAGAGCTCGGGAAACACCATGCCATATATATAGGACTCCGGCTACATGACAATGGAGACAGAGAAAGCACAGAAACTCTGACCGTTCACACAAAAATAAAATCGTGCAATAAGTGAAAAGTGGTGCATTGTTGACTTAATTTACGCATAATACTTGTCAAAATAGGCTAAATCAGTTGCCAAAATTGGCTTAATCTATGCTCAATTAATCGTCTTTTTATTTTAGTATATTTGTTCAATTATATATATGGCTTTCAAATGGAAATTGAGATAAAAACATAAAAGGGCACTTTTTTCTTCAAAAAAATAGTTGAATTTCACAATCAAACTTCTAATTCTGCAACTATCCCTAGGCAACTTGTTTTTCTTTATTTCTGCAGGAGGTTTCGAAGTTCAACAAATTTATTATTTTATATATTTGAAAAATATTGAAAGATGTATAAGAAAAATTATGTCGACCCAAATCGGATAATGATAGGAGAGTCGGATTACTTGACGGAATTATAATATAACTGTCATTATATTCTCAAAATTGGCTGAGATAGGGTAAGACATCTTTTCTCCTTAATAAAAAATTATCAAGGTGTTGTACATATGGATAATTTATATTATATAGTATTCCAATAGAAAATTACATAAACACGCAATATGAGAAAAAAGTACAACCTTGTTTTTCGCTTTTTGTAAAAGAAAATAGAAGGGAAAAAGAGATAGAGAGAGCTGTTTGTTTATTAGAAGAGTTCCTCAGGCCATTTGGGATTTCCAAGACTAAGACTAAGACTAAGACTAAGACTAAGACTAAGACTAAGACTAGCTTCTGCTTTTGCTGTCAAGGCCTCTCTTTCCGGCCCGTATTTTCTACAATCCTATTCCTCCCTTTAAATGAACTCATCACATTCAAAAAAGCCCTCTTTGCATACCCAACAACAAAAGAAAGAGTGGAATTTGGCGGTGGCTCTCTATCTCTCTCTATTCCTCCTGGAGGAACCGTTTTACAATCTCCGCGCTGGGCCCCAGCACCTGGCTTTGCCAGATCTCGGCCCACTATGATGACGACCTTGTCGCGGTGGCGATTGCGGCCAGATGGGGATGGGGAGTGGGGTTCCCTAGCGGTCGCAGCCATCAATGTCGCCCTCCGCCTGATGGCCGGAGAAGCGAGGACGAAGAGCGGTTTGAGTTTGGGCTGCCACTGCCACTGCCACTGCAAGTGCCCGTGCATGGGACTATTTGTCACGGGAAAATTCATAATTTGTGCAGCGAGTAAAAAACTTCTTTTTTAGTGGCTTACTAACTGTCTGTACGGTACCTGCCACAACGCGCTCACAGAGAATATGCCCCCAACACACGGGTGTCCCTCCCCTAAGAGAGAGAGAGACCCGTGCAGAAAGAGGACTCAATAAGTCAAAGGTGATGAAGAAGAAAGCAAAAATAAGTCAAAGGTGATGAAGGAGAAAGCAGACCAGGGTGAGTGAAGATGAAGGGGAAGGGAAGAGAAAGATGATGACTGCATTCCACAACTATGCGAAGTGAGGATTGACTATAGCAGAGGATAGGGAGGATTATCAAAGTACAAACAAAAGGGAAGGGGTAGAAGACACAACGGAACAGTAGAGAAGCTTCAAATTAAGGACTGCTCTGACCCGGAAGCAAGCTTCCCTCTCCTATATAGAGGGAGAGACTTATGATAATATGACAGTTGTATGATTGAAAAAAGGACACTTTCATCTCTAGTAAAAATAATTCCTCCTTTCTTCTTTTTCTTTCGCATTTTTTCCTTTTTTTTACGTTGAAGATTGAATTGTTCACTGTTCATTAGGTAAATATCTTGTATACTAACTATATTGTTAGCATAAGATTAGTGGGATTGCCCCAAATCACTATCACAATCAAAAATTGATTTTGATCAAAGTATATATATATATATATAAAGTACTTTATTAAACCAGATAAAATCTATGGACAAAAAAAGCAAAACTTAACCATGGTCAATATGTAAACTAAGGTTGAGTAAAAAGAACATACAAACCAAGATTCTGTTTTGAAATACAACATTTCTGAAACAAAAATCGTGGAAGATGAAAACATGTTCCAACATGCAAATCACACATATGTCGCTTGTAATGTCCACAAGTGAATTGATTATCTTCATTATACTCTCACTAGAATTGTGTTTCCCGTGTTTAGAATTGGTACCTTTCACCACTTTAATTCGTTCCAATTAAGTTCTTGAATATCAGTTGACTTACTATTGCAGTGACTTACAAGTGTTTTATTGCATTAAAGGGATACATCCTAGTGCTCACTTAAAACTCTTAAAGTTGCCAAATGAATGTTTGAGTTGAAACTTCATTCATTTATAGTCTAAATTTCTACTATATATATTTAGAAATGATATCATATTTCTTATATACTTAACATATTTTTTCCTTCGCATTCGTCCTTAAAAGTGATTATATATTTTGATTTATTTAGACTTGTCATTTCTAATAATATTTTAAATCTTGTAAAACTCTTGGTGGGTAGAGATTTTGTAATTATGTATTCAAGTTATTTTTTGTGTAACAATACTTCAATTACACTTATAACACTTCAATTTCTTATAAAAATTAATTCCATTAAATTGAACCCAAAAACAAAATTCATTCGATAAAAAAAAATTGAATCAAATTAAAAAAATTAAACTAAATAAGTGATCAATTTAAAAAAAATTTAAACTTTTGCTAAATTTATGTTAATAATTTCGAAAATACTATTTGATCAAAAATTAAATATTTGAAAATGTTCAATAAATAACCTATTTAAATTGGGATCAAATCATCCAAACAAAAAATTTTACAATTTTTACTAAAAGTTTAAAAATAAAAAAATTTAAATTAAGTACAAATAATATGAAATTAATCAATATATTTTATAAAAATAAATAGGGCTAAGATGATATCGAATTAAAGATGAATCAATAAATAAATTACTAAAATTAATCAAAACAAATGAAAAATTAGTAGGAAAACAATTAAAGATAGTAACAAACTGGTTGAATCGTCCAAATTCGGCTGATGCATCAGTACCACACACCGTATACTCGTACCAATAGATTGGATTTTATCTCTACAACAAATTTAATTTTTTTTATCAAAAGGAAATTAATTATTATAGGAAAAAAAGGGATATGAATGAATAATTATAAGTTATGGTAATGTACTCTTAGAAGTCTAAAATACGAGCATATAAATATTAGCTTATTTTGGCTCAACGAAATTTTCCCTTAAATTGAGCTTTCCCTATTTTTTTGGTAATCTATATTGTAGAGCCTATAACTTTATTTTTTAACCACCAAATTTAATGATTCAAGTGTTACTAGAACCCCACTTTAATAAGTTTTCTAAGGCCAACTTGGTTGGACAAAGCCAACGATTTTACCAACACCAATATGATGAAATAATGACTACACTCCAACAGTAAAAAAAGAGCATTCTTTTCATGTGCCATTTTTTATGCCCTGACGATCAAGAATGTCCAAGAAAAATTTACAGACATCTTTTGGTGTCACTAGCCAATCCCACTATTTTTTTTAAAGTTTTGGGTAAGTATTAAAATCAAATAAATTAATAAAAGTCCTGAATAACTTTTAGTCATGATAGATTGTATTAAAATGACATTTGCAGGCAACTCTAACCTTCGTTTAAGGTGATTCAAGTGTCCAATAACTTATTTGGAAGTTAGCTTTCAAACTACAATAATGCAACTTATTTGGTAGGATTTAGAAAATGACCCTAAAATGTATTGTTATGGCTAGTCCTGGTAAGGGACCATGTCGACCTAGGGGGAGCCCTTGGAACCTTATATAAGCCATTCATAATTTTTAGATATATTTTGTTAAATAATAAAGATAAGCGATAAAATATAATTTTGGTAAAGTTAGAGAACCCATTCGAGAATAAGAAATCTTGGGGATCTCTACAAAGGTTTAGGGACCAATGGAAAAGAATAAAAAATATTTGAGACTCAAATGATGAGTTTTGGAATATTAAGTATCTAAGAGGAACCTTAATAAAAGTTTAGGGGTAAAAGTGTAAATAGTGAAAGTTGGAGTCCCAAAAGTAATTATTGTGAATTGAGTGACCCAAATGAGAATAAAGAAAATTTGAGAATCTAAAAGAAAGACTTGAAAAGTTTAGAGTCCCAAAATGTAGAGTATGTGAGCATAAGGGCAAGATGAAAATTTTGCCAATATTAAGGACTAAAATGTAAATTTGGAAAAGTTAAGTATCTAAGTAGAAAACTTAGATATTTTTAGGAATTTTGGTAAATGCGGCCAAATAGGGAAATAACCCTAAATTATTTTAAAAAAATGATAAAAGACGGTTAGTATAAATGGGTTTGTCGACATAAAATTTGAGAGAACCCGACCTAGGGGTAAGACTGTAATTTTCAGAGAATTATGGGAAAAACCAAATTTGACTATAAGTTATATGATTTGATTCATGTAGAGTAACCCAACACACAATCATATGGGGATCACACATCCCATGTAAACCCCGTTCTCTTGGAATAATGAATCGAAAAGGGGAACCGAAAGTTTTCGAGAGAAAACCAAGTATATAAGTGACCCGAAATTGGTAAAGAAGGGTCCAACCATTGATTTGGAAAATTCCAACTGGCCAATAAATACCTAAACATAATTGAAAAGAACCGTAAACTGAATGAGATGTGAAAACCACTCACTTAGCGCCTGAAAGTGCTGACCAATTAGAGTGTGGCACATGTCCTTAGTCAACGATCAACTAAGGAGAAACCTCATAAACAAGGCTGACTAATGAGGAGTTGACACATGGCAAGGATGCCACGTCAACATTCGACGAGGATGTCAGAGAAATGGTCGACCAATCAAAGGCCAACATATGGCAGAGTCACGTCAGATGGTCTCAACCAATCAGAGGCTAACACATGGTAGTGGCACTCTACGTCAAGAGGGAAATCTTACGCATTTAAATCAGCCAATCAGAGTACACCATGTGTCATAGTTAAATGACTGACCGAATACGGTCAGCAGACACGTTGGAATGAGTGACCAATGGGAGGCCACCACGTGTATAGTCAAGGAGTCAAAGGTTGACAAGGATGTTGAGTAGGAAGCTACGTTAACAAAGCCAACCAATCACAACATGCCACGAGCTAGCAGAAAGAGAGAAGGATGAGAAGGTTAGTCTCCAGTGACCCGAAAAGCTCTCCGATCTGACCACTAGTGTGTGAGGCTGGGTCCAAGTCCTATGTCGACTAGTACCCTTGTTAGTTGTTGAGCTCCCTAGATAAAGAGCACCCCTCCACTTGTCTTTCTCATCCCACAAACGATCAAAGAAGAAGATGTGCTCCATTTTCCAGTGAGTCGTAAATGAGAGCTCCAACGAAGGCCTTTTATGCAACCATAGAAGGTGCATTCAGGCTCCTTGGAACCGGGAAGAAGTCCCATACCTCACTACCACCTCCTTTCAATCGGTGGATCATCAGAGAAGTGTTGGGAAGCTTGCACAGTACCGTCACTCTGGCGGTTTCAAAATTGCAAAAAGTCTGGAGCTGAACTTGGGCCACCTTCGCCCTCTTACGATCAGACCAAACCTCCCACAACCCTCCTCGGCCGATCCTCGACCTCTAGGAACCTTCTAGGTAAGCTAATTCCAACCCATTTCACCGGAATAGTGAAGTTTTTGAAACTGGAACACTAGAACTTCTCTCATCGAATTCTATGTACTTAGGCACCCAATTGATCCACAATTTGATCCTAGGAGGATCCCAGGGAAGAGCACGAGCCGCCCCTACCCAGAGCTCAGATTGTCGTGCCTCACGGGAAAGAAAATCGAGCTTTCTCTCTCTGGAAAACTTTTTTGACGAAGCTTCGTTTGAGCTTAAACATGAGTCAATTGAATTCATTCAAAAGCCAGGATGATCGTAGAGAGACAGGGGAAGCGGTTAATAGTATGATGGGGTAATTAACCAAGTTTAAGCGGTTAATTTGATGAAATGAGAATTCAGAGGTCAAAGTGCAATTGTTGGAAAAATTAGGCAAATTGGGGATTTTGGGAAATGGAGGGTCAAATTATAATTAAAGGAAAATTGAGGACTTAAATGGAAATAAGAGAAGATTAGGGTCCTAAGGGGGATATTAGAAACCTTAGGGGCCTAATTGCGGATTAAGTGGACATTAGGGAGCCACATGTAATGTTAAAAACCTTAGGGATTTAATCACAATTAAGGCATAAATTAAGGACTCATGTGTGGAAACTTGAGAATATGTTGTCATTTATGTTGATTTCTTATGTGAATACGCAAACCATATAGATTCGAGTGTTCGAGTACTAGTGTAGAGGAGCACGACACGAATCGGAATCTAGCCGGGCGAACACGTAACTATTACAGGTGAGTGGAATTTTCGACATCATATCCGGTTGGGATGATTAGCACATTTTTTATTTAAAAACTATTTTCCAGAAATAGTTTCCCCTAACAATGGAACACACCAATTTTGAAACAAAAATCACACGTTTCAAGAAACCTCATCATGGAAGATGAAATCGCATTCCAACATGCAAACCACACATATGTCGCTTGTAGTGTCCACAAGTGCATTAATTGTCCTCGTTAGACTCTCACTAGGGTTGTGTTTCCCGTGTTTAGAATTGAGACCTTTCACCACTTTAATTCGTTCCAATTAGGGTTTATTCCATTGTGGACCTTACTTCTCGAATATTAGTTGACTTACTGTTGCAATGGTGTACAAGTGTTCTCTTGCATTCAAGGGATCAATCCTCGTGCTCACTCAAGACTCATAGGGTTGCCAAATGGATGTTTGAGTTGAAGCTTCATTCATTTATAGCCTAGATTTCTGATGTATCTATTTAGAAATGATATCATATTTCTTATATACTTAACATATTTTTCCCTTCACATTCGTTCTTAAAAGTGATTATACATTGTGATTTATTTTGATTTTTCATTTTTAATACTATTTTAAATCTTGTAAAACTCTTGGTGGGTAGAGATTTTGTAATTATGTATTCAAGTTATTTTTTGTGTAGCAATACTTTAATTACACTTACAACACTTCAATTTCATATAAAAATTGATTCCATTAAATTGAACCCAAAAACGAAATTCATTCGATAAGAAAAAAATTGAATCGAATTAAAAAAAATTAAACTAAATAAGTGATCAATTTAAAAAAAATTTAAACTTTTGCTAAATTTATGTTAATAATTTCGAAAATACTATTTGATCGAAAATTAAATATTTGAAAATGTTCAATAAATAACCGATTTAAATTGGGATCAAATCATCCAAACAAAAAACATTACAATTTTCACTAAAAGTTTAAAAATAAAAAAATTTAAATTGTTAAGTTCAAATAATATGAAATTAATCAGTATATTTTATAAAAATAAATAGGGCTAAGATGATATTGAATTAAAGATGAATCAGTAAATAAATTACTAAAATTAATCAAAACGAATGAAAAATTAGTAGGAAAACAATTAAAGATAGTGACAAATTGGTTGAATCATCCAAATTCGGCTGATGTATCAGTACCACACACCATATCCTCGTACCAATAGATTGGATTTTATCTCTACAACAAATTTAATTTTTTTTATCAAAGGGAAATTAAATATTGTAGGAAAAAGGGGATATGAATGAACAATTATAAGTTATGGTAATGTACTCTTAGAAGTCTAAAATACGAGCATATAAATATTAGCTTATCTCAGCTCAACGAAATTTTCCCTTAAATTGAGCTTTCTCTATTTTTTGGTAATCTATATTGTAGAGCCAATAACTTTATTTTTTAACCACCAAATTTAATGATTCAAGTGTTTTTAGAACCCCACTTTAATAAGTTTTCTAAGGCCAACTTGGTTGGACAAAGCCAACGATTTTACCAACACCAATATGATGAAATAATAACTACACTCCAATAGTAAAAAATGAGCATTCTTTTCATGTGCCATGTTTTATGCCCTTGACGACAAAGAATGTCCAAGAAAAATTTACAAACATCTTTTGGTGTCACTAGCCAATCTCACTAGTTTTTTTTTTTAAGTTTTGGGTAAGTATTAAAGTCAAATAAATTAATAAAAGTCATGAATAACTTTTAGTCATGATAGATTGTATTAAAATGACATTTTCAGGCTATTCTAACCTTCGTTTAAGGTGATTCAAGTGTCCATTAACTTATTTGGGAGTTAGCTTTCCAACTACAATAATGCAACTGTCTCTAGTGAGATTACAAATTTAACCCAATTTCTACACTATTTAGGTAGGATTTAGAAAATGACCCTAAAATGTATTGTTATGGCTTGTAAAACTCGCACTTTTGAGTTAAGGAAAATTGGGAAAAGAACTGGTCAAGCCGAGTTAGAAAACTAAACCAGTTTACAAACCCGATCATTTGGGAACAAGCAATTTGGAAATTTACAACTTTCGGATGATCCAAAGGGTTCATTAAACCTTGGAAAAGAAACTTAAGACAAATTAAAATAGAAAAACCAAATTAGTTTAGGTGAATGAGATTCCATAAGAATTTTGAAGTTAAGCGTGCTTTTCTGAGAGTAGTGTGAGGATGGGTGACCTCCTCCTCCCTATTTATTCTCCTCACACCTGAACACTTCTCTCTCTCTCTCTCTCTACTGCTCCATTTCCTGGTGAAGCTCGAACCAGAGCTTCGACTTGAACATTTTCTTAAACTCGGAAGGAGAGGTTGGACTCTTTAGAATCAGGGAGAAGACAACTATCTAATAGCAAACTCTAGTCAATCCGAGAATTGCTAAAAAAGTGTCGACATGATCGAAAAGTGAAGCAGCTCTGACAGATTGAAGCTGCCCTATTTCGGCTAAGCTGAAATTGGCCATTTTAAGCCTTCCTGAAACCAAACCAAGCCCTCCCAACACCTACTCAGTCCTTCCTTGGCTGAATCAGGATTGAAAGGTAAGCCAATTCGGTTCCCCTTTACAATTTCAGATCGTTGTTAGAGAGAGAGTCGGTTGAATTTCAATGAAAAAATTCTAATCCAATTCGACATCAATTGATGTCATTCTTGATCCTAGGAAGCAACTCTGGAGGAGAGCTACTTGCCCAGATTGAAAAGCTCCCTCGCCGCGCCCTCACCGGTGAGAAATCAAAGCTTTTTCTCTCTACCATTTGTTTTTCGGCGAATCTTCATTTGAGCTCGTTCCAGCGTTAAAATCTATGATTCAAAATTCCTTAGAATTGTATGAACATATAGGAACTCAATTTCAATTCCAATTTCAACAATTTGAGGTGTTTGATTGGTCAATTTGATGAAATCAAATTTGGCAGTGTTGAAGAGTTGAAATTGGGAAAAAAAGTTGGGGAAATTGGGGATTTTTAGAAATTTGAAGGAGAAAAATGTAATTTTTTACAATTGAGCTTCAATTGGTCATGATAAGAATATTAGAGGGCCAATTGATAAATTTTAGAATTTTTGGGGCAAAAATTTACCATTTTTCTAAAGAATGGGCAAAATGGTAATTTTGGGAAAATTGAAGAAACAAATTGGAAATTTGGGAAATTAAACCCCTTTGTGTGAAATCAAATAATTTGAGGTCGTAAGATAAATTTTAAAGGTTTCGAGACTTGAATTTAGGAAAAACCTGGCAATAGGAACTTAAAGTTAAAGAAAATTAACTTTATGGACCTAATTGTAAATATTTGTAAAGTTGGGTTTTCTCATTCATTTGGAACGAATGAAGGCTATTAGGCCAAAGAATAATGAACAATTATGTTCATCTCGTGTAGGAGAACGAGACATCGGGAACGCCAGCCGAGGTCCAGCTTGCTAAGGACGGAACCCGACTAAGTGGAATTTCACTACACTATCGGGTGAGTGGGAATTTTATATCATACCCAGTTGGGGATGATAAGTAACTCGGTATAAAAACCCACTGCATAGTGGTATTTTTAATCATCACTATTTAGAAAAAGTGATGTGAAAGTTATGCGGAAAAACTACTTACCGATTGTCGGTAGATCATACCTGGTTGGTATGATGAGACTTCCTCGAAGTGAAAGCCTATTTTGTCGGAAGTGTTGTCCCCTGACTGTGTGCAAATGCTTAAACTATTTGGGTGACCTTCTTGACGGGAGCTTGAATAGCTCTTATAGGCCGGGGGCCTCAGTTTTGGAACTTGAGGGCTAAAATGCCCAATTTTTGAAAAATTCGAACAGTGGGCCATAGGCCAATGGACATGGGTAGAAGCTCATAAAAGAACATGATATATATATGATGTTCTTTTAGGAGCTCATAAATAAATGCCCATTTCAGGAAGTCTCGGAAAGCCGAACCTTAAAGGACTTGCGCAATTAAACACCGGCAAGACAGGTTCAATTAATTTAAATTACTATGCAATTTTGATTTATTATATTCTTGGAAAAAGGTGCAAGTATAAAGAACGCCTTACTCTTTATGATTTATAATATAAGGGGAAACCCTTTAGTAAATCGGAAAAGTAGCGGGTTGATCATGGGGATCCGACCAAACCGGGTCGGGGTGTGACAACTATAGTGGTATTAGAGCCTATTTCCTCGAATACATAGTCAAGACTTGAAAATATAGTAACTAATAGCGTTATTTTTAAATTTGACAGAATGGTTCCGAAGAAAGGAACCAAGAGAACTAGGGCTACCGTCTCCAACATCGCCCAACCACCCCTACCGGTAGAAACTCCCACTCAGTAGGGAGCATCAAAGATTGTACGAGGAGTTCACCCGTGTATTTGGCCAACCTAACCTTACTCCTGAGGCAGGTACCAACTCACAGGCTGAGCCCGAGGAAGTGCAATCCCACCCTTCCCTTGCTAATCCAACCACTCCAATGGACATACCTAGAAATCTCAAAACTCTCTGACAACTAGGATGTAAACCCTTCCTCGGAGAAAAGGATGCTGGGATCGCCATGGACTGGCTGGCCAATATCAAGAAGTTAATGGGAATTGTCTAAATACTGCCAGATGATAAGGTGATCCTAATGGAATTCTTCCTGGAAGGGAGCGCTAGACGGTGGTGGGACAATGTCCAAAATCTACATGCCGCCGCCCCCACTTGGGAGCAATTTGAGGAAAGATACTCGAAAGAATACCTGGCACCCCACCTAATAAATGAGAAGAAACAAGAATTCATTCGACTTCGGAAAGGGCTTAGTTCCATAGTAGAGTATGAAACAAAATTTAACGAGTTAAGACCCTTTGCTCCTGACCTAGCCGGACTAGCTGACATATGCCAGAGGTTTGTGGATGGTCTTAACTTAGATATTCGAGACCGTATGGGAGTACTAGGACGCCCCACAGACCTGGCAGCTGTAATTAGTATGGCTCATGAATGCGAGCGACTGGTACAGACCCGACATCGTCGAATGGAGTAGATGACTAGAAAGGAGGATAAAGATTCAAACTGTCAAGGAGGACGAAGAGAATATACAAGCTCAAGGGGAGGAAACAAAAAGGTATTGCAACGGAGAAGGAACATGCCTCCACCCCTTCCCAAAGTAGTCCCTACCTTACCCCAAGGGAACCCTCGCTGTCTGAAGTGTCAAAGGAATCATGAGGGAGCATGCCATGCCTGTTTCGCCTATGGACAAGCGGGACACTTTGTGAAGGATTGTCCTACTCTTAGGGAGAACAGACAGAAAAATACTCTCGGACCACCTCAAGGGAACTCCAGGAACCCCAGACCAGAAGCTACGACAAGAGTACCGACTAGAGTATACAACCTCACTCAGGAGGAGGCTAGAGGAGACCCTAGCACTATAGCGGGTACATCCCAAAACCCTACCAACTAGTCCAAAAGAGTCATGTAAACTAAACGTCTTTTAAATTAATAAATAGAATTCATTCTAAAATATACGTTTCTTAAATCAGGGTATATACAACTATGGGGACAACCAGTTTATGCTCTTTTTGACTCTAGAACAGAACGATCATTTATCAAGGAAGAGTTGATTTCTAAGATACCCCTGGAGCTCACTCCTCTTGTACAAAGCCTTAACGTCCTTACACCCTTAGGAGAAGGTCTGAATAGAAATAAACAACTAAAGGGGCGTGAGATAACAATTGGAGGAATCAAACTTGAAGCTAACTTGATTTCGTTACCTTTAAGAGAAGTGGAAGTAATCTTAGGGATGGACAGACTGAGTAATCATCAGGCAAGGATGGACTGTAGAAGGAAAATAGTAACTTTCCATACCTCCAAGACTAAGGGACTAAAGTTCTAGGGAGATAAAAGAAAAAGTGAAGTAAAATTTGTGTCCCACCTGAAGGTTCAAAAGATGATTAAGAAAGGATGTACAGTTGTGCTGACCATGGTGGTAAATGAGGATTTTGAAGAAAACAAAATGGAAGACATTCCGATAGTCAGGCATTATCTAGAAGTTTTTCCAGAAGAGCTACTTGGACTACCTCCAAGTCGCCAAGTGGAGCTTACTATAGAAATAACCCCAGGAATCAACCTCATATCCCAAGCCCCATATCGCATGGCTCTGGTATAACTGAAAGAACTAAAGGAACAACTGGACAAATTATTGGAAAAGGATTTTATATGTCCAAGTCAGTCTCCATGGAGTACTCCTATTTTGTTCATGAAGAAAAAGGACGAGAGTATGAGACTATGTATTGACTATAGGAAGCTGAATTAGGTCACCATCAAGAACTGATACCCACTCCCAAGGATAGATGATTTGTTTGATCAGTTAAAAGGAGCAACATACTTCTCAAAAATAGATCTTCGATCAGGCTACCACCAACTAAGGATTAGAGAAGAGGACATCCCTAAGACGACGTTTCGATCCAGATATGGACATTATGAATTTCGAGTGATGCCGTTCGGATTGACAAATGCCCCTTCAGCTTTCATGGACCTGATGAACCACGTGTTCCAACCTCATCTGAACAGGTTCATGATAGTATTCATAGATGATATCCTTATATACTCACAAACCAGGTTGGAACACGAAGAGCATTTGGCAATTACATTGGAAATCTTGAAGAAAAACCAATTATATGTAAAGTTTTCCAAGTGTGAATTCTGGTTGCAAGAAGTAGGATTCTTAGGGCACATCGTATCTAAGGACGAAGTTATGGTGGATCCAACCAAGGTGGAAGCTATATTAGAATGGAAAGCTCTAAGGAATCCTACAGAAATTAGAAGTTTCTTAGGATTAGCAGGATACTATAGGCGGTTTGTGCAAGACTTTTCTAAAATAGCAACTCCTCTAACTCGACTTAGCAGGAAGGAAGTTGAGTATAATTGGGATGAGGATTGTGAAAAGTTTTTTCAGGAGTTAAAGACTCGACTGATGACCGCACCAGTACTCTCCTTACCCGATCCTACTGTAGGAGAGTACATATTCTATAGTGATGCCTCGGGACAAGGACTGGGATGTGCTTTAATGCAATGAGGGAAGGTTATCGCGTATGCCTCGTGACAACTGAAGATACATGAGAGAAATTACCCGACTCACGACTTGGAATTAGCTGCAATAGTGTTTGCCTTGAAGATATGGCGACACTACCTTTATGGGGTTAAGTGCAGGATATATACACAAATCACAAGAGCCATAAGTACTTCCTAACTCAGAAGGAGTTAAATCTTCGTCAGAGGAGATGGCTAGAATTAGTGAAGGACTATGATCTTGTGATAGAATACCATCTCGGAAAGGAAAATGTGGTAGCAGATGCCTTAAGTCACAAGTATCAAACTAAGGCGAAATAAGTCAAGACAAGCTACTTACCTTTGTTGTAACAATTGGGAAGAATGGAAGTGAGTCTGAGGATGGACCGACAGGAAAAATGCTTGGTGACGAATGTAGCAATAAGGCCCAGTCTAACCGAGGATATAAAGGCCCAACAAAAGATTGATAAAGAACTTTAGTACTACTTGGATTCAACTAACAGAGAAAGGAAACCGAACTACGATTTGCGAGGTGACGGAGTACTGACCTATAGGGGTAGGGTATGTGTGCCTCAAGACAAGGAGTTATAGAGATTAATATTGGAAGAGACACACGATTCAGTGTATGCTATGCATCTGGGTAGTACTAAAATGTACAGCACCCTCAAACAAGGATACTGGTGGAAGGGTATGAAGAGGGACATTGTGAAATATGTAGCCTGATGCTTGTCCTGTCAACAGATAAAAGTAGAGCATCAGAAGCCGTTAGGACTACTACAACCCTTACCAATTCTAGAATGGAAATGGGAACACATCACCATGGATTTCGTCACGGGCTTGCCGGTGACTAGAAAAGGTCGAGATGCGATTTGGGTAATTGTGGATAGATTGACCAAATCAGCTCATTTCCTTTCTATAAGAGTGACAGACACAATAGAACAGCTGGTCATCCTATACATGAAGGAAATAATAAGACTCCACGGTGTCCCGATGAGTATAGTATCAGATAGAGATCCAAGATTTACTTCCAGGTTTTGGCCGAGTCTACAAAACGCCATGGGAACCAAACTCCACATGAGTATGGCGTTTCATCCTCAGATAGATGGAAGACATGCTAAGGGCATGTGTACTCACCATGAATAAAAGCTGGGAGGAATAATTATGCTTGATGGAATTTGCGTATAATAATAGTTATCAGGCCAACATCCAGATGACTCCCTATAAAACCCTTTATGGACGACCTTGTCGTACCCCTTTATTTTGGGAAGAAGTGGGCGAAAGGAAGTTAGAGAAAACTGAGATAATAGAGGATGCCATAGATAATATAAAATTAATAAGGAGTTGTCTTAATACTGCATAGGATAGGCAGAAGAGTTATGCAGACAATCGAAGGAAGGATTTGGAGTTCGAAGTGGGTGATCAGCTATTCCTCAAAGTATCTCCATGGAGAGAAATACTTAGGTTTCAACAAAGAGGAAAGTTAAAACCCAGATATATCAGTCCATATCCCATTATTCAAAGGATAGGACCAGTAGCATATAAATTAGAAATGCCTCCTGATTTGCAGAGAAAACATGACGTATTCCACATTTCAGTACTTCGGAAATATTAGCCTGATCTTAGTCACGTACTGGACCGACCTCCAATGGAATTGGAAGAGAACTTGACTTATCAGACAGAGCCGGTACGAATCATCGACCGGAGAGACAAGAATTTAAGGAACAAGAAAATCCCTATGGTCAAGGTGTTGTGGCAAAACGGACCCATGCAGGAAGAGACATGGGAAACCGAGTCTCTAATGAGGGATAGTTATCCTCAATTATTTAACGTGTAACTGTTTTGGGGACGAAACCCCTAAAAGGAGGGGAGAGTTGTAAAACCCGCACTTTTGAGTTAAGGAAAATCAAGAAAAGAACCGGTCAAATCGAGTAAGAAAACCAAGCCGGTTTACAAACCCGATCATTTGGGAACAAGCAATTTGGAAATTTACAACTTTTGGATGATCCAAAGGGTTCATTAAACCTTGGAAAAGAAACTTAAGACAAATTAAAATAGAAAAACCAAATTGGTTTAGGTGAACGAGATTCCATAAAAACTTTGAAATTAAGCGTGCTTGTCCAAGAGTAGTGTGAGGATGGGTGGAATCCTGGGAAGTATGATTTTTTTTAACCCGGAATTTCGATAAAAAATCTTTATGCGAAAGTACGCCTGATCTGGAAAAATGAATGTTCTATCATATTCCAGCAACACACTAAAAGGGTTATACGATATATCTGGTGTGGAAGTAGGCCAACATTTCTATTGGCAAATAGGAGGTTTTCAAGTCCATGGCTTAGTGGTAAAAGTGTGATTCATTTTATTAATCCCTTGTATAGTTAAGGGGTTCCTCGGTTTGATTCTTATTTCGAGTAGAAACTTTATTTTTTAAAAGGATTTTATCCTTTACCTCGCAATGAAAGGTTCGAGGAAGAATATACATTCTCGTGATTTGTATCCAAGGGTCAAGTACAAATTGGAAGGGCTTGGATAATTTTATCGCCTTTCCGTCTAAGAAAAAGGGGACACAGGGTAATAGGCCTATACAAGTATTTTTTTTCTCCCATTCATATATCATAGATTGATCAGTAGGGGGATTTGATCCCTTGTCCATCATTACTTAAGTCCCATAGGTTTAATCCTGTAGAATCTAACCCATTTTCTCATTGAACGAAGGGTACGAAATAAATTTGATTTTTCGATCAAAAGTACTATGTGAGTGAAATCCTCAGTTTTTTCCTCTTTCTCTATCCCTATCCCATAACATAGGTACAACCTTTGAATCAATAGAGAACCCTTTCTTCTCTAGGCATAAATTAATATATATTTAATTATTGTAATTAATACCAATAATTTAATACCTAAATTAAATTATTGGAATTAATACCAATAATTTATGACAATATTAATAATAGTAATAAATCTCTCCCAAAATTTCGGTTAAAAATTTTTATGCGAACGTATGCCTTATCATAAATAGGCATAAATTAATATATATTTAATTATTGTAATTAATACCAATAATTTAATACCTAGATTAAATTATTGGAATTAATACAAATAATTTAATATTAAAATTAAATTATTGGTTATGACAATATTAATACTAGTAATAAATTTCTCCCATTTAATACACGATTTTACATATATATAAAGATGACATCCCCATTTATTCTACTTACACCTGAACACTTCTCTACCTCTCTCTACTGCTCCATTTCCCGGTGAAGCTCGAACCAGAGCTTCGACTTGAACATTTTCTTCACCTTGGAAGGAGAGGTCGGGCTCTTTAGAACCGGGGAGAAGACAACTATCTAATAGCAAACTCCAGTCAATCCGAGAATCGCTAGAGAAGCGTCGACATGATTGAACAGTGAAACAGCTCTGGCGGACTGAAGTTGCCCTATTTCGGCTAAGCTGAAATCGGCCATTTCGAGCCTTCTTGAAACCAAAGCAATCCCTCTCAACACCTCCTCAGTCCTTCCTCGGCCGAATTATTACTGAAAGGTAAGCCAATTCGGTTCCCCTTTACAATTTCAGATCGTTGTTAGAGAGAGAGTCGATTAAATTTCAATGAAGAAATTCTAATCCAATTCGACATCAATTGATGTCATTCTTGATCCTAGAAAGAATTTCTGGAGGAGAGCTACCTGCCCAGATTGAAAAGCTCCACCGCTGCGCCCTCACCGGTGAGAAATCAAAGTTTTTTTCTCTCTACCGTCTGTTTTCCGGCAAATATATGTAAAGTTGGGTTTTCTCATTCATTTGGAACGGATGAGGGCTATTAGGCCAAAGAATAATGAACAATTATGTTCATCTCGTGTAGGAGAACGAGACATTGGGAACGCCAGTCGAGGTCCAGCATGCTAAGGACAGAACCCGCCTAAGTGGAATTTCACTGCACTATCGGGTGAGTGGGAATTTTATATTATACCCGGTTGGGGATGATAAGTATCTCGGTATAAAAACCCACTGCTTAGTGGTATTTTTAAGCATCACTACTTAGAGAAAGTGATGTGAAAGTTATGCGGAAAAACTACTTACCGATTGTAAGTAGATCATACCCGGTTGGTGTGATGAGACTTCCTCAAAGGAAGTTGAAAACCCATTCATCGGTTATGAATAGAGATATCCTTATACCGGTTGGTATAATGGACAGTGAAAACCTATTTTGTCGAAAGTGTTCTCCCCTAACTGTATGCAAATGCTGAAAATATTTGGGAGACCTTCTTGACGGGAGATCGAATAGCTCTTATAGGCTGGGGGCCTCGATTTTGGAACTTGAGGGTTAAAATGCCCAATTTTTGAAAAATTCGAATAGTGGGCCATAGGCCAATGGACACGGGTAGAAGCTCATAAAAGAACATGATATATATATATATATATTATATATGTGCCATTAAAACTTAATAAGTGAATTGTTTGGTCATGGTACCAAGGCAGGTCTGACATACTCAGTCAACTAGTAGCAGTGCGACATGATCGATCTTCGGACCAGTTAAGACAAACAGTACATGTTGAGTTGAAGGTCAGGATCGTTGGGACAAATGGCACCACATATTACATGGTGATTTAAGAAAACTTTGTTTGTGCATGCACCATGAGTACGAGATCATCAAGATGCCCATGAGGGGTAGTGATGTGTCCTAAGGGCCTTGGACGACCCGGTGAGTATGAGGGTAGATCGTCGTTCCAGGTGTCTGTGCGAAATTTGGAGTAGCACAAAGCACATGAGACCGGGGTGGGGACAGGATGAGGTCTCTGTCCTCATATGGACATAAAGAAGCGATTTCAGGATTGTGGGTGGGATGTCGCGTACATCCACTCATTCCCAGGTAGAAGTGGTTGTACTTCTATTCGGGTGGCAGGAAAAGTTGTTCCGAAGCCACTAGCGGGTTCAGTAGTGATACTGACTTGCGAATATGTATAACCTTTATGATGAAGGATGTGTCTTGGGTGATGACACACCGATAACTAAGAAATAATGGAAAAACTCAAATTTTTAAATGAAGGGATTTTTGAAAAGAATGGAGTCTGACACACTCCATATAAATGTTTTTCTTGAAAGTCAAAAGATTTGAATCCCATTCACTGAGTAGTTGTACTCACCCCCTCCCTTATACCCCTTTCAGGAAGTCCCAGAAAGTCGAACCTTAAAGGACTTGCGCAATTAAACGCCTGCAAGACAAGTACAATTAATTTGAATTACTATACACTTTTGATTTATGATATTCCTGGAAAAAGGTGCAGGTATAAAGAATGCCTTACTCTTTACGATTTATAATATAAGAGAAAACTCTTTAGTAAATCGGGAGAGGGGCAGGTTGATCACGGGGATCCGACCAATAATGACTACACTCCAACAGTAAAAAAAGTGCATTCTTTTCATGTGCCATTTTTTATGCCCTTGACGACCAAGAATGTCCAAGAAAAATTTATAGACATCTTTTGGTGTCAATAGCCAATCCCACTAGTTTTTCTTTAAAGTTTTGGGTAAGTATTAAAGTCAAATAAATTAATAAAAGTCCTGAATAACTTTTAGTCATGATAAATTGTATTAAAATGACATTTGCAGGCAACTCTAACCTTCGTTTAAGGTGATTTAAGTGTCCAATAACTTATTTGGAAGTTAGCTTTCAAACTACAATAATGCAACTTATTTGGTAGGATTTAGAAAATGACCCTAAAATGTATTGTTATGGCTAGTACTGGCTGGTAAGGGACCACGTCGACCTAGGGGGAGCCCTTGGAACCTTATATAAGCCATTCATAATTTTTAGATATATTTTGTTATATAACAAAGATAAGCGATAAAATGTAATTTTGGTAAAGTTAGAGAACCCATTCGAGAATAAGAAATCTTGAGGATCTCTATGAAGGTTTAGGGACCAATGGAAAAGAACGAAAAAGATTTGAGACTCAAATGATGAGTTTTGGAATATTAAGTATCTAAGAGGAACCTTAATAAAAGTTTAGGGGTAAAAGTGTAAATAGTGAAAGTTGGAGTCCCAAAAGTAATTATTGAGAACTGAGTGACCCAAATGAGAATAAAGAAAATTTGAGAATCTAAAAGAAAGACTTGAAAAGTTTGGAGTCCCAAAATGTAGAGTATGTAAGCATAAGGGCAAGATGAAAATTTTGCCAATATTAAGGACTAAAATGTAAATTTGGAAAAGTTAAGTATCTAAGTAGAAAACTTATATATTTTTAGGAATTTTGGTAAATGTGGCCAAATAGGGGAATAACCCTAAATTATTTTAAAAAAATGATAAAAGACGGTTAGTATAAATGGGTTTGTCAACATAAAACTTGAGAGAACCCGACCTAGGGGTAAAACTATAATTTTTAGAGAATTATGGAAAAAATCAAATTTGACTATGAGTTATATGATTTGATTCATGTAGAGTAACCTGACACAATCATATGGGGATCACACATCCCATGTAAACCCCGTTCTCTTGGAATAATGAATCGAAAAGGGGAACCAAAAGTTTTCGAGAGAAAACCAAGTATATAAGTGACCCGAAATTGGTAAAGAAGGGTCCAACCATTGATTTGGAAAATTCCAACTGGCCAATAAATACCTAAACATAATGTAAAAGAACCATAAAGTGAATGAGATGTGAAAACCACTCACTTAGCACCTGAAAGTGTTGACCAATTAGAGTGTGGCACATGTCCTTAGTCAACGATCAACTAAGGAGAAACCTCATAAACAAGGCTGACTAATGAGGAGTTGACACATGGCAAGGATGCCACGTCAACATCCAACGAGGATGTCAGAGAAACGGTCGACCAATCAAAGGCCAACATGTGGCAGAGTCACGTCGGATGGTCTCAACCAATCAGAGGCTAACACATAGCAGTGGCACTCTACGTCAAGAGGGAAATCTTACGCATTTAAATCAGCCAATCAGAGTACACCACGTATCATAGTTAAATGACTGACCGAATGCGGTAAGCAGACACGTTGGAATGAGCGACCAATGGGAGGCCACCACGTGTATAGTCAAGGAGTTAAAGGTTGGCAAGGATGCTGAGTAGGAAGCTGCGTTAACGAAGCCAACCAATCACAACATGCCACGTGGCAAGCTTGCATGAGCAAGATAGAGTCGTCTACCTCCTTGGAAAAGCTAGCAGAAAGAGAGAAGGATGAGATGGTTAGTCTCTAGTGACCCGAAAAGCTCTCCGATCTGACCACTAATGTGTGAGGCTGGGTCCAAGTCCCATGTCGACCAGTACCTTTATTAGTTGTTGAGCTCCCTATATAAAGAGCACCCCTCCACTAGTCTTTCTCATCCCACAAACGATCAAAGAAGAAGATGTGCTCCATTTTCCAGCGAGATGTAAATGAGAGCTCCGACGAAGGCCTTTTATGTAACCATAGAAGACGCATTCGGGCTCCTTGGAACCGAGAAGAAGTCCCATACCTCACTACCACCTCCTTTCAATCGGTGGATCATTAGAGAAGTGTCGGGAAGCTTGCACAGTACCGTCACTCTAGTGGTCTCAAAATTGCAAAAAGTTTGGAGCTGAACTTGGGCTACCTTCGCGCTCCTACGATCAGGCCAATCCTCCCACAACCCTCCTCGACCGACCCTTGACCTCTAGGAACCTTCTAGGTAAGCCAATTCCAATCCATTTCACCGGAATAGTGAAGTTTTTGAAACTAGAACACTAGAACTTCTCTCATCGAATTCTCTGTACTTAGGTACCCAATTGATCCACAATTTGATCCTAGGAGGATCCCAGGAAAGAGCACGAGCTGCTCCTACCCAGAGCTCAGATTGTCGCCCCTCACGAGAAAGAAAATCGAGCTTTCTCTCTCTGGAAAACTTTTTTAACAAAGCTCCGTTTGAGCTTAAACATGAGTCAATTGAAGTCATTCAAAAGCCAGGATGATCGTAGAGAGACAGGGGAAGTGGTTAGCAGCATGATGGGGGTAATTAACCAAGTTTAAGCGGTTAATTTGATGAAATGAGAATTCGGGGGTCAAAGTGCAATTGTTGGAAAAATTAGGCAAATTGGGGATTTTGGGAAATGGAGGATCAAATTATAATTAAAGGAAAATTGAGGACTTAAATGGAAATAAGAGAAGATTAGGGTCCTAAGGGGGATATTAGAAACCTTAGGGACCTAATTGCAGATTAAGTGGACATTAGGGCGCCACATGTAATGTTAAAAACCTTAGGGATTTAATCATAATTATGGCATAAATTAAGGACCCATGTGTGGAAACTTGAGAATATGTTGTCCTTTATGTTGATTTCTTATGTGAATATGTGAACCATATTGATTCGAGTGTTCGAGTACTAGTGCAGAGGAGCACGACATGGATCGAAATCTAGCCGGTCGAACACGTCACTATTACTGGGTGAGTGGAATTTTCGACATCATATCCGGTTGGGATGATTAGCACATTTTTTTATTTGAAAACCATTATCCAGAAATAGTTTCCCCCAGCTGTGTGCACCTACTTAAACCTTTTGGGAGATGTTTCTGATGAGAGCTAAAATTGCTTTAGTGAGCCCAAGGCCTTAGTTTTGAAACTAATAGGGCCCAAGGCTAAGTTTTTGAAAAACTCGTGAAGTGGGCCCAAGGCCAATGAGAATGGGCTGAAACTCGTAGATAAAAATCTTGATTTTCAGACTTATGAAAACTTTACCATAAATGGTTATGTTTTATGATAAAGCCACCCAATCAAAGCGTGATCATAGAACTCATTGGGCGGGTAGCTACTGAGCCAAAGCTAGGTCGTTGAACTCATTGGGTTGGTAGTTACCGAGTCGAAGATGGGTGATCAAATTCGTTGGGTTGGTGGCACTAGAGATAAATGTCTAAATTAAATGATTTTTGTTTGTGCATGCTAAGATACAAAACCATCGAGGCGCCTGATATGGGGTAATGTTGGTTTTAAGGGCTACTGGACAACCTAGGGAGCATAAGGAAAGCTTGTCATCTAGTAAGTCAGGAAGTTTCAGTAGCATCATGCGCATTGAGACCGAGGAAGCAGGGGGAGAGCTCTCGTCCCACATTAGTGGACACGAAGAAATTCAAGTTTGGGGATTGGGCAATTGATGCTCACACAGACTTGGGGTAAAAGGTATCACGTCCTACTAGGGTGGTCGATAAAGTTGCTCTGTGCCATAAGTGAAGTAGTTAGGGAGTGCTCTACGTATGTGTGAACTCCTTTTTGATAAAGGGTGTATGTGTGATTGTATGCTAAACTAAACCTGAGCAGGGAGAATGTTAAAACATTTTTCTATTAATGAGTTAAACCCACAAAACCCATAAACAAGATGGGTAGTGTTTATAAACCTTTTCTGTTTTTACGAAAAGTTACCCTATCCCTCACTCACTAAGTTGTAGAACTCATCCCCTCCCCTAAACCCTTTTTCAAGAAAACCCCACATTAAGAACAATGGAAGCAAGAGGAGCAAGTCAACCACAAGGAGGTAACTGTTATTTGGTTATTTTGTTAATTTGTTTTGGAAAATATATGTGCTTATACGCCTTTACCCTCCCCGGTCTATATGGTAGAAATACCAATTCAGTATAGGGAAGGGTGGTGGGTTGATCATAGAGTTCCTGTCATGCCCCGACCCAGTTTGGTCGGATCCTCATGAGCAATCCGCCACTCCCTTTGGTCTATGAAGTGTTTCACCCTCTTCTAAACCGCAAGTAGTAAGGCGTCATTTTTCCTGATGTTCCTAGAATAACATTATGTAAAACTGAATATATTAAAATGATCATACTTGTCTCATAGTTCAACTACAAGAGGGTCTTTAAGATTTGTTTTCCTTGGTTACTTGAAAAGGGGTAAAAGGGAGGGTGTGAGTTCTACAACTGAGTGAGCGAGTGTTGGGGTGAATTTTCCAAACATATTTGGTTTATAAAAACATGCCAAGGTTATAATTTTCCTTTTAAAAGGATTTTCCTCAAATTTAGGTTTCCAAAACCTTTTCCATTTCCATATTAGGTGTGTCTAGCTCTCTTAGCCCATCCCCTTGCCTCGAGAGGCGTTTAGCAAACAAACACACGCCCTTCATCAAGAAGGGTACACACATTCGCAGGTGTAGCCTGTCCACTGCACCCACTTATGGATTGGAGCGTCTTTACCATCCACCATGATAGAAGCTTGTCTACTTCTACCGTAAGTCTGAGTGGGCGTCCCAAACATCTGACCCTTAAACCCAAATGTCACTTTGTATCCATATGAGGAGGAAGCCCTCATCCTATCCCAACCCTAGTTTCATGCGCAAGAAGCTCTTAGAGCTTTAAGATTGACTGGCACGATGAACTACCCTTATCTCCACCATGTCGTCCAGCAACCCTTAGGATCCATCACTACCCCCTAGGGTGTCTTGACGGTCCCATACGACAAGTGCATGCACAAACAATAGTTTTCATATAGTTATCCATCCTCTTTGGTGCCATCGGTCCAACGGCCTCGATGCTCAACTCGACCTACAACTGTTTGTCTAGGCCGGTTCATCGACCTGGCCCTAGCACACTACCGCCAGTCCATTGAGAATTGTTAGTCCTGACTCGGTATCGTGGTGTAACACACAATCAATTCCATTAATTAGAAGTTTTCATGGCTATTCCTAATCAAGTTTGTTTACGAGTTTCTATCCGTGCCCACTGGCCTTGGGCCCATTGCACGTGTTTTCCAATACTAGCATTGAGCCATGTGAGCTCAAAAACCAAGGCCTCTAGCCTATCTGAGCTGTTCTAGCTCCTGTCAAGAAGGTCTTCCAAATATTTTAAGCAGTTGTCACACAGTCAGGGGAGAACACTTCTGACAAAAATCAGGTTTTATCTCACCACACCAACTAGGTGTGATGATGGATCCGCTTACAATCGGTAGGCAGTTTTCTACTTTCCTCAATGAAACTCATCATACCAATTGGGTATGATGTTTATTTATTTCTATTCATAGTCATTAAGTAGGTTTTATTAGCTAAAAACAATGCTCATCATCCCAACTAAGTATGACATTAAATAATCCCATTCACCCGTTGATTGTGACACATTCGTCCCTAGTCAGCTTCCAAGTCCACGCTAGCTTTTCCTTGCTGGTGTTCCAGTCTCTCGTGTCCCCACATGATTTGGGTATCATTATCAATTAGGATTTGGCATAACAGCCTTTGTTTTCTCATGTATGAGCGACTAGGCTCAAAGTTCTTGGTTTATTGCACTTAGTTCCCTAAAGTTCATTTTTCTTAACTTTAGGTCCCTAATGCCAACTTTCCCCCCAAATTGAGTCCTAAGGTTTCTAATATCCTCTTTGGATCCTCAATTTACTCAAAATTGTGTAAGGAGCTCAAGTTTTCCAAATTTCCAATTTGGTCCCCACTTTTTCAAAATTACTATTTTGCCCCTACTTTCCAAAAATAGTAATTTGATCCCAAATCTTTCTAAAATTGACCAATTGGTCCCCCAACATCTTTCTCATTGCCAATTGACCTTCAATTTTGAGAAATTGCATAGAGGTCCCACAATTTTTCGAAATCCTCAAATTTCCCCAATTTCTTCCCCCTTTATTGACCGAATTTGATTTCTTCAAATTGACCATTCAATTAGGGTTAATTGCTCCAATTGATGGCATGGATCGGTTCCTACACTTCCATACGATCAAATGGAGCTTTGAATTGTAGAATTTGAGTCTGAAATGAGCTCAAACGAAGTTTCATTGGAAAATTGTTTGTAAAGAGAGAAAGCTTCAAAAGTTTACCGTTGGAGGTGCGGCGGTCCCCTTTTCTTTTTCAAGAAGGGAGGCCTAGCTAGAACGCAACAGTCGAATTCTCCAAATCCAGGTACTTTATTAATTAAGATTTCTTGATGTAACAATTTTGATAGTGTCATTTCAGGGAAACTATGGCAAGAAGTACACCTGACTTCTCACGGTTATAGAGGGAGCAACCCCTCTAGGCTGTATGGAGTGGCAGGTTGCTCATGGGATTTCGACCAAACTAAGTTGGGGTGTGACATAACACCTTCTGAGTCATTACGTACTTGATACTCTTATGATCGATGTACCCTCTGCACGTGACTAAATAGTGATAATGTCTGCAAATCTTTAGGGCAAACACAATTGTCATTAATTCATGGTCATGTGTGTGATAATTCTCTTCATATTTGTTTAACTCTCTTGAGGCGTATGCTATTACTTTGCCTTATTGCATCAATATGCACACATGTCCCTGTTCAGATGTGTCACTATAAATGAGTTATTCCCCACACTATAGGTCCGACAATGTCAATATCGGTGTGGTCGTAAGACGTTCTTTTAGATCTTCAAAAGCCTATTCACATGCATCACTCCATTGAGGAGCAATGATGGATAAGTTCTCTATGAATTTACAATAACATCTCGCAAGTACTATGAAACTCCTTACTTCTAATGGATTAGTGGGTCCTTTCCAATTGGTGATAGCTTTTATTTTGGAAGGGTCTGCCATTATGCCTTCTCCCGTAATCACATGTCCAATGAACCCTACCTCTTGTAACCAAAACTTGCACTTGGAGAATAGGGTGTACAATTCATTCTCCTTCAACATATGTAGCTCAATTTAGAGGTGCTTTTCATGCTCCTCTCCCGTCCTCAAATAAGCCACGATATCATCAATGAACACTATCACACATTTATTTAATGATACTTAGATCGTAGGTCAATCTTTGAGAAATATGATGCCCCAGCTGTTGATCAAATAAGTCGTCTATCTTGGGAAGAGGATACTTGTTCTTGATGGTCACTTGGTTCAACCTTAGATAATCCACACATAATCTTATACTCACATCCTTATTTCTTACAAATAGCATCGGTGCATCCTAGGGAGAGTGACTAGACTGTATAAATTCTTTTTCCAGCAACTCATCTAGATGTGTCTTTAACTCTTTCAATTTAGACAGGGCCATTCTATAAGGTGCTTGTAAGATTGGAAGAGTATAAGGTATGATTTCAATCATGAGGTCGTATTGTCTATCTGGGCTAATACTCTTAAGTCCTCTCGAAACACCTCCAAAAAATCATGCACCACTTTTACATGGCTAGGACCTATGCACAAGGGCACTTTATTATCAATTTTTTCCAAGAACGTGACATACCCTTTCTGGATGAGGTAGTATGCATCCCTCACCCAGGATTTCACGATCCTTTAATAGTTGTGTTATGATCACCTTTTATCCTAGAGTGGACATAAGCCAATCTGGACATTAAGCCAAGATAATTTATTTGCCACTTCTTCCTTAATGTACGATTGGTTAGCTCTAAAATCTACAAAGGTGAATACTTCCACCCCGTACACTTTAATGCATCATTTCCAAGAAAAATTAAATTACTTTTATTAATAGCAAAATAACCATGTTCTTATTACAATATTTCTAATATCTCCTCACATGGTTCCTAAATCACTTGCTTAATTCCCATTCAAGGCATCACTCTTAGTTAGGGTTCTGAGATGTACCCACTACGGAGTTGGGTTCTATCATGGCCTCCTCCCATGTCATGTTGTATGCGCACGCTAGCAGTACTTTCTGGTCATTATTCACCCTGAGGTTCCGACCCTGTTGCTAATTGCCTGTTGTCCTCATGTAACCATTTAGTTGGAGGGTTACAGGTATGTTCGGGTTGGAGATGCCGTAAAGGTTTGTTGTCTCGTCAGGTAGTTATGGGCATTGTGTCCAACATGCCCACAATTGTAACATGTCGAACCATAGTAGGGTCCATCATGCATCTTCTAGCATCTCTGGAATCATGGCAGGTTTTTCACACTCACAATGCTACCTATGGCACTTTCTTGGGCATAATTTCTCCTATTGGAGATTGGTATGATTGGTGAAGGTCTCATGGAATGTTGGGGTGGATTATAACCCTGAGGGCATGCTATGACCATTCTAGTGGAGATCGCTTCTCCCTTGGTATGCTTCCATGGATGGTAGCATCTACCTTGATCTTCCATCAACTTTCCCGTTCCTTCCAATTGTCTCTTCTTAGTCTAAGTGAACACAAGAAAACTTTGTGTTCAAACTCATTCCACCCCATCTGAACATGAGTGGTTGCCCTAACATTTTCCCACCATCTCTTGGTGCCAGCTTCTAATAGGAATTTCACCATGGAGACTCACTCTTTGTTGGCACCTTGACTACATCCATGAGTCTTTTGGTAATTTTCAACCATTCCATAGTCATGTTTGCATCTTTTTCCCCACATAATGACTTAATCCTCAATTATCATCATGTCTACAAGCATCAAGAGATGTTAAACTATAGAGGGTTTACAACTCAAGTCTCCTAGGTACCAATTTGGGTGGAGCCTATTGTAAATCCCGTCCCTTAAAGATAAGGAAACCGGGGAAATAACCGGTCAACCTAGGTGAAAAAACCTATCACGCCCGACCTGGTTTGGTTGGAACCCCGTGTTCAACCCGCCACTCTCCCAGTTTATTAAAAGGTTTCCCCTTATTATAAACCGTAAAGAGTAAGGCGTCCTTTAAATCTGTACCTTTTCATGGAATAAAATAATTAAAACTGTATAATATTTTAAATTTCTCATACCTATATCACAGGCATCTTAGTTGATGATCTTTAAGGGTAGGCTTTCCAAAATTTCCTAAGAAGGGATATAAGGGAGGGGGTGCGTACGACTATTGAGTGAATTGGTTTTTCAATACTTCTACTTTTATGAAAAAGATTTGTATTGGAGTGTGCCAGACTCCTTTCTTTCAAAAACCTTTCATTTCAAATCTCGGTTTTTACCACCATTTCCTTATTAATCACGGTGTGTCATCACCCAACACACAACCTTTATAATGAAGGTCAACACACATTCATAGGCCAGCATGATGACTGAACCCACTTGTGGCTTCGGAGCGACTTTACTGGCCACCTAAAAAGAAGTACGTCCACTTCTACCTTGAGAATGAGTGGATGTACGTGACATCCGACCCTCAATCCCGAAATAAATTCTCAATGTCCGTATGAGGATAGAGATCTCATTCCGTCCCCAACCCAGTCTCATGTGCTTGGTGCTACTCCAAATTTTGCACGGTCACTTGGTACGACGAACTGCCCTGATACTTACCGGGTCGTCCAGGGCCCTTAGGATGCATCACTACCCCTCATGGGCGTCTTGATGATCACGTAATCAAAGTGCATGCACAAACAATATTTTCTTATCATGCCATATAATCTGTGGTGCCACCGGTCCAATGGCCTCGACTCTCAACTTAACCTACAACTATTTGTCTTGACTGGTCCAGAGACCTGCCAAGTCGCACTACCGCTAGTTGACTGAATATGTCGGTCCTGTCTTGGTACCATGGCTAGACAATTCATTTATTAAAGTTTTATGCCACATATCTCATGTTTGTTTACGAGCTCCTGCTCGTGCCCACTGGCCTATGGCCCACTTGTTAGAGATTTTCAAAACTGGGCATAATAGCCCTCAATTTCCAAAACCGAGGCCCCTTGGCCTATAAGAGCTATTCGAGCTCCCGTAAAAAAGGTCTTCTAAATCGTTTAAGCATTGACACACAATCAGGGGAGAGCACTTCTGACAAAAATATGTTTTCAACTGTCCATTATACTGAATGGGTATAAGGACATTTTTGCTAATAACCGATGAACAGGTTTTCAACTTCCTTCGAGGAAGTTTCATCATACCAACCAGGTATGATCTACTTACAACTGGTAAGTAGTTTTTCCGCATGATTTTCACATCACTCCTTTAAGTTGTGATGTTTAAAATACCACTTGGTAGTGGGTTTTCATTTCGAGGTACTTATCATCCCCAACCAGGTATGATATAAAATCCCACTCACAACCGATAAGTGGTTTTTAACTTTAAATTGTGCTCATCATCCCAACCAGGTATGACGTTTAGAAAACCCACTCACCCATTAATGCAGTGAATTCCACTAGACTAGTTTTTTGTATTCATGCGAGCTTGTCATTACTGGCATTCCTAGTACCTCGTGTTCCTACAAGATATGAACATCTCGGATCATTATCTCTCGGCCTAATAGCCTTTATTCATTCCAAATAAATGAGAAAAACTAAACTTTTATTTATTTGCAATTAGGTCCCTAAAGTTATTTCTCTTTAACTTTAAGGCCTTAATTCCGGTTTTTCCTCAAATTGAGTCCCGAAACTTTTAAAATTTATCATAGGATCTCAATTTATTCCATTTCACAAAAAGGGGTTTAATTTCCAAAATTTCCAATTTGGTCCCCCAACTTTTCCAAAATTACCATTTTGCCATTCCTTTACAAAAATGGTAAGTTTCACCCCAAAAATTCTAAAATTCCTCAATTGGCCCTCTAACATTTTTATCATGCCCAATTGACCCTCAATTTTAGGAAATTGCATTTCGGTCCTTCGAATTTTCAAAAATCCCCAAAATTTCCCCCTAATTCTAACTTCTTAACAAAGCCGAATTTGATTTCATCAAATTGACCAATCAAACATTTTCAATTTTTGAAATTGAAGTTAAAATTGAGTTTCTACATGTTCATTCGATTCTTTAACAATTTGAATCGTAAGTCTTAACGTCGGGACGAGCTTAAACAAAGCTTCTCCGGAAAAAGAACTGTAGAGAGAGAAAGCTTCGATTACTTACTGATAAGGGCACGATGGTCCGAGCTTTCGATCGAGGTAGATAGCTCTCGTCCTGATGTTCATCCTCGAATTAAGAATCGCATCAATTGATGCCGAATTGAGTTAGAATTTCATCATTAAAATTCTGTCGGTTCTCTCTTTAGCACTAGTCGGAAATTGTAGAGGGGAGCTGAATTGGCTTACCTTTCAGTCCTAATTCGTTTGTGGGAGGGCTGAGGAAGTGTTGGGAGGGCTTGGTTTGGCTTGATGAGTGTTTGAAATGGCCAATTTCAACTCGGCCGAAGTAAGGCATCTTTGGTCCGCCGGAGCTGCTTCACTGTTCCATCACGCTGGCGTTTCTCCAACAATCCTCGGAGCAAATGGAGACTACAAGCGTGTAGCTAACTTCTCCCCAGTTCTAAAGAACCCGACCTTGCCTTCTTTGGCTAAAAGAAGACCCTATATCAGAGCTCTGGATTGAGCTTTGTCGAAAAACTAAGCAACTGAGAGAGAGTGAGCTTTTCAAGTGTGGAGAGGATGAATGGGGATGGGGTCTTTATATAGGAAGCTCGGGGACTCCTTGGCCGTCCGATTGGTGCCTTTATGATAGGCATTGATGACCAGAAACATATTGAATGGAGACGTTCCTTCTTTGCTGGTGCTGCCTCGATTTTCCAGTTAGTGAACAATGCTGTCATCTAAAGGAAGAAGGCGACACTGTTCCGAATCGAACCGGACCGGTCTGAACCGGGTTTGAAGCTTAAACCAGCTGGTTCACCCCTCATTCGACCGAGTTTTTCAAATCTAAAAAGTTATAAATTCATCTAAATTCATTTTCTATCCAATGGTGGCCTCAAATCTCAAATTTGAATTATTTAAGCCACCTAGAAAAATAAATTTAGGATCTTGTTCAATAGTGGTTTAAACCGGTCCAAACCGGTTCAGATCCAGTTCACCTGAACCGGTTTGGTTTTCATCTCCAATTCCTTCACAAGTCCATTTCCATGACTTTTGTGACTCCTTAGGTCACTTAGGATCTATAAATTTTCTAGTTTACCATCTCTCTATCGGTTCTGATTTATAAACCGACTCAGTTCTTAAACCGGTTTAATCTAGTTCAGGTCCGGTTCACCCGAACCAATCTAGTTTTCTCTCCCACTTTGTTCTAAGGTTCCTTCCCAAGGTTTATAAATCTCTTCGGGTCACAAGGGATCCATAAATTTCCTTATTTTCCCTTTCTCTATCGATTCCGGTTCTTGAACCAAGTTGGTTCATAAACTGGTTCAATCCAATTGGATCTGGTTCATCTAAACTGGTCTAGTTTTTCTCTTCCAATTTGTCCTAAGGTTCTTTTCCAAGGTTTTATGAGCTCGTTGGATCACTCGAGAGTTGTAAATTTCTAAATTTCTCATTCCCAATTGATTGGGTACGTGAACCGGTTTGGTTATTACTCGGTTTGACCGATTATTTTCCCGGTTTTCCTTAATTCAAAAGGGCGGGGTTTACAAAACTGAACTAGTTCACGAACCCCAATCATTAGAGAAAGGGAAAAATAGGAAATTTACAAATCTCTAAAGAGTAATAAAAGTCATGGAAAAGGACTTTGGGTTGAATTGGAAGAGTAAACCAAACTGGTTCAAGTGAACTAGATCTAAACCGTATTGAAACAGTTTGAACCGCTTTTGATCTTATTTCTAAATTCATTTTTCTAAGTGGCTTAAAAAACTCAAATTGGAAAATTGAAGCTACCATTGGACAGAGAATGAAATTAGATGAATTTATAAAATTTTAATTTGGAAAAACTTGATCGAATCGGGGATGAACCAGCCGGTTTAAGCATTGAACCCAGTTCGGTCCAGTTCGGAAGAGTTTCATCTTCTTCCTTCAAATGATAACATTGTTCACTCACCAGAAAAGCTAACAGCGCTGGTGTAGATGAAAATTCTCCATTCATGGTGCTTTTTGGGCATGAATGACTGTCATAAAGGTGCCAATCGGATAGCTAGATATTCCCCGAGCTCTTTATATAAAGAGCTCCTCCCCATTCATTCTCCTCACACTTGAAAACTCCTCTCTCTCTACTGCTCCATTTTTCGATTAAGCTCAAATCTGAGCTCCGCGGCCAAACCAAGCTTTCCTAACATCCCTACAGCCCTTACACAACCTCAATTGAGCTGAAAGGTAAGCTAATTCGGCCATTCTCAGTTGTTGTAGGTAAGAGTTAGAGAGAGAAACTGTAAAATTTCACTGACGAAATTCTCCCTCAATTCAGGGTCAATTGTAGGAATTCTTAATCCTAGAAGACACCTCGGGAAGAGAGCTATCTTCCTAGACAAAGAGATCAAACTACCGCACCTCCGACTGTAAGCTTTTGAAGCCTTCTCTCTCTAAGTTTTGTTTTCTGGCAAAGCTCTATTTTAGCTCAATTCAGACCCAAATGACGCGATTTAAAGCTCAATTAAATCGTATAGAAGTGTAGGAATTGATCCATATCTTCAATTGGAGCAATTAACCCCGATTGAATGGTCAATTTTATGAAATCAAATTCGACCAGATTGAAAGGGGGAAAATTGGGGAAATATTTGGGGGAATTTGGGGATTTCATAAAATTGAAGGACCAAAATGCAATTTTCCAAAATTGAGGGCCAATTGGCCATGAAAATGATGTTGGAGGACCAATTTATCAATTTTTGCAATTTATTGGGGTCAAATTGCCATTTTTGTAATGTAGGGGCAAAATGGTAATTTTTGAAAAGTTGTGGACCAAATTGGAAATTTGGGAAACTTGAACCCCTTTTTGTGATTTCGGATAATTTGAGGACCCAAGGTTAATTTTAAAAGTTTCGGGACTCAATTAGGGGATAATTAGCATTAGGGACCTAAAGTTAAAGAAAAAGAACTTTATGGACCTAAATGCATATAATTAAAAGTTTGAGCATTTTGTTCATACATGAGGAATAAAGGCTATTATGTCAAATGTTAATAAATAAGGATGTCCAAAATTGTGTAGGAACACAAAGGACTGGAACGCCAGCAAAGATAAGCTCGTGTGGAAGCAAAAAGTCGATTAAGATGAATACACTACATTTATCGGGTGAGTGGGATTATTCACATCATACTCGGTTGGGATTATGAGTACTTCAGAAATGAAAAATCACTTCTATGTGGAATTTTAACATCACACCTGGTTGGAGTGATGTGAGAACTATGTAAAAAAAATAATTAATGGTTGTAAGTAGATCATACCTGGTTGGTATGATGAACTTCCTGTAAGGAAATAGAAAATCCGCTTATTGTTTCTAAGCGGAGATGTCATCACACCCGATTGGTGTGATGGACGAGTTGAAAAGTTATTTTGTTAGAAGTGTTCTCCCCTGACTGTGTGCCAATGCTTAAAACTTTAAGGAGACATTCTTGACGAGAGTTGGAATAGCTCAGATAGGCCAAAGGCCTCGGTTTTGAAACTTGGGGGCTAAAATGCCCAATTTTGGAAAATCATGTACAGTAGGCCCAATGCCAGTTGGCACGAGCAGGAGCTTGTAAACAAACATGATAAGCCATGAAAATTCTTAATAAATGATTTATGTGATTTGGCCATAGTACCAAGACATGATCGACATACTCGATGGACTAGCGGTAGGTCGACGGACCAGTCTAAACAAATAGCTGCAGGTCGAGTTGAGGGTCAGGGCTGTTAGACCAATGGCACCAAAGATAAATGGCTTTGTGGAAAAATTTGTGCATGCACTTGAGGTTTGGGACTATCAAGACGCCCAAGAGGGGTAGTGATGCGTCCTAGGGGCTATTAGACTAGAAGCTAGACGTAGTTTCATGTGCATGAAACCGGGGTGGGGTTGGGATGAGGTCTCCATCCTCATATGCACACGAAATATTTTGGGTCTAAGGGTAAGACGTCGGAGACATTCACTCAAACTTTGGGTAGAAGTTAGAGACTTATATCAGGGTGGATGGTAAAAACGCTCTGATCCACAAGTGGGTACAGTCAGTGTAACTGCATCTCGTGAATGTGCATGTACCCTTCATGGTGAAGGGCATGTGTTATTTGTGAAATACACCTAATTTGGAAATGGGAAAGAGGTTTGAAAATCTTGGAAAGGATTTGAGAATCCTTGGAAAATAATTGGTAAACCTTGAAAAAAGGTTTTGAAAACTAGAACTTGAGGAAAAAATATTTTTAAAGGAAATAAGGAGTTTGGCACACTCCAATTAAAGTTTTTTTTTTTGTGAAAACTCGCACCAAACACCCATTCACTAAGTTGTCAAACTCACCATCTCTGTTTACCCCTTTTCAGGAAACCAAGGGAAACCAACCTTAAAGATCTGTCTATAGCTGAACCTTAAGATAGGTATGTAAAATTTATATTCAGTTTTAATTAATGTCATTCTAGGAAAGATACAGGTGAAAAGGATGCCTTACTCCTCACGGTTTAGAGAAGGGTAAATCCTTTTATAAACCGGGAGAGTGGCTTGTTCACGAGGATCCGACCAAACTGGGTCGAGGCGTGACACTTATGCTCCAATCATCCCTCCCTATGGGGAGTCCAAGGTGATTCGAACATATGCACCCCAAATGCTTTCATAAATTCTTGGTAAGCCTTCCACTACTTCGGAGTTATTTGATGTAGTGATCATAAAGTCTAGGACTACTCCACAATAGGCATGTTAGCCCCACCTCCTAAATGTTGTGTTGGATGATCCACTGACTCATTCTCTTAAGTCCTAAGGTTTAGTAGTTCCTCAATTTATAATGTCTGCTTGTTTCCTCTCTTAGGAACCATTGTTTGTAGTTGTCTCTCTATAATGCAAAGTTTTCTTTTACTAAGCTTTCATCATCAGGAATTCTCTCTAAGCATAATTTTCTTTGCTAATCTTTTGAAATTCCTAACAATTCCTTTTCCCAAAACTTATTTGAAATAGTGTTGTAATACCACTTTAGTTCTAATGCCCCAACCCGACACCTCGGGTCAGACAATCATCACAATTGCCATGCCCTTCGGACACTACAACTATGGGACTCTTACTACAGTAGTACTGGCATGTCGTAAAGCTCAAAATACACAAAGTAAAATATTCCTTCCATAAAAATTTCAACATAAATTTCTTTCACAAATTTTGTATACAAAACCTCATGAATAAGAATAATCCATAAAAAAATGCTCTGCTTCTAGAGACTCTTGTAGTTATTGCCGAGGTGACTTAATACAAGATCTGTACCCAGACTGCATCCAGATCTTCTAGCTCTAGTCGTATGGTACGTGAAAGGGGATCATGGAGAGGAGTGAGCTATGAGGCTGAGTGAGTGGGGCACTGATGTTACGACGTTATGTCCACGAAAATAGCCCCTACTAAGATACTAGCATGCATTATAAAAATCTTTCAAAGTTTTTCTCATTTAAAATTCTAATGGTTTTTTCTTAGTAATATTGTTATGAAGAATGAGTCACCCAACCACACTAGCACACATCACAACATAACAATGACTCATGCATTGCTTACAAATTGTATTGTTATCATCATCATAATACTTGTGTATCAGGGTCACAACCTAATAGTGGGGTCACACCCCTCTCTGTTGGTGCCTAGTGGCGTATTAAGAAACTCTCCATTGGCTTTCAGTGAACTATGTTAGGAAGAGTACCCTCTAGTTAACTCTAAGGTCCGAACCACTGATGCCTTAGGAATACAATGACCATCTTTAACCACTGCCTAGATATAACCATATGACTCTCATATCCTAGAAATTTGGGATAAAATCATCTCCCTCCTATTACCCCACCTCTCAGATATCTCTTAGTACCTAGCATTACCCCTTCATACAAGTGTCTACAAGTACCATTTCACATTTGCCACAAACAACAGAAATATAGAACATCACAACACAGTTGCCATAGAGGTTGACTTGTTATCTAGCCAACCCCACTACGACATAACAATAGTTACTAGCATAGACATTGGCATGCTATCTCTCCAACCCCTCTAGGCCTAAATTTTGGTTAAGTGGTTAAGTCACATAAGGCATCTGGAAATCATACCAAAAACATGGACTGAGGTCCCTCCTTCCACTTTCGACTCATAAATGCATTTCCCAAAATGTGGGCCAATGCCCCTAGTTCATAAAGCATTGGTTGTATCCCCTCTTTTGAAAACATGGTTTAAGCCTTTCTTTTATTTATAGAACATGGGTTGTAGCCCTAGTTCCAAAATAGGATTCATATTCATTTATGATAAAATACAAATCGTAGTCATTTTTTTTCCAAAATAGGATATGAAACCCATGTTTCATAAAACATGGGTTGTAGCCCCAAGTTTCAAAATAAAAGCCAAAGCTCATGTTCCGTAAAATACGAGCCTTGACCCAAAGTCCCAAATTATGGGTTAAAGCCTAAGTTTTACAAAAATGCAGTCAATTGCCTTCATATTAACCTTAGTTAAAGCAATCATATATAAAAACACACTTCAATAAATTAAAAAGTGAGTAGCAAGCATACCATCGGTCTAATCGGACCTAACACTAGAATTAAAATCCCACTCACCTCGTTCATGTCCAAATCCCTTAGTGAGTCTTGCTTTGATTCGTGTTTACCATACGTGCAAGTATTACCATTATATTACTAAATCAACACTCAAGTAATCATTTTCAACAAAATCATATTGGTAATCACAATATTGTTTCTCGATCGCCCTTCTTTCCTGCCTTTCAATCCCCAAGTCTCTATGATGTTTTGCTTTAGTCCATAATACTATAATTCCTGTTTTTAGTACTTCTAATATTAATAGCTCTACTGGGTACCCAAATTTTCAACTAATTGCATTTGGGTCCCTTCACTTACTACTCATATGCAAACAAACCCTCATTTGAGTTTCATCCATTCTAATCATGATTGTTTGAATTTGCCCCTATAACTTCTCCTATCATCTCCCTAGGATCATTCTAAGCTTTGAATGGACTTGTTTGGCCCCGTTTATCCATGGTAAGAGATTCACCTTAAAATTGTGTAGTATGTGCAATTTGTCGAAATCTCATTGGCGAGGGTGAGTTGGTTAGAGCCACCGACTAGGAAAGCTAAGGGAACTCCTTGGACTTGGCCACACCCTAATCAGCCATCAGAGTTCTCTAAAACTTCAGCTGAACTACCCCCCTTAAAACTAAGTAGAAAAACTCTAAGGAAAATAATGAATTGCTAAGGACAAGGCTTATCTAAGATCTTGCTTAGTCGTGAATGATGAAGAGGGAGATGCTAGGGACCTCAAGGCACCTTCCTCGATCGAATTGGCCATTAGAGGAGATCAAAATTTACTAATGGAGTTGATGCTCTATTTTATATGTCAGGAGTGTGGCTACTGTTTGGCCAAGCCAGTAGTGATTTGGTCACCAGTGGACACCGATGAGGGATCTTCAATGTAGACAAGGCTCCGATAAATATTTTGGACTATGGTCGGACTTCTATTGTGCCTTAGTTTGCTCAATCTCATGCTCAAAATTCTGCTCTCAGAAAAATTGAGATATCAACTTTCACGAGGGAATTCTAATGAACATAGGGGAGAAGAACGATTGAATTTATAGATGAAGCTTTATGAGTTCTCTATAAACTCATCGGTGTGGAATGGGAGATTTCGTGGCAATTTTCCATGGTGTTGGAGCTCCCAGGTGCAATTAGACATTTCTTAGAGGAATCATGCTTCATTTCTCTATTTACGACATGTGTTCATCAGAGAAGATGACACTATGCACCATCGTGTGTGCACACGCAATGCATCACCATGTGGCACACAATGATTTGTCATCCTCACTGACATGTTCGACCGATTGGATAAATTCATTTAATTGTGTAATTTCTAACATGTGGCGCTCTGTGATTAGTTATCCTTATCCAACGTGTTTCAACTATCATATATAGTGTTCAATTGACATGTGGCCTTCCCTAATTGGTTTCCTTCATTCAACATGTCCTGACAATAGTTCACAATGTTCATTTGACAAGTGACACCCTCTCATTGGTCGCCCTTCTCTGACGTGTTTGAACTATAGTCCACAGTGTCCATTCGACATGTGGCACACTTTGATTGGTCTCACATGATGACGTGGCACAACATCTATTAATTGAACAGTAACGCCACACTGCCTATAACGATTGGACGACATGCCACGTGATGTTGTGATCTGGTCCACAACCACTGATCAATACTATTTAGATTGGTTTCTACATAATTTTTCCATTTGTTTAGCTAATTTCAATTATTTTTTGCCTGGTTCACCCCTAACTTGGCTGATTCTTGGCCTAATTTATTTTTATAAAACACTGTTTCTTCATTATAGAGCCAATAATTATAATTTTATCCCACTTGAATTTCCTCGAAAAATTATTGATATTCTATGGTCGGTCTAGTTCATTTTTATTTCAACCTGATCTTTCTTCCGATTATTGCACAACTCGCATTCTAGGTTTCACACTATGAACCATAGATTCATAAGTAATTTTCTTTTCTTCATTCTTTTTTTCCATGTATAAATCTCATAATATGGCTTCCACTTAATATCTTATTAAATTTGATTTCATTCCCCATCTCATCCAATCCATGGTTCTTGAGTCTTAATAATAGTACTAGAATTAGGGTATTACATATAAACCCAAATATTGGGTCATTTGATGGTAGGAGAGGGAGAATCAGAGGTTTGAATCTCGATTGTTGGAAATGAAGTTCCCAAACTGAACTCAATTTTCTTAAGGGAAGCTCAAGGTGGAAGTTTTGAGCTGATCTAAGTTTTTTTTATTGCATTAATTAGCCAAATGTTGGGCTTTCTCACAAGATATTCATGATAGCTACAAATCAAAGACAATACAACTTATTTTCTAATGGCCCGAATTCTAGAGTGATGTGTCGCTTACTGATAGCAAGTTAGCCAGAGGTGTTCTTAGAAAAAAAACTTCGTGGAGGAAGATATAATTTCAACCATACCTTTTAGGGAGTGAGTTTCAGTTAAGAGATGCTTTTTGTGAGCATTTCTTGGTCCTTCCAGATTTAACCCAATAAACCCCATCTAACAATCCAAAACTAACTACTTGGAAAATTAATTCATTCATAGAGCTGCAAGCTATGAAATGACGCAAGGGGCTAAATAAAGTTTTTGTACCAATTGAAAAGATTGGTAATGTTCGGAGATTAGGTTAATATATTTTGGAATGCCTAAGGACCTAATTGCAAAAAAAAAAAAGAAATGTTTAAGGACTAAAGTGCAAATGTAGGTATTTGTGCAACGAAAAGGTAAGTTTTAGGCAGTCCAATGACCTAAACAAATGTAAAGAAAGTTTAGGGACCTAAATGGAAAAATAAAGGAACAAATGAGTCTCAAAAGTTAAGTTGTAAAGAAGAAGGGAAAATGGTAATTTTGCCCAACTTAGGGTCCATTTTGGAAATTATATGAAATGAGACTTAAAAAAGTTCTAAGGCATATTGAGGGCCATAATAGGACTCAATAAAACTTGGGGATCCAAATAGAAGACTTAGGAAAGTTTAAGGTCCAAAGAAGGAAGATTTTAAAGTATAAGGGTAAAATGGTAATTTTACCTAAGTTAGGAATCAAATTGTAAACTTGGAAAAGTAAGGGCACTAAGTGTGAGTGAATATTGAACACTTAGGTAAGTGCATGTTGGAAAAGGTTATGACATTAAGCCCAATGGACTAACCTTAGATAAGGTTAGTCAAGTGTCGGTTCTTCGACTAGTAGGTCGAGTAAACTAGGCTCGTGGGAGGGGGGACTGTAAATTCAAGAGATAATTTTAGTGTACTAGTTTAAGGGTACTAAGGGTGGGAACTGATCTACTTGTATTACTAAAAATTATAAAGAAGCAAGAGATCACTCACACATGACTGCTAGAGTGGGAATACTAGAAATTACCTAAAACGAACCCGTTCCAGAAACTTAAGGTGAGTGAGAATATTGACGACGAGTCCGATTGGACTGACCAGATAACTTTGTTTGCTTGAATGATTGCCTTGAAATTAATAGATATCTTGACTTTAGAACTAGTATAAGGAGTGTAAAATTACTAAGTACATGTCCATAAAAACAAATGTTCCTCTAAAAGCTAAAAGTAAGAAAAGGTCATGAAACCAATGTATTGTTTTGCTGAGGTCCATTGGGGCAATGTGCCCACCTTGTTGATTTAGAGAGTTGTTCGAGTAACAAACCAAACTCCTTACAATGAATTGTTATGTCCATTTCATAGAGATGGTCGGAATAGGGACCATGCTTATAAAATATTGAGATAGGGCCAATAGTGCCTTATGAATAAGATTGTTGTGTGTTCTTATTGTATTGAGTTACCGTTATAGGAGGGGCATTGGAAGGACACCTATTGAGATAGTACCGACACTCAAGGGAAATTGGAAAGGGAGGACAAGGAGAGACTTGTGTGAATTCTTCCAGATTTCCCTGGACACCCGATTGATGTACAGGTATCATACCAATACACCATTGTGACGAGAAACGATGGGATTGAGTCGCATGTGTAAGAGTTTGTGTTGACGAGTGGAGGTTGTTGTGGCCATGACCCTAGATGGATGACATGCCACGTGATAGATGATACTTGTTGGGTGTCAGTTGTGGCAGAGTGCACGTGGCTCCCTGTCACGCCCCGACCCGATTTGGTAGGATCCCCGTGATCAACCCACCACTCTCCCGGTTTATTAAAGGGTTTCCCCTTATTGTAAACCGTAAAGAGTAAGGCATTCTTTAACCTGTACCTTTTTCCTGGAATAACATAATCAAAACTGAATGAAATTTAAAACTTTACATACTTGTCTTACAGGCATCTTAGATGACGGTCTTTAAGGGGAGGCTTTCCGAGATTTTCTGAAAGGGATATAAGGGAGGGGGTGAGTATGACTACTCAGTGAATGGGTTTTTAAAAGCTTTTGACTTTTAAGAAAAACATTTATATGGAGTGTGCCAAACTCCTTTGATTTCAAAAATCCCTTCATTTAAAAATTCGTGTTTTTCCACCATTTCTTATTTACCACGGTGTATCATCACCCAACACACATCCTTCATCATGAAGGTTACACACATTCACAAGTCAGTATCACTACTGAACCCGCTAGTGGCTTCGGAGTGACTTTTCCTACCACCCGGATAGAAGTACGACCACTTCTACCCTGGGAATGAGTGGATGTACGTGACATCCGACCCACAATCCCAAAATCACTTCTTCGTATCCGTATGAGGACAGAGACCTCATCTTGTCCCCACCCCTATCTCATGCGCTTAGTGCTACTCCAGATTTCGCATAGACACTTAGAACGACGAACTGCCTTTATAGCCACCAGGTCGTCCAGTGCCCTTAGGACGCATCACTACCCCTCATGGGCGTCTTGATGATCTTGTACTCATAGTGCATGCACAAACAATGTTTTCTCATATTGCCATGTAATTTATGGTGCCACTGGTCCAACAGCCCCGACTCTCAACTCAAACCGCAGTTGTTTGTCTTGACTGGTTCGACAACCTATCATGTCGCACTGCCGCTAGTTGACTGAGCATGTTAGTCCTATCTTGGTACCATGACCAAAAAATTCACTTATTAAGTTTTATGGCACATATATCATGTTCGTTTACGAGCTCCTGCTCATGCCAACTGGCCTTAGGCCCACTGTACGAGATTTTCAAAATTGGGCATTTAGCCCCCAAATTCCAAAACCGAGTCCCCCGACCTATCAAAGCTATTCAAGCTCCCATCAAGAAGGTCTCCCAAATTGTTTAAGCATTAGCACACAGTCAGGGGAAAACACTTTCGAAAAAATAGGTTTTTACTGTCCATTATACCAACCAGTATAAGAACATCTCCGTTCATAACCGATGGACGAGTTTTCAACTTCCTTCGAGGAAGTCTCATCATACCAACTGGGTATGATCTACTTACAACCGTTAAGTAGTTTTTTCGCATAATTTTCACATCACTTTCTCTAAGTTGTGATAATTAAAATACCACTAAAAAATGGGCTTTTACACCGAGGTACTTATCATCCCCTACTGGGTATGATATAAAATTTCCACCCACAACCGGTAAGTGATTTTTATCTTTAAGTTGTGCTCATCATCCCAACCGGGTATGATGTTATTAAACCCACTCACTCGTTAATACAATGAATTGCACTAGACTGGTTCTTTGTATTCACGCGAGCTCGTCCATGTTGGCGTTCTTGGTATTTCACGTTCCTACACGATATGAACATCCTTGTTCATTATTACCCTGCATAATAGCCTTCGTTCATTTCTAATGCATGAGAAAACCCAAACTTTTAATTATTTGCAATTAGGTATCAAAAGTTATTTCTCTTTAACTTTAAGTCCCTAATGTAAGTTTTTCCTCAAATTGAGTCCCGTAACTTTTAAAATTTATCTTGCGACCTCAATTTATTCAATTTCACCGAAAAGGGGTTTAATTTCCCAAATTTTCAATTTGGTCCCCCAAATTTTCAATTTGGTCCCCCAAATTTTCCAAAATTACCATTTTGCCCTTCCTTTACAAAAATGGTAAGTTTTGCCCCAAAAATTCCAAAATTCCTCAATTGGTCCTCCAACATTATTTGCATGCCCAATTAACCCTCAATTTCATAAAATTGCATTTTAGTCCTTTGAATTTCAAAAATCCCCAATTTTTTCCCCAATTTCAACTCTTCAACACTACCAAATTTGATTTCATCAACTTGACCGATCAAACACTTCTAATTGTTGAAATTGGAGTTGAAATTAGGTTCCTGCATGTTTATACGATTCTAAGAAACTTTGAATTATAGATTTTGATGTCGGAACGAGCTCAAATGGAGCTTCGCCGGAAAATAGACTGTAGAGAGAGAAAGCTTCGATTTCTCACCGGTGAGGGCACGACGGTCCGAGCTTTTGATCTAGGCAGATAGCTTTCATCTTGAGATTCATCCTAGAATCATGAATCACATCAATTGATGCCGAATTGAGTTAGAATTTTATTATTGAAATTTTGTTGGTTCTCTCTCTAGCACCGGCCGGAAATTGTAGAGGGGAGCCGAATTGGCTTACCTTTCAGTCCTAATTTGGCCGTGGGAGGGTTGAGAAAGTGTTGGGAGGGCTTGGTTTTTTCTGAGAAGGGCTTGAAATGGCCGATTTCAGATTTGCCGAAATAGGGCAGCTTCGGTCCGCCGGAGCTACTTCACTGTTCCATCATGCCGGCGCTTCTCCAGCGAGTCTCGGATTCACTGGAGTTTGCTATTAGATAGCTATCTTCTACTCGGTTCTAAAGAGATCGACCTCTCCTTCCGAGATTAAGAAAAATGTTCAAGTCAAAACTCTGGTTCGAGCTTCACCGGGAAATGGGGCAATTGAGAGAGAGAGAGAAGTGTTCAGGTGTGAGGAGAATGAATGGGGATGACATCTTTAGATAGTTGTAAAAATCATGTATTAAATAGGAGAGATTTATTACTAGTATTAATATTGCCACAAATTATTGGTATTAAGTCAAATAATTTAATTTCGGTATTAAATTATTTGTATTAATTCCAATAATTTAATTTTGGTATTAAATTATTGGTATTAATTCCAAGGCGTACGTTCGCATAAAAAAAATTTTGACCAAAATTTTGGGTTACAAAAAAAATCATACTTCCCAGTAGGTCATCCATCCTCACACTACTCTCGGGTAAGCACACTTAATTTCACAATTCTTATGGATTCTCGTTCACCTGAACCAATTCGATTTTTCTCTTCTAATTTGTCTTAAGTTTCTTTTCAAAGGTTTAATGAACTCTTTGGATCACTCGAGACTTGTAAATTCCCAAATTGCCCGTTCAAAAATGGTCGGGTTTGTGAACCGGTTCTGAATCCTCACTTGGTTTGATCGGTTCTTTTCCTGGTTTTCCTTAGCTCAAAAGGGTGGGTTTTACAACTCTCCCCTCCTTTTAGGAGTTTTGTCCCCAAAACTTAGTTAACATCCTTCCATGAGCAATCATTTCCTTTGATGCCCCTTTGGTGTTTGCTTAAGATACAAACTTTTCTCTCGTCCTTGAAATTAGTCCCTTTTACAACCTTCACTTAAGAAATTCCTTTTCCTTAATATTATTTACTCCCTCCATGGAGTTTTTCATAACTAGACATACCTTACCTCAGGGTAGGTTCTTAGATTTTATCTCTCTATTTGCTTAGAGCAACATTCTTCCCTTTGAGGTCCTGTACTCAAGATTGGGAATTCCAAGATAACTAACCATTTTCGTGCCTAGTTAACCGCTTGATCAATTAAACCCTTAGCTCTTCGTCCTATAGAGCATTTCGTACTTATTTCTATGGATTTCTTTATTACCACCTTTTCATCCCATTTCGACTCTTCCTCCATTCATTGTCTATTATAACTTCGGTCCAAATTGTTATATTTGACCTCGTCATGCTTATTTGTCGACTCTTTCTTACTTTGAGTCATATTCTTCTTGAGTTGTTGGGCTTACATGCCCTTACAGCATGGCATTTTCTAGGACCCGTCTCTGACCATTTGATTTCTAGAACATCTCCTGAAGTGTCTCTCTTAACTTTTAGACCTTTCAGGGATCGTATAACTTCATTCCTCTTTTCTTTTGGTAGTATTCCTCAGCTATCCTTTTTTTTACCATTATTAACTCCACTTACTCAATTGTGTTGGTTCTCCTTACCCACTCATTCCTTTTCGATTTCATTATTGAGTATTTCCGATTCCAATTAATTAAATTTCCAGATGTTTTACTGACATTTTGGGTTTCGTCCCTTCTTAGATCCATCATCCTTCCCAATGATATCCTCTACTCAAGGGTTTTCCTTTGGCCTTAATCCCCTCTGATTTGTTCCCAACCATTTCACAATTCTTTATTTTTCTTGTCCAATCGTCTAGGCAACTGTATCACTCGTTCTTCATGCCCATCCTATTGTCCATCATAGAGTGTAGTCTTTACTACATCTCATTCCTTCTTAGGGTTTTGTTTATTCTATTTGGTTGTCTATCGTTATTAGTTTTCATCTTTCTACTTGGTTCTCCTGTTCCCTCCAAACAAGTCAGCCTGAGCCATTATGATACTTCCTTCCTTGGAAACATTTCCTAATTAAGGGTTGGTTCCTTTCACTTCACATTGTGTCCATCCGCCCATCAATAATTCCTTTAGTTTAATTTCCTTCTTAGGACCTCATTTTTCCTTGGTACTCGACTTTTCCATCTCAACCAACATTTCATTTGTGAGCTTATTGTTCCTTCTATTTTGGTTGGTTCCATTTCCTCTCAATTGGGATACACGTCTTTTCGGGGCTTCCTTCCTTTGTAGAATTCTTTCTCTTTCTCTGGACATTCCTTTTTACATTTGCTCTAGGGGATTTCTACTCTTGATGTTGTCTTCTTCTGTTTACCTTTACTCCTCAGGTCTTGCATGACATCTTTTATACTTTATCCGCATCCTCATTCATACCCAATACTTGTCTATTTCCATAGGGAGCATACAAATCTTCCTTGTTTTAAGATTTCTTGATCATTATGTGAGATGCTTGCTTATTTCTTTCTTGGCTTGAGTTTGGTTGTTAATTTGGACTTTTGGTCCCTTTAAGGATTTCTTTCATCCTTCTCTTTCAAAGTATTTGACCTTTCCGCCTCTCTTCCTTATCGGAACTTACATCATGGTTCTTCCGCGTATTAGCTGGTTAACTGCCCCACCTCCACCAGTCCCTTGGTTTAGATCTTCTTAGGGCAGTTGTCTTCTTAAGTACTCCTGTCCTTAACGTCATCCCACTGACCTTTTTAGGGTGTATTCCTTTCTACTTCCCAGTCTTCCTTAGGTATGTTGGTGAGAGACTTCAATTTTTTTTACTTTTATGCTTTTTCCAAAAAGAGGTAGTACTTTAAAATTATATCACTTTTCCAAAGCAGGTTAATCTTAGCCTCTGATACTTCCTTCCTTCAAGTAGTTTCTAATGAGGGGTTGGCTCCTTGCACATCCGCCAACCAATGATTCCTTTTCACAGCATATTCCTTCTCTTCTTCACTCTCACTGTGTCATTCCCTAGAGTTTCGGAGGACATTTTTCTGTGTTTGCCCCTTATAAGAGGGTTCTAAGTATGGTTCTCATGTACCTTATTCCTATTCATGAGGTATCCTTCTCGGTTTGACCTTCTTAAGAAGTTTTTGTATTCACCTCGTCTTTTCTTGACCTCTTTTTGAATTGTTTATGTAACCCGCTCCATGGTATCGGTCTCTAATCCTTCATGTCCTTTGTGACCTTTGAGGAGGTATTGCCATGAATCTATGAGGTGTGGAACACCCCTTCTTTCATTACACATATAATAGTTCAACTTGGTACTTGTCCTTTAGTAGGGTTGGGCATCTCTTCAGGTAATGACCCATCGTCATTCCCTTACATGGATTGTTGTGGTTCTTACTTTCCTTCGAGTGGGGCTTTTTCCAGGGTTACTATTGGTTTGGTGCTTTACCATTCTTAAGTCTGATCACTTGACAGTTTTCTAGCTGAATCACCTTTGCTAAGGGTCATGGTAAGAGTCCTCCTAGGTTTCCTGATTCATCTTCCATCACTAGGTTGCGACTCTTCCTTAGTTTCTAGGATAGTGTGGGTTTGTTTTATTTTCCTTAGGCCATATTCCAAGTAAGATCACATCCTCAAAAGATAGAGTTTTGGGGAATTTGAATCTTTTATTAACATGGGGATACAAAAGGATGGGCTCTCAGCCCTATCACAGAAAATGGTCACAAATTAACTAGGGAGCTGTGGAATTCTTGATAAGCATACTCCTTTATACTTAGGGTTGTGCCATCAATAGGTCCTAACACCATTCCCCAGGATGCTTCCCCATTTGGTCTTTCGACAGTTCTGCCAGGTCTCAGGCATTTGGGAAGCTTCTAGGGTTGTCTCCCTATGAAGGTAGGGTTTTGAGTAGAGCCCTTCCAAGTTTTCTTGGTTCCTCTCCTGGGAGCCATATGAAAATTTTAGGATAAATCCTATTAGTTACTATATTTTCTAGTCTTGATTATGTATTCGAGGAAACAGGCTCTAATACCACTCTAGTTATCACGCCCCGACCCGGTTTGGTCGGATCCCCGTGATCAACCCGCCACTCTCACAGTTTATTAAAGGGTTTCCCCTTATTGTAAACCGTAAAGAGTAAGGCGTCCTTTAACCTGCACCTTTTTCTTGGAATAGTATAATCAAAACTGCATGAAATTTAAAACTTTACATACCTGTCTTACAGGCATCTTAGTTGATGGTCTTTAAGGGGAGGCTTTCTGGGATTTCTTGAAAGGGATATAAGGGAGGGGGTGAGTACGACTACTTAGTGAATGGGTTTTTAAAAGCTTTTGACTTTTAAGAAAAACATTTATATGGAGAGTGCCAAACTCCTTTGATTTCAAAAATCCCTTCATTTAAAAATTCGGGTTTTTCCACCATTTTTTTATTTACCACGGTGTATCATCACCCAACACACATCTTTAATCATGAAGGTTACACACATTCGCAAGTCAATATCACTACTGAACCCGCTAGTGGCTTCGGAGTGACTTTTCCTACCACCCGGATAGAAGTACGACCACTTCTACCCTGGGAATAAGTGGATGTACGTGACATCCGACCCACAATCCCAAAATCACTTCTTTGTGTCCGTATAAGGACAGAGACCTCATCTTGTCCCCACCCCTATCTCATGCACTTAGTGCTACTCCAGATTTCACATAGACACCTAGAACGACGAACTGCCTTTATAGCCACCAGGTCGTCCAGTGCCCTTAGGATGCATCACTACCCCTCATGGGCGTCTTAATGATCCCGTACTCACAATGCATGCACAAACAATGTTTTCTCATATTGCCATGTAATCTGTGGTGCCACTGGTCCAACGGCCCCGACTCTCAACTCAACCCGCAGTTGTTTGTATAGACTAGTCCGTCGACCTGTCATGTCGCACTACCGCTAGTTGACTGAGCATGTCGGTCCTATCTTGGTACTATGGCCAAACAATTCACTTATTAAGTTTTATGGCACATATATCATGTTCGTTTACGAGCTCCTGCTCGTGCCAATTGGCCTTGGGCCCACTGTACGATATTTTCAAAATCGGGCATTTAGACCCCAAGTTCCAAAACCGAGGCCCACGGCCTATAAGAGCTATTCGAGTTTCTGTCGAGAAGGTCTCCCAAATTGTTTAAGCATTGGCACACAGTCGGGGGAGAACACTTTCGACAAAATAGGTTTTTACTATCTATTATACCGACCGGTATAAGTACATCTCCGTTCATAACCGATGGACGGGTTTTCAACTTCCTTCGAGTAAGTCTCATCATACCAATCGGGTATAATCTACTTACAACCGGTAAGTAGTTTTTCCGCATAATTTTCACATCACTTTCTCTAAGTGGTAATGATTAAAATACCACTAGACAGTGGGTTTTTATACCGAGGTACTTATCATCCCATACCAGGTATGATATAAAATTTCCACCCACAACCGGTAAGTGATTTTTATCTTTAAGTTGTGCTCATCATCCCAATCGGGTATGATGTTATTAAACCCACTCACCCGTTAATGCATTGAATTCCACTAAACCGGTTATTTGTATTCACACGATCTCGTCCATGCTGGCATTCCCGGTATTTCATGTTCCTACATGATAGGAACATTCTTGTTCATTATTACTCTGCATAACAGCCTTCGTTCATTTCTAATGCATGAGAAAACCCAAACTTTTAATTATTTGCAATTAGGTCTCTAAAGTTATTTCTCTTTAACTTTAAGTCCCTAATGTCGGTTTTTCCTCAAATTGAGTCCTGTAACTTTTAAAATTTATCTTGGGACCTCAATTTATTCAATTTCACCAAAAAGGGGTTTAATTTCCCAAATTTCCAATTTGGTCCCCCAATTTTTCCAAAATTGCCATTTTGCCCTTCCTTTACAAAAATGGTAAGTTTTGCCCCAAAAATTTCAAAATTCCTCAATTGGTCCTCCAACATTATTTGCATGCCCAATTGACCCTCAATTTCATAAAATTGCATTTTAGTCCTTTGAATTTTGACAATCTCTAATTTTTTCCCCAATTTTAACTTTTCAACACTACCTAATTTGATTTCATCAAATTGACCGATCAAACACTTCTAATTGTTGAAATTGGAGTTGAAATTAGGTTCCTGCATGTTCATATAATTCTAAGAAACTTTGAATCATAGATTTTGATGCCGGAACGAGCTCAAACAGAGCTTCGCCGGAAAATAGACTATAGAGAGAGAATGCTTCGATTTCTCACCGGTGAGGGCACGACGGTTCGAGCTATCAATCTAGGCAGATATCTCTCATCTTGAGGTTCATCCTAGAATCAAGAATCACATCAATTGATTCCGAATTGAGTTAGAATTTTATTATTGAAATTCTGCTGGCTCTCTCTCTAGCATCGGCCGGAAATTGTAGAGGGGAGTCGAATTGGCTTACCTTTCAGTCCTAATTTGGCTGTGGGAGGGCTGAGGAGTAGCCCATGTGTGCGGGGTTGAGTTACCCATGTGTGTGTTGGACCTAAGGTCCTGATAGTTGTTATTATGCTTTGATATAATGTGTTCATGTGGAAATGATTAAGGAGATCGAGAGTGACCCGACCATAGTGTAGACTACTGTTAGGGGTGGCCCAAGACTAGTCTCAAGGGGTGTGATTACAATTGTATTAAGAAACAATAAAATGAAAATTCTATTAGGTGGTAAAAAAATGGGGATGTCTAAGTCGTAAACTATGTAGTGGCTCGACGCTAGTACCCCATTCACTAAGCTTTGAGCTCACCCCCTCTCCTAAACAATTGTAGGTAAAAGATGAAGAGGTTAGGGACGCAAATGGGAGAACCTCCCCAAGACAAGAACCGTCCAAGGTAGCTCTCTTATCCTACCTACGAAGATCTAATTCTGTTTCTTATCAACTACTTTTTTCCCGTGATATTTATGTAAATAGTTTTGGGCTCGAACACGAATCTTTAAAGAAACATTTCAAATTTTAGGTACAAAATACATAGTTATTTTATCAGAAGGCTTGGTTTTTCAGTTTCACTGTGGTGAAGGTACCCACCATGATGACATTGAGGGGATCGGCGGGAGTTCCTATGGGACCTCGACTGACATAATCGGGTTGGGGTATAACATATTAGTTATGTGATTTCATGTGAGAGTGATGTCTATTGGTTGAAGTGTGTGACTTTGTGTGATTGGGTAATTTATTTGATTGTGTTTTTGGTATGAGTGTCAATATGAGATTGTGGAAGGGATCATTAGCAAGTGCTGAGAGGATAAGTATCATTTTTAAAAAGTAGTTATGGTTATAGTTTTCGAACTTTTCCATGCATGTTATGTTACCCAAATCCACCAATTCGAGGGAAGGATGGATAAATCATTAATACCTTCATTGTTTGTGATTGAGTTCTAGTACCGAACTCACTAGATCAGTGAACATGTTCGGTTATTAGCCCTACCTCACTTATGGTTGAACCAACTAGACTAGTGGATGTGTTGGGTTACCAACCCCACCCCACTAACTTGTGGTCGAAAAACTTGATTAATGGACATGTCAGATTATCAACCCCGTCCCACTGACCAGTGGTCAAACCTGCTAAATTAGTGGATGTGTCGGATTACTAGTCCATTCCGAATGATCGGTGGTTAAACTAGTTGGACTAGCAGATGTGTTGGGTTACTAGTCCTGTCACACTGACTAGTGGTTAAACTAGCTAGATTAGTGGATGTGTTGGGATATCAGCCTGCTCTACTAATTGTTGGCCAAATGAGCTATATCAATAGATGTGTTATGTTATCAACTATTTAATATTGGAAAATAGAATTTTCTACTAGTAAATTACATTAATAATATATATATATATAGTGTATATTTACACTATTTACAAATATACCCCTAACTTATTAATATTGCACACTTCCCCTCAAGATAGATGGTAGATATCTACCATTCCAATGTTGTTACAAATATCATCCTATTCTCTGGAACCTAAACCTTTAGTTTAAAAATCTGCTAGTTGTCCACTGGTCTTCATATATTGCAGTTTCACAATCTTTATATCAATTTTTTCTTTAATGAAAAATCGAATCAATTTACACGTGTTTGGTTCTATCATGTTGAACTGGATTATTTGCAATATTTATAGTAAACTTGTTATCACACCATAACTTCATAGGTTATTCTCTAAAGAGGCGAAGCTCCATTAGTAAGTTTCTTATCCAAATTATCTCACAAACAGTTTGAGCCATTGATTTGTACTCCTCTTTTGTTGATGATCGAGCAACTACTTCTTGTTTCTTACTCCTCCACGATACAAGATTACCTCCAATAAACACACAATAGTTAGACGTAGATCTCCTATCATCCACACAACTAGCCCAATTTGAATCACAAAAGCATTCCACTTTGGTGTGACTTCGAGTCTTAAACCAAAGTCCCTTACTCGGACTCCTTTTTAAATATCTCAGTATTCTCATGGTAGCATCCCAATGATTTGTCCTGTGATTGGGCATATATCTGCTCACAATACTGACTACATATGTGATATCAGGTTTTGTATAACATAGATAGATCAATCGTCCCACAATTCTCTGATATCGTTCTTTATCCACTAGGTCACCTGACTGAGCACATAACTTATGATTCAATTCAATTGGTGTTGAAGCAGTTCGACAGCTTAACATCCTTGTCTCAGTGAGTAAATCTAATGTATACTTTCTCTGAGAAAGTACTATGCCTTTCCTAGATTTTGCAATCTCAATACCGAGAAAATACTTTAGAGTACCCAAGTTTTTTACCTCAAATTCTTTATTTAGTTGTTTTTTCAACTGCAATATCTCAACATCATCATTCTCAATGATAATGATATCATCCTCATATACCGCGAGAGTAGCAACTCGACCATTAGAATGTTGATAGAAAATCGTATGGTCTCTGTTACACTACTGGTAACCTATTTTGACCAATGCACGTCGAAATCGATCAAACCATGTTCTTGGTGACTGTTTGAGTCCATACAAAGATTTCTTCAATCTACATACCTTCCATATAGTATTTATCATACCAAATACAAGTGGAATCTCCATATATACTTCCTCTTGTAGATCTCCATGCAAAAATACATTATTTATATCTATTTGATGTAATGTCCACACGAAATTAGTAGCACATAAAATAAGCATTCTGACAGTGCTCATCTTAGCTACTAGTGCAAAAGTCCAATCATAGTCTATTCCATATGTTTATATCTTTTGCCACCAACCTTGTTTTGTATCTCACAACTTCTCCTTTGGCATTTTGTTTCATATTGAATACCCACTTACATCCTACAGTTTTTTTCCATTTGGAAGTTGAGCAAGTTCCCATGTTTTATTCTTCTCTAGTGCTTTCATATCCTCATGTATTGCTCCAAGTCACTTCGGATCCCGTTTAGCTTCTTGCCAATTATTTGGTATGTGTACTGACTGTAGTGATACAATAAATGACTTGTATGTAGGTGGAACAGATACATATGAAAGATAATTAGATATATTATTCTCAAAACCATATCTAATTGGAGGTTTCACTGCATTAGCTCTACGTTCTCTACTAATGGCAATAGGTAAGAAATCATTACAATCCGATGACGTGGATGAATCATTAGAAGGTTGTATAGAGTCATTACCTTCTGGTGACTTTGATGAACCGTTAAAGGGTTGATTAATACTTGGGATTGTCTAACCATCACCTTACTCATCTTTCTCCCCCTTAGCACCATCCTTATTTATCTTGCTATATATCTTCAATTGAGGCTCATCCTTTTTTCCATCTTTGTTACTCCAAATTATAGGAGACGGATTCACTCCTACAATAATATTTTCAGCACTTTGATCATTGACAATTTCTTCATTTGTTTATTGTATATCAGGAATTGACAAGTCTTATAATACGATTGCAGACTACATTGATTCCTTATAGAATGGTTCATTCCCACGAAAAGTCACATTCATACTCACAAAAAGTCTTTTCTCACTTGGATTCTAATACTTGTACCCCTTTTTAGTACTAGAATAACTCACATAAATACATTTTAATGCACGAGGATCGAGCTTGCTTACCAAAGGACGATGATCTCTCACAAAACATATACATCAAAATACATGAGGAGGAACTATGTGTTTTTTCCCATCAATACTTCACAAGGTGATCTAAAGTTCAACACTTGCGAGGGCATCTAATTAATCAAATAAGTTGTTGTCAGTACAACTTTACTCCATAAATACTTTGGTACATTCATCTTGAAGAGAAGAGAATGAGCAACTTCCAATAAATGACGATTTTTCCTCTCTACAATACCATTTTGTTGTGGGTTATTTGAACATATAGTCTGATAAATAATTCTCTTACTAGATAGATAGGATAAAAATTCCCGATTCACATACTCAGTGTCATTGTCTATTATAAGAGTACAAACTTTGGCATTAAATTGAGTTTGAACAAGAGCTAGAAAATCCTTGAAATATAATAGTGCTTTTCCTTTGTACTTCATCAAATATAACCATGTTATCCGAGAGTGACAATCAATAAAGGTGAAAACTATCTGAATCTACTAGTAGAGGTAATCAGACATGGCCCCCAAACATCTGAGTGAATCAACAAAAATGGCTCCATACTTCTTAATCTAGTAGAATTATAACTTGTTTTGTGTGTTTTCCAAACTCACAAACATCACAAACAAGTTTATTACGTTCTACTTTACTCATCAGCTCTAGTCTCATCCTTTTAAGACTCTCAAAAGATGGATGTACCAACCGACAATGTTCTAACATTGCTTCATCTTCTTCTTTACTATTCACTGCAACAATCAAACTTTTATCCACAACTCTTCTATTTAGATACCAAAATCCTCCACGCTTGCTGCTAATTCCAAGTATCTTTTTAGTGTTTCTCTCTCAAAAGATACAAGTGTCCCCATAAAAAATTACTTCACAATTCAATTGATCAATGATACTACTAACTGACAACAAAGTAATTGGAAAAGAGGGAACATGCAAGATAGATGATAATGTGATCAAATTAGTAAATCTAACAAAGTCATTCTCTTTGATAGATTGTACTGTTCCATCTGCCGTATGAACAACTCACTTATAGGTTTGAGAATATTTATCATATATATTAAATTATTCTATTGATCACGTCATATGTCTTAAAGCACTAGAATCAATAACCCAATATTTGGAAGATTCAAGTATTTGTACCTAATTACCACAATTGATCTCATTCTCATCCAATATGATAAGAAATCTGCTATTCATATTTTTCATCTCTCTCGAATCCATTCCAACTTTTGGGTCTCCTGGTCACAGCTCCCGACGACAACAAATCTTAGAGATATCTTTTTATCTCATTTAAAAATTCAACTATTTCGTATCCAGAGCTGTCTAATGCTCATTGATCCTTCAAATCCCCAAAAATTTAAAAATACCAAAAAACCGTAGCTCTGATACCATATTAAATATTAGAAAATAGAATTATTTACTAGTAAATTATATTAATAATATATATAGGGTATATTTGTATTATTTACTAATATACCCATAACTTATTAATATTGTATGCCAATCCCACCCCATTAAGTAGCGGCGGAATCAATTGGATCATTGGACATATTGGGTTGCTAACCCCACCCCACTGACCGGTGACCGAACGAGCTAGATTAGTGACGTGTCAAGTTACCAGCTTACCCCACTAACTAGTGGTCATAACTTTGGACTAATGGATGTGCCTAGTTACTAGCCCCACCCCATTGGACATATGATTTGTGTTGAATTGTGATAGAGAATGCTTGTTTTAGGGGAGACCCATTGGGGAGCCTTCGTGAGGCTAGATGATATTTCTCACTCATGGAGAGATAGGGAGTATAAAAGGTAATTACATGTGTAAGCAAGGTCCCTAGAGTTCGACATTTTTTATACTGGAAGAGAACGACGGAGGCTATCCACCCTCGCACCTTGTAACCAACCCCAAAGGTTAGTAGCCTCGTGCTCTATGTATTATTGTGTGAATAGTTGTTTATTTTGTGAATTGGTTGTAAAATATTACGAGGGAACTCTTTCCCAACGTGATACATGTTATGGGCATATTTTGGACAAAAAAATAAGATGAATAAATTTTAAAGTATTTTTAAATAAAATAGTTTTGTGTGCTTAATGAATTGAAATGTCCATTTTTTTAGGAAAGATATTTTGAAATCTATAGATATTTTTTTATATGTGATTATGAGTATTATGATATGGATATAATCATTGTTTGGTCGATTATAAAATGTGTTTAGGTGACAGGATGAACAAGATTGAATCTTTTGCACTCAATGTCAGTTGTCATGCTCAATAAACTACTTGGAAATAGGCTCATAAAACCACATTTTTTTTATGTTATAGGTTGAAAGGTGGAATTGTACCTCAAGGATAATACAAAGAAAATAGAAAATTTTGACTCGAAGTATTATACGAATGATTACAACTTGTAGAGATCACTCAGGGCTTCTACAGACAGGGTTATGATAAAAGGTTTTACAAGTTGTATGTAAATAGTTACAGTGGATTCATTAGGTTGTCAGAATTATTATAAATATTTTGTGCCACTAATGTTCTTAAATATGTTATAAAACTATTTTAATTAATGAATAACTCTAACTAATACAAAAGTGTTTTTCTAATAACACAATCTCACTCCTAATTTTATAATGAGTTCAAGTTTATTAATTAGAATTTTAGAAATATTTTTGTATGCAAAATTATATAGGGAGACCAGATAAAATTATGACATTTATTTAGCCACCAAAACTTTTTAGATTATAAGTATATTTGTTTCATTCAATTTTCATATTTGACATTTTAAGAAAAAAATAAAGAACAAAATATGTAATGTTAGAACATATTTCAATAAGTTTGAAATATTATACATGTAAAAATTTAAAATAATGGAATACAAAATGTTAAAATATAGTATTGTTAGATCATATTATAAGCAATATAATAACTATTTATTGATAACTTACTTAATAAATTATATATAAATGCACATATTAATATGCTCATAATAATATAAATATATAAATAAATTTCAGAAAATATATATAATATAATTTTTATTAGTTAATATTATATATATAATAATTAATTAAAATAATATAAAAATAATATATTATAATATTTTTTCTCAAAATTAACATAATTATTACTATAATTCACAAAAATTGAGTTTGTATAAAAAAATAAAATGAATAATAAATATTTGATAAGTAATATCACCACTAACCTGTTAACAAATAAATTGATAATTGATCTTGATTTATTTTATTTGAACATGAAAAACATGTTTTGTACTAATAAATTATCGAATTAAAATGTAAGAGAAGTAAAAATTGATAAGTAAAATTATTAGAGAATATATCGGATGCAAATAAGTTTAAATATTGTATTATTAATTCTTTTATATTCATGACTTATTAAAACTCCAAAAAAATAAGATTACAATGGAACAACAATAGGATGTAATAAAAAGTTGTAGTGTAGTGAAACAAAATAATAATGTTAAGATAAATAATTACTTGAAGTTAGCCAATTATGCTTTTTTAAGTATTAATTACAATGGTACATATGGATATGAAAGATGTATCACAGCCTTGATTAAGAGGTGTGATTAACAAGCAATAGACGTAGATATAAATCTATAAGTATCTAATGTCGCTTTAAATAATAAATTCCGAATATACAAGTCCAATTATCTCAACCAGACATCTGACAAGTTCGCATCAACACAGACCCGCCCATGACTAGGACCGAATGCAACTATTTGGACTTGATCATTAGACCGGAGCAGCCTGATTCCCCTTAAACACAGACACAACCTAAACTGATCTTTACTATAATCAGTGTTACTCCCATAGCCAAAATATTAACAGGATATACATGGATCACATTCACAGCAACATGTCTATTGCAACTAAACAGAGATTTGCAATGACATATTTATGGACAACGATAACTGAAATGGACGGCTCAAGTATGATGAAGATGGCAATTCAAAATGGAGGCCACAAGTAAGATGATGACAAATTTCAGGGTCAAAGATGAGGCAGATGGTAGTCTCTCTTTCTTTGGGATGCTTGCCTTCAAAAGTTTTTTTTAACATTACCTTATGTTACAAATGTTCTTAGACCATTGATACTTGTGATAATAGGGAATCAATGATGTAATCTGACCTAATTTGGGAACGTAATGGCATATCTAATCTGGCAGAAATAACTAGGGCTAAATGCCTCATAAAGAAAACTACTGACTTTGTAGGAGAGGTTCCGATAAGTATGTGTTTGTGTAGAGATTCTGGTAAGTGTGTGTGTACGCGTGTGTGCACGTGCATACATGAGCGCATGCGCAATGTGGGTGTAGGTGTGGGTGTGACGCATCATGATTGGTCATGACCATCTTACTATATTAAGTTATTGTCTATTATGTAACTAATACCACGTCGCCTAATTGCTGCCAATAGTGTGACTTTCCATGTCGTGTACATTAATTGGTTGTGTCTACTGACATTTCTTATTCACTACTAGTCACCCTCGCTAACCTTGTGACATGGCCCCGCTCATTAGTCAATAATATTTGGACTAGTTTCTAGCGAATATTTCGACAAGTTCAACTGATTTTAGATTTTCTAGGAATAGTTCCCCAAAAGTTTACTAGTTCTCGACCCAATTTATTTTCTAAAAACTCTTAGACTCCTTTCCTTAATTTTAGGGCCAAAAATTACATTTTTACCCTCTATAGAGTCACTCATAAAATTCATTCAGTTTCAAGGTAGGTATGATTTGACCTATTTTGATATAGCTATCGTCTAATAATTCCATATTTTAACTTCAGGGTTCCTTAACCTTGATCCCTCAAAGAAGGATGGTTTCCTTGAGTTTGATCATTTTAATTTGACCCATTTTTGAAATCACAATTCAAACGCATTCCCTATTCAACTTGTATCCATTTTCGATCTCACTCAGGTTTTTCACCAATGCCTACTTATTTTTTATAGTAGATATCTATATTACATTAGTAGTTTTAAAGGGAATTGGTATTCCAAAAGATTTTCACTTTAAAAAAATTATGTTTAAACACTTTACACTCTGATACCACTTAAATTGTCATATTCTTACCCAATTTCCAAGTCTAATTTTTAAGCAAATCGCCACATTCACCTGATACTACATTAGTGGGTGCCACACCACTATAGGATTGGAATGTAAGGCTTAGAATATAAATGACCATTTAACATTTTTAAGATGTAATCCTTCACAAAGCATGGAAACCAGTTCATTAACAATACCGGGAAACATCTCTTCTGAATCTTCATAATGGAAAGGAATGTACTTTAAATAGATGGTCTAGGCTTTTCTCAAGCTTCTTCTTAGCTTGGTTTCGTGAATGGGATATTGAAGAGAGGTGAGCTTTGGTGCTCAGTGAGTAGGATCAACTAACACTAAGACGTCATGTTCTCGATTCAGCCCATACTCAAAATATCTATATGGGATATTTTTTAAGTTTTTTTGTAAAACAAGCACATCGACTTCTATTTAAACTTTTGACAATCTTAAATTCAAGCTCACCAACCTTTAGCTTTGAAGATATGAATATCCTTTAATATTTTATCACACATTATCACATATATTGAAATGAAGTTACTTTACCATCTACACGTGGTTCAAAATTAATTTACTGGCCATAAGACTATATGGAACACAAGTATCCTAATAACCATCATAAATGATCCGTTCCAATATGGAAGAATGTGATTGATCCCACCTATTCTAGGTCAACAAACATTAGACCCCTCACTATGAATCCCTAGGCCTTGTCATATTGGAAACAAATAAGTCCTCCTTATTTGCCCTCATACTAACTCTTACTAGGTATTTCACGCCCTAATCCAATTTGGTTGGATCCTTGTGATCAATCCGCCACTCTACTCAGTATAAAAAGATAATCTCCTATCAAAATACTATTCAGAGTTATACATAACTTAATTCTCCGTGGTTTTCCTAGAATAATATTATTAAAACTATTTTAAAAGAAAGGATTCGTACACGTTGTACCTTAGCTATCGAGCTTATTTGTAGTTCTTCTTGGCGTGGTTGAAAACTTTCTTCCTGAAAGGGGAAAAAGGGCAGTGGTGAGATATACAATTCAGTGAGTGGGCAGTATTGGGAATAAAGGTAAGGGGTGGTTTGATTATTCACATCATATTTTCATACTCATTATTGGTTAACTTAAACCTCACATTTTATTTTTAGCAAGAGACATTCTTTATTTCCACTTCATGAATTTGGGTTGAAAATCAACCACACACCATTTTTTTTATCAAAGGGATTACACATTCGCAGAGAAGTCCCCGACTATTCCACTTGTGGTCCAGAGTGACTTTACCGACCACCCTAGTAGAAGGTCACACCTTCTACCACAAGTCTGAGTGAGCTCTACTGCCTATCCTCCAGACTTAAATTGAATCTGCGTGTCCACTATAGTGGGATAAGACCTCTCCCCCTTTTCCTTGTTTTCAATGCACATGAAGCTCCTAGAGATTCTTGACTTACTGAACGACAAAACTTCCCTTATGCTCCCTAGGTTGTCTCGCAGCCCTTAGAACCAACACTACCCCATACTGAGTACCTCGATGGTTCTGTATCTCAACATGCACAAGCAAAAGTATTTTAATTAAGACTATTAACTTTAGTGCTACTATTCTAACGAGTTCGACGACCCTGGTTATTTATTTTATTTACAAATTTCAACCCTTATAAAATCAATTCAATTGCAAAAAAATCCATATAAATAGTTTTAATTGCAATTAAATTTCTAAAAATTATTTTTAATTATAATTAAGTCCTTAATTTTACCTTAATCACTAATTGGCCCTCAATTAAGGTTAATTTCACAAAAATCCCCAATTGTTGGAAATCCCCAAATTACCTAATTTCATCAAAATTTGCATATTGGCCCTGAATTGTTAATTCATCAAATTAAGGGTTGAAATCTTGTTAATTCCCTCCTAGCATGCTACTAATCATTTGCCCCATCTTCCTACGAGCATCCTAACCTTGGAATGACTTCATTTGATCCAAAATTGGGCTTAAACAAAGCTTTGCCAGAAAATGTTTTTTAGAGAGAGAGCTTATTTGTCTTACTAGCGACGGGATGATAGTCGGAGCTCTAGATAGGGGCAGCTAATGCTTGTCCAGGGGATCCTCCTAGGATCAAATGGCACATCAATTGGTATCCTGAGTAATGGTTTTGAAATTTTACTATTCCAAAAAAATGAGGTAGAATTGGCTTACCTTAAAGGTTCCAAGAGGTCGAGGGTCAGTTGAGGAGGGTTGGCATGGTTGTAAAAGGTCAAAGGTGATCGAAACTTAGCTTGAAGGATTTTACTACTTCGTCACTGCTGAAGCAATGGTACTATACAAAGTACTTCTTCCCTAGTGCTCTTTCGGAGAACCTCGAGCTGAAGGAAGGTTGCAGCAAGGTAGAAACCTTATTCCCATTTCTAGGAAATCTGAATTCACCACTAGAGGTTGAGTAAAAGGCCCACCCTGGAGCTCTGGTTCGTGCTTTTTCAAAAAAGGGAGTACTTCCTCTTCTTCAGTCGTTTGAGGGATGAGGAGGACGAATGGGGAGCTCTTTATATAGGGAGCTCAAAAATTGATGGGCTATCCGTTTGTCCATCTCTTGACCCCAAATTATCCTATTCACAATCATATCGAATGGCTTTTCGGTCACTAAAGGAAACGCAGCCACTGCATCGACCTTATCCTACCATAGTTCCAAGATAGAAGACCACATTGTACGACACATGTGAGCTGCCACGTGGTGTGCTGTGATTGGTTGGCTTCGCTGATGCGGCTTCCCACTTAGCGTCCGAGTGATGCTTTGACTCGTTGACCAGCCACGTTGAGACCTCCCATTGGTCGCTCATTCCAACGTGTCTGCTGACCAGATTCGACTAGCCATTTAACTGTGATGCGTGGCATCCTCTGTCATTGACACGTGTCAACCTCTGATTGGTTGGGACCATCCAACGTGGCTCTGCCAAGTGTTGACCTCTAATTGGCCAACCGTTTCTCCAACATCCTAGTCGACTGACATCTTTGCCACATGTCAACTCCTCATTGGTCAGCCTTGTTGATGAGGCTTCTCCTAAGTTGACTGTTAATGGAGGACATATGTCACTCTCCTAGTGGTCGGTTGTCGGTAACATGGATTTTCTTTGTTTAACTGTTGACCAAGGACACGTGTCACTCTCTAATTGGTCAACACTTCCAGGCACTGACCGAGCGGCTGACTATGCACGCTTCACCATGCGTCGCTCAGTGATTGGTCGTGCCCACAGACTGGGTGCTCACCTAGCGGGTGGTCCGTTGACTGGCTGAACCGGTAATCGATTCGGTTAGACTGTGTTCGGTGACCCAAAATAAAAAATCGGCCGGTTTAGAACTGATTTAACCGGTTTTCTAAAATTTAGAAATTTTGTAATTTCGTATAAATTTATTTTCTATCTAATGGTGGCTTCAATTTTTCCAAATTGATGTTTTTAAACTACCTAGAAAAATAAATCTTTAAATCGATTCTTCACGTTTTAATCTGGTTTGGGTCCGATTCACCTTTAACCAGTTGGGTTTCCATATATAAATTCCATTCATGGTTCCTTTCCATGATCTTTGGGTTTTTATTGACCACTTGTAATCTTCCAAATCCTCATTTTGGCATCTAATTACACTTCTGGTTCGATTTAACCTTGGTTTTCATTCGAGATCTTCCAATCCCCATCTCCGTCTTTCTTATTATGAAGAAATAGGATTTACAACTTCTCCCCACCTTTAAGAAGTTTTGTCCCCAAAACTTTTTATACATTAAATAATTGAGGGCACTTTTCTCTTACTATAGACTTAGTTTCCTATGTTTCTTCCTCGACTTGACTACTCTGCTAGATGACCTTCACCATTGGAATCTTCTTGTTCCTCGGATTTCTTTCTCGTCTATCGAGAATTTGGATTGGCTCCACCTCATAAGATAATTTCTCTTCAAGTTCAGGTGGTGGGTGTTCCAGCATATGACTAGGGTCGGGTTTCTACTACCTTAGTACCGATATGTGGAACACATCATGTATCCTTTATAGATCTAGAGGTAGTTCGAGCATGTATGCAATCAGTCCAACCCTTTGAATTATGGTGTAAGGACTGATATACCTTGGTTTCAATTTCCCCCATTGTTGAAACCTTAGAATTCCCCTTTAGGGTGATACCTTGAGGAATACCTTCTCTCCTACCTCGAACTCTAGATCCCTTCTCCTTCAGTCGACATAACTCTTTTACTGATCATGCACTACTTTAAGCCGACTTCTTATCATCTTAATCTTTTCTATGGCACCCTCTATGAGCTCGATCTTTTCAAGCTTCCTTTCCCCTACTTCTTCCTAGAATAGGGGCGTACGACACGGTCTCTTGCATAGAGCCTTGTACGGTGCCATTTATATACTAGCATGGTAGTTGTTGTTATACGCAAACTTCATAAGGCACAAGTAATCTTCCGAACCTTTATTCATAGTTCAGAAACATGCTTAGAGCATATCTTCTAGTGTTTGGATGGTCCGGTCAGATTGTCCATAAGTTTGGGATGGAAAGCCATGCTCATATGAAGTTTAGCACCTAAAGCCTCTTGTAGGCTAGGCAAAAATTGGGATGTGAACCTCGGGTACCGATATGATATTATGCTCACTGGAACCCCATGCAATCGCACAATCTCTCCGACATAAAGGTTTGCCAACCTTTCTATGTGGTCTATCTCCTTTATATGCAGGAAATGGGCCGATTTAGTTAGTTGATCTACTATGACCCATATAGCATCATGCCCCCTCTTCGTTACTGGCAACCCTATTACAAAATCCATGATAATATTCTCCCACTTCCATTCAGGTATAGGTAGGGGTTGCAATAGCCCGAAGGAATTTTGATGCTTCGCCTAAATATTTTGGCAAGATAGGCATGTTGCCACGTACTCGACTATGTCTCTTTTCATACCTTTCCACTAGTATCCCTATTTTAGTGTACGATACATCTTTGTACTTTTAGGGTGCATGGCACATACCGAGTTGTGAACCTCCTCCAATATTAACCTTCTTAATTCCCCTTTATTTGGCACGCACACCCTTCCCTTCAAAGTTAATAGTTTATCATCACTGACGGTAAAATCTTGTGTCATCCTGTCGGCTATTTGGCCAATGTGTGGTTTGAGCCCTTCATCATGTTTCTATTGAATTCTAATTTGTTCCATCAAACTGGCCCTTACCACTATGTTGGTTGTTAGGCACTTCTTCCCTTTATCCAAGTTATGACCTACTTTTAACTTGCTCATTTGTTCCAACAATGGTAAATAAGTCGTCCTCACGTTGGCTATTCTAGTGCGGTATTTACGACTAAGCACATTTGCCACTATGTTAGCCTTACCAGGATGGTATTCTATCATCAGGTCATAGTCCTTTACTTGTTCTAGCCACCTTCTTTGTCAAAGGTTGAGCTCCTTCTATGTTAGGAAATACTTCAAGCTCTTATGGTCTGTGAATACCCTACATCTGACTCTATATAAATAGTGTCGTCAAATCTTAAGGGCAAATACTATTAAGGCCAACTCTAGATCATGGGTGGGATAATTCCGCTCGTGTGTCTTTAATTATCAGGATGCGTAAGTTATAACCCTTCCTTGTTGCATTAAGACACATCCAAAGCCCTGTCTAGATGCATCACTATACACAATATATTATCCCGCGTTTGGATTGGGTAAAGCTAGTGCGGGAGTTGTCATCAGACGGGATTTAAGTTCTTGCAAGGAGTTCTCATACCTTTCATTCTACTGCTACTCCACTCCCTTCTTCGTTAGACGAGTTAATGGGGCCGCAATTCTTGAGAAATCTTCTACAAATTTTCAATAATATACTGCTAGCCCCAAAAAGCTTCGTATCTCTATCGGGTTAGTGGGGGCTTTCCAATTTGATATCGTTTCTACCTTAGCTGGATCCATTTTAACCCCTTCTTTTGAAACGACATGTCCTAGGAAGCCCACATCTTGCAACCAAAATTCACACTTCGAGAATTTAGCATAGTGCTTGTTTTCCTTTAAGATGCTTAGAGTGATCCCCAAATGTTCTTCATGCTCCGGTAAGGTAAGATTGAAATAGTGATCCCAAAATGTTCTTTGAGGACTCAAAGTGTCACACCCCAACCCAGTTTGGTTGAAACCCCATGATCAACCCGCCACCCTTCCTTGTACTAAATCGGTATCTCTACCAAAATAGGTCGGGGAAGGTAAAGGCTCATGAGTACACATGTTTTCTATAACAAAGTTGAACAAAACAACTAAATAAAAGATAAACTTCTTGTGGTACCTCCGACTTGCTCTTCTAGCTTCCACTTTTCTTGATAGTAGGTTTTCCTGAAAAAAGTTTAAGGGAGGAGGTGAGTCCTACAACTTAGTGAGTGGGTGTTAGGGTGAATTTTCGTAAAGACAAAAAAGTTTTATAAATAATACCCTTCTTGTTTACGAGTTTTGTGGGATTAACTCCTCATTAGAAAAATATGTTTTAACATTTTCCCTGCTCAAGTTTGGTTTAGCATACAATCACAAATGCCCTTTATCACAAAGGGGTTCACACATTCGTAGAGCAGCCCTCGACTGCTTCGTTTATGGCCCAAAGCGACTTTACCGATCACCCTCGTAGGAGGTGATACCTTCTACCGCAAGTCTGTGTGAGCATCAATTGCCCAATCCCCAAACTTGAATTCCTTCGTGTTCGCTATTGTGGGACAAGACCTATCCCCCTCCGACCTTAGTCTCAATGCACATGAAGCTTCTCCTACCTTTGAGACTTACTGGACAACAAAACTTTCCTTAGGCATCTTGGGTCATCCAGTAGCCCTTAGAACCAATACTAACCCATATCAGACGCATCGATGGTTCCTTATCTCAACATGCACAAACAAAAGTTCTTTAATTTAGACATTTATCTATGGTGCCACCAGCCCATCGAATTTGATGACATGACTTCGGCTCGGTAACTACCAGCCCAACGATTTGATGACTCGACATCGGCTTGATAGCTTGCTCAATGAGTTCTATGATCCAACTTTGGTTATGTGAAACTCATCCTCTCGGACCAACGAAACCAGGAAAAGAACCGGCAATTTTGATGAGAAAAGCGAGCCATTAAATGAACCAAAAATGGTAAAAAGGGGTTAAAATGGGAATTTGGAAAATCCCAAGTAACCAAGAAGTCATAAAAATCATGGGGAAGAACCATGAAGTGAATTAGATGGGAAACCCGGACCAGTTCTAGGTGAACTAGACTCGAACCGGACTAAACCATGATCAATCGATTCCTTAATTCATTTTTCTAGGTGGCTTAAAAATGTCAATTTAGAAAAATTGACGCCACCATTAGATAGAAAAGTAATTTAGATTAATTTAGAAATTTTTAAATTTTAGAAAACTCGTTGAATTGGGCCTAAACCAGCCAATTTTTGTTTTGGGGTCACTAAACCCGGTCGGACCGGACCGGTAAACGGTCCAACCGGTCAATGAATAGTGTCATCGTCTTCCTTAAGATAACAACACTATTCATGGAAGGATTTCACCTTCCATTTCCAGCAAGGGAATATTCCCTCTGATTATGGCATTTTCTGATGAGGATAAGCTCAACCAATATGGAAATTGGTAGAGCCAAGGGTCCCCTAGATCCCTATATAAATAGCTCCCCTTCATTTATCCTTCTCACACCTTAAACCTTCAAAGAAGAAGAAGTGCTCCATTTCTCAACGAACTCGAACCAGAGTTCCAACATGGAAACTTCTTTCCACCTCAAAAGGTGAATTCGACTTGGACTGCGAAGGAAGTCATCCACCTAATGACACCCTCCATTCCGCCTGAGGACCATCGAAGAAGCGCTGGCAGGTCTAAACAATGATAAACAGTGATGCTGCTCCATAGGTCTCAAAGGTGCCCTATTTTTCCCAATCCAAATTCGGCCAATTCAGACCTTATATGGCTAAACTGAGCCTTCCCCTAGCCTCCCCAGCCTGCACTTGACCTCCCCAAGGAAAAGGGTATGTCAATTTGGCCTTCCCTCGTTGGAATAGTTCAATTCTAGAGAGAGAATGCCATGCCCCAACCCAATTTGGTCGAGGTTCAAGATCAACTCGCCACCCTTCCTCGTACAAATCTAGCATTTCTAGTAAATAGTTCGAGGAAGGTAAAGGCGTTAGAGTACATGTTTTCCATAACAAAGTTTACAAAACATAAAGTTACCTGATGGTGGTACCATTGGCTTTTTCTCTCAGCCTAGGCTCATCGAGGTGAGGTATTTCTCCTGAAAAAGGTTAATGGGAGGGGGTGAGTTTCTACAACTTAGTGAGTGGGGGTTGGGAAGCAAGTTTTCAAAACAATCAATTTATCGAAAAAGTTTTATGCTTTTAATTTATTGTAATATGAGTTTGTCTCTTCTTGAACATTACCCCTTGCTCGGGAGATGCATCAACAAATAATCACCCATCCTTTCTATCATAGAAAGGGATCACAAGTTCACAGAATAGTCCTCGACCATTCCAATTATGGTTCGGCGCATCTTTGTCGTCCACCCGAATAGAGGTGTACTGCCTCTACCCTAAGTTTGAGGGGACATCAATAGTCCTACCCTTCAAACCCTTACCATGTCCGCCTGGTGGAACGAGACCTCATTTCCCCTCTGGCCTCGGTCTCAATGCTTCATCATGTCCGCTTTGTGGGACGAGACCTCATTTCCCCTCCAGCCTCAGTCTCAATGCTTCATCATGTTCACATTGTGGGACGAGACCTCATTTCCCCTCTAGCCTCACTCTCAATGTGTAGGAAACTATCAAAGCTTCACGACTGACTGGCACGACATACCCACCCTTATTGCATCTGGGTCGTCCAGCAGCCCTTAGGACTCATCGACTACCCCTCTTGGGCGTCTAGATGCTCCTGAATTCCTCGTGCAGGCATACAATAATTTTATTCATTAACCATGTTCTTTGCTGCTAACGATCCAACGGCCCCGACACTCAACTTGGCCTGCAGCTGTTTGCCTTAACCAACCTGTCGACCTGGTCTAGGTGCACTGCCATTAGACCATCGAGCTTTGTGAGTCCTGTTTTGGCCCCGTGGACAATCACACAATAATTCCAATTTTTCTGAGGGTTTTCATGGTTCTTATAGTTCATATTTGTCTATGAATCCAAACCGTGCGCACTGGCCTTGGGCCCACTTCTCAAGTTTTCCAAAACTGATCCTTTGCCCCTATCATTTTTAAATCTGAGGCTTTGAGCCTATTAAACCGATTCTCGCTCCTATCCAGAACGTCTCCCAAAATATTTAAGCAGTTTCACACAGTCATGGGAAACCATTCCGGGAAAATGATTTTCATCACCCCCAACCGGGTATGATGCTGAAAATCCCACTCACTTGGTGATAGTGACGTGGTCATCCCAGTGAGATCTTGACTCGTGGTGTCCTTCCTTGCACCGGTACTTGAATGATCAGCTCCTGCATGGATCAAGTACCCTTATTAGGAGAATCGACATAATGGACCTCATAGTCTCGAGTATTTGCGCATAGGTCCTCGCACTATGCCTAAATTACATTTAGGTCCCTCAACGTTTATAACCTTACATTTGGGTCCCTAAATTTTCATTTTATGCCAATTAAGTCCCTAGGACTCCCAATTAATCTTCATGGTCCTTAACTTTTCCAAATTTACCAATTAGTCCCCAATTTTTCCAAAATTACTAATTGGTGCTTAACATTCCAAAAATTGTAAATTGGTCCTTTAACTTTCAAAAATTGCCAATTGGCCCTCCATTTCATCCAATTGCCCAATTGGGACCCAATTGGAATTTAATTTCATGAAAATGCCCCAATTTTCCTTAAATTGCAATTCGACCCCCAATTTCCCAAAAATCCCCAAATTGCCCAATTTCTCAAAAATTGCAATTTGGTCCCCGAATCACAATTTCATCCAATTGACCCCCAAAATGGGGTTAATTGTCTCAATTGTGATTTGAATCATCTTCCCTACATTTCCCTTGTCATTTTAAGCTTTGAATCGCTCGATTTGGCTCATAAATGAGCTCAAACGGAGCTTCATCGAAAAATTCAATCTATAGAGAGAAATCTTCGATATCATACTAGTGAGGATCTGGTAATCGAAGCTCTTTCTTTCTCTGGATTGCTCTCCTCCCGAGGATCCTCTTTGGATCAAACAGGGCCTCAATTGGTGGCCTAAGAAATGCAAACTTTAGTGTTAAAGTTTTTGTAGAAATCGGCCGTGAATAGTATTTTTCGACGAAGGGGCTGTAGAGGGGCTTACAATGGTAACTCAAGGGAAGGTCGAGGCATCTCTAGATGGTGTTTGGGGCGCTTGGTTTAGGGGGTTTGGTTTGGCTGGCACTAGCCTGGGGATGGCTCGAGTTGAGCTTGAGCTGTTGACGGTCGAGGAGCAGTGTTTCTGTTGGAGCTTCCTCATTCTTCTACGGTGGCTCTCGGGAGGAATGGAGGGTGCAACTAGGTAGAGGACTTCCTCTTGGTTCTAATAGTACTGAATGCAGCTTTTGAAGTGGAGAAAAGCCCTAATGTCGGAGCTCTGGTTTGCTACACATCGAAAAACTAAGCAATCCGTCTTCTTCTATCGATTGTAGAATATTGAGATTGAATGGAGGGGTGCTCTTTATATAGGGAGCTCAACAACTGCTCAAGCTACCCGCCGGCATAAGACTCGGCCTCTGACTTAGCCGCTGACGACCTGACCAGAGCATTTTTCGAGTCGCCGAAGACCCCAACTTTTCTTATGACTCTTTCTTCTCTCTTCTCTCTCTTAGTGGTGGGAGGTTGAAGACGATGACATGGCAAGTGTGACACATGGTGTGCTGTGATTGATCAGTTTTTTTAACGTGGATTGCCAGAGTGGCTGCCCTATCTACCATTGACCATTGACTAGTTTATTGATCGGTCCGCTCCAACCGGGTTCAGTGACTCGAATTCAAAATTTGGTCAATTCGGACACGAATCAACCAGTTTTCTAAATTTTAAAAATTTTCTAAATTCATTTTCTATCTAAGGGTGATCTCAATTTCCCAAAGTGACATTTTAAGCCACCTAGAAGAATGAATTATTGAATCGATTCACTATGGTTCATCCTGGTTTAGTCCGATTCGGGTCTGGTTCACCCCAAACCAGTCCGGTTCCCTCATCAATTTTACTTCTCAGTTCTTCCTCATGATTTTTATGAATTTTTTGTCATTTGGGATTTTCCAATTTCCCATTTTAACACTTCTTAATCATCTTTTGTCCCTTTTTCAGATCAGTTTTCTCAAAACTACCAGTTCCTTTCCCGATTTACTTAGTCTGATGGTCGGGTTTCACAGAGAAAGTGCCAAATTTCACTAACCAAATTCCCACTACTTAGGACCTGAATTGTAGCGGGCTCTTGATCCTAGAAGTACCCTATGGACGAGAGCTTTCTTCTCAAATCGAAAGCTCGGACCACCGCAACTCTGACAGAAAGTTCCAATAACTTTCTCTCTCTACATTCAGTTTTCCAGCAAAGCTCCGTTTGAGCTCGTTTCGAACACAAAAAAAATGGTGATTCAAAGCTTGGCATGATCGTAGGGAAGTGAGGAAATCGATTAGCAATGATAAGGAATAATTAACATGAATTGAAGGGTCAATTGGATGTAATCAGATTCGGGTCAAATGGAAAAGATGAATTGGGGGAAATTTTTGGAAATTTTGGGGATTTCAAAAATCGAGGGACCTTTGTGCATTTTTTTCTAAAATTGAAGATCAATTGGAAAAGTAGAGGAACTTGGAGGGCCAATTGGTCATTTTTAGAAAAATTGGGACCAATTGGTTATTTTTGGAAAATTGGGGCCAATCGCTAATTTTGAAAAGTTAAGGGACCAATTGGACATTTTAGAAAAGTTGAGTCCCAATTTGTAATTTTTGAATATTAAGGACTCAAGAGGGATATTGAAAATCCTAGGGACTTAATTGAAATTAATTGAGCATTAGGGACCTAAAGTCAAAGATTATGAACTTTAGGGACCTATTCGCAATAATACAAAAGTTGGGGCCCAATTTACAAATATATGAAAATATTAGGTCTTTCATGCCAAACCTTTTCCCATAAACATGTTCGAACCTTGTAGGGAAATATTGGACAAGAATGTGTGCAAGGGAGCACGGCAAGGACGAGAAGTTTGACTAGGATGAAAAAATCACGTTCATCGAGTGAGTGGGCTTAATAACATCATACCCAGTTGTGGTGGTAAGCACCTTTTTGCAAATAAAAAATCCACTTGTGATTGGGAATTTTCTAATGTCATACCCAATTAGGGTGATGAGCAAATTTTAAGAAGAAAACTACTTACCGGTTGTGAGTGGGCTTATTTAAGCATCATGCCCGAATGGTGTGATGAACTCTTTACTGAAATGAGAAATCACCAAGAGTGGAATGTTTTATCATCATGTCCGGTTGGATGATGAGTACGTTTTTAAGTTCAAAAAGTATTTTCCAGAAATGTTCTCCTTTGACTTTGTGCCAATGATTAAAACATTTGGGAGACTTTTCGTATGAGAGTTGGGATAGCTCCAACAGGCCATAGGCCCTGATTTTGAACTTATAGGGCTCAAGGCCCAGTTTTAAAAAAAATAACTCGTGAAGTGGGCCCAAGGCTAGTGGGTACGGGTTGGAGCCCATAGATAAACATGATTATAAGAGCCATGAAAACTCTTATAACTTGCAATTTGATGTGTGACTCGCCACGATACCAAATCATGACTGACAAGGTTCAATGGGCTAGTGGCAATGCGTCACGACTAGGTCAACGAACCGGTCAAGCAAACAACTACAGGCCAAGTCGAGTGTCGGGGTCGTTGGACCGTAGGTACCAGAGATAATGGCTAATATGCTAAGACTATTGTTTGTTCATGCACTTTGATTCATGACCATCGAGACACCCAAGAACGGGTAGTGATGGGTTCCAAGAACTGTTGGATGACCCAGGGTGCATAAGGGAAGGTTGTCGTGCTAGTTAGTCATGAAGCTCGATGTAGCTTCTTGCACATAAGACCGGGGTGGGGTCCAGATGAGGTTTCCATCCTCACATCAGACATGAAGTATTTGCGAGTATGAGGGTCGGACGTGTGAACGTCTACTCAGACTTAGGGTAGAAGTCCGTGAATTCTATCAGGGTAGGCGACAAAGTCGTGTTGATCCCCAAGTGGGTGCAATCGGAGATTGCACTTGCGAATGTTTGTACCCTTTATGATAAAGGGTGAGTCAATGTTGTTAAACCAAATCTCGAGTAAGGGGAAAATGTGTGAATCCTTTTTTATAAAGGGGCACCCACAGTTGTATGTGGAACACTTCCCGAGCAAGGGGAAGTGTTAAAAGAGCTGAACTCACATAACAATGAATTAAAATGATGAAATGTTTTTCTAAGATAAAGAAAAACCCCCCCAAAATTTTGTGAAGAAAGATAGATGTGATAAACTGTTTTTAAAAACTCACTCCCCAACACTCGCTCACTGAGTTGTAGAATCTCACCCCCTCCCTTTAACCATTTTTCAAGAAAGGAGAATACCCATAAAGAATCTCGAGAACAAGCCTTAAGTCAGGTATGTAAAGTTTTTAATCTTTTGAGTTTTGTATAATGCTATTCCAGGGAACAATAACAGAATTTACGCCTAACTCCTCGCGGTCTTGTGAAGTGGTAACTCTTCTTAGACCAAAGGGAGTGGCGGGTTGTTCACGGGGTTCTGACCAAACCGGGTCGGGGCGTGATAGATTGGGTGGCTTTTACACAACTTAACCATTTTTGGTAAATTTCCATAAGGCTTAAAATCAAGATTTTATCAATGGGTTTAAGCTTGTTACTATTGACCTTGGGCCCACTTCACGAGTTTTTCCAAAACTTGGCCTTCGGCCCTAGTAGTTTCAAAACGGAGGTCTTGGGCCCACTAGAGAAATTCTAGCTCTCATCAGAAATATCTCCCAACAAGGTTAAGTAGGTTCACACTATCAAGAGAGACTATTTATGGAAAATGGTTTTCAATTCAAAAATGTGTGCATCACCCCAACTAGGTATAATGTTAGAAATCCTACTCACCCGTACATCGTGACTCATTCCCAACTAGATCTCGGCCAGATACGTGCTCCTCTGCACAAGTCCTTAAATTGCCCATGCTACATGATCTGAGCATTCACATTAGTAAAATTGGCATGAAGGGCTTTATAATTGCACATATCGTCACATATGTTCTTAATTATGCCTTAATGGCAATTAGGTCCCTAAAATCCATAATTTTACCTTTAGGTCCCTAATGCTCAATTTATGTTCAATTAGGTCCCTAAGGTTTCGAATTTCCCTCTTAGGTCCGTAATTTTTTTTATTTCCATTCATGTCCCTAATTTCTCCTTAATTGCAATTCGACCCCCAATTTTCCAAAATTTTCCAATTTCGCCCAATTTTCCTCTAACATTGCACTTTGAACCATGAATTTTTGTTTCATCAAATTGACTGCCTAAACTTGGTTAATTGTCCCCTAGCATGCCGCTAATCGCTCCCCTTCTCTCTACAAGCATTTAGGCCTTTGAATCACTTCATTTGGTGAAGATTCGAGATCAAACGAAGCCTCATCCTAAAATGTTCTTAGAGAGAGAAAGCTTAGTTTTCTTATTGGCGAGGGGGCAATTGTATGAGCTCTAGGTAGGGGCAACTAGTGCTCTTCCCGGGATCCTTCTAGGATCAAATTGCGGGTCAATTGGGTGCCTAAGTACAGAGAATTCAATGAGAGAAGTTCTAGTGTTCCAGTTTTTGCAACTTCATTGTTCCGATGAAATGGGATGAAATTGGCTTACATCGAAGGTTCTTGGAGGTCGAGGGTCGGTCAAGGAGGGCTGTGGGAGGTTCGGCCTGGTCATGGGAGGGCGGAGGTGGTCAGAGTTCAACTTGAGACTTTTTTTAGTTTTGGGACCACTAGAGTGACGGAATTATGTGAGCTTCCCAACACTTCTCTGATGATCCTCAGACTAAAAGGAGATGGCAGTGAGGTAGGGGACTTATTCACTGCTCTAAAGAGCCCGAATGCACCTTCTGAGGTTGCAGAAAAGGCCCTCTCCTTTTCATCGGAAAATGGAGCACCTCTCCTTCTTCGATCGTTTGTGGGATGAGGAAGACGAGTGGAGGGGTGCTCTTTATATAGGGAGCTTGGCAACAGACAGGACTATTGGCCGGCATAGAACTTAGTCCTAGCCTCACTCGTCAGCGGTCAGATGAAAGGGCTTTTCGGGTCGTCGAAGACCCAGCCTCTCGTCCTTCTCTCTTTCTGTCAACTTTTCCAAGGAGAAGACGACATTGTGCATGCGCATGCAGGCTTCGCATGTGCATGCTGCCACATGGCATGCTGTGATTGGCTAGCTTTAATAACACGACTTCCTACTCAACATTTGAGTCAGCCTCTGACTCATTGACCAAACATGTGGCGGCCTCCCATTGGCCACTCGTTCCAATGTGGTTGCTGACTATGCTCGGTCAACTATTGACCTAGTCACGTGGCGTCCTCTGATTGGCTGTTTAAAATACATCAGATTTCCCTCTTAAGTATAGTGCCACTCCCATGTATTAGTCTCTGATTTGTTGATCGTGTCTCTAACATCCTTGTCGGATGCTAATGTGGCATCCTTGCCATGTGTCAGCTACTCATTGGTCAACCTTCGTGATGAAGCTTCTCCTTAGTTGACCGTTGACTGAGTACACATGTCACTCTCCTATTGGTCGGTCGTTGCTGACTGGATTTTCATCCTCTGACCGACTAAAAGTACATGTGTCATACTCTGATTGGTCAGTGCTTCTAGCCGTTGATTGAGCAGCTGACTGGGTGTGCTTCACCACATCTCGCGGCTTGATTGGTCATGCTTGCTAATTGGGCGCTCACCTAGTGGGCAGCCCGTTGACCGACACGATTGTTGACCAATTCTATATGATCGGGTTTGGTGACCCAAAATTGAAAATCGGTCGGTTCCGATTTGACCGATTTTATTGAAATTAAAACTTTCTAAAATCATCTAAATTCATTTTATATCTAATGGTAACTTCAAATTTCCAATTTGATATATTTAAAACACCTAGAAAAATGAATCTTTGAATCGGTTTTTCACAGTTCAATCCGATTCATAGGAATCTACAGGGGAGCCTTAGTTACAATTGAGCAAAATTTTGGTAAGGTAAGGACTCGCGTGGGCAATTGACAAAGGAGAAGATTGACCACCGAACTTGGGTGAGTGTCGATCGAGCTTGATTAAGTGGACCAAACAACAGGGATCTAAAGGACTTACCTGTGAGTGCCACCACTAAGTGAGGAGACAGCCATTGACACTGCTCAATATCCACTAAAGTCATCGGAAATACGAACGATAGACATAAGGTTCAGTGGGCAGAACATATGGGTGAAATGAGCATCAAATCTTTGACGAACTATGAGATGATGGTGCCTTGCAGGTAGAAAATGTAGCGAAGGAAAGGAATAAGGGAGGAACTTACTGGGAGAAGCAGATGATGCCAGGAGGGTTCAACATGCGAAATCAATTAGTAGAAGGATAGAACTCGAGCAATCTAGAGTAACCTCATAGATGGCAGGAACACTTACCTGAAAAAGGAAATGAGGGGAAACTCCGATGAGTGAACTCGGGTTCAACAAAGGCACCAATTACTGATGAACGGGGATGGGCGATGAATGGAGAAGCAGCGACCAAGGGGATTCCTATTAGAGAAAGGGGTTCATTTGATTGAACGAACTACAAAAATCTAATACCCTGTAATCTGAGGACCTGGGGCAAAGTTTGATAAAATTACAAATTTTCCCTAGAAGGGAAAATGACTATCAAGCCTTACCATTTTAAGATATTTACATTTTGTGCCCCTAACCCACAAAATGACCACAATGACATCGGGACTTGGAATTAATTACGGTCCTTACCATTTAGCCCAATTTTACCAAATTGCCCTTCAAATTTGATAAAATTATGGCCATGTCATTGGGTAAATTAAATGACCAAAATGGCCTTGTGAAATGGATAAAATTACAAGGATGCCATCAAGGGCATATTTGGGAGGATAAATGAGGTATGGATGCCGAAATTATGAAAATGCCCCTGACGACATAATTGGAGTATGAGAAAGTTTTGAGCCTTGATTACTCATCCAGATTCTTCAATTACCTGATTTCAAGTGGAAGCTACAAAGGTTAGATGTTATTTTCTTACTTAATATATATAAATTTAAATAAAAAATAGGTTATAAGGGCAAAAACGTAAAATTTAGAAATATTACAATATAGTTTAATAAATATCTGGATTACGACCCAAAGAACATATGTGAAATCATGTTGATATGCAATGAGCAAAACATACATGATCATGTGAGAGTAGCACGAATATTCGGGAATCCCTCTAGAACGAACATGTTCTCGGATAATAGTGAGTGAAATTTCTAGAATCGGGTCTAATTGGACCGATGATGTGATATTACTAGCAAAATTTACTACATTATTTGCTTATAAAAATTCTTTTTGAGAAATATAATCCCATGATGGTGTGATATTGATTAAATCATTTTAGGATGTATATTTATGTTAAGAGCATGAATCCTTATTATAGAATCTCTCATGGAAAGTGTGTAGACACACTTCAATGGAATTATCTAATTCAACTGTCGATGCAGAATATGGATGGGACCCATGATTAACAAAGAGTTTATTAGATTTAACTCTGTAAAATTGGGCCCAAGGCCACAGTTTTGAAAGTGAAGTGTACCCAAGTCCATGTTTTGAAAACTCGTACAAGTGGGCCTAATGCCACTATTTTGAAAGTGAAATGGACCCAAGGCCATGTTTTGAAAACTCATACAAGTGGGCCGAAGGCCAATGGAAATGGGTCAAACCCCATAAATAAGATTTGATTTAAGAACATGATAAAATTATCATAAATTAATAATATTTGTTAAAACTATAGAACTAAAGTCGGGTTGGAACCCATTGGGCTAGCAGTGCATAGATAAGGGTCTTAAATAAAAAAAAATATTTATGTGATTGCAATAGTTTGGAACCAAAGAGACGTCTAGTATAATATAGTGTTGGTTCAAAGAGCTACTAGACATTAAGGTTGATATAAGGAAAGTTGTGTTGGTCTAGTATGTCTTGAAGCTATGGTAGCTTCGTGTGCACTAATACCAAGTGGATAGAAGAGTGAGGTCTCACCCCTCTTTATGGGGATCAATGTATCCTTTAAGTGTCTATTCTACAACTTTTTGATTCATTTATTAAGAAAATGTGTGTGATCGTTTGTCTGATACAAACGTATGTGAAATTTACCTTGAATAAAATTATAAAAGACATTTCAAGAAGGAAAAATATAATATTTTGCTTGTGAGATACAAGCGATAAAATATAAACTGAAAATCATGAGAAATACTTTCAATAATAAACAAGTGGTGACTTGTTAAGTGGAATCCTAACCTATTGGGATTAGAGGAAAGGTATTCGTATGAATATTCGTGTGTGTGAGTTTTGCTCGTTATAAATAAAAGTAATTTTTTAAAACTTGTTATAATGAACCCGAGGATAATTTCATTTCAATGAAATGAATGGATTTCAAGCTTATCAAATACAAGTTAACTTTTTAAAGCTCTATAAGCTTACCTATGGTGATCTCATATTTTACCAAACCTTTTTTAAATCATATTTGGAGTATATACTAAATCATTGACATGAAGTCAAAGCCCTCTCACTAAGTTGTTGAACTCATTTAACTCCAATTACCTATTTCAAGCAATAATGGTAATGAAGAAAATGTGTTTGACGGAGAAGCCAACCTAAACCAAAGGTATGTCTTACCTTCAGTACATAGTCCAGTATGATTTTTAGAATTTATTTTCCGGGTTGTAAACCATTTTTAATATATAATCAAGTTCTTTATTGTAAACCTACCAATATATATATATAATAGAATTATATACCTACTAAAATTGTATATAATTTATTTTAAATAAAGAATAAAAAATATAATAGTAGAAAAATATGAAATCTTATTGATAAAAATAAAAGAGAGATCTTAAATTTCTATTCTTTTCTTTTTTTCCTACGTAAGTCTTCTTAACTTTAAGGCAAAGAACGAAATGAAATTTAAAAAAAGAATCATAGTTACGCATGAATGTCTATTTTTTGGGCATCCATATTTTTTACTCCAATTGGATTCATAGGTCCAACAAAAAAAAAAACTAGCATGTTCGCCTCGATTTTGGCATTGAAAGACTATATTTAGGTCCAAATATATAACCGTCCTATAGTGCAAAAAAAAACTTCCCAGGTACACAGCAAGACAGGTCGGTCCAGTCTGATTTTAAAAACCATACTTTGGGAAAACTAAATTATTAGTATTGATGTTTTAAAAACCATACCTTAGGAAGTATAATATTACTCTCCAATAATATTATAGTTCATTACAAAACTTTCAAAATGTGATTTTATGCATAAAATTGTTTCAAAATTATCACTCTCCATATAATCCATCCATGTGAACATATATACAGGGTGCTGCAATACAGTGTGTGACTAAGTCATCCATCGCTTATTGTCTAATTTTTTACTAGCATTTTTTTACTAAGGCGGTGTCTAGTTTTATTACATTGAAACACCATTACCTAACTTTCCAAAAGAAAGGAACTCCATTGCATTTTTTCACCTTACATCTTACATAATAGGGCTCTAGATTTTATTCTTATAAATAAAGACAAATCATGAAAGGGAAAGTTCTACACTCTTTCAGAGAACTGGCACATAAGGAACTTCCAACCAGGGTGGCATAAGAATTTTTAATTATCCAATCACACTAACAGAGTCATAATGGAAGCAGTTCAGTTACCAAACATGTAGAAGATGAAGTCAATAGGATCACAATGCTAATTTATCAGCATAAGCACAATGGTCCCAACAATATTGTAAAGACTAAGATCAAGCTCACTCGCAATGCACACTGAAATGCGTTTAAATCTTGAACATGGCAATGATTTCAGATGCTTTACATTCAGAAGTAAATTTTCCAGTTGTATTAGGAAAATAACAACGAAAGTAGTGATATGCAGAGATCGTGTGTATGTTACACCACTATCAAGTACCTGAATTTTACAAGCTTGTGAACAACTCAGTCTGGCTCAGGATTCCATGTTCTGGGATGGTGGGGGGCTTATCCTCGTCTTCTCAGCACCTGCAGTATCAGTTTTATGTCAGAAAGAAGAAATTCTGTTTCCTGTATGAGTGCTCTACTGAGAGAACACAAAGATTCCGCTAGATCTCCAGGAGGACTGAAACCAAGTACGGAAGGCAGATTCATGTTTCATGCTACAGTCAGAAACATGAGCATAAGATAATAACTCCATGTCCTACTCTGGAAATGGAAGAAATTTGTGTTAATGGATAATAACATACCATAAACTCCACGGATCTCAACCTCTCTCCATTCTTGGACAAGGGCACAACAGCAACACATAAGATGGGAGAGAAAATCATCAAACCAACCCCCCTGCCATATATAAAGGATGAATTTTCATGAACAGGAGTGTTTGTTTATGAACAGAAATCAGGTACCACATCATGCTTGGCAGCCTAGAAAGATATAAACGTTTCAGATGGCAAGATTTTCATCTTTGCTAAACTTGAGAGCCAGAATGACCACCAAAATAAAGTTACCTTCAAGGTAGTGTAACTGAATAATCCAACAATAGGCAAAGGAGTGCTGATACCATTATTCTAATCAATAGAAGCTTTTAGCGTTGTTTTTAAAGGAAAATGTCCATCATCATATTTAAGAAAGGTTAAGAGGGAAATCTTCTGGGAACCACCCATGAACAATTTTAGGGTCTACCAGGAAATTGAGAACATTAGGTCTACCAGGAAACTCATGTCAGATTACAAAATATATTATTTGAATTTCTTTTTTCTACAAGTGTCTCTACAGATGCTTGGGCAAGGAAGAAGAAACAGTCTTAGATGTATGTATACCTTAGTGACTATATTATATGGAGAGTGATAATTTTGAGGGGGGTTACCTTGATATTAAATGACCTTCGGAGCTTCCTTCTAACACAACATGTATAGCAGCAGCATGACAATATTAATGAATATGCCATCAACTCATTACATGCTTCTGTTGAAGCTGGTAAACACAATGAAAATATTTTATAATCATCCACTATTTAAAAATGTCAACAATTTAAGACCCAGTAATCTTTCATAAAATAACCCTAGATTTCTACAAAGAGTCATATTACCATGAAGACTATTGTCTTTCTAGCCATATTTCTTTCAAAATGTCTCGTCTTTTTTTCTCAAAAGATCATTCAATAGATTTAACTAACATAACTTTTCACTATGGAGGGATGCATTTCTTTTGCACTGTAACAAAACAAAAAAGGCATATGTATAAACATGAAATTGTAAAAGCATATCCTCCACACCAGCTTAGGTTGATGTTACAGGAGCTACTAAACAACCTAGGCTTCACCAGAATAAGTAAAGTTGGTATATATAGAGACAAAAACACAAATAAATTCTTTAATGTTAACATTCATCACAGTGTCCAGCAACTTACAATTGCAAGCTAAATTTATTGCTCAGAAGGAAAAAACATGTGAATTTTGCTTACACATATGCCTATTAGTGGCCACAGTAGCTATCCTTGAAAATGTACCACAAGGATAGAAAAATGTCCTGAGACCTGAAATGGGTAAAACCAATCAAGTTTAAAGCAGAATAGTCACAGAAAAAAATAATATTGTTGCTGTTAGTCCACTTATTTCTACCAGTAAATATCATCCCACTCTTCAAATTTCAGAAAAGCGGAGTTCTTTCATATAGTTAGCTACTAAGTTAAAGCATTCACCAAGCTAGAAGAAAATTATCTCAAATTAAGTGTGGTAGTTTGTCCATGATATAGTAACCTCACAAATAATGCAACAATAACAAAATGACATTCGAAAATAAAATATTTATATCCATCAGTAAATAGTACTGTGTACCAAATAAAACATCACAAGGAGAAATAATTTACATAAAAGAGGCTCCAAGCAGCAACCAAGTAAATCGGTGTGCCATTCGTCATGTCCATAGGAACCTCTATTAGAAATCAGTGTACGATCAGAAGAGACTGAAGAGGTGTTTCTGTAACAGCATAAAATCATCTTAGATTTCCCATTGTTTCAAGCATAACTACTCAGCTCAGTATTGATCTAGCATAAAGTCTACACTGCATTGAGCACTATTAGAATGTAAAATAACCATTCAGTTATTTGGCACCATTCTGAAACTTTATCTAAATTTCCAACAAGATATTTACATAAAAAAAACCATAGCCAGATTTCTGTTTCATCTTTAGCAAGTTTATTGAAGTAAGCAGTACATGTGACAATCCTCAGGATTCAGTAAATTGCACATGATTTGAAATAATCATAGTATATACACAAAATGATAAATCTGGATCTGGAAAGTAAAGTCAATTTACAAACATCAGGCATATCTTCCTACATAAATTTACTCGAGAATAGCAGAATAAATAACCTCGTAGTCTTTTGCATAGAACTTTTCTTTGGGGAGGTTTCATGAAAGCTGTGCTTTTTTTCATTGTCAGAATTTTTATATTTATTCTCTGATGTCTTGGATTCCTTGAAAGGAAAATTGTTCACTGGAGTATCATCTGCAGCAACAGTTTCGGTAACATCAATTAGTCTCTGAATAACTTCGCACTGGCCCACATCCAGATTAGCTTGTGAACGTTGCAACTCTAGTTGAAGTTTCTCATTTTCCTTTTGTAGAGCCTCATTGAAACACATGTTTGGATAGGAACAGGATAATGTTTTCTTCAACACCACAGTGTCTTTTCTGGTGGGTTCTGGGTTTAGTATTAAACGCTGCACCTTCTGATCCTCATCATCTAATGTGTATTCACATTGATCCCTCTCAATGACTTCTAGTCTCTCCTGTGAGTATGCAAAAGGAGATTACTCTTGATTAGTTGATTCAATCTACAAAAGAATATTGATATTTCAATTCCTGTGCACTTTGAGATTAGTAGGTATCTCAGTTAGGAACCATAAAGTAAATGGACTTTATGAACTAGTCAACAGATAAAAGTAGATTTACACAATAATGAGAATTTTAATTCTTTGATTTTTTCCTCAAAAATAGGACATGAGTTCAAATTTTCTGGCACAAAAATGCAGAATCACAATGAAAGTAATTCCTTTCAGGCCTCCACCAAGAGACAAAGGAGAGATCTCAATGAGTTTACTCAAAAGGCAGATGTAATTTTGCTATTCTCTATCAGGAAGAACAAGTGTTTTTTTACACTAAAAGATGAATTTGTTCCTAAGAGCATCCTAGAGCAGCAGGAAATGTCACTCAATATTTTTGACAAAAGGTCAAATAATAATTAACCAATTAGCAATCTTAGTCAATAACCAACCATAACACTGGGTCAACTCCATCCCGTATCCCACAACCCAGGAACCACACAAACCTCCAAAACGAAGAAAGAGTGCCACTCTACAGAAATATACAAGAGACATTGAACAATCCACATATCAGGATGTCTTATTTAAACATTCTAATCTTAACATTACCTTGATGAAATTTTTTCTATATGCTCTGCCCTTATTTCATTCAAAAGAAAGCACTCAAAGTGTGCATCTGGTTAAACTATGTGTGGATTCACTGGCATATATGCCAACATTTCTACTATATACTTTTGAGAGCACTCTACATTTAACAAAGAAAAATCCAATACTTGATTAAGGACTGGAGAAATTTCATTGGAAAATATCAATCTGAACAAAAGATTAGAGTATATTATATTGAGTTATAGTATAAGAATAAGTACACCTTGATTGACCAATGGACAAACTGATATCTGAGTCATACTTCTAAAAGTACCCATTGCTCAACCAGACAGAAACCTATGCAACATTGGAGAGGAGAAGAATCTCAATAACATCAATTGCATCATTGCCATAAAGTTAATATCCCATCATATCTTCAGTTAAGCTGTTAATGTCAAAAGAGGTTATACCCATAAAGCTACCACAAATGGTATACCCGTTTAGACCCATGATTTCTTAGTCTTCACCCAAAGGAACTCATTTTGATGCACAAGCAGACAACAGTCATTTTAACAGTCAAATGCATGTGGATTCATTGGCATATAGGCCAACATTTCAACCAAATGCTATCGAGAGCACTCTACATTCAATCAAGAAAAATCCAATAATTGGTTAAGAACCGAGGAAAATTTCATTGGAAAATATAAATATGGCCAAAAGATTATATTATATTCTATTGAGTTTTAGTAGTAGAATAATTACACCTTAGATTGACAACGTACAGGCTGACATTTCAGCCATATAGTTCTAAAAGTTCCTGTTGCTCAACTAGACAGACACATACACAATAGTGGAGAGCAGATGATGTACCAACTGACCCATGATTCCTTAATCTTCATCTAGAGGAATTCATTTTTATGCCCAAGTTAGACATAACAGTCATTTTACAAGACCTGGAAGAATTATCATTTGTGGCAATTTTTTAGAAGGCCTCAGAGAAAAAAAATCAGAAAAGCTGTTGATAGCAGCAGGGATGATCTCCAATATGACTCAAGTCTCTTCAATAGATTTTCATCCTTTTTCCCCAAGCAATGAATAGTTTTCAAGTAGATCTCACAGAGAAATTACAGAATTAGGGAATATAAGCAGACTTTAAAATAGAAAGCAGACACAGGGACCACAGAGTATGACAGAAATATTATGCTAACTGATAAAACCTTGTCCTGGTTATCACTAGAGAAAGATCCTTTCAATTAGAAATTACAGGCGAAAATTGCTGTTAGTCTTATCAAATCTTGTGCTTGAACTGGCTCAAGAAATCTTTTCTATGGACCATGATGGATGAAGAACTTGTCTGCTATGAACAGTTGCAGATTTCCCCCTCATTTTCATATTAATAGTACGAATTATTCAGCAAAAGAAATATAACAGTAGCATACCCGAACTCGAGCATTATCCACCAGAGTGATGAGAGGTACAAGCTTTAGGTACCGATCAATCTCATTCTGAGCCCTCCTGAACTGGTAAACAATGTTCCATCCCATAGCAAGCAAATAGAGATAACTCCTGTCTTGGCAGCTATTAACCAAAATGTAAGACCTCCTCAGAGCATCCTCAAGCTGCTCAAGAGGCTCACGAGTTTCGGGATACTTCTTAAGCTCAGAGATCTTGAGTTGCTCCAACAAGTTACTGATCAGCTTCAAGTGTTGTGCAAAGTGCTTGCAGTTCTTCTTGTGCATCCGAGCAGTGTTTGCTGCTTGCACGATCATCCCAATCAGTCGAATGGCATCGACTCCGACAAGCTGGGCCACATTGGCAATCTCCCCAAAATGTTCCCAGGTAGACATATTTGACGCACGGACAAGATATAATCAGCTTATACAACCAAAATTCACAGCTCAGGCAAATCAGCCTGGATATGCTTTATACATTTTAAGTGAAAGACACATCGACAACATCCCGCTGGACTGAAATCAACCATAGAGACCAGATCCTCAACTCGTAATTGCAAATGCAGTAGGGGTTCGAAGTGAGAGTTAATCGAAGCTTCTCTTTCCTCTAAACCATCTCCAAATAGGTCCAATACCACATGAACTCCGAGGCGTTATTAGATCTCTTGAATTACCCTGAATTTGTAAGCCATAACCCGACTTAAGTGAGCTTCTAGGGAAAGAACAAGGATTAACAGAAAGCAGTTAAGTGAGCTTCTAGGGAAGGAACAAGGATCAACAGAAAGCAGGTTCCCAGTAAGAGGAAGAATATTGGCTACGCCTTTGACCGACTTTTCAAACCTAAGACATAAAGTGTATAAAAGCGAGGAAAAACGATGGAGGGATGAAAAAAGTGGTGAATTTTCTCACGAAACTCATGAGATGAAATAATCCAAAAAAAAAAAAAAAGGAGACGGCAGACAGAGAAGATGACAGAAGCTACAAGGGCTCGCATTTGAATCGACCGATCTTACAGTGCCGCTCGACTCCTGACATGAAAAAACACAGTAATCTGGTGCCACTCCGTCCCGCAGATGAAATTGCAGGCGACACAGAGCATTTCATGTGAGAGAGAATGTACGAATAATCAAAGCCCCATGGCAGAAAATGCAGAGAAGAAACATAGGGCATCCTTCGGCTGTTTTATCAGTAGTTAGTGATGGTGGTGTCAATGCTTGTTAACGTGCATAAGCAGGTGACAGAACATGCCAAAAAAATTAGAGTGAGAGAACATGCCAAAAAAAATTAGAGAGTGAGATAGGGGCAGTCATTGATTTCAGAAAGGAACAGACATTGCTTTGAGGGGTTTTTCTTTCATCACCTTCGTCGTTTTCCTTCTTCAATGGCTGTCAAGTGAAAGCTACTATGCGGATTTTGGAGGATTGCGTGGGCGGAGTGGAGGAGGGGCTCACCTGTCACCTTTCTCCCTCCTTTATCGTTTCCACATGCTCATGCTACCACACCACCATCTTAGCAATAGTATATTAAAAGCTCATTGAATGAGTGAGTGAATGTGGAAGGGTATCCAACACATACATAATACTAAAAAATAATTTATTAAAATAAGTTAGTTAATATGAATGTTATAAATAAGATAATATATTAATATCAAAATAACTTATTTCCACTAGGTATCACCAAGTATCTTGACAGATTATGACTTCCATTGTTCAAACCGTAATCCCAGCTGGCTTTGTGTCGCTTTCCTAACTTGCGCGTGCGGTAGTGCTCTCCCTAATCTAAAATTCTTAAAGTGAAATTTATAAATTGGTTCATTTTATATGTTACAGAAATTATTTTCTCTCAAAACTACATATTATTTTGTTATTTTATTAAAAATATAAATAGGTATACGCCTACATGTACATATAGATATTTTTTATATTATTATCTAAATTATTTTATGTAAAAATTACTTATTATTTATCAAAATATATATGATGTAATAAAAATATTATTAATTTGATTTATGTTAAAAGTACAAAATATGCTACAAAAATTAATTATTATAGCAAATTTTCAAATTCATTCATTTGAAGTAAAATATGTGTACACAATTTATTAAAGAAATAATTGATTTCAAGGTAATATCTATGTAAAAAATATAAATTATATTATTATTTTAAGTAAATATCATTAATTTATTTTTATATTAAAATAATTTTTTTTGCTAAAAAGATAATTTCATTCATAATCAAGGATTATCATAAGCTTACTCACATGATGAGTCACGAGTCAATGTTTGAAAATGCTAATTTTTGCTGAAATAAATGGACAAAAACTCTATTAAGCAAAACTAAAATTATATGAATTCAAAGTAAGGTTAAATAAATGGAACTGTTATATCCTATGCAACCAAGTGAGAGATTCAACCTACAAATAATCCGTTACAACCTAATAATACTTTTATAATAAGTACCATATTATTTAATACACAATAATTTCCCTAACTCGTTACATCTTAATAATATTTCTATAAAGAAGGTTATATTCTATAATGAGGGTTATATGTGGAAATTTTACTTTCAAGTACTCTTTTTCATTGAAGTGTTTATTGAAATAGGTGTTAGAAGGGGAGTGAGGTGAACTTATGCACTAATTGCCACCAATTACTTATTTCTCAATTCAATTTCTATTTAAAATACTAATATAAATAATTTTTCATTTTTTAAGTAAGATCATGTTTGAGTTCATAAGTCCTTATTTTTACTATATTATTAAAATATGTTTTGAGGTTTACAAGTGAACAAAAATCAACCTAAGTAAAGGAGACTATGCCAATACATCACTCATATAATACAACATAAAAATAGAATTGAGTGAAGGTGACTTTAGAAATACATTACTTGAATAATGTAATCAATGTGCCCTAGTACATAGGTATATTACCTATCATTCATGACCACTATTTAATCAAGATTTTTCATCTTAAAAAAAGTGTTGATGATAACCACTTACATCATATTAAATATAATGGATCACGTCCTTTAACCCTTTTGGAATCACTCAATCTTTTTAGGTGACCTTTGATCTCTAGTTATTATCTCCGGTCACTAATCATGATAAAAATGCATAAAAATAAATTCTAGGTTAGATTTATATTATAGCTATCCATATATTCATTCCAAATCAATGATTTACTTGTTATTTGATCAATTTCACTATTGACATCTAAGTTGATACTCTTATCTAGGTCATTTACTCATAATACAAGGGTTGGCTTGCTATCTGTCTCATGCCCCAACCTGACTTTAGGGTTAGAGGAAATGATAACAACTTATCACATCCCTTAGATACTACAATGGCTGGTACCTTCACCAAGGTTGAATTGATAAAATCAATATATAGAAAAGTGGTAAAATATATAGAAACCTTCGTGTGTGCTTAAAAATGTATACCTCAAAGTTTCGTGAATAATATAAGTGATGTTTGACTCTATTTTCTTCAAGGACATCTACTTTCACCTTAAATTTGTTTAGGGAGGGGAATAAGCTCACAACTTAGTCAATGAGATTACTAAGATCGAGCCATTACATGACTTCGACCCCAACCTCTATTCAAAGTATATATCATAGAGAGTTTTATGTTAACAAATTGTTACAAACACAATTGAGTCTATAAATGGTGTCTACATGTTACTATAGTAGAGTTTGTTTCAAATTGTATGAATAAACACTATTCTGTTATTGGGGTTGAAACTACCTCAATCGAACAAACTTATCAAGAACTACAAACTTAGTATAAAGCTTAGCATGCTATTAGTGTGAAAGATGCAGAGATTGACTGAATAAAAAGTGGTAGAGAGAGAGGTTATGCATAACTTGGAAGTTTTTTCTTGATAAACAAGTTGATTGATTTATTATTTCTAAATCAACATTCCATCCCTTTCTACTCCAAAAACAAGCAGCAATCCATCAACTTCAAAACTCACTCCATTTATCCTCTCTACATGCAATACTTGCAAGATGAACAAGAAATAGTATGGAGTGGAACTCAAATTACATAAGCAATATCGAAATACCTAAATCTAAATGTGTTTGATCAAGATCAATCATTGCTAAAGAAGGCTAGAAGTTTTAATATGTGAAGGGCAACATGGACAAATCGATATCGTTGATTGAATCAACGTTCTCTAAAGATTTTCCTTTTTCAGTGGCACCTACAAAATGAACAGTAAATGTTAACAGTGGTGTCAGAGCAAAACTTCTAAAATATAAGACTAATGCAAGATTACTACAAAAGGTAGTGGATGTTATGTGCAACCGATAGTTCCTAAGTTCGAAGGCTTCTATGAACACTAGGCTATGCTAATGGAGAATTTTCTTAGATAACTAAAATTTTAGAATCTAATTGACCCCTGATTGCCGGCAGAAATTGCAGTTAACACAAGAGATGAGAAGACTATTAAGGAGCTTCAACTAAAGAATTTATGAGTCAAGAGTTATCTCTTCCAAACAATTGAAAAACTATAGTGGAAATCATTTTGAACATAGTAAAAGGATATATGGGATGCAATGCAGTTAAAATATCAATGATCTTCAAGGGCAAGAAGGGTCCAGTTACAGAATCTAAGGCGAGACTTTAAACTGATTCAAATGAGAGACAATAAAGGTATAGAATATTATTTTGCTAGAACTCTTTCAATAGTAAATAAAATGAAAATGTATGGAGAAGATATGAGATCTATTATACTTGTGGAAAATATTTTGAGATCAATAACTGAGAAATATGACATGGTGGTATGTTTTATTAAAAAGTCAAATGACACTTCTACTTTGAGTATTGAAGAATTACAAAGTAATTTGCTAGTTCATGAAAAAACGTGTGAGACATCGAGAAGTAGAACAACTTTTGAAAGTTAGTCGACCTGAAACTTCCCGATCAATAACCATAAACACGTTTAGATATGGTGGGAGAACTTAAGACATAATGTATTCTCATGGAAGAGGAAGAAGTAGAGGCAGATGCTTCATAAATAATTCCAACATTGAATGCTATAAGTGTAATAAGATGGGACATTACTAATATGAATGTCTAAAATGGCATAATAGCCCAACTAATGTTGAACTGAACCATGGAGAAAGGAGAATGTTACTGATGACTTCACATAAGGTTGAAGATCAATTCAAAGTAGTTGAAAATTGGTATTTGGATTTTGGTTGCAGTGATCATACAAGTTGTTGTCGTGAATGGTTTACTAATTTTCAATATGAGTTCAGGAAAACTATTAATCTTAGTGATAATTCCAAAATGAAAGTAAAATGGAAAGGCATGGTGAGTTTGAAAGTAAATAGTAGAATTCTAAGTGTGTCAGAAGTTTAATATGTACCAAATTTAAGGAATAATCTCTTGAGTTTGGGATAACTGCTAAAACATATTAGAGTTATCTTCAAAAATAATTTGTGCAAAATTGAACATGATGCAGAAGGGGAGTTATTGCGTTTGACTATTTCAGAAAATATGATGTTTACTTTTCAAGCATAGATTTTTTTTTCTATTGAATGCAACACTGTTTCATCTCAGAAAACTATATTTATATGGCACAAGAGATATGGTCATCTTCACTATCATGGATTAAAGACTATGCACTCTAAAAATATGGTGAAGGGACTACCACATGTTAAATCTACTACAAATTTATGCAGTAGTTGTTTGACGGGAAAACATCATAAGGACATGCAACCTAAGAAAAATAATTGGAGGGCAGTGGAACATCTACAACTTGTACATGCATATTTGTGTGGTCCTATTAGCCCAGAATCAAGTGGAAAAAGAAGGTATCTTTTAACCTTTATTGATGATTTTAGTAAAAAAAAACTTGGGGCTATTTCTTGGTAGAAAGGTCTGATACTCTAAAGTATTTTAGACAATTCAAATATATGATAGAAAAGGAATCTGGAGAATATATTTTGTGCCTTAGAACAAATCGTGGAGGGGAATTTAAGTTAAATGAATTCTCAAATTTCTGTCTTTCTAATAGTATTAAAAGGCATCTTACCACAACCTATTCTCCTCAATAAAATGGTGTTGTTGAGAAGAAGAATATAACAATTATGAATATGATTAGAAGTGTTCTTGCAAATATGGATATTCCTAAAAGGTTTTGGGTTGAAGTTGCGAAGTGGACAATTTATGTTTTAAAGTGCAGTCCAACATTTGTAGTAAATGATGTAACTCCTGAGGACGCTTATAGTGGATTAAAGTCATGTATTAACCATTTCAGGGATTTTAGTTGTACAACTTATGTTCACATAGCTGAACCGTTCAAAAACAAGTTGGATGCAAGAAGTACTAAATGCATTTTATTGGGAGTCTGTGAGGAGTCTAAGGCATATCGATTATATGAGCCCTTAATTGATAAAGTGATCATTAAGAGTAACGTAATATGGTCTGAAAATGAAAGGTGAGACTGAGGATATCACGCCTCGACCCGGTTTGATTGTCACTCTCTCAGTTTATTAAGGGTTTTTTCATTCCCTAAACCATGAGGAGTAAGGCGTCCTTTTCACTTGTTATCTTTCTTGGAATAACATTAATCAAAATTGAATATATTAACCTTACATATATGTCTTGCAGGTTCAACTATCGGAAGATCTTTAAGTGGGTTTTCCCTTGGTTACTTGAAAATGGGTAAAGTGAGGGGGTGAGTTTGACAACTCAATGAATGAGTGTTAGTAGAGAGTATTCAAAATATCTTTAATCAAAGTGTGTCAGACTCCTTATTTCATTAAAAAATATTCTTTCCTTAAATTCCTAGTTATTCAAAATTTATTTTCTTCATTTTCATATCAGGTGTGTTTAACAATCAACACATGCCCTTCATCAAGAAGGGAATCACACATTCGTAGGGCAGTCCATCCACTGCACCCACTTGTAGCGTCGAAGCGACTTTACCGGCCACCTAAATAGAAGCCCATCCACTTCTACCCTAGAAATGAGTGGATGTTCGCGACATCTAACCCTCAAACCCGAAATCAACTTCGTATCCGTATGAGGACAGAGACCTCATTCCGACCCCATCCCGGCCTCATGCGCATGAAGCTACATCGATCTTCCCTGACTGTTGGCACGACAAACTGCCCTTATCTCCACCATGTCGTCCAGTAGCCCCTATGACACATCACTACCCCTCTTGGGCATCTTGATGGTCTCGAACCTCAAGTGCATGCACAAACAAAAGTTCTTCACAAAGCCATTTATCTTTGGTGCCACTGGTCCAACGGCCCCAACCCTCAACTCGACCTGTAGCTGTTTGTCTAGACTGGTCCGTCAACCTGGTCTTGTTGCACTGCCACTAGTCCATCGAGTATGTCGGTCTTGTCTTGGTACCATGGCCAAATCAAATCATTCATTCATTAAAAATTGTCATGGATTATCATCATGTTTGTTTACAAGTTCCTACTCGTGTTAACTGGCCTTGGGCCCAGTGTATGTGATTTTCTAAAACAGGGCATTTTAGCCCTCAAGTTCCAAAATTGAGGTCTTTTGCCTATCTGAGCTATTCTAGCTCTAGTAAAGAAGGTCTCCCAAAAGTTTTAAGCATTGACACACAGTCAAGGGAGAACACTTTTAACAAAAAGAAACTTTCCATCCATCACACCAACTGGGTGTGATGACATCTCCGCTTACAACCGGTAAGCGAGTTTTCAACTTCCTTCCAGTAAGTCCATCATACCAACTAGGTATGATCTACTTACAACCAGTAATTAGTTTTTTTTCTGTGTAATTTCCACATCAATTCTCTCAGGTGTGATGGTTAAAATACCACTTAATAGTGATTTTTCATTTCCGAGGTGCTTATCATCCTAACCAGGTATGATATACCAATTGTAAGTAGATCATACCCGGTTGGTATGATGAAACTTCCTCGAAGGAAGTAGAAAACCCGCTTATCGGTTATAATGGAGATGTCCTCATACCTGGTTGGTGTGATGGACAGATGAAAGGTTTATTTTATCGAAAGTGCTCTCCCCTGACTGTGTGTCACTACTTAAAATTTTTGGGAGACCTTATTTACGGGAGTTCGAATAGCTCAAATAGGTCAAAGGCCTCAATTTTGGAACTTGGGAGCTAATATGCCCGATTTTGAAAAATCTCATATAGTGGGCCCTAGGCTAGTTGGCACGAGCATGAGCTTCTAAACAAATATGAGTTTAAGCCATGAAAACTTTAAATGAATGAATTGTTTGGCCATGGTATCAAGATAGGGCTGACATACTCGATGGACTGGCGGTAGTGCGACATAACAGGTCTATGTACCAGTCGAGATAAACAATTGCAGGTCAAGTTGAGGGTCGATGCCATTGGACCAATGACACCACAGATTATATGGCTTATGTGGAAAATTATTGATTTGTGCATGCACTAAGTTACAGGACCTTCAAGACACCCAAGAGGGGTAGTGATGTGTCTTGGGATTACTAGACGACATGGTGGAGATAATGGCAGTTAGTCATGCTAGCAGTATTAGAAGCTCGACATGGTGGCCGGTAAAGTCACTCCGACGCCACAAGTGGGTACAGTGGACAGGCTGGCCTGCGAATGTGTATTCCCTTCATGAAGAAGGGAGTGTGTTGGTTGATAAACACACTAGTTATGATTGAGGATTGAGTAATAACTATCAAAAGAAGATTTTAAGGATAAATTGTTTTAAAAAGGAAAATATGAGTCTGACAAACTCTAATTTAAACACTATTCCTAAAAGTCAAACTTTAAAAACTCATTCACTAAGTCGTTGAACTCACCCCCTCTCTTATATCCCTTTTCAGGTAATCAAGGGAAACCTACCCAAAGTGTAAACCCTGCACTTTTGAGTTAAGGAAAACCGAGAAGGTCAAAAACATTTTATGCGAAACGGTTTATCATAAATAGCCATAAATTAATATATATATATATATATATATATATATAATTATTGTAATTAATACCAATAATTTAATACCAAAATTAAATTATTGGAATTAATACAAATAATTTAATACTTAAATTAAATTATAGCAATTAATACAAATAATTTATGACAATATTAATACTAGTAATAAATCTCTCTCATTTAATACACGATTTTACACATCATCCCCATTCATTCTCCTCACAACTGAACACTTCTCTCTCTCTCTCTCTCTCTCTACTGCTCCATTTCCCGGTGAAGCTTGAACTATAGCTTCGACTTGAACAAAGGTCGAGCTCTTTAGAACTGGGGAGAAGACAGTTATCTGATAGCAAACTCCAGTCAATCCAAGAATCGTTGGAGAAGCGTCGGCATGATAGAATAGTGAAGCAGCTCCGACGGACCGAAGCTGCCCTATTTCGGCCAAGCTGAAATCAGCCATTTCAAGCCCTCCTCAGGCCAAACCAAGCCCTCTCAACACTTCCTCAGCCTTTCCACGACCGAATTAGGACCAAAAGGTAAGCCAATTCGGCTCCCCTTTACAATTTTTGATCGGTGCTAGAGAGAGAGTCAATTGAATTTCAATTACGAAATTCTAATCCAATTCCGTATCAATTAATGTGATTCTTAATTCTAGGATGATCCTTAAGATGGGAGCTATCTGCCCATATCGAAAGCTCGGACCGCCGTGCTCTCACTGGTGAGAAATCAAAACTTTCTCTCTCTACAATCTGTTTTCCAGCAAATAAGCATGACGATGCCTGTAAGAAAGGTATGTAAAGTTTAAAATTTCATGCAGTTTTGATTATGTTATTCCAGGAAATAGTGCATGTTTAAAGGATGCCTTACTCTTTACGGATTATAATAAGGGGAAACCCTTTAATAAACCGGGAGAGTGGCGGGTTGTTCACGGAGATCCCACCAAACTGGGTCGGGGCGTGACAACTAAAGTGGTATCAGAGCCTGTTTCCTCAAATATATAATCAAAACTAGAAAATATAGTAACTAATAGGATTTATCCTATAATTTTCAGATGGCTTCCAGGAGAGGAACCAATAAAACTTGGAATGGCTTTACTCAACACCCTACCTGCATAGGGAGACAACCCTAGAAGCTTCCCAAATGCTTGAGACCGGGCTGAAATGTCAAAAGATCAAATGGGGAAGTATTTTGGAGAATGGTGCTAGGACCGATTGATGGCACAACCCTAAGTATAAAGGAGGATGCTTATCAAGTATTTCATAGCTCACTAGTTAATTTGTGACCATTTTCTGTGATAGGGCAGAGAGCCCAACCTTTTGTTTCCCCATGTTAATAAAAGATTCAAATTCCCCAAAACTCTATTTTCTGAGGATGTGATCTTACTAGGAATATGGCCCAAGGAAAATAAAATAAACCCACACTATCCTAGAAACTAAGGAAGAGTCACATCCTAGTGATGGAAGATGAATTAGGAAACCTAAGAGGACTCTTACCATGACCCTTAGCAAAGGTAATTCAGCTAGAAAACTGTCAAAGTGATCAAACTCAAGAATGGTAAAGCACCAAACCAATAGTAACCCTGGAAAAAGCCCCACTCGAAGGAAAGGAAGAACCACAACAATCTGTGTAAGGGAATAACGATGGGACATTACCTGAAGAGATGCCCAACCCTACTAAAGGACAAGTACCAAGTTGAACTATTATAGGTGTAAGGAAAGAAGGGGTGTTCCATACCTCATAGATTCAGGGCAATACCTCCTCAAAGGTCACAGTGGACATGAAGGATTGGAGACCAATACCATGGAGCGGGTTACATAAACAATTCAAAAAGAGGTTAAGAAAAGACGAGGTGAATATAAAAACTTCTTAAGAAGGTCAAACCAAGAAGGATACCTCATGAATAGGGATAAGGTACATGAGAAGCATACTTAGAACCCTCTCATAAGGGGCAAACACAGAAAAACGTCCCCCGAAACTCTAAGGAATGACATAGTGAGAGTGAAGAAGAGAAGGAATACGCTGTGAAAAGGAGTCATTGGTTGGCAGATGTACAAGGAGCCAACCACTCATTAGAAACTACCTGAAAGAAGGAAGTATCAGAGGCCAAAACTAACTTGCTTTGGAAAAGTGATATAATTTTAAAGTACTACATCTTTTGGAAAAAGAAGAAAAGTCAAAAATCAAAGTCTCTGACCAACATACCTAAGGAAGACCGGGAAGTAGAAAGGAATACACCCTAAAAAGGTCAGTGAGATGACGTTAAGGACAGGAGTACGCGAGAAGACAATTGCCCTAAGAAGACCTAAACCAAGGGACTGGTGGAGGCGGGGCAGTTAACCAGCTAATACGCGGAAGAACCATGATGTAAGTTCCGACAAGAAAGAGAGGCAGAAAGGTTAAATACTCTGAAAGAGAAGGATGAAAGAAATCCTTAAAGGGACCAAAAGGCCAAATTAACAACCAAACTCAAGCCAAGAAAGAAATAGGCAAGCTTCTCACATAATGATCAAGAAATCTTGAAACAAGGAAGATTTGTACGCTCCCTAAGAAAATAGACAGGTATTAGGTATGAATGAGGATGAGGATAGAGTATAAAAGATGTCCTGCAAGACCTGGGGAGTAAAGGTAAATAGGAGAAGACAACATCAAGAGTAGAAATCCCCTAGAGCAAATGTAAAAAGGAATGTTCGGAGCAAGGGAAAGAATTCTATAAAGGAAGGAAGCCCCGAAAAGACATGTGTATCCCAATTGAGAGGAAATGGAACCAACCAAAATAGAAGGAACGATAAGCTCACGAATGAAATGTTAGTTGAGATGGACAAGTCGAGTACCAAGGAAAAATGTGGTCCTAAGAAGGAAATTAAACTAAAGGAATTATTGATGGGCGGATGGACACAATGTGGAGTGAAAGGAACCAACCCTTAATTAGGAAATGTTTCCAAGGAAGGAAGTATCATAATGGCCTAAGCTGACCTGTTTGGAGGGAATAGGAGATCCAAGTAGAAAGAGGAAAACTAATAATAACAAATAGCCAAATCGAATAAACAAAACCCTAAGAAGGAATGAGATGTAGTAAAGACTACACTTTATGATGGACAATAGGATGGACATAAGATGTGATATAGCTGCCCTGACGATTGGACCAGAAAAATAAAGAATAGTGAAATGGTTGTGAACAAATTAGAGGGGATTAAGGCCAAAGGAAAACCCTTGAGTAGAGGATATCATTGGGAATGATGATGGATCTAGGAAAGGATGAAACCCAGCATGTCGGTAAAACATCTAGGAATTTAATTAATTGGAACCGGAAATATTCAATAAGGAAGTCAAAAAGGAACGAGTGGGTGAGGAGAACCAACACAATTGAGTAAGTAGAGTTAATAATGGTAAAAAAAAGTTTAGTTGAGGAATACTATCAAAAGAAAAGAGTAATGAAGTTATACGATCCCTGAAAGGTCTAAAAGCTAAGAAAGACATTTCAGGAGATGTTCAAGAAATCAAATGGATAGAGATGGGTTCTAGAAAATGCCATACTGTAAGGGCATGTAAGCCCAACAACCCGAGGAGAATATGACTCAAAATAAGGAAGAGTCAACAAATAAGCATGACGAGGTCAAATATACATTTGGGAATAAGCAATATGGAAATTTACAACTTTTAGGTGATCCAAAGGGTTAATTAAACCTTGGAAAAGAAATTTAAGACAAAGTAGAAATCAAAAACCAAATTGGTTTAGGTGAACTAGATTCCATAAGAACTTCAAAGTTAAGCGTGCTTGCCTGAGAGTAGTGTGAGGATGGGTGAAATAATTTATGGCAATATTAATACTAGTAATAAATCTCTCCCATTTAATACACAATTTTACACCTATATAAAGAGGTCATCCCCATTCATTCTCCTCACACCTCAACACTTCTCTCCCTCTCTACTGCTCCATTTCCTGGTGAAGCTCGAACTGGAGCTTCGACTTGAACAAAGGTCGGCCTCTTTAGAACTGGGGAGAAGACAGTTATCTGATAGCAAACTCCAGTCAATCCGAGAATTATTGGAGAAGCGTCCGCATGATAGAATAGTGAAGTAGCTCCGGCGGACCGAAGCTGCCCTATTTCGGCCAAGCTGAAATCGGCCATTTCAAGCCCCCCTCAGGCCAAACCAAGCCCTCCCAACACTTCCTTAGCCTTTCCACGGCTGAATTAGGACCAAAAGGCAAGCCAATTCGGCTCCTCTTTACAATTTTCGATCGGTGCTAGAGAGAGAGTTGACCGAATTTCAATGACGAAATTCTAATCCAATTCCACATCAATTGATGTGATTCTTAATTCTAGAATGATCCTAAAGATGAGAGCTATCTTCCCAGATCGAGAGCTCGGACCGCCTGCCCTCGCCGGTGAGAAATCAAAACTTTCTCTCTCTACAATCTATTTTCCGGCGAAGCTCCGTTTGAGCTCGTTCCGGCTTTAAAATCTGTGATTTCAAAGTTCCTTAGAATCATATGAATATGTAGGAACTCAATTTTAACTCCAACTTCAACAATTAGAGGTGTTTGATCGGTCAATTTGATGAAATCAAATTCGGTAGTGTTGAAGAGTTGAGATTGGGGGAAATTTGGGGATTTTTGAAATTCGAAGGACCAAAATGAGATTTTATGAAATTGAGGGCTAATTGGGCATGAAAATAATGTTGGAGGAGCAATTGAGAAATTTTAGAATTTTTGGAGCAAAACTTACCATTTTTGTAAAGGAAGGGCAAAATGGTAATTTTGGAGAAGTTGGAGGACCAAATTGGAAATTTGAGAAATTAATCCCCTTTTAGTGAAATGGAATAAATTGAGGTCCTATGATAAATTTTAGAAGTTTCGGGACTCAATTTGAGGTAAAACCGGCATTAGGGACTTAAAGTTAAAGATAAATAACTTAAGGAACCTAATTGCAAATAAATGAAAGTTTGACTTTCTCATTCATTTGGAATGAATGAAGGCGATTAGGCCAAAGAATAATGAACCGAGATGTTCATATCATGTAGGAACACGAAGTACCAGGAACGCTAGCAAGGATAAGCTCGCGTGAATACAAAGAACCAATCTAGTGGAATTCACGGCATTAACGGGTAAGTGGGTTTACTAACATCATACCCGGTTGGGATGATGAGCACAACTTAAAATTTTAAAACCACTTACTAGTTATGAGTGAAAATTTTATATCATACCCGATTGGGAATGATAAGTACATCGGTATGAAAACCCACTATTTAGTGGTATTTTAAACATCACTACTTAAAGGAAGTGATGTGAAAATCATGCGGAAAAACTACTTACCGGTTGTAAGTAGATCATACCCGGTTGGTATGATGAGACTTCCTCGAAGGAAGTTGAAAACCCGTTCATCGGTTATGAATGAAGGTGTCCTTATACCGGGCGGTATAATGGATAGAGAAAACATATGTTTTGTCGGAAGTGCTCTCCCCTAACTGTGTGCCAATGCTTAAATAATTTGGGAGACCTTCTCGACGGGAGCTCTAATAGCTCTGATAGGCCGGAGGCCTCGGTTTTGGAACTTGGGGGCTAAATGCCCGATTTTGAAAATCTCGTACAGTGGGCCCAAGGCCAGTTGGCACGAGCAGGAGCTCGTAAACAAACATGATATATGTGCCATAAAACTTAATAAGTGAATTTTTTGGCCATGGTACCAAGATAGGACTGACATGCTTAGTCAACTAGCGGCAGTGAGACATGATAGGTCAACGGACCAGTCAAGACAAACAACTGCGGGTTGAGTTGAGAGTCTAGCACACTCCATATAAATGTTTTTCTTATAAGTTAAAAGTAGACTTTTAAAAAAACTTATTCACTAAGTAGTCGTACTCACCCCCTCCCTTATATCCCTTTCAGGAAATCCTGAAAAGCCTACCATAAAAGACAATCAACTAAGATGCCTATAAGACAGGTATGTAAAGTTTAAAATTTCATGCAGTTTTGATTATGTTATTTCAGGAAATAGTGCAAGTTTAAAGGACGCCTTACTCTTTACGGATTATAATAAGGGGAAACCCTTTAATAAACCGGGAGAGTGGCGGGTTGTTCACGGGGATTCCACCAAACCGAGTCGGGGTGTGACACAAAGACTTCCTATTAGTCACACCTACAAGACAGGTATGTAAACCCCCTCCCTTATATCCTTTTTCAGGTAATCAAGAGAAACCTACCCAAAGACTTCCTATTATTCACACCTGCAAGACATGTATGTAATTTAAAATTTTTATGCATTTTTTATTTATGTTATTTCAGCAAAGATACATATTTAAAGAACGTCTTACTCTTCTCGGTTTAAAGAAGGGGAAAACCCTTAGTAAACCGGAAGAGTGGCGAGTTGCTCACGAGGATTCGATTAAACCGGATCGAGGAGTGACACTTTGTCTTAATTTTTCTCAAGTCTCTTTTCTTGGACTCATGAACCAATCTTATTATGGTTTAATTAATGTAATGTGGTTTATGTAATTGGGTTTTGGGGTATTCCAATCTAAATTCCTAACATCTCTTTAGTCCATCATCGGGTTTACCCCTTTTAAATTTTTTCACGACACTCTCTCATCCATTTTAGTCATACCATGTAGTTGTCATTTACTTGAGGCAAAATCTAGTTTATTGGGGTTTCTTAACTGTATGCCTCTTTCCTTTCTATAAGGATCATGATTTTACCGGTATTCCAATTACAAAATTATTTTGGGGTAAGAGTGGTTGGGTGTTCTCTCTCATCTTTCTATTATTTGGCTTAATTATCGATAATTATTGTGAATTTTTTTGTGTAATATCTATTTAACTTCAAATTTTTTGATTAATCCTTCTTTTAATGATAATTTATCGATTTCTCTATTAAATCATTGTACTTATATTTTCTTAGTACAATTTGATTTTATTGTTCTCTTGCTTGGTGGAGACTTTTCACTCTTTGACTACCGACATTTCTAAATCGGTATTCAACTATTATATACTCTCTCAGGTTACTATCATCCTTAGGTCATAAACATAGGTTGTATTTCAATAGAAAATTTTCTCTTCATCATTTTTGTTTCCAGTAGAAGGTTTTGGGTATTAGATTTTTTGGGATTTACAAGAAAACTTATATAGTACTTTTTTGTTACTTTATTTTCTAAAAATAGTTTCACTTTTTCGTAAAATCATTTATAAAAATATTGAATTCTAATAGCACTTAAGTTATTATATTAAGACTTGTTTGACTGATCGATTATTATAATACTAATAGTACTTTAGGTAAAAAATTAAAAAAATTAGAATATCTTTTAAAAATATTCATTTAAAATATAAAAAGTATGTTAACTAAAAGATATTAGCACTAATCATTAGATGAAAAGCTATCTATTAAGTAATGCTACATTTCTTAACTTAATTACATTTTACTTATTATTTGATTAACTGAAAATTAAATTAAAGTGGTGAGTTATAAAGTACAATCAATAGAATTTACCGAAATTTTCTAATCATATGTTAAAAGTAATATTAATTTAAAAGATAGTTCACATGTTTTACTTCAAAAACCATTTAGGTTTTCATAGGTGTGTTTCTACCAGATAAGTAATAATAACATATTCAATCCATAATAAAACAAGAATCCATAATAAAGGGATAAAACCATCCTACAAGAGTTCAATCTAGACGACTCTTACAGGTTATTTTGATGATTTTTTAATTTTTTATATTTTTTTAAATTATTTAATTACATTTTAAAAATAAAACTAATGTTTTATTATTTTTAATTATACTGGAAAATTAAATTCCAATTAAGTAGAAAACCATTTCTATTTAATACAATTTTATTCAATTTCTAATGGTATGCTCAATTTACTACTAACCATGTCCTTCCAAATTTTATTTGCTAATTTAACCAATATTTATAGAATCTCAATTCGCGCGGTTCAGATTCCTTCTTTGTGTTGAGCAAAAAAAAATCCCACTTTGTAGTCTAATCAAAAACAAAAATGTGACACTAGATTGATGAAGAGCTTTTATCATTTACTTTTTTTAGCATATACAAACATTTTACTTCACCAAACTCTTTCCAGAAAAATTTCAGCACTCCCGAAATGGTACCCCAGAGATCTTTGGTTCAGCAACAACAATGCCCCAATAAAAGCAGATTTCCCCTAGAACTACCAGGAGCACAGTCCATACGAAGTATCTGGTTGTGATTCTTCCTTCCTTTGGATGGGGCAATAGGTGTCTGATCCTCCCATTGTGATTTTCCCATTGCCAAGCCAAGATATCGAGTCCTACAAATCAAAGAAACAAAGAAATCTCAATCAGCCATAGATCAATCACCTGAAACAGAACATGATATCTCCTCAAATGCAGACCGAATCCCGCTCGATAAGGGAGACGACCAGAACCAAAGAAGAAAAGGGAACCAAATTCTCAGTATGGGCGATTTCAAGACGATGTCGGGAAACTCTTTCACGGAGATTGAGACGACACAGAAGAGGTTAAGGGAAGAAACAGAAATCCGACAGGAAATCTTCCTGTCAAAGCTCTCAGGATTGAAGCTTCCAGTCAGCAAGGAGCTTCAACACCAGGAGCGGGCAGAGCACACGAGATTGAACCTGTTCTCAGCTTCTTCGAGGTAGGGGGAAGAGAGCAATCGCAAGCCATAGACGAGAGAGAAATCCTGTTTGTTAAGTGTTTGATGAATACGTTCAAAGGGCATTATTATTGTTGAGATGATTTTGAGTATTTTCTGTAATAAAAATTCAGATACTACCGAAAAAATATTCGAACGAAAAAAAATTCAGATAGTAAGGTGACAACTTTTTGGGCTAAATTCTTTTTTTTGCTCCCAATACTATATTTTTGGGCGTAGAAAGTAATTATAATTGTCTTTGCTTGTTTCGTTTCTTCCTTTTTCTTTCTCCACCGCCATTCCGGAAGTAAGAGCTCCGTTGAAATGGAACCAAACCATTCGGAGACCGGGAGGATGAAAATAGTGTCATACAACGTGAACGGATTGAGGCAGCGGATTTCGCAGTTCGGTTCTTTGCTGAAGCTCCTCAACTCCTTCGATGCCGACATCATCTGTTTTCAGGTGGATCCTGACTTCACTTTTAGGGCTTCAACTTCGTATTTCTTGTGTGAGCGATCTGATTACCCCTAGTTAGAGCTCATCTTCCAAAAATTAAAAAAAAAAAAGGAAAAAACCTTAGAGCTGATACATTACATTAGCAGCCTCTGGTAGTTTATTTCTGTTCAAGTTATGGAGTGACTTTAGGAGTATGAAATAGTTGCTTTAGACGTGCTGCTCTTTCCATAAATAATAATGTTATTTGATTTATGGAGTTATCATTTGGGTCATGAAGCGATGAGGTGGGAATAAGGAGAAAAGCCAAAGACTAGAATAGATTGTCTCTATCAATTGGTGATGCCGATTAAATATAAAGATTTTGATTCACTGAGGCCGTAAACCTGGAGATTTCCGCATCTGCAGGAAACTAGAGATACTATTCATCTTACAAGTTTAAAACTTTTCATTGATAATTGCTTTTTGAATTGTTTGCAGGAGACTAAACTCAGAAGGCAGGAACTGACCTCGGATTTGGTCATGGCCGATGGATATGAGTCATTTTTTTCTTGTACACGCACCTCAGACAAGGGTCGAATGGGATATTCAGGTCTCTTGGTCAAGCTTAAAATCTTCTGACTCAAACTTGTAGCTGCATATTATTTTTTATATGATTTTCTATCCATGGTGTTATAATGTCCTATGCTGCTGAAAACTTATTTATGCATGACAATATGCAGGGGTAGCAACATTTTGTCAGGTTAATTCTGCATTTTCAAGCAATGAAGCAGCTTTGCCTATTTTAGCAGAAGAAGGCTTCACTGGTCTTCTCCAGAACAATAAAAGAGATGAACTTTCTTCCACTCTGGCAGCAGGCCTTGAAGACTTTGAAAAGGATGAGCTCCTACATATTGATAGTGAAGGACGGTGCCTCATTACGGACCATGGCCACTTTAGTGAGTCTCTCACCACAATATGGTTCTCTAGAGCAAGCATTACACGTACAATGCATGGAGCTTATAAATGAATTTTGGCATCTTGTTAGGATAAAATGTAGCTTACTTTTTAATTGAAGTTTCATGGACTGCAGTAGTTGACAATCCAGTTAATGCTTATTATTTGGCAGTTCTTTTTAATTTATATGGTCCCCGAGCTGAATATGATGATGCTGAAAGAATCCAGTTCAAACTCAAGTTTTTCAAAATATTACAGGTAAATTAGTTACAATTAATTTTCATTAATTACTCACAACATTGTCTTCTATGCAAAAGTAAATACTTTGTTAGTGTATTCATGGCATCTGCAATACATAATTACACCTATGATAAATTCAAACATTGATATAGAATATTTGTGGAGTATATAGTCCTAAATATTGCACATTTTATCCACTTAGACCTTGCAAATATTGAAGGCAAATGTACCCATTAGCTAAGTGTTTATTCATTCAAAATTCTTTGGTTGGAATGCCTTGTTGAATTAACACCTTACATGGCTTGGAGCAAAAGATGATGTTCAAGGAAACAGATAGATCTGGATAATTGCCAATAACTGGGGATGGCAATTTAAGGGATTGTCTCGTTCATAGTTGTGAAACAAATCTTTTTAGAGTTGAAGTTCCAAAGAAGCATCTCTTTTTAGATATCTGTTATCTTTGAGAACCTTTCCTAGCTAACTTTCAACTAAGGAAGATGAACACATGATAAAAGATAGTGCTGGTCCCAGAAAGTAATTTACTTGTTCATACTTTAGATACATGTGCTTTCTTAAGCTTAACATTCATTATGAATTGTTTGAAACTATTTTCTGTAGACCCTGCAACAAGTATTTGATAATGAGAATTCTGTAGAATATGACGAGGGACAATTTTAGACAGTGCTCAGTTTTGAGGACTTTTTACTCTCCTGGTCTTGCATATAGAATAGAATGTACAATATTTCATGATGCTCTGCTTGTTTAATCAAAGTCGAAATAGGGGTCTACCATGTTAATGTGGTGACATTAGACATGGTACTGATGACTGAGTACCTTCAGTCTATTCTTTTTATGACTATCTTATTATTTATTGCCTTAGAAAAGATGGGAGCATCTCTTGCATCAAGGAAGGAGAATATTAGTTGTTGGTGACTTGAACATTGCTCCTGCTGCAATAGATCGCTGTGATGCAGGACCAGATTTTGAGAAAAATGAGTAATGACAATTAATTTTGAACTAAAATTGTTCTTTATCTTATGATGTATATGTTGCTGACAATATCTCTACTTGATAATTGGGTGATTCCATGTCCCATATCTTTCAGGTTTAGAACTTGGATGAGGACCTTAACTGTGAAATGCGGAGGTCCTTTCTTTGACATTTTCAGGGCCATGCATCCTGATAGGTGGAGAATCTTCCCCACTTTGGCTTGTTTATAAATGGTTCATGGTTAAGATTTCTACTGTCATCATAAAACTAAAATGTCAAGATATCATTCTTGTTATTTTGTGTTTGTCAGTTTCCCTTGAAATATTATATTCCTTAATATTTGAATTTTATAACTTACATTTTACAAGTTTAATATTCCAGAAAAGATGCATATACATGCTGGCCATCAAGTACTGGTGCAGAACAATTTAATTTTGGGTCAAGAATTGATCATATCCTATGGGCTGGATCCTGCCTTCATGAAAACTATGATTCTCAGGCTCATAACTTCATTGTTTGCCATGTCAAGGAATGCGACATATTAATGCAATATAAACGCTGGAAACCTGAGAATGCATCCAGGTAGGGGAGATTCTGCTGGTGTCAACTATTATGCAGAACTGACGCACACAATAGATGTCAAACCCTGATTATTTTCACCAATAATTTTATATAAGATCACATCTCGATGACTGCATAGGATGCTCTCATTTAGATATTTCTAAATCACTAGTGGGTAGATAAATCTCCCTAACTGCTATTTTTCTAAGGTCATTTGTGATTGTCCCATGCACATGATTTCCCTTGGCTAGAGATGGACTGAAATTGATTTATGTACATGTGCATTTAAGCTCCATAAAATTGTCTGCAAATATTGCATCATCTTAGTTACCTTCTCACATTTCTCTCATTTTGTTCTCCAGATTGGCATATGTGATTTTGCCTCCCTCATGAGTCTCTATGGCCCAATTCCAAATATTTACAATTTGATTTTTCCATTCACATTTGAAATAAAAAGTGGCTTATCTATGCTCCATTAGCAGGTGGAAAGGTGGTTGGAGCACCAAATTGGAAGGCTCAGATCATGTACCTGTTTTTGCAAGCTTAGTGGATATTACTGGTGTTAAAAGGCACGACACCCCATCTTTGTCTACGAGATATTTTCCCATGGTTCGTGGTATCCAGCCAACAATTGGTATGAGGTTGTTGTCCTTCTACTAACAGTTCAATTTTGAAGTTATGTTGGACCTCATTTTTGCTGTGAAATGAAGGTTACGCCATTACATACATATATTTACTGTTTATTTTTTAATCTTTTGTTAACTCATTTAATGTTATTCTACAAGTTAAAATTTGATTTTTATGCAGTATCTTTGCTAACAAAGAGACAAGCATCCAAACAAGTGGAGGTTCATGAGTTATTCAGTTCATATTCAGCCAAAAGCGTTATGATGAGTTGTAGCAGCTCCTCAAAAAGATCATACGATGAGTGCACTGTACCTGATGAGCAGTTGGAGCATTTCTCTCTTGACAGGAGGCCTCCTCTGCAGGATGTGGGTGCTGATTTCAAGAAAAGAACTAGGAAAGGCCAATCATCTCAGCTCTCATTGAAGTCATTCTTCCAGAAAAGCACAAACTGCAGCAACAAGTCTGAGAATTCAACCAATGTTCTGGATGATGAGTTGAAAAAGTCTTCAAAGAATTTTGAAAATAACAGCCTTTTGCAGGAGGTTCAAACCCAAGGTAATTCTTCCGAGGATCGGGATGAGCTAACTGCTAGTTGTTCATTGCAGAAAGATAGGAATAGCATGGCTCTATTGCAATGGCAAAAAATACAGCAGGCGATGCAGAACAAGATCCCTCTGTGCAAGGGCCATAATGAGCCTTGTGTCTCTCGGATAGTGAAAAAAGCAGGTCCCAACCTCGGCAGGAGATTCTACACATGTGCACGTGCTGAGGTAAGTCGAAGCACTTGCAACTTTTAAAATATACTTGGTTAGATACAGCTTGAAACCAACTGTTGTTATGGGTATCATATCCAGGGCCCTTCCTCTAATCCTGAGGCCAACTGTGGGTTCTTCAAGTGGTCTGGATCCAAATCTAAGCAGAAGTAACTGTAGAAAGGTAATTACTGATTAGTGATTACAGATCCGGCATTTAACCTGAGCCTGCGTTGAGTCCCAAGAATGGGAAAAGCAGTCACATTTTTAGGATGTACTGAAGTAACTTAGGATGGGCATTGACGAGCCGAAGCTTTTGTGCTGTCCATGATGTTTTCATTAATTGAAAAGCCGCATATAGTTTGCTCATTTAACCTTGAGCACAATAGGACATGAGAGAAGTTCCCTCATAGTTAAAAAAGATTTGTGGTAATCTTCTCTACATGAAGGATACCAACTGGATCCCATTGGTTATGGGAGTTTCAACCACATGGGCAAATAGTGATCACATTTATGACACAAGAAACAAAGTGTCTCTTCGTGGCTATCTGAACTCATCCGACAAAGCAAATCTGACCTTCTTCCTCTATTTTCCTTTTAGTTTTCCATGTAGTTGTTGTGTAGGTAGTTCAAATGGAGTTTTAGGTAACTACGATGGCTAATTAAGATGGCACTTGATTCAAAGAGGTCCTTTGGAAAGTTTGTGAGCTTTTCTAGTCAATAGCTCCTACCAACTCATCGTCACGGGTGAGAATTCGTTGAATTACACTAAATATACAATTTTTTTAGTGAAACTCTGATCATAATTTAAAATAGGCCAAATTTGTTACTTGAAACCTTGGATGGATCATAGGATGATAAGGGAGGTGATAAGATGCTTGTTGGGAGCAAATTTAAAATCCCTAGAGTGAAATTGGAAAAATTTTGTGTAAATTGTAATAAATTAAGTGATTTAAATGCAATAAATGAAAATTTATGAACTAAATGATATTAGAAATAGAGAAAACTTAGAGATATAATAGTAAATAAAATGTTAATTAGGACCATATAAGAAAAATATCGATAGAATAAAGGATATAATACTCAAATTTAGTATTAATTTAACAGATGAAATAATTATTTATAGTGAAACATATTTTGTAAGCATGAGATCAATGCCAAACTTGTCGAGAGTTGTACACTAGTTGGGTTTTATATAAGTATTGAGTCTGATTAGATTAACATTTACCTTTAATGTTAAATATTGATTTAGTTTTCTTATTTGTAATTACAAGTAACTTGTACAATTCTTTCGAAATTTACAATAGTGAGCACATTATCATTATAATTATAACAGGGTATAAGGTGTTAAATAAAATAATTATAGTTATTTCTTAAAAAATAATCATTTAAATATTTGAAAAAATAAATTTCATAAATCATATCGAAACTAAGTATTAAATGTAAAGTGTACATTTGGTTTTGGATTACTTTACTATTGAGCACATAACCTTTATCATCAAAGTTGTCTCAAATAGGTATTTGTAGGGAAATGAGTTAAATAACTTAGTGAGCAAGGTAAGGTAACTGACATGAAATCGTGACGTCAAATACACGATTTAACACATAATCTAATCAAAATAAAATAGACTTTTTCCACATAAATATTTACAATTTATCACATTACACATTATTGGATTCTTATTATATTTAAAAGGGTTTGTATCAACCAGTAATCACACGCACTTTCTCAAATAAAGAAATCAAATATTCGCATAACAGTTTTTTTACTGGTGTACTTGTAGCCCATAGCAACTTTACCGTCCACCTTAATAAGAAATTGTAACCTCTACCACAAGTCTGTGTGTGCACCATTGCTCAACCCCCATACTTTTTTTCAAAACTTCATTTATACTATCATGGGACGAGAACTCTCCCCCTTATTCCTCGTTCTCAATGCGTATGAAGCTGCTAGATCTCCTTAATATACTAGATCACCAATACTTCTCTTATACTCTACCAATTGTCTAGTAGCCCTTATAACCAACACTACCAAATACCAGGCGCCTCGATGGTTATGTATCTCAACAAGTACAAATCATTAGTCTTTTCATTTATCTCTATACTACCAGCCCAATGGGTTCGACAACCCGATTCGGCCCAACAACAATCACACAAAATTATCAAATTGTGATTACTTTTTATCAACCTCATAACTCAACAATTATTTATGGGACAATGCCTGTTTCCATTGGCCTTGGGCCCACTTTCACGAGATTTCCAAAAAATGGCCTTGTGCCCACCTCTCTTTAAAAATCGTGGCCTTGGGCCAACTAGAATATCATATTCCACATGGAGAATATATTTCCCAAAAATAATTTTTAGTTGGGTTCACATAGTCAAGGGAAAGTATATTTTGAAAATATTTTCATTAATAAAAAAATAAAAAAATATGAGTAATATCGCATTATCAATCCAATCGGTATCAATGTCATAAATCTCACTCACCTTGTATCCAGAGACATGTTCGTCTTAGAGGGATTTTTGTGTCTTCGTGCTCCACTTGCATGATTATCTACAATTGTGGGGTGCTGAGAATGAATGGAGGGGTACTCTTTATATAGGGATCTCGGCAATTGACTGGGCTACCAGCCTGCATAGGACTCGACCTCCGTCTCGGCCACCGACAATCATACTGGAGCTCTTCCTAGGTCGTTGGAGGAAGCGACCTCTCTCTCTAATCTTTTTATCAATGGACTCAGGTTTAAGATGATGACGTGGCAGGTGTGGCATGTGGCATGCCGTGATTAGTCAGTTTTTTTGACGTGGCATTCCAACTCAACTGTCGCGTCATGACCGGTTGAACACATACGTGGCAACCTCTCATTGGCTACTCATGTCTGCGTGGCAAGCTAACTAAGCATCCATTAACTGTTGACAAGATACGTGACAGCCTCTAATTAGCTTCTCATGATTGTGTGGCTATTGACAGGGCACCATTGACCGGGTTCAATGACCCGAATTCGAAAACTAGCCGATTTAAGCCTAATTTGACCGATTTTCTAAAGTTTAAAATTTTCTAAATTCATTTTCTATCTAATGGTGGCCTCAATTTCCCAAATTAACATTTTTTAAGCCACCTAGAAAAATGAATTATTGAAATGATTCACTATGGTTCAATTCGGTTCAATTTGGTTTGGGTCCGGTTCATCCTGAACCGGTCCAATTTTCCCATCCAATTTACTTTACAGTTCTTCCCCATGATTTTTGTGAATTTTTGGTCACTTGGGATTTTCCAATTTCCCAATTTAACTCTTCTTTACTATTTTCGGTTCATTGATTGACTCGATTTTCTCATGAAAATTGGCTGGTTCTTTTTTTTCGGTTTCCTTAGCCCAGAAGGATAGGTTTCAGAGTCATTCAATATGTCAAGAAGCTCTAGGAGGTTCGTGTGCAGAGAGATTGAGGTAGGAGGGGGAAAGAGGTCATGTCCCACAAAGTGAACACGGTGTATGAATAGGGTTTGAGGGTTGGACAAGTGATGTCCACTCAAACTCAAGGTAGAAGCCACGAACCTCTATCATGGTGAACGGTAAAGGTGCTATGGTCCACAAGTGGAACAATCGGGAACTGTTCTATGACCGTGTGATCTCTTTCTATGATAGAAAGGGCGTGTGATTGTGTGCCACGAGAAGGGGTAGAAAATGGATTATCATTATTATGATGAACACATAAATAAATACATCCTTAAGATTTTTCCCCACTCCTTGAGTCGTGGAACTCATCCCCCTCTCCTTAAAATTTTTAGGAAGGAAAAGACCATCCCATAATTTTGGTTACTACTCCTGAATGCCCTTTCATCCGCTTTCTCATCTAACATCATCATTACCCCTTCACAACGCTTTATGTACTTAGCACTCAAAGTGATCATCCGTCATCGATCATTGGTTCTCTCTCATCCCCTTCGCTCGACAGCAAAGGTCCTCAGGTATGGTCCTCTCCTCTTTATTACTTCCATGCTTTCTGTTTTCTGATGTAGGGTGTGTCGTCGACGTATCCCTCCTAAATCGCATGACGTTTTCTTGCATTATTGTCTTCAATAAATTGACGATATGATGTTGATTGTGTCATCTTTAGTTTTCCCATTCCTTCCATTGGTGATCTAGTTTCAGCTTCGCTTGGCAATTTAAAGACAATCAACATCATCTTTCTTAATTTCACCATTGTTTGTTCTATGTAATTATTGTTCCTCTTCTTCTTATAACACTCTTTTGATTCTTCATTCATATTTCATATTTTGTTCTTTCTTTCTTAGTCTCAGGTCACCTGTACTCTCCTTCACAACTTCGTCGTTTGCTCGCCCGACGCCCAACCATTATGCATTATTCCTTTCATTAACTCCCATTCAATTGATAACTCCCTTCTCTTAATCAGATCGTAAAGAGGTGAGGAAATCGATTAGCATCATGCTAGGGACTAATTAACATGGATTGAGGGGTTAATTTGATGAAATCGAATTTCGGGACAAAGGGTGAATGAATTTGGATAAATTTTTGGGGGAAATTGGAATTTTTAAAATTTTGAGGACCTATGTGTAATTATATGAAAATTATGGGTCAATCAGCAATTTTAAGGAAATTGTGGACCAAATGATCATTTTTTAGAAATGAGGGGAAAATTGGGGGACTAAAGTGTAATTAAGCAAAATTTTAGGTTTCAAAGTCCAAAAAAGGAATTTTTGGGAATATTTACCAGCTAACAAATTATAATATTGGTATTTAATTGAGAGTTAATTACTATGAGGGTAAGAATTGGAAATTTTGAAATCAACCTGGACTTAACGTTCATTGCTTAGGACGATGTAGGTACGAGAGGAAGTACATCAACCTACAGCCGCGAAACACCTCAGGAATATGGACAAACTAGCTTGAGAGGAACAAGTCACTACACATGGGGTAAATGGATTTGGCATCACGTCCAGTTGGACTGATGGGTACTAGTCTTCTGAATTGAAAACCATTTTTCCAAGGTTGTTCTCCTATGACTGGGTGACTATGTTTAAACATTTTGAGAGACGGTTCTGAAGATAGTATGAACCATGAGATAATAGACTAGAAGTGTTGAAGTGGGCCCAAGGTCAATGGACACAAGCTCAAGCCCATTTACAAGTTAAGCCTCATATACCAAAACACTCTCGTAAATGAATAATGGTGTGTGTGTACCCGCTACTGTGCCAAAGCCGGGTGGACGGACTCGTTGGGCTGTAACCATTGAGCTGAATCCGAGTCGACGAACCCGTTGAGCAGGCGGTCATAAAGCCGAAGCCAAGTCGTTGGGCCCATTGGGCCAGTAGCCCCAAAGATAATGAATATAATTAACAAAACTATTGTTTGTGCATGCAACGAGTTTGGAGCCATCGAGACACCCAATGTGGGGTAGTAGTGGTGGCTCCAAGGACTACTGGACGACCCAAGGAGTATAAAGGAAGTTCATCGTCTAGTATGTCAAGAAGCTTAGGGAGCTTCATGTGCATTCAGACAGAGGTCGGAGGGAGAGAGGTCTCATCCCACATTGCAGACACGAAGTATTGTGAAGGTCTGAGGGTCGGACAACTGATGCTCACTCAAACTTAGGGTAGAAGTCACAAACTTCTATCAGGGTGGACGATAAAGGCACTTCGATCCACAAGTGGACCAGTCTCTATGAATGTGTGAACCATTTTTAATAAAAAGGCGGTTGAATTGTGTGGGAAATCAAACCAATGGCTTAAATTCAAATGTAAAAGTTAAAAGTACGTTGATAGCTAGCCCCTCAATGAGTTATGAGACTTACCCCCTCCCTTAACCCTTTTCAGGGAGGTACACAGGCCATGAGGACAAAAAATAAACGAGCAAGACAGACGTCAATCCATCATGCACGAGTTCACCATTAAGTTACTTTAATATCTTTACTTTAAAAAGATCGGTTTAACAAACGCATTTAATTTACTTACTCTAACTCGATAGAAATACCCATATAGTATAAGAAAAGACTACACGTTACTCATAGTATTCCGACCAAAATTGGTTGGGACGTGAAATAATCAATCTCATTCTTTTCCTTGCAATTTGTATTTATTTTAGTTCGTAAATATATATATATATATATATATATATATGAACTCCCTCTAACGTTCTAATAAATTTAAATTTTTTTATAGATGGAAATACATATCTTATTATTATCATTGATTTGTAAGTATATTATTTAGATTCTTAACTCTTCAAGTAAGTTACACTTTCATAAATTTTTCTCTAATATATTTAAGAAATTACATGTATGCGTATCCTGACTTTTTATTAGTTTATTTCTAGGTATTAGCCACCACCAATTTCTCCTTCACGATTTCCTTTAATTGGACCCTTTTTGTATATATATTTTTTTGCATATATGTAAGGCCATGTATAAGTGATATATATAATTTCAAATGACAAATATATGTATAAATTATTTTGAAAATTTTATTTAGATTTGTGAGTTGTTAACTATTTTTTTTGCCTTTTTACTTGGGCTTCTTATGGGTCTTTTTTGTATCTTCTTTGTTCTTTTTAAGAATAATCCAGCCCATTATAATAAATTAATAAAATTTATTTTTATATTTGAACTTATAATTTTAGCCCTTAAATATATATTGTGGCGTAATTCCTATTCTTCTTATTTTTTGGTAATTTATAACTTATATATGATATAAATTATACAATTATTTATGTATAATTATTTATCTCTAATATATATATTATTCAGATACTTCGATTAACTTTTTTCTGCTAAATTAGTTATAATTAATTAAATTAAATTCGTTCTAATTTATTTATGATTACTATTAAATCAATTGATTATAAATTATGAATAAAATTTTGAAAAAAATTCTGATCAAAATTTTGTATTACGTAAATACGTTTTTTAAAATTATATATTAATGTAATTTTAAATATCTTGTACTAAAATTAGAAAATAATATAAATACATTTTAAATTTTTTGAAAAAATACACGATCTATATTTTCTAAAATCGACTAATTCTTAACTTTTATAAGAAAGTTGTAGATCCAAAATTTATAAAAAAAAAATATGTTTATATTTTTTAAAATGGATTAAACTCCAGGAAAACCAAATTTATGAAAAAATGGCTGATGCCCAAACGAGCGCATACCCATTATTTTTAAAAGTATGTTTTTATTCAATATTTATGGAACTTTCCAAAGGCTCATAATATATTAAAGTGATGTTAAGCCATTTTTTTTTATGAAAACAGGCAAAAATCTATAATTTACGAAGTATCCAAATGAAAAGGATAATGGTCCATTTTTTCTGAAATGGGGCTAAATGCCCAATAATTTAAAAACGTCATAATGATGGACCTAATTGCATTTATCGTGTATACTTTAAAATGGTAGTTAAATAGCAAAACAATCTATAATATCTTATGATATTATGCTATGTTTATTTTTTACACGGATTATATATAATATTCTAATATACGTGTATGATATTATGCTAGGTTTATTTTTTATATGGATGAGGTACAATAGAGAGCCAATTTGAATACCAATATCATATTAGATATTATAATTAATCAAGAGAAATTATTTATCCTAATATCTATGTTTAAGAATTTATGTGTTCTTTTATTAACAGGAGTTAAATGTATATGATCAAATACCTGAAATATCCCTAAATAATAGGTTTATTACATATTGTTTACTCCCAGGACTTATGAGTTACTTTAATATTCACAAATTAAGAATAATATGTATTTCAATGAAAATTTTTAATTAAAGATTTTCAAAATAAGAAATTTGAAATTAATAATATATGTTTTATATTGTAGTAGGAATTGACGTTTTATATTTTAGTAGGGTTGACGACTTAATCTTCTTACTAATATCATATTCACTTCTCTTATAAATAATCACTCTACATAACACCCATTTTATACTATAATTAAATATAAATAATATTTATTTATTTTAATTATAATAAATTATTTGTATATATAATAAAAAATATAATATATAAAAATATATATTCTACATATATAATATAATTTATCATATACATATATATTATTTTTATTACTATTAGTTCATGTTTATATGTAAATATGATTATATAATTAACATTAAATAATTTTATAATTATAAATATAATTTATTATGTAATACAAATATATAATATATTAATATATTATTAGACGAAATATTGTAGTCTACCTCTTTTATTTTATATTCATATTTTATTTTACCATTTACAACATTTATTTTTAATAATACAATTATATATATATATATGAATGTATATATATTTATTAAAAAATTATTTAAGTTAATTAAAAATAGTAAAATAGTTTATTTATTTATTTTATTAACTTCCCCTAACCTGCATCTAAATAATACGGGGTTTATTAATAACCCATTCCTTTCTCACCCTTCTAAATCCCTACCCTCTCACCAACATACCCATCCATCACATTGTCAGCTACCTTTTATCAACAAAAGGATACCTACCCCTTTTCCTCTTTTTTTTATTTTCTCATTACTGCATCCATCGAATTGTTTTCTCATGGCAGATCAAAATCTTAATGTGACAAGTGGGACCATCGCCCTTTCCAATGTATCCACTCTTAGAAAATAGTACGATAAAGTATACACATCAACAATGATTGTCAGTATTTGATGCTAATCAATTCCTCATAAAATTATCCTGTCCTGCATGTATTACGTTGATATTGAGACTTCTAGTGACTGCATAGTGATTGGTTGTGAGAAGTGGGGGCTGACTTGACTTCCATGTACTAGAAGCCCTTACTTGTGGACACTACACTGAAAAGGAATGGTATGATCCTTCCAGATGACCATTATCAAGTTTAAAATTGAAGTATACTCCTAACCATCCATTTGGTCAAACAAGATACTTTGGTGTTACGTTAAGGGTGTTATCCCAATGAAAAAAATCTTACAAATATTAACTTCAATATGTTCTCCCAAAGTTCAGTATGAACTTCTGTTAAAAGGGAACCGTCAGACCCTAGTGAAAATGGGTCCTTGGCCCAAAGTTCAATAATGGACTTGATGCTTAGAGTGAGTACACATTTGGGCCTGAACTTCAAATAAAACATATTCCATAGTAAATAAAATTGTACGGATGAATAGCAAACATGTCGTTGATAAGTGGTATATCTATGGGGGATGTGGACAACACACCCCAAGTGTGTTCACCACACAATCATCTGTACCATTGATTTAGGGCTAAATGTTTATGTCAATATCACTGGGTTAGTTGAACTGATTCGAAGTCAAGCTATTGCAAGCATATCTTTTGCACCAGCGAGCAGAACCCACCACAATCATGTATACACAGTGATGTGACGTTAATAAATATTTCCGGGATAGTTTTCACAATACAATTAACTATCTAATGACAGTTTCGAGTTCACAAACTTACCCTAGTGAACTCCTGCAGTTGGGCTGAAGAACTACTAGTTAGTTAGTGCTCCATCAACTGAAAGTCAGGCTTACTAATTTGTGAAAAGTATGATCATTGCACATGAACTTATATAGACATGGAGAGCTCTTGTTGATCTTTTATAAGCATTTTGCTGAAATTAGCATAATCAACCTTTCAGATACGGTGACTAAATGCAAAATATCTTTTTTCCAGCCCAATTCACAGTCAAATAAAAGTAATCATATACACACACACTGTAATTAGCAGAAAAACTATTCGGATAGTGAGATAATTGGATATAGTATCTTAATAATCCCAATTATAAATAAAAATGACAATTAATATTATAGAGTTAGAAAGGCATCCTCATCATCCCAAGAGAGAGAGGACGGGAGAAAGCAGAAATGGAATGGAGAGAGCACATAAAGCATCTTTTGACAGAACCAAAACAAAACAACAAAGTAGGGCAGCAGTAGAAACAGCATACAAAGATGAAGGATCGGTTTGATTGGTCAGAAAGAACCACAAACATTCTCGTCTCTTTTCCCGAACTCTGTGGCCTAGCCACTCCTATACCCTATTCCTACTAATAATAAGATGCTTGCTTCTACATGGAAGCCCCTCCCAATACAACCATACTCCTACACCTCTCTCTATCATATATATATATATATATATATATATATAAAGCACTAGCTAGGGATCTGATGGATAGGGATCTGATGAATAGGACCCTCTCACTGCATTGTATTTATATGCATGAAATGTTCATACAGTTTGAACAGGCCATGCATGCAACCAGGGAAATGGACAGATGCCCAACTTCAAACAAAACCCCACCCCGCCAGCACAGCATCTCAACCATATCTTCTTCTTCCGTGCAACCTCTTGATATTTTCATTCTTTATGCCATAAGTATATATATACTTTGACATTCTACTTCCTCCACACTATATAACTATACTTGGGTACTATTATATTCCTCTTTTTTTCATATAATTAGTATCATATAGGTCAACATTACCTCTAATTTTCATTCAAAAACTATATATACCAAGCATATAATAAATAATTTTAGTATATATCTTTCATGTGTGAAGGCTGAACTTACTAGTTGGTTGATACTGCAACTCATATTTCTTATGCCAATTCACATCCGACCATAAAGTTCACATCCTCTTCACATAGAGAAGTTTACTTTTTAAATAAAACACTGAGTGGGTACCCTTCTTTCTCACACGGCCATAACTCATTTTTATTATAACACTCGGTCTTCGCCCCTTTTCTTATATATATATATATAACTTGGGTGTTAGGTCATCTTTTTAATAATATGAGTAATAGCCTCATTTCTTTAAAAATAATTGGGACCTAACACTTTCCTTATATAACACTTGGCATTAGCATGCTTTTATAAACATTGGGCTATATGCCCATTTTCATAAATATTAATTTTAGTTATTTTCTAAACATAAACTCCAATCTCTTTCATAAAAAAAAATATATACCATATACTCTATTCATAAGTATTGGCCTAAGCCATTTTATAACTATGACTCTTAAAAATAATGAGTTCTTTCATAAATATTAATATTAACCACTTTATAAATGTGAATTTTAGTCGCTTTCATAAATATTAGTTTTAGCCATTTTAAAATATAGATTTTAGCCACTTTTATAAACAATGAGTGATATAACACTTGTATAAATATTGGCCTTTACCATTATATAAACATGTGTTTTGATCTCTTTTATAAACAATGGGTCATATGCCTTTTTCATAAGCAATATTAAGGGTTGAGTTCTCTCCCTTTTTAAACCATCATGTATACACCTCTTTATTTTATGCTATCTGATCTCGACCCACTTTTCAATATCCTTCGGGACATCTCTCATCTTTCAATAAAAATCCTCGTATTAGTTTTTATATGTATTTCTTAAAAAATATTTCCAAAGTAAGCAAATCAATATTTTACAAAACTGTAAGTATTGAATACATTGGTTCAATTAAATATGAAGTTGAAAATTACACTCACTTATTATTTGGGACACGTTCGTTTCTAAGGCAGTCCAATTCATATGCCCTGCTTACACTATCGTTTTGAATGTATATATGCCCCTACAAAATACATATATATATATATATATAAATATTATATCCAAAACTATTTGGAATTGATTTATATGTGTATATCTTATATCACTTCATAATTTTCCATAAGTACAATTTACCCCTAAGGTACGATTTCCCATTTTGTTCATCCATCATCCATTTTTCACTTAAATTTACTCAATCTTATCTATATAGTAAAATTTCCTCAAATATTATCCAAATGACCATTAGGTACTTATTCTCCAAAATTTTCATTAAAGTCATTAAATTTACAAAATTATGATTTTGCCATTTTCTAGCAAAACGTCAATTTTTTATCCCTATATTTGAAAAATTATTATTTTCACCTAACATTTGTCAAAATTGAACATTCTCCACCTCTGCAAAATGAACATTTTACCCCTATTTAGGTAAAAGACCATTTTTGTAAACTCCGTGCTCTCAGACTAAGAAATCGAAAAAGGAAAACAAAAATTTTTTTAGAGAAAACCGAGAATCTAAGTGAACCGAAAATGGTAAAAAAGGGTAAGAACTAGAATTTGGAAAAATCCAAGTGGCCAATTAATACCTAAACATCATGGAAAAGAACAATGAAGTGGATTGAATGTGAAAATAAGATTGGTTCAGGGTAAACCGGACCTGAACCAGATTGAACCGTGAATAACCAATTTAAAGATTCATTTTTCTAGGTGGCTTAAAAATAACAAATTAGAAAATTGAAATCACCATTAGATAAAAAATGAATTAAGAAGAATTAAGAAAATTTTAATTTTTGAAAAACTAGTCGAATCGGGCCTAATCCGGCCGATTTTCGATTTCGGGTCATTGGACCCGGTTGGACCGGACTGGCCAACAATCTAGCCGATCAACGGACCGTTGCTAGGTCAGCGCCCAGTCAGCATACACAACCAATCAACACACAACACATGGCGAAGCACGCCTAGTCAACTGCTCACTTAGTGCTTAGAAGTGCTAGCCAATTAGAGGGTGACACGTGTTCTTGGTCAACAGTCAAAGGAGGAAAAATCCACCTCAGTGACGATCGGTCAATGAAGAGCTAACATGTGGCAAGGACGCCATATCATCATCCCATGAGGATGTCGGAGAAATGAATGACCAATCAGAGGTCGACACGTGGTAGAGCCACGTTGGATAGTGTCAGCCAATTAGGGACCGACACATGGTAGTGTGAGAGAAATCTAACGAATTTAAAATAGCCAATCAGAGGATGCCACATGCCACAATCAAAGGCTGACCAAGCATGGTCAACAACCATGTTGGAACAAGCGGCCAATAGCAGGTCGCCACGTGTCTGATCAGCGAGTCAAAGGCTGACAAGGCTACTGAGTAGGAAGTCACATTAACAAAGCTAGTCAATCACGGAGCTCCACGTGGCAAGTCTGCACGTGTGGCATAGTGTCATCTTCCTTAGGATAACTGACAGAGGTGGAGGAGGGAGAAAGGGAGGCCAGTCTCTAGTGACTCGGGAAAAGCTCTGGTATTACCGTCGGCGGCCGAGTCCTATGCTAGCCGATAGCCTAGATAGTTTCTGAGCTCCCTATACAAAGAGCACCCCTCTCCTCTACTTCCTCATCCCACAATCGAGCAAAGATGCTCTCGAATACACATGATCCATCGAGGCTATGAGGTATGTGCATTGCACATACACATTCACTCGGTACCACAACGACTCGTTCCCTCATATAGATGTCGATAGAGTACCATCAAACATATCTATACTTTGGTATTCCCCTTCCTCCGTCACACTCTGACCCAGTTTGGTCGGATCCCCATGAACAACCCGCCACTCTCCCGGTTTACTAAGGGTTTTCCCCTTCTTTAACTCAGGAGGAGTAAGGCGTCCTATAAAATTGTACATTTCCTAGAATAACATAAATTAAAATTGCATAAAATTTTTAACTTACATACATGCCATGCAGGCGTGACTAACTGGGGATCTTTGGGTAGGTTTCCCTCTGTTACTTGAAAAGGAATATAAGGGAGGGGATGAGTACAACGATTTAGTGAATGGATTTTTAAAGTTTGACTTTTAGGAAAAATGTTTGAATTAGAGTGTGCTAGACTACTTATTTTCTTTTAAAACAATTCATCCTTAAAATCTCATTTTCATAGCCATTACTCAATCCTCAATCATAATTGGTGTGTTTATCAACCAACACATGCCCTTCTTCATGAAGGGAACACACATTCGCAGGCCAGCCCGTCCATTGTACCCACTTGTGGCATCGGAGCGATTTTACCGGCCACCTAGATAGAAGCATGTCCACTTTTACCTTGAGAATGAGTGGATGTACATGACATCCGACCCTCAATTCCATAACAAAACTCTGTGTACGTATGAGGACAGAGACCTCATCCCGACCCCACCCCGGTGTCATGCACATGAAGCTACGTCGAGCTTCTAAGACTATTAGCACGACTAATTTCCCTTATCTCCACTATGTCGTCTAGTAGCCCTAGGACACATTGCTACCCCTCTTGGGCGTCTTGAAGGTCCCATAACTCAGTGCATACACAAATCAATAATTTTCTACATAAACCATATAATCTGTGGTGTCACTAGTCCAACAGCCCCGACCCTCAACTCAACCTGCAGCTGTTTGTCTCAACTAGTCTGCAGACCTGTTATCTCGCACTACCGCCAATTCATCGAGTATGTCGGCCCTATCTTAGTACCATGGTCAAAAAATTCATTCATTTAAAGTTTTCATGGCTTTAAACATCATGTTTGTTTACGAACCCCTGCTCATGCCAACTAGTCTAGGGCCCACTGTACGAGATTTTCAAAATCGGGCATATTAACCTCCAAGTTCCAAAACTGAGGCCTCCGATCTCTCTGAGCTATTTGAGCTCCCGTCAAGAAAATCTCCCAAAAATTTTAAGCAGTGGCACATAGTCAGTGGAGAGCACTTCTGACAAATAAACTTTTCATTTGTCCATCACACCAATCGGGTATGAGGATATCTCCGCTTATAACCGATAAGCGGATTTTCAACTTCATTTAGGGAAGTTCATCATACCAACCGGGTATGATCTACTTACAACTGGTAAGTAGTTTTTCTGTGTAATTTCTAAATCACTCATCTCAGGTGTGATGGTTAAAATACCACTAAATTCTAGGTTTTTATTTCCGAGTTGCTTATAACAAGGTATAATATTAAATCTCACTCACCCGATAGTGTAGTGAATTTCTTCTTAACCGGCTTGTTGCCTTCATGCGGACTTGTCTTAGCTGGCGTTCCCGGTACTTCATGTTCCTACACGATATGAACATCCTTGTTCATTATCCTTTGGCCTAATAGCCTTCATTCATCCCGAATGAAGGAAATAACCAAACTTTTCATTTATTTACAATTAGGTCCATAAAGTTATTTTTCTTTAACTTTAGATCCCTAATATCTGTTTTCCCCCAAATTGAGTCCCAAAACTCTAAAATTCACCTTTGGACCTCAATTTATTCAAAATCAGAAAAAGGAGTTTTCAGGTTAAGAAGAATGAATGAGGAGGGGTTCTTTATATAGAAAGCTTAGGGACTTCTTGGTAGTCCGATTGGCACCTTAATGGTGGTCATTCATTGCCTAAAACTCCCTGGTTGGAGACTTTTCATCTTCATCGGTGCTGCTCGATTTTCCAGCGAGTGAACAGTACTGGCATCTGAAGGAAGCAAACGACACTAGTCCAAACCGGAATGGATCGGTCCGAACTAGGTTTAAAGCTTAAATCGGCCAGTTCAGGCCCGATTCAATAGAGTTTTTTAAAATTAAAAATTTCTAAATTCATTATCTATCAAATGGTGGCTTCAATTCTCCATTTTGAATTTTCTAAGCCACCTAGAAAAATGAGTTTAGCATCCGGATCAATAGTGGTTCAAACCGGTCCAAACCGGTTCAATCCTGTTCGAATCCTGTTCACCTGAACCGGTTTGGTTTTCATCTTCAATTCATCCTAAAGTCCTTTTTCATGACTTTTGTTACTCTTTAGGTCACTCGGGATCCATAAATTTCCTGGTTTGCCCTTTCTTTATCAGTTCCGGTTCATGAACCGACTCGTTTCATAAACGGGTTCAATCCAGCTTGGATATGGTTCTCTTGAACCAGCCTGGTTTTCTTTTCCAACTTGTCCTAAGGTCCTTTTCCAAGGTTTTATGAACCCTTTGGGTCACTCGGGGGTTGTAAATTTCCCAATTTGCATGTTCTCTGATGATTAGGTTTGTGAACTGATTCGATGTTTCTCACTCAGTTTGACCGGTTCTTTTCCCAATTTTCCTTAACTCTAATGGGCGGGGTTTACAACTGTCCCTCCTTTCAGTAGTTTTGTTCCCAAAACTAAATCAGCATCTTGCACTCCATGATAAAATTCCCTTAATGTCAACTTAGACATGTTAATACTTTGGTCATTCTTTTACATAGCCTCTTTGAATCACGCACTTAAGGAATGTCTTTTCCTTTCCATTGTTTACTCACTTCCTGGAGTTTATCATAACTAGGCATGTTTTACCCACAAATCCAAAGGGATATCCTTAGGTTCACTTCCTCCTCTACTTAGGGCAATTTCTTCCTTTTGAGGGTTCTTGCCCAAGGTTTCAAGATTGGGAGTTCCAAAATAACCAATCATTTACGTGTCTAGTTATCCTCTTTATTGTTGAAACCCTTAGTTCGGTGTTCTTTCAAGCGTTATGTACTTGTCTTCACGGTTTCGGTGTTATCACCCCTTCGTTCTATTTTGACCATTCCTCCATCCGTTATTTATTACAATTTTTGTCCAAACTACGTTTGAACTCATCATGCTTATTAACTGACTCTTACTTAATTGAGTCGCATTTTTCATCGAGACTGTTGGGCTTACATGTCCCTTACAACATGACATAATTCAAAATCTGTCTCTGTCCATTAGATTTCTATAACGCTTTTTCAGGGTTGTTCGCAACTTTATAACCTTTCAGGGATCGTATAATTTCATCCCTCTTTTTGTTTAGTAGTATTCCTCGACTACGTTTACCGTTTGCTTTAATCCCTTCTTAGTTGGAGGGTCCACTTCTCCAAGGTTTTTTTTCTTAGTAGGATTTATACTCCTTTCTCCCAAAATTCTATTCTCATTTGCCATTTAGGACATCTCACCTTGAATGACATCCTTTGATGTCGTCTTCTCTTGCTTACCTTTACTTTTGAAACCTTACATGCACATCTCATTTGCACCCATCCTCATTCTCCCTTATATCCCAATACATGTCTATTTCCTTTAGGGAGAGCTTAAATCCTCTTTATTTCAATATCTCTTTAAGGTTTTTCCTTCATCCTCATTTCCCAATTATTTTGGCATTTCCATCTTTCCTTTCTTTGCTGAAGTTTTAACCTTCATGATGGTCAGTTTGTTAACTGTCTCATTCCTACTATTCTCCTTATTCAATAGTTTGGGCAATTGTATCTATAATTCACTTGTTCTTGATGCCCATCATATTGCCCTTCTTAGAGTGTAGTAATTACTACTTCCTAGTCCTTCCTGGGGTGTTGTTTATCCTCCTTGACCATCCCATTGTTACAAGTTGCTTCCCTCTATTAGGTTTTTCTAACATCCCTATTTGGTTCCTCTACTCTTCCAAAGTAGGTCACATTTGGCCGTCTCAATACAACCTTAACTAATTATACTCCTTAATGAGGTTTCCTATTTCGGGTTAGTCCTCTTATGATCCACCTGTCAATTACTTAGCTTGAAAATTTTCCTTTCTATGGTCCTACTTCCTATCTTTATCCTTCTACCTAGGGACTTCCGTTCTAGAAGTTTTACGTTCAACCTCCCTAACGCTCCTTGAAGGCTTCTCCTTCAATCTTTTCTTACACTCTTTTGATATCAACATGGTTATTTGCCCTTGATCCTTCCCCGTCCTCCAATTCCTTATCCTTCATTCAATGAGTTCCAAATCATGGGTTGGTTCCTAGCACTATGTTTTATGTCAAACCATCCACTCATTGGTCTCTATTTAAGTGAGTCTGGGCTACGACCAATCTTGATGTCATTTTTGGTTTTCTCCTTACCCACTTCCGAATTGGAGGGCTTACTTCTCCAAGGTTCTTCGAATGTTCTTTCATTTTGGCGTGCACTTCATCTCCTCATCCTTCGTCACTTGGTCCATTACTCCTTAGTTGGAACATGTATGCCTTCCCAGTGTCTCCTTCATTGGGAAAGGTTCAGGCACTATTTGCTCCAAGACTTCTTTGTGCGGGACTTACTAAATCCTCCTTATGGCTTACGTGTGGTCATCATTTCATTTTTGGCCATTTATTTCTTCAAGGATTTCCTTCATCCTTCCTTTACACGGTTCTGGCCTTTCCATCTCACCTTCCTTACTAGGTTAGTCTACAACCCTACCTAGTTCCTCTATTTTTCCAAGGTAGATCATACCTTACTGTCTCGAGACATCCCAATTGTCTTTCATCGTTCGACTTGTCTTCTATGGGGGAGATGTTTCCTTCTTTGCACCTAGGTGACTTTTAGTGTCCCTTAAGGAAAATTCTCTTTATCTACCTTCTTACTATATCTGGATTTTCTTAAGGTCCTTCCCTTGATCTTTCTTGTCACTCCCCAATCCGATTTGGTCAAATCCCCATGAACAACCCACCACTCTCCCGGTTTATTAAGGGTTTTCCCCTCTTCTAAACTGTGGGGAGTAAGGTGTCCTTCTTACCTGTACCTTTCCTAGTATAACATTAATCAAAACTGAAAATATTTTACATACCTGCCTTAAGGTTCAGCTACCGATAGATCTTTAAGGTTGATTTTTTCTTGGTTTCCTGAAAAGGGGTAAAAGGGAGGGGGTGAGTTCGACAACTCAGTGAATAGGTGTTGGGTGAGAGTTTTCATAAAATTCAATTTCTTTAATCGGAGTGTGTCAAACTCCTTATTTCATAAAAATTTCTTTTTTTCAAATTTTGGTTTATCAAAACCTTTTTCCAAGGTTTCCTAATTCATTTCCAAGGATTCTCAAATCCTTTCCACGGTTTTCATAACATCTTTCCCATTTCCATATTCGATGTGTTTAACATCAAACACACGCCCTTCATCATGAAGGGATCACACACATTAATGAGATGCAGTTATGCCGACTACACCCATTTGTGGATCAGAGCGTCTTTACCATCCACTATGATAGAAGTCTCTGACTTCTACTTGAAGTCCGAGTGAACGTCTTTGACATCCTACCCTCAGACCAAAAATGCTCCGTGTCCATATGAGGACAGAGATCTCATCTCGTCCCCACCCCGGTCTCATGCGCAATGAAGCTACGTCGAGCTTCTCAAGACTTTTGGTACGAATAACTGTTCTTATTCCCACAAGGTCGTCTAGAGCCCTCGGACACATCACTACCCATCTTGGGCGTCTTAAAGGTCTCGTAACACAGTGCATGCACAATAAAAAAATTTTCACATAAGCCATATAATATGTGGTGCCACTGGTCCAACGACCCTAACTCTCAACTCAACCAGCAACTGTTTATCTTAACTAGTCCGAAGACCTGTCATGTCGCACTGTCGATAGTCCATCGAGTATGTCGGTCCTGTCTCGGTATCATGGCCAAACAACTCATCTACTTAAGTTTTCATGGCTTAATAATAATGTTTGTCTATGAGCTCCTGCTCATGCCAACTAGCCTAGGGCCCACTTTTCGAGATTTTCAAAATAAGGCATATTAGCCCCCAAGTTCCAAAATTGAGGCCTCTGGCCTATATGAGCTATTCGAACTCCCGACAAGAATGTCTCCCAAACATTTTAAGTAGTGGCACACAATCAGGGGATAGCACTTTCGACAAAATAAAATTTTTAGTCGTTCATCACACCAACTGAGTGTGAGGACATCTCCCCTTATAACCGATAAACTAGTTTTCCACTTCCTTCCAGGAAGTTCCATCATACCAACTGGTATGATTTACTTACAATTGCTAAATAATTTTTTTCGCGTGATTTTCACATCACTTCTCTTAGGTGTGATGTTTAAAATACCACTTAGCAGTGAGTTTTCATTTCTGAGGTGCTTATTATCACAACCGGGTATGAAATTAAATATCCCACTCACCCGATAGTGCAGTGAATTTCCTCTTAACCGGCTTGTTGCATTTACACGAACTTGTCTTAGCTTGTGTTCCCGGTACTTCGTGATTCTATATGATATAAATATCCTTGTTCATTATCATTTGGACTAATAGCCTTCATTCATACCAATTGAATGAGAAAACTAAACTTTTCATTTATTTGTAATCAAGTTCTTAAAGTTATTTTTCTTTAATTTTAAGTCTCTAATGCCGATTTTTCCTCAAATTAAGTCCCAAAACTTTTAAAATTCACCTTGGGACCTTAATTTGTTCAAATTCACAAAAAGGGATTCAATTTCTAAAATTTCCAATTTGGTCCCCAAAATTTCCAAAATTACCATTTTGCTGCTACTTTACAAAAATGGTAAGTTTTGCACCAAAATTCCAAAATTTTCCCAATTGGTCCTCCAACATCTTTATCATGCCCAATTGGCCCTCAATTTTATGAAATTGCACTTTAGTTTCTCGAATTTTTGAAATTCCCAAATTTTCCCCAATTTCAACCTTCTAACTTAGCCAAATTTGATTTTATCAAATTGATCGATCAAATGAATTTAATTGTTGAAATTGAAGTTAGATTGGAGTTCATACACCTTCATATGATTCGATTGCACTTTGAATCGCACAATTTGATACTAGAATGAGCTCAAAGGGTGCTTCACCGAAAAACTGGACTTAGAGAGAGAAAGCTTCGAAAGCTTACCATTGTGGGTGCGATGGTTCGAGCTAATTTGGGTAGATAGCTCTTATTCTGAGGTTACTCCTAGTATCAAGAATTCCATCAATTGATACCGAATTGAGTGAGAATTTAGTCATCAAAGTTCTGTCGGTTCTCTCTTTGGCACCGATTGGAATTTACAGAGGGGAGCCAAATTGGATTACCTTTCAACTTTAATTAAGCTGTAGGAGGACTGTGGAGGTGTTGCGAGGGCTTGGTTTGGCCTGAAAAGGGCTCGAATTGGCTGATTTTAGCTCGGTGGAAATAGGGTAGCTTTGGTCCGCTGGAGCTACTTCACTATTCGATCACGTCGGCGTTTCTCTGGTGACCCTCAGAGCAAATGGATACTACAAGCGTGTAGCTGACTTCTCCCTGAATCCAAAGAACCTGACCACGCCTTCTTTGGCTAAAAAAATACCCTATATCGGAGCTCTGGTTCGAGCTTCACCGAAAATTGGAGCAATTGAGAGAGAATGGAGTTTTCAAGTGTGGATAGGATGAATGAGGCGGGGCTCTTTATATAGAAAGCTAGGGAATTTCTTGGTCGTCTGATTGGCACCTTAATGGCTATCATTCATTGCCTGAAACTCCCTAGCCATAGACTTTTCTACTTCATGGTGCTACTCGATTTTTCGGTGAGTAAACAGTGTTGTCATTTTAAGGAAGAAGACGACACTGTTTCAAACCGAACAGGACCGGTCCGAACCGGGTTCAAAGCTTAAACTGGCCAACTCAGGCCCGATTTGACTGAGTTTTTTAAAATTAAAATTTTCTAAATTCATTCGCTATCTAATGGTGGCCTCAAATCTCAAATTTAAATTTTCTAAGCCACCTAGAAAAATGAATTCCACATTCGGTTTAATAGTGGTTCAAACTGGTCCAAACCAGTTTCTTGATCCTAGGAGAAACCTTAGAACGAGAGCTATCTGCCTAGATCGAAAGCTCGGACCGCTGCACCTCCAACGGTAAGCTTTCGAAGCTTTCTCTCTCTAAGTCTAGTTTTTCGATGGAGCTCTATTTGAGCTCAAATCGGATCCAAATGACACAACTTAAAGTTCCATTGAATAATGTGGAAGTGTAGGAACTCTATTTTATCTTCAATTTCAACAATTAACCATGATTGATCGTTCAATCTGATGAAAGGGGGAAATTGGGGATTTAAAAAATTCAAGGGACTAAAGTGCAATTTTTCAAAATTGAGGGCCAATTGGGCATGGAAAAGATGTTGGAGGACTAATTGGTCGATTTTTGGAATTATTGGGGTCAAATTTTCCATTTTTGTGAAGTAGGGGCAAAATGGTAATTTTTGAAAAGTTGGGGACCAAATTGGAAAATTGGGAAACTTGAACCCCTTTTTGTGATTATGAATAAATTGAGGTCCCAGAATAAATTTTAGAAGTTTCGAGACTCAATTTGGGGGAAAATTGGCATTTGGGACCTAAAGTTAAAGAAAAAAAACTTTCGGGAGCTAAATGCAAATAACTAAAAGATTGGGCATTTTACTCATTCATGATAAATGAAGGCTATTAGGCCAAAGTATAATGAACAAGGATGTTCATATCATGTAGGAACATGAAATATCAGGATTGACATCAAAGACAAGCTCGTGTGAAGGCAAAAAGCTGGTTAAGAGGAATTCGCTACATACTCGGGTGAGTGAAAATTTTCACATCGTACCTGGTTGGGATGATGAGCAACTCGGTAATGAAAACACACTACTATGTGGGATTTTAATATCACACCTGGTTGGGGTGATTTGAGAAAAATGCGGAAAACCTACTTACTAGTTGTAAGTGGATCATACCCAATTGGTATAATGAACTTCCTAAAAGGAAGTAGAAAACCCGCTTATCGGTTATGAGTGGATATGTCCTCACACTTGATTGTTGTGATGGACAGATGAAAAGTTATTATTGTCAGAAGTACTCTCCCTTTACTGTGTGCCACTGTTTAAAGATTTTGGAAAACCTTCTTGATGGGAGCTCAAATAGCTCAGATAGATCGGAGACCTCATTTTTGGAACTTGGGGGCTAAAATGCCCGATTTTGAAAATCTTGTACAGTAGGCCCAAGGCCAGTTGGCATGAGCAAGAGCTTGTAAACAAACATGAGATTATGCCATGAAAAATATAATGAATGATGTGTTTGGCCATGGTACCAAGACAGGACCGACATACTCGAGGGACTAGCGGCAATGCGATAAGATAGGTTGACGAACCAGTCGAGACAAACAGCTACATGTTGAGTTGAGGGTCGGGGCCGTTGGACTAATGACACCAAAGATTAAATGACTTATGAGGAAAATTATTGTTTTGTGCATGCACTGAGGTTTGGGACCATCAAGATGCCCAAGAGAGGTAGTGATGCGTCTAAGGGGCTACTGGATGACATGGTGGAGATAAGGGTAGTTTGTCGTACCAGCAGTCAGGGAAGCTCGACGTAGCTTCATGCGCATGAGATTGGGGTGGGGTTAAGATGAGGTCTCTGTCCTCATATGGACACGGAGTTTCTTTTTGGGTTTGAGGGTCGGATATCGCATACATCCACTCATTTCCAGGGTAGAAGTGGACGTGCTTCTATCTAGGTGGCTAGTAAAGTCACTCCGATGCTACAAGTGAGTGTAGTGGATGGGCTACCTTGCAAATGTGTGATCCCTTCATGATGAAGGGCATGTGTTGATTGTTAAACATACCAATTGTGATTAACGATGAATAATGGTTTTGAAAACTGAGAAATTGAGGAAATAGTTTTAAGAAAATAAGGAGTCAGACACACTACAATTCAAACTATTTTTCTTAAAATCAAGTTTCAACACCCATTCACTGAGTTGTCGAACTCACCCCCTCCCTTATACCCAATTTCAGGTAACCAAGGGAAAACTTACCTAAAGACCTTCAGTTAGCTACACTTGTAAGACAGGTATGTAAGTTTAAATTTCATGTAGTTTTGATTAATGTTATTCCAAGAAACGTACAGGTTTAAAGGACGCCTTACTCCTCACGGTTTAAATAAGGGGAAAACCCTTAATAAAGCGGGAGAGTGATGGGTTACTCACGGGGATCTGACCAAACCGGGTTGGGATGTGACAACGATTGTCAGAACTCTTAGTATGGGCGGCTAGTGCTCATCGAGAGGATCCTCCTAGGATTAAATTATGTGTCAATTGGTAGTCTAAGCAATGGAAATTTTATCAAAGAATTTTTCACGTTCTATGTTATGTAACTCCACTATTCCAATGAAATGAGGTAGAATTGACTTACCTCAAAGGTTTGAGGAGGTCGAGGGTCAGTCGAGGAGAGTCGTGAGAGGGTCGACCTAGTCTCAAGAGGTTGGGTGATCAAAATTTAGCTCGCACGTTTCAGCTCAGATTTCGTCGGCATAGTGAATGTACTATACGACCTTTCCAGAGCTTCTCCGGTGACATTTGAGTAGAATGAAGTATGTCGCAAGGTAGAGTACTCTCTCAGGATTCTAGGGAACCCAAATTCACCTTCGGAGGTGGAGGGAAGTGCCTAAGTCGGAGCTTTGGTTCATGCTTGGCCGAAAAGAGGAGCCTTTCTTCTTATTCAATCGTTTGAGGGATGAGGAGGATGAATGGGGATGAGTTCTTTATATAGGGAGCTCGAGGACCCTTGGCTCTACCGGTTTCCAAATTGGCAAGCTTATCCCCTCTGAAATATCCACTATCGGAGCATATATTCCCTCATTGGAAATGGAAAGGATTTATTTCATTTTTCATTTTGTGAACAGTGTTGTCATCTAAAGGTTGAAGATGACACTATGTATTCATGTTCGAGCTTCACACATGTGATATGCCATGTCGCATACTATGATTTGTTGGGTTTGCTAACGTGGCTTCCCATTTAATGTCCGACAAGGCTTATACTCAGACCGTTGACTGAGGATACATGTCGCTCTCTCATTGGTTGATTGTCGGTGAAGTGGTTTTCCTTCATCTGATCGATGACCAGGGACATGTGTCATGATTTGATTGGCCACTGCTTCGAGGCACTGACCGAGCAGTTGACTCGGCATGCTACACCACGCGTCACGTGCTGATTGGTCATGTGCGCTGATTAGGCGCTAACCTAGCAGACGGTCCATTGACCGGCCGAACCGTTGACTAATTTTGTTAAACCGGGTTCGGTGACCCAAAATTAAAAATCAGTCGGTTAAGGCCCCATTCGACTAGTTTTCTAAATTTTAAAATTTTCTAAATTTGTCTAAATTAATTTTCTATCCAATGGTGACATCAATTTTCCAAATTAATAGTTTTAAAACACCTATAAAAATGAATCTTTGAACGAGTTATTCACGTTTTAATTTGGTTCACCTTGAATCGTTTCAGTTTTCACATCCAATTCACTTGGTTCTTTTCCATGGTTTTTGGATCTTCATTAATCATTTGAGATTTTCCAAATTCCCATTTGGTCTCTTTTTTACCAATTCTGGATCTCTTTGAACCTCAGTTTTCTCTAAAAAATTTATGGTTCTCCTTTCTAATTTCTTATTTTGAGAGAACGGAGTTTACAACTACTCCCCACCTTTTAAGAGGTTTTGTCCCCAAAACTCGTTATAAGTTGATTAAATGGGGAATACTTTCTCTTCCACCCCTTTTGTGTTTCCTCATTTTTTTTCCTTCATTTTGGCCACTATACCAGAATACCTTTGCCATTGAAATCATTTTGGACCGCATATTTCTTTCATGTCCACTTGTGATAGGTTCTCGTCCTAACTGCATCTCATCAGCCTAAGCTCTTCATTAATCGCCTCATTATTACCTTGGGGATTTTCCATATCCCCTTTTTCATTAGGGTTACTTTAAGATTTCGAAGTTTCTTAGATCCCTCCTAGGATCTTTTCATACCTTCCTTATAGCCTGATCGTTTTGGAATCCTACTCTTGGACTTGTCTTGCATTTCCATATGGGTGTAATCCACGCACTTAAATCCATGTGAGTCGCATCCCATTAGCTCGTACCATCATCATGATGACGTTATCCTTAACATATAATCATGATTCTTTCCCTTCCGTCTTTTCACTTGCTTGATTTGATAAAAATCTCGCTTACTCCTGAGCTTAATGCCTTACCCATTCTTAAGGCTCGATTATTCAACTCAAATAGTCCATTGTCATAATCCTTTTTATTCGAAGATCCTTCTCTCGAGGACACGACATTACATCTTTACTCATTTATAGCTTCCTAGTTAGGAGGCATCCTTTTTTTATAATTCAGGTCTACCCAAGTCTTCCATTTGACATTTTCATGCTTGATAAACGACTCTTCTTTCCGTGAGTTATACTCCTTTTTTTTATTTTGAACTTACGTGTCCTTAGTACGGTAGCATGATATATTTCAGAAATGTTTTCATATTGTATACTTCCAAAATATTCTCTTGACAAATGTTCATAAATTTCTACTCCTTTAGGGATCATGGGACTTCATCCCTCCTTAAAATTTGTTAGTGTTCCTTAACTACCTTGAACACTATCCAAACATTCAATATATGCTCTTCTATTATTTGGTCATTTCTCACTTACCTTGTAAATCTACATTTCTTGTAGTTCGGATGTTCTCAGTACCGAATCCTCACCATTTCCTTCATCCGATGGTATTACCATGGAACTTTATTCGATGTTTCAAACTTGTACTCCCAAGCTCTTCTTCTTATGATGTTAGAGTGTTCCACCACTCATTTCTTGTTTGGGCATTCCTTCCAAACATATCAATTTCCTTTCTCATTGCCATCTTTTGTTCATAAATTTAATCCCCTAAGAGGTAACCAATTATGTTGAGCGGAAGAAGTTCTTATATGATTTCTTCTTATTGCCTCTTTACTCCTATTACATAATCACACATCCTAGGCGAGTATTAATGGTTTCTTTATAACCATTTTGGTTGAGGTATTATGAACGTTTCACGCCATTACCAAATGGCACGACTATTACCATCCTTCATATTCCTGACATCCCTTTTTGGGAGCATAACATATCCTACATCTCCTTTTAGACTTTAGATCCTTTGTTCTCCCATCATGGGGGTGTACATTCTCCCTTAATTATTTTACCATCGTTCTTAATGGCATGATTAGGCATTCAAACTCTAGGATAAGATCTTTTAGCGACCTGGCCTCCCATTTCCTTCCTTTGAGTGATCCCTCACTCATATGATTCTCCGGGGAAAAATGTCATTATGGACACACTTTTACTTCATCCTTTAGGCAACATCCCTGAGGGTTGTCCCTTCCCTTCAAGTATCCACTTATTTTATGGAATTTATTATGATTGGCTTGTCTTACCCATCTACTCAAATGTATTTTCTTAGATCCAATCATTATGCCACTTATGGTTAAGACCCTCATTCTTGAGGTTTTCGTCCAAACGGTAATCCAAATCACATGATTCAGAGCCCTGCATTGCTTAGCCATTCCATTGTTTGATCATTCCTCATAATCATTAAAATCTTTAGCAATGTTCCCTTTCGAGCTTTTCATTCTTGCCTCTTCTTGCCTTGGCGTTATTGACTTCGCCCATTATTTTTTGTGTTGGACCTTTAATCTATCCTTACTTCTCCCTCCCATATGATCATAAAATGATTCTCATAGGACATTGATGGTCATTTTACAACCCCTTGTTTACTCCCTTTTTCTTATGACTCTTGATCTTTCCATAGATCATTCCATAAAGTCCGTTCACCACTTCCCTTCCATGGATCTATCTTTGACTTAACATCATGCCTTTTGTGACCATTTAGGTTTCCAAAATTTTCCTTATCATTAATGGATCCCTTAAATACGTATTCACCTCCTTAGGCTGATCTTGTAAGAGTTCCTTTTTGTTTGTCATATTATCTACTCTCGTATTTCAAAGTAGAAACCTCCACCTTTGTAACCATACATCCAACCTTCTTATCACTCCTTTAAGCTTTCTTTCCTTTATATCCTTACACCCTTTTATATCGTTGCACTTGTCCATATTCAATCCTTTGTCGTATTTGAATTATCCATTTGAAATTTATTTCCTACCCAAGGAATTAATGGTACAATGGTCTTATTCTATGTTCTTCACACTATGCCCCATCGTTCAATCTGAAGCTTCATTAAGTGGAGGTGGATTGAATCCATTCCCCTTGATGTCCACATGTTCTTATTGTTGTTATTTCTTTTATTGTATCAACTACTCTTCTATTGAAGTATGTACTTCCCCAATACTTCCTTGCTATGTTTCATTCCTTTCCTTCAGGAGTCCTTTCCTTTAATCCGTCATTATGGGTATCTGGCCCATCAAAATTTAATGACATCCTTTGATGTCACCTTCCTATTTGCCCATTTTTCGGGTTTAGCTCCCTTATTTGAAATTTTGTAAGTACACTTTCCTTCCCCCTGTACTCTATCCCTATCTCCACTTGTATTCCATTTATAAATTTATTTGTTAAACTGAAGGTTTTAGGTATTCCTTCCTGAGTCTTCACTTCTCAACTTCCTTGTCAAAAATATTACAAGGTTTTTAAATGACTCATTTTCGAATCATAACTCATAGATTAGGTTTTGATCCTTGTACAAGGGAGTTTTCAATCTCACAAAACTTGGTATTATTTCTTAGGATAATTGGATTCTTCCTTGTCAATCCCTTACTATGACTTTATTAAAACTAAAGATCTCCTTAATCATTCTCTTTCTCATACTTTGGCTTTCTTACCACTCTTCCTTAAAGGGTTTTTTCTTTCCTTTACTCAATTTTTTTTTAGTTTTTCAGTTATAGTATGAGATTATAAAATTTTTGGCATAAAATTTTTTATTCATTTATTTCCTTTGCCATAAATATGGCTTATTACATAAACCAAACAAATACACAAACTTCTCTCTTAACTATTACGCTAATACCACATGTTAACTAACTTAGAGCTCATCACTAATGGGTTGCGAGATTCTTCATCTGAAGGTTTGGAGGTTGATGATGTCTTCTAAGGAGGACATGGGCCTCCATGGTACTTCTCACACCTAGTACATTGATTTATACTAGGTTCTTCATACTCTAATGAAGACGCCTCACTACATGAATCCCTGAATTTGTCCCTTTGAGTTATGGAGATCTCGTACTTTTCTAGTACTACCGCTTCATACTCATAGGCTTGCCACATCTAATTTACCAGCTCTGTGTTGGTACGGATAGGTGGTAGTTTGTTGAAGACTCGCACATAGTTAGTATAGGCTTCCCAAAAATTCCTTTCAACTTCTTTCTAGGCTTGGGTTAGCTCTGGCATTTGGGATTTTTGTGGAGGTGTCACATCTTCCACCAAGATTCGGGAGATTCTTTTTCCCTTGGAAATGTTCCTATAATTCAAATATTTTCATAAGTTTTTATTAAATGTTTTAGTAAGATAAGTTTAATGTAGTAATTACTTATGGTATTATTTAAAAAAAATTCCCAACCACTTAATTTTTTAAAATAGTTTATTTCCTTAAACTCAAGTCCGCAAATATTTGCTTTGATACCACTTAAGTTGTTACAGGGTAAGCTATCAAGTGAGGAAGACAACACGCTCACGTGTGGCCGCGAGTGCATGCGCCCGACGTCCCAGCTGACCTATTCAACATTGTAACCAACCGGTTTTTGACAAATTTTTTGATCGCTTCAACGGGTTTTAGCCCGGTTCATCCTCTTCTCGACCAGTTCTTGAGAAAATAAAAATACCTAAATATTTTACATTCAATTGCCTATTGTATAGACTCAAGAATCGTTTCATTTGAATTTGTTTTTCCCCTTTAAAAAATCGAGGGTTTTATGACTCCCCCTAGCCTAAACCCGGTCTAAATCGGTTTTCTTCTAGTTTCTTTCTAATCATTTTCCTCATGTTCTAGGGCACCCTCAAGTGTCTCCCAAGCTCCACTTTACCCTTCTTGATTCATCCATCGATCCCTCTCTTCCATTTTGGCTCAATTTTGTTCCTCGGTTGGTATTCTACCTCTCGGTTTGATCCTTTTTCCCGGTTCATCTCTTTATAGTTTATGCATCGGGAAATTTTCGTTGTTACAATTTCACTTCTAACCTTTAACAACTCAACCTACCGCACTCTTTCTATGATTTTATAGTTTAGTCCTTCCCGGTCCCGGTTACCTAACTCATTAATCGATAACCCGACTTTTGGTTTAACCTTCTCTAAGGTTAACCTCTCGGGCTTAAGTGCACTCTCTTTTCACTTAACACTTATTGAAGTGCCCATATTTCCTTTATTTACCCCCTAGGGGTCCAATTTTCCCCAATTTACTATTTGGTCCTTAACTTAGACAAAATTATCATTTTGCCCTAATACTTTACTACATGCTCTTTTTGGACCTTAGACTTTCAAAAGTCTTTCAATTGGGTCATTCAAGTTTCCTTGAATCTCATTGTGGTCCCAAATAGGCATTGGAACAACTTCATGCTCTATTTCTCATTAATTGTCGAAAGGATCCTAAGTTGTGGCAAAATTATCATTTTGCCCCTTTTCTTGAGAACTTAAGCTTTGGGATTCATTTGACCCCCATATTTCTCACTTAGATCCCTAAACTTTCTTTAATTAGTTTTAGGTCATTGGACTTCCCAAAAGTTTCCTTTTGTTTGCACAAATACTCATATTTGTACTTTATTCCTTAACTTTGTATTTATTTCAAATAGGTCCCTAGACCATCCACAATAAGCAAACCCAGTCTCTAACATTCACCAAACTTTCCAATCAGCCCCAACACTTTATTTAGTCCTTAGGAAGACCTCCATAGAAAGCTCAATTCCATTTAGGTCCCCTAACTTTCAAATCTTTGTATTTTGTTCCCCAATCTTTGACCCATAAACCCATAACAAAAGTATCTCTAAAAATTACCAAATTAAGAGGCAAGATCCCCCTAGCCTCCCTCTAGGTTGTTGTAAACTTGGTTTGGCCGAAGTCGGACAAAATTTCTCTTATCGAACTTAATAAGAAACTTGCATGTAGACAAGTAAGAGTCGGGTTAAAGTCGGGAATTCACCAGAGATAACACGTCGGTCACTAAGGCAGGTGGGGTTTGAAAGCTGACTTCTCAAGGAGTACGTGGACACTTGAATCACTTCAATTGGTGGTTTGTAGCTCCTACAATTTTCATTTTAGTCAGCTTGGCCACTTAACCCATGATATGAGACTTCAATGATTTAATTAATACCCAAATATTACTCAAATCGGGCAAGGCCTAAGGTTATGGATGGTACAAGGGACTTACTGAATTTTTATCATCTCATAAGGGTCATCGAAATTGGCCTCTAAAATAGCTGCCCTATTTTTTATCACCAGAGATTGCGTACTATGTGGTATCACTAAAAATTACAGATATAGAGTTGAGGGTTAAGAGAGGTGGCAATGGAAAGTTGAGGGTTGAGAGAGATGGCAATGGAAAGTTGAGATCATCGGCTTTCCATGGGTACTAGGATGGTCAACGAAGGTGGTCGAACGGATGAGCTATGCTCTTTGGTAGTCGAGTCACCGAAGTTGGAAGTAGTTTGAGGTCCAGAGAGAATTCTAAGCAAAATCCGATGAGGGAACAATCCAAATTTATATAGATGTGATCTAGGCTTATGTGGTTATATATCCATAGCCTTGTTTCATTAATTCATAACATGTGGTACTGGCAATGAATTAATTTCCTCAAGCGGAGTCGAGCTGTCTATTGAGGATTATCGGGTAAAATAGGGGATTCGAGTCAGTTGTTTGGGAGAGGAAGACGATAGGAGCGTGTGTTGTCATGCGTGCACCTAGTGCTATACAATGACCAGTCTGTATTGTAGTGAACCGGTTTTGGGTGAATTTCTCAGTTGGTTCAATGATGTTGGAAACCCGGTTCAAACCTGTTCTTTTCCGATTTTCTCCCAATCCTTGACCTCATGTTCCAAGACACTCCTAAGGGTTTCTCATGACCATTCTCACCCCTCATGGCCTCTCCATCAATCCCTTCTCTCATTTTGGTTCGATTTCACTTCACGGATTAGCTTACTCTCCTGGTTTAATCCCATTTTTTGGTTCAAATCGGTTCGGTTATTGAATTGTGATTCTCGTTGTTACAAGTGTTGTCTCGCTAGTATCCTTATCTATCAGTTCTCACTATTAAGACCAACATTATTTACTTAACAGCCCTCACATTTGGGTGGAGCCTTTAAATACACCTATCATTTGTTGTTTTCCATTTTCCATATGGTCATTAAAAATATTTTGAGATCTAATTCTAGCAACTCTCTCATTATCATGCCTCATACATCAATGTGGAATCTCATCTCATTTTCTCCTTCAATAACGTTTGTACCTTAACTTGATGGGTACTTATAAAGTTTTCACTTGGGTCATGCCACTTGAGTTATCAACCCATTTTTTTACTTTTTTCGAGTATTTAAGAAATCATTGTACTTACTTGTACACTAAACTTTGTCTAGGATTTCCTCGGTAGGACACCGATTTCTAGGATAATACCTTACATGCCTTTATAAAAATCTAAATTATGGTACATCCGGGTTACCATAGTCTCATCTAGTTCCTTCTAGATTTATGGAATGTTTTACATATGCCCCTTAGTGTATACCCTATTACCATGACTTGGTCATCTATGGTACATGGGTGTCATTTCCTCTCACTCTGCACCTAATTAATTGCACCTCATGTCATGGTATGTTATATCTAGAGTTGTTTGATGTCTTAATCTAAACTAAGATTCCTTAATGACATTTGAGTACCCATCCAAATTAGGAACTTGCCTTAGCAATCCTACTTATATGGTTACAAATATCTCATTACTAGAGTTGCTCATCATACCTTACCCATCATACCATATGGGACTCTCTAGATCTCCCTTTTTTATTTAATTTTCTTGGGGACATCAATGTAGAAAATATCGTTAACATTCGAGTTATTTTTAGGTCCGAGTCACATAAATGGGTCTGAAGTCAGGTAAAGAAGACTACACGTGACCAATTTTGGATTTCCTTGGTCGGTTCACCTTTAATACGATCAGTTCATGGCCCGAATTATTTTTCTAAAAAATTTTCATCCAATTCCATAAAATTTGAGCTCAATAGGGTCCATTTTTCGAATTGTATAGCCCATTCTAAAAATCTGAGGGTTTACCGTTGCAAGCTAGTTTAATCGATTTTGGTCGATTCATCTCTGATTTGACCTATTTTTATCCCAATTATTTTTATAAAAATTCTCCATCATATTTCATATTTATTGGCCTCAATAATTGTCATTTTTATTTATCTAATTCATTTTAAAAATCAAGAGATTTTTCCTTAAGTCGGTTCGAATCGAATTCAAACCGACTTTCACCTTTAATTTTTTCAATCCTTGATTTCTGATTAAAAAAGGTTTTTAAGGGTAATTTTGTGAAATTGCCTATTGCCCAAGTCTAAGTTATGAATCAGTTTTCAATCTGATTTAATTTCAAATATCGGTTTTTAGATTTTAATTCTTGATTAAATATCGATTTCTAGTCTAATTAAACCTAAACTTTGGTTTTGAAAATTTCGTTATTTCATAATTTTTTTTTGTTGCAATCTAATTTCTTTTAAGTTCTAAAAAATAAGACACCATGGTATGGTCTAGTATAAAGATTGAGTACAAAAGTTTGAGCAATTATACTCTCAAACTAATATAAATCGAATCCGTTATTAATGATAATTTATTAATTATTTTCGTTACTAATAATCTCATTTTTCATTCTCGCACAAAAATATTAAAATTAATTATTATTTTATTCGATAAAATGTATAATTAAGTCTCAACTAGCCAATATATTTACAAAATATTATCGATTGTCCGCTTCACATTGCTCATTCATCGCCTGCATTCCTTATTATTGCAGAAGAGTATTAACAATTTTTTTTTGACTAAATGTTCTTATTGAGAGTAATGGTTGAAATATCATATTATATGGTTAAAATAGTTTTTTAAATAGTTATAATATATTATATAATTTTAACAAATATTTATAGTATATTATTAAAATATTATTTTAGTTAATTATAACATATAATATAATTTTAATATTAAAATTATATTATAGTATTATTTATTATTTCTAGTTTTGTGTTATTATAAGTGTATAAATATGCACTTTTTATATAATTTATTTAATAACTTGTACCTAAAATTATGTTTATCTAATTTACCCATCTAACACGACAATTTATTATATATTTCAATATTTTCTCATTTTAAATATCTACAATGAGTGATCTGGATTGGCACATTAATGGGATGGAATTTGTATGAAATATAATATATAAGTATGGGCATTAGATCTTGTTGCGTGGACAAGGAATGGGGAGAGAGGTGCTGATCAAGATTAACTCAATAATGATGGAATATTTGAATGAATGGTATGAATGAATGGAAGAAGAAAAAGATAGTCGGCTAAGCCAGCAACCAAGCCCACGGACTCTATAAATTTGAGAATGAAATTTGTTATATTATAAGGTAATCATACCCAATTTGAAATAAGAGACTAATGCTTAAAAGAGAGTTTTTTAGAGTCATTTATTTCTACCAATTACACTGATCAAAAGTCAGGCTCTATATTTCGAAACCCATTTATGAAACAAAATTTGAAGGTACAACACACAGCACTAGTGCTATGTGGTAGCAGCTTTAAGCCCTCCCTGAAATGTAATTAAGCAGAGCCTACCAACAGATATAGATAGCCCCCTTGAGCCCCCCTCCCCTTTTAACTGCAGCTAGTCTCATGACATTCCATTCCACCCTCTCTCAGTATTTTGACAGTTAAGTGCAACTTTCCCCTTTACCTCTCTCTCTCTTCTCTCTGTAACTTGCATTTTCTTTACTGTTTTGTCATGACAATGGAGCCTACTTTAGCCCTGCACATATGTATTTATGCATATGCACCATACATGTCGCAGTAGCTCTATCTCTCTCTACTTTACTGTCTTGTCACTAGTGTGGGTGTGTGTTTTATGACACTTGAGAGGTATCGTCGAGTGGCACGATCCCGAGATAATAATGTGGGAGAGAGAGTGAAGTGGACGTACAGGCGATGGACTCTTTAGGGTTTACAGAAGATCCTCTTTCGAATTTGGGGAAGATGGAACGAGAGAGACCTAACCATTTACAGTAGCTAGGAACTGTTCTCTCCTGCATCCTCAATTTCCTATAAAAAAAATCCTATCTGTATAAACCTATAACTAGTCATGAAATACTCAACCAATTATATATTATCTGAATTCAAATCTGACAATTCATTTACCCAGATGAAATCAATGCTGCAGCTCAAGAAGAATAAAGATGGATGATAAATCTTCTCCATTTACATATTCAGTTTTCCCCTGGGAGTGTGTGTTTTTTTGTTGAACCGAGGGGAGGTATACTCTGGTGGAGCGATGCGTTAGTGTGAGTCATTTCCAACTGATTTCTCTGTCATTCAACTTAAAAAAAACAAAAAGATAATAATGGCAGCATCAGCATCAATGCATGAAGCTCACTTTGTCTGTGCTATTTCTATGCAGTGGTCCTGGCGCCTTTCTATACTGACCATTCATTTATTTAAAACACCCCCTCTTCATCTCCAAAATTCACATTAATAATTAATAGAGCTTGGCTTCCCTATTTTTTTTCCACATTAGGGATTTTTTTATTTGCTCTAACACATTAGGTTAAAATATAGCAACAACAAAAGGACCCTAGAGGGGCATAGCTCAGTCTACTCAATGACACCCCCATCAGGTATCTGAATTGGAAGTGCTGTCGCGGACACAGACTCAGACTCTGCTGATCACTCTCACAATCACATATAGTCGGCTCATCTTTTAGGTTTAGGGCTTAGGGTTATCATGTTAGGTGATAGCTCGTAATTTCTCCTAGGACCTTTCACTATTGGGCTATAGGAATCCTACACTAATCTCTTACTTTTTATCCCATATATATATATATATTTATATATATATTCTTGCCATGGATTCAGTAAATCTAAAGTTTTTCAGTAATTCACATTTTATTCTTTTAAAGAACTGAGAAATTTATCAGCCTATGCTGGCGTTTTTGCACTTGTTATCACCTGGAACTTTAGAGTATTTATGACTCAATTTTAGCCACATTTGGCTAAAGTTTTTTTAGATTCAGCTGCCATTAATGCCTCAGTTGTTTTTGAAATTCTTAACCTTCTAAATTTGGTTTCCATAAAGAAGGTAGGTGCCATAGATATATCATAAATTTTAAATTCTCCTATACTATTTCTATGAAAATAAGAGATAATTGAACAGTTATAATTATAATGTGGTTACTTGTGTGATTTTCTATATGTGGTATTTGAATAAATCAAGCTTCATATTAACATGTTTAATGCTTAACTTGAATCATGAGTCACTAATAAACACTTAGGAATTGTTATGCATGATGATTGCTCTAGGTTGGAGGTATGATGTTGGATAATATAGAAAGAACGGAATTGAACTATATTCAAACAAATAGAACCAAAAGCGCACTAATTACTTACTGATATGAGTAGGAAGAAATTAAGGTCACATACAATGGACAACTTCTGCCCATTCTAGTAGAGAGGATGTGGGGTCATTTGAGTGCCCATTAGAGTCTATCACTTACCGGTTATGTTAACATCAATAGTGACATATCATGTTATATAGATACCCAAATAATGGGTCTCGATATCATAACAAAAAATGTTTAAAGTTGCAATGTGGTAGGACGAAGGCTCGCCAATCTACGATTAAAGTGGAGGAGGATCTTGTACTGTACTTGTATTAAACCGCCAATTTCAATGATAAGACATTGCAGTGGACACTAACTCGCAAGTCCTGTATAATGTCTTGAGCTATGTCTCCCAATCGTGTGTATGGAAAATCAAATCTCATATTGATAAGTCTCTGAAAAGTGTCACCCAAATCACAAAGATCAAAGTGAATTTGGTTGAAAGAAAAAATAAATTCATATGTGAATCCAATCATTTGTACATGCATTAATATAACTTCAGTAGTTTTTTTACAATTGTATACGTCCATATTATTATTGCTTATGATATTAATGTATTAAATCAACTAGGTTACTCATCTACTTTGGTATATATATGGTTGGACAAATACACACAACATGCATATATATAGATATATATATTATATAAGAGTTTAGAGACAGCAAGGGGGCAAACAACAACAGAAACATCCTCAAACATAAATAACAATAAAGAAATGGATCCCCATGCAAAGATAAAAAGGCCGGGTTGGGGTTGGAAGGGGGAACTTCCACTTCTAGTTCATATCTAACTTAACTTACTGTCTTTGCTCCTCCCCCTTCTCACTTTTCCTAGCTTGAAGCCAAACCAGCTAGCTCAAAGAGAGAGGAGTCGTCACTAAATAAAGCGGTTTCTGCATAAACAAAAACTTCTTTCCTAGCCCTCCTTTGCATGCCCCCCTTTCTGTTCTGTCTTCTTTCTTGCCATGTCTTTCCCCCCACCATTAACTGAACTGATACTTCTCACAAATTTAAAGGAAATGGGACTGCCAGCTAACATTATATCAGAAGCCACGATCTTGAAACCAATTCATTGAGGCTGGTGGATCTTGCACCTGAGCCCCCATGCATGTGTAGTTTGGCTCAGAGCCGCCCCCGGACCCGTAGTTGTAGGCTCCATTGGTGGCGCTACCCAGGACATGGCCCATGTAATCGGGGCCGTGAGGGATCGATGTAGGGTGGGGGAAGTGCGATGGGTACAGTCCGGAGGGCGGTGAATAGATGTAGGCTGATTGTATTGGCGGCTGCTGAGGGAGGTAGTGTGGCTGCTGAATGGCGGTTGCACCGGATGGGGCTCCTGGGTATAGCGGAGGAGGTTGGTAGACTGGTCTGAATGAGAGGGATGGACCTCCGAGGGTGGAGCCGCTGCAAATTAGGAAAAACAGAAGGCTGAATAAACCTTTCTAAATCAGGGAGGAACATGAGAAGATCTAATGAGAGAAAAGGTGCTTTTAAACAAAAACTGCCCCTCAATACATGTGAAGTCCATTGTAAGTCCAGTCACATGATGCTCAACATCAATAAGCATTCAGCAATTAATGGTATCAAGTGAAGGGATTTCCAAGCTTGGGATATTCTAGCAAGGTTAGCTTGCCAATTACGAAGTAAAGATTGGATCATTTTATAGTTTATGAGGAAGAGATAGATCATTTTTTTATTTGGAAATATTGAAAGAAAAAAAAAAAGAGTAATAAGAGGGGAGAATTAGGTCTATAGTTACCCAAGATGAGGTACTGCTGCTGCTAGGTTATGATCAGGACCGAAGACCATCTGACGGGCCCGGTTCATTGCCTCTGTCTCCCTCTCTGCAACAAATCCAACGACACAACTCAAATCACCATCCCCATCAAATCAACACGACCCAACATTCTCCCACAGCAGATGAGAGCCCTAACTCCCCCAACAACAACGATTGTCAACACAACTCGACTGTTGACGTGACCACCCCTTCAGATTTTAAGATTGCATAACACATAGTTATCTCTTTCTCCCCCTTTTTTTTCTTTATTTTCTTCGTTCTTTTTTGGGGAAAAATGTTATTCAAAGCAGGATGAAGGAAAAGGACGAATGCTTGCCTTGGCGGTGGCGATTCATGTGGCCCCCGAGGGCTTGAGATTTGCAGAACTTGAGGGAGCAGAACCTACACTCGTAGACCTTCTCGCAATCTTCTTTTTCACTGTTCTTCTTCTTCCTACCACTGTTACACCCTGCCCGATTTTGGCCCCACAGATGTAAAGCCGCTTAAAAGCAACTCTGATAGACATCTCTTTATCCCAAAAAAATAAAAGGTAAACCCTAGTTGCTATACTTTCCCAGCTTATGCATTTTATTTTCTTAACCATTAAGCAAGAAAGTTCCAAATTGCTTCAATCTAAGCACCATTTGATGAAGAAATGAATGCCATGAACTGGTATCAGTGGAAAGAGGGAAACAAGTGGAAAGAAAAGGAGGAAGGAGGGAGCTTTCAATTGTTGATAATTTCCAATATAAATGTCTTTCTTCACCAGTCCAGATATAGGGTAAAAAGCTAATCCTAACATATATACTTTATTAAAACCCAAAAGAGTGGAGAGAAAAGGCGTGATATGAGGGTCTTCACAGAGAAGGAGATCAAGAAGTACCTGCAGAGGAGGAGCTGCCTGCATCAAAGGCGGGTTTACCCACGTCATGGGTTAAATCCTCGGGCAAGTTGTTGAGGTCAAGCGGGTTGCTTTCGTCTCTCCTGCAAAGACAAGAAAACAAAAGAAATGCTTGGAAATATAGTGGGGATAACCAAACTCACAAGGTGGGGTTTAGAGAGTACAGAAGTAAAAGAAAAGTAGTGCTGAGATAATATGCATAATGGAGGGGAGGGGAGACGAGAGGATGGGGGGAGACCTACATGGTTTCAGTACCGTCGACGGGCAGAGAGGAATAGAGAGACAATATGTGAGGCTCACAAAATCTCTAGGTATATATCAATCAATCAATGCTAGTACTTCCCCTTCAGAGGGCAAACAAAGGAGGCAACTTCACTATAATGCAGTTGCCAAATTGTTGAAGGATTAGTTGAGTTGGAGTGTGGGGATCTCTCTGAAAGAGAGATATATAAAAAGGAAGAGACCCTTTTGAAAGTTCTCTACCAGATCACACAGTTCATCTCCCCCTCTCTAACCCACTTCATTTCTAGATCAGAAAATCCAATAAATCTTAACTAGCTAGTAATTCAAATTTTAGTCGGGAAAAAAATTGCAGCACGCCAATATTCTAGAATAATCTCTTTCAATAGTTAAAAAAAACCAATATTAAATTTTGATGAAGAAGAGCAAATGCCTAATCAATTTTTTTTACCATTTGCATGGTTTGAAGTGAATGCAATAGGAGCAAGGCAGGGATCAGACCGGTTGTCTCGTGACTTTAAAAAGACGTTCAGAGAGTTAGGGGTGGAGCTATGTTTGTATTTATGCTGTCAAGTGTTAGATCTAACTATACTATACTAATTGGGTGTTTTTGAGGTTACAAAGTGTGTAGGGCCTACTCATAGCCTACACAAGTATTATATATCCATTGGACAAAATCTAACTAAACCAAATAATAATTACACAATAGGTCCTATGGTAAAAGAAAGTGCATAATAGCTGTCCCTAGGATGAGAGTTGAGGGTCACCCCCATTGCAAAATTGATAAAAAAAAAATACTAAATAAATGATTTGTGTCATACCCATTAATTAATAAGCTCAAATTTACTTGCAGAACACGTTATTCTCTCATTAAGAAATATGGAAATCATAGTTGAATTAATAGAAAGCCATTAAAAAATTATAGAGATACATCTAGGGTTTAGCTCAATGAGAAAAAGGTAATAGTACTATTCTATAGCATTGACTTGTCAATGTGATATCCTATGTATAGTCATGCTTGGATCAATTGACTATCATTTGTTTGGAATATTTTAGAAAGGCGGGGATCTTTTTTAAAACTTGATATCACAAATATAGATATCTAGAGAGAGAGAGAACATAATTACATTATTATATTTGTATGCTTGTGGGCACTTTTGTTGATTGTCTCCGATCATGGTATTGTCTACTTGTTTGCTAATCTGAAAAATACCTTAAAATTATTAGAAATCACCATTTCTTTTCAACCATACACAATTGATAAGCTAGAGAAGAGTAGCCCATTGATGACATAGTTTAAGGTACAAATGGGCGACATCCAAGGATATAAACCAAATCAGGTGATACAAAATATCTTTGGTTTATTAATCCTAATTACTTTAAATGTCTAGCTATAAACCTACCCAACTTATTAGATCAAGTTACTGACCACTTCATGCAAATGCAGATCTCTAGTACTGGGCATGCCCATGTGCTATCAACTAAAATGTCCCAAGCCAAGCACTAGGGTTCAGACTGAGAAGGGCCTTTTCCTACTAGCAAATAGATGGACAAGATAATATCACGTGAAGGGTTAAAAAGCTGTTAAACATTTCTTTTAAATGTAAAAAAAAAAAGATGATTTATTTAACATTTAGCATTTAATTGACATATTTATCAAAATTTGTCACTTTCGTTCATACTGTCCAAATACCAACTAAGCAACTGTGAAAATGCCACTTATACGATAACACGTGTGTACCGATCAAATGCATAAGACATGCATGGGTCGAACTTTTGAGCCGTGCTTGACCAGTTTCCTTCGAATACAACTTGCTCCATATATTCAAAATTCAAATACAAAAATACAACAAATATATTTCATAAAAAATAACTTTAAAATACGATAAGGATTTTGGCCTCTCGTTTTCTCATTATGTTTGATTAGAGTAGTAAGGGTTTGTAGATATTGTAGAATAATTCTAATACTTATATATATATATATTTATGTTTTTTTTTAATTTTTATTATATTATATTTTATTTTATCAATACATATAATTTAATTATATAAAATTATTATATTATTTAATAAATGATTACGTTTAATTAAAATAGATAAATTCCTCTTTTCAATATTTTATTAACTAGCCCTCCACTCCATGCAAGGGTGAAATTATGCCTTCCAAACGGCTCAATTCATACAAAGGCTAATGATTTGAGTGAGAACATGTGGGCCCAGGAACGAAGCTGTCCCCAAGTTCACTTCAGCGGCATCATTGTACGTATAGGCACACTTCACTTCCGGTTTACAGAGCCTGGAACAGTTACCAACAACATCTCGCTGTATCCTGTTACTTTATATTAGGGTTTGCTTATTTTTTTGGTTTGGGTTCTCATGAAAAGAGATTACAGTTTACCTTAATATCTTCATGTGTATATATTTATATATAGTAATTTCCCCCGTTTTTACATATATTGCAAGGTTTATTATATTTCGTCATTTTTTTAACTCTTGCTTTTAAGACGGTTCTGATTTCATCAAATAGTCGGGTTATGATGAAGCTTCTACCCCACAAAGTCAGTGGGTTGTCTTATTCATTGGATCGTTCGTGGGGTTGTAAATACTGTACACATATTACATGATATATATAGTCATTTTCAACATGGCACGTGTAAACAAAGAAAAGTTGTTTAGTCATGTGCATATGTAAGAGATTTTGCTTTCAAACCCTTTCCTATAATTTTATTTTATCAATACATATGCCCTCCCTACACTTTCCAAGGAAGTACAAAGCTGAAATTGTGGCTGTATGCACATTATTAGAGGAGATGACATCACATATGCTCTCATATATCCACACCTTTATACATTTATGTTAATTTAAATTAAAAATCCTCTTCTAAGTTTTCTTATATATATATAGAGAGAGAGAGAGTATGTCCAAGGGGATTCAATGGAACTTACAAGTGTGGGCCAACATGGTTATGAAGATGGTCTAGAACATTGAATCTAAAAAATGAGATATATGTGATAGTGAAATTTAACGAGTAAAGTACCTAGATGTCGACATGACTGAGAGATGCGTGAGGGTGGCAATCCATTCCATTATTGATTATGTATAATTTTTAAAACACGTTATATGAATTTCACCATTAATAGTGCAAAATTGTTCTGCATTGTTCTTGCGCACACTAAAAAAAGCTTATTCCATGTCTCCTGTAAAACAATATTTTGTAGAGAACTCAATTTAATAGTATTGGGCCACACATAAAGCCCATAATAATATTTATTACTAGGCAATTTGAAACGCTAAATCGGTCCACTATAAGACATTTATGGGCCATATAGGACAATGGGCTGAAGAGGTGGCACGGGGTAAGTTTGAGCAAGTTGGGATAACATATCCCATCCCAAAAATATGTCAATCGGCCCACCATATATACGAGTACATATGGTTGAGATGGATACCGTATTTTTCCTAAAATTTTTGGAATTGAGCATCTCAATGACAATAATATTATATCCACTTATATATATTTTCAATGATTTGAATATGGATTAGTTAATATTCATTAGTTTTTTTACACTATTTGTCTAAAAATATGTAAATATAACAGTTGGTTTACAAAATGACTTTTATATTTTCTAAAGTAAACATTTAATATGCTTTGCAATATACTTATTACATAATAAAATATATACTACTGGATACAATGTGATTATTTTTTCTTGGTCTTGAAGTGCGATAGTGCAAATTGTTGCAGATAAGGTTTGCATTTGTTAAACTATGGCTACTTCTTGAGTTTTGAGACAATTAATTAAAATGGGTAGAAGTTTTGAGAAAATAAACTAAAATGTATAGTAATAAAATATTTGATGATAATATTTATGGGTTGTGTTTTCATCCCAATAATATAAATAATTTGTTGCAATTAAATAATTATACCACTGAAAAATTGAGAACATGAATTAAATTAATTCTGATAGAGAATGAAGATTTAATTAATAAAATGAATCGAAAAGATAAAAAAGTAATACAAATGTGTATATAAATAAAAAAATGAAGTTGAAAAAACTTAGCCAATATGAGTAAATGGATCCGCGTCCACGTTTTCTTTCTCACCATACGATTTATAAATTAATATAGAAAATCTGATTCGTTACTAAATTACACACCACAAATAGTATTAGAATGTTATTTGCACCCTTCATGATCTCCACTTCAAAGAAATTGAAGTTTCTCCTACTCACTTGACTAAGTTAAGCTCTGGAAGTTACAGTTGTAAATTACAACTCATTAATGGAAAATCTCACAAAAATATTCTTCAATTTCATCTAAAAAATGGTGTGGTTGAACTGATAATTCCTTCTCCATATTTCATCTTAAAACACTTATAATTAACACACCACTGTTGAGCGAAAAATTGCTCTTCAAGTCATGTCATCAGAAAAATAAACTATGTTGTACTCAATTTGTATCTGTCATGAAAATTTTGATAAATAACCTAATATTTAACCGATATTCATGCAAAAAAAAGAAATATTGGTCAACTCGAAACTTCTACTTCAAGCTCTCCTAGGAGCAATTTAATTATCTCCACGTTGTTTGGTTAAATTTCTCTTCGAAAATTGGGTTCAATTCCAACAACTAGTTTTCAAGCAACAAGGTTCAAACAACCGATTTTTCCTTTCCTTACTATCAAATATAGTAATTCTTATCCGTAGGACAACCTACTTTTATAAGATAATGTTCTTAGTCAGACAAGAAGGTGACCACGTGAGCTTTGATGACCCTTGAAATGCTATTGTGTTTTCTTATATAGAAAAATTAGTTTCCATTCTCGACCACCCTACTTCCTCGAGCGATCCCGACTAGTTGACAACTCCGAAAAGTCCTGAATGACCTCATCTACCTTTTCTTTACACCTAGGCTGCCTTACCCATCAACGCGATAAGTTTTCTAGCTAAGCTCCTCATTTTACTATTACAACCCAGTATAAAACCGGCAAAAAATGCTTGGTTAAAAATCCGAACAAAAAGGTATGTCTATGTAAAATTTAAAATTTAGATCCTATTTTTTTTTTCATTTCTTTCATTTATACTCGCCCCTCTCTTCCAACTAACTAATTAATCCTTTCAAATATATTCAAATATATATGAATTTTATATATGTTATGATGAAGTAGTAACATTCATCTAATATTACTGGGAAGATGTTTAGAAGTGTTTAGGATGAATTTAAGGAATTAATGATAAAATTAGTATATTTTTAAAAAATGTGGACTAAAATGTAAACATTTAAAAATTTTAGAGACTTGTTTGTAAACTAGTGAAAACTAAGGGGATGCTTTAAATGAAAACGTGAGGATTAATACATGACTTATGGGAAGTTTGAAGTCTCCTGTGATTTTTGGAGGTCTGGGCTAAATTGTGATTTTTGGAGACGGTTGATTCAAAGTGTAATTTTTGAACGTTTAAGGATGAAAATGATATTTTTAAACATCAAGGATAAAAATACAACATTTGGAAGTTAGAAGAATGAATATAATATTTTATAAGTTAAAAGGACTAAAATGATAATTTTTTAATATTTAGGAAAAAGTGGTGATTTTTGAAAGGTAAAGTGGTATTTTTTTTTAAAAGTTTAGAGAGGGGTAATGATGATATTTTAAAATTATTTAGGGGTAAATATATAATTTTTTAAAAATTATGGATAATGAAGTAATTTTTGAAAGAATTAGAAGAATGCTATAAAATTTAAAAATATGAGAAAAATAAATTTGATTTTTGGAAGATATAAATCAAAGTATAGTTTGGGAATGATAATGGTAAGTGTAAGTGTAAAGTGAAAGAAATTTTGGAATTTTATTGGGAAATGAGAACTCATATGAATTAGAATTAAATGTTATGGTGAAATCAATTATATTGAAAAATATAGACACTATGGAGTGCAAAGTATATTGTTACATCAGATATAATTACCTATATTAAAATATGTTAGTGACAAATGAAGAAATTATGTTAGTGGGACAACAAGACCCATGATTAAGGTTCTAACAAAGGTGAGTGAAATTACTAAAGTCAAGTCCGATTCGATCATTGACTACAATTAAAGTTTTAGAAATATGAACTATGGTGTGTTTTATAAAAGATTATATGAAAGAATGTATAAACCCATGCAAAAAATATTTTTGGATGCGTCTCGTATAATTTTTGGAAGCGTCCCGTATAATTTTTGAAAAATAGACAAGAACCAAATTAATTTATGAAATTTTGTTACAACTCATAAATATTTTGAGAAGCGAGCCAACGGCTAAAAATATTTTTGAAATAATGGACTACAATCATAACATTTATAAAAAAATGGGCAAATTTTAATTTTTTTAAAAAATAAGGACTAAAATCCTATCATTTATAAAAATGGACAGGGTCCGATATTTATGTGTAATATGAGCCGAGACTCAAGATTTTGTGTGTGAAAGGGCAGAGCTAGATGTTTTGAAAAACATGTACTACAATTTTAGTATTTATGAAATTGTACATAAAATCATATTTATATATGATATGAGCTCAAACCCGATCTTGTGTGCGGGTAGAGTAAGTGTTTTAAAAAGCATGGACTACAATCCTACCATTTATCAAAAATGGGTAAGTCCTCATGTTTTAAAAAGCTTAAAAAGTATGGACTATGGTACTATTATTTATAAAAATGGACATAACCTTGTTTATTAGTGATACGAACTAAGACTTGAGATATTGCATGTGAAATGGGCGGAGACCGATATTTTTGTATGTGATGCGGGCAGAGCTTGGATATACAAATGTGGACAGAGTTACCTGTGACGTGGACAAAGTTCATATTTGTAGAGTTTAAGTGTGATGATGTGAACAGATTCACATGGATGAAATGACTGATTTTATCAGTTCTAAAAAATATTTTAATCATGTATGAAGAAAAACATGAGAAAATTCTCATGTCACCTAGAAAGAGAGATGTTAAGTAGTAAAAGGGAAAATTCTTACTCTAATGAGCCATCATTCCTAAGAGTATTGGTAAAATCATTGTTCATTTGAAATGAAAAATTAAAATAAGAAAAAATTTCAAATATTTTCGAAAGAAAATTGGGTGTCTATCGGAACGAAAAATGGGTAAAATAAAGGTTTAAGACAGAGATTTCTTACATCCCAAGTAACTAATAAATCACAAAAAATTATGGGAAAGAACCATAAGGTGGATTGGTTGTGAAAACCAAACCGATTCAGGGTGAATCAAGCTTGAATCGGGTTGAACCGTGAAGAATCGGTTCAAATATTCATTTTTCGAGATGGCTTAAAAATTTTCAAATTGGAAAATTAAGGCCACCATTAGATAGAAAATAATTTTAGATAAATTTAGAAAATTTAAAATTTTAGAAAACTGATCGAATCGGGCTGAACCGGCTAATTTACTATTTTGGGTAACCGGACTTGTAAACCCCGCACTTTTGAGTTAAGGAAAACCGGGAAAAAAACCAGTCAAACCGAGTAAGAAAACCGAGTCGATTTACAAACCTGATCATTTGGGAACAATCAATTTGAAAATTTATAGCTTTCGATTGATCCAAAGGGTTCATTAAACCTTGAAAAAGAAACTTAAGACAAATTAAAAAAGAAAAACCAAATTGGTTCAGGTGAATGAGAATCCATAAGAATTTTGAAGTATAATTTTTTTTGTAACCCAAAATTTCGGTTAAAAAATTCTATGCCCTTATCATAAATAGGCATAAATTAATATATATTTAATTATTGTAATTAATACCAATAATTTAATAACTAAATTAAATTATTGGAATTAATACAAATAATATAATATCGAAATTAAATTATTAGAATTAATACAAATAATTTAATACCGAAATTAAATTATTAAAATTAATTCCAATAATTTATGGCAATATTAATACTAGTAATAAATCTCTCCCATTTAATACATCATTTTTACACCTATATAAAGAGGTTATCCCCATTTATTTTACTCACACCTGAACACTTCTCTCTCTCTACTGCTCCATTTATCGGTAAAACTCGAACCAGAGCTTCGACTTAAACATTTTTCTTAACCTCGGAAGGAGAGGTTGAGTTCTTTAGAATCAAGGAGAAGACAACTATCTAATAGCAAACTTTAGTCAATCCGAGAATCGCTGGAGAAGTGTCGTAATGATGGATCAGTGAAGCAGCTCCGACGGACTGAAGCTGCCCTATTTCGGCCAAGTTGAAATTGGCCATTTCAGGCCCTCCTCAGGCCAAACCAAGCCTTTCCAACACTTCCTCAGCCCTCCCACAGCCGAATTAGAACTGAAAGGTAAGCCAATTCGGCTCCCCTCTACAATTTCCAGCCGGTGTTAGAGAGAGAACCGACAGAATTTCAATGATGAAATTCTAACTCAATTCAGAATCAATTGATGCGATTCTTGATTCTAGGATTAGCCTTAAGATGAGAGCTATATGCCTAAATCGAAAGCTCGGACTGCCGTGCCCTCACCGGTGATCAATTGAAGCTTTCTCTCTCTATAGTTTATTTTCCGACGAAGCTCTATTTGAGTTCGTTCCGGCATTAAAATTTGGGATTCAAAGTTCCTTAGAATCGTATGAACATGTAGGAACTTAATTTCAATAATTAGAGGTGTTTGATCTGTCAATTTGATTAAATCAAATTCGATAGTGTTGAAGTGTGAAAATTAGGGAAATTTTGGGGATTTTCGAACTTCAAAGGACCAAAATGCAATTTTATGAAATTGAGGTTCAATTGGGTATAAAAATAATATTGCAGGACCAATTGAGGAATTTTGGAATTTTTGGGGCAACACTTACTATTTTTGTAAAGGAAGGGCAAAATGGTAATTTTGGAAAAGTTGGAGGACCAAATTGGAAATTTGGGAAATTAATCCCCTTTTTTGTGAAATGGAATAAATTGAGGTGCTATGATAAATTTTAGAAGTTTCGGGACTCAATTTGAGGAAAAATCGGCATTAGGGACTTCATATTGTGTAGGAACACGAAGTACCGGGAATGCCAACAAGGACAAGCTCGTGTGAATACAAAGAACCGGCCTAGTGGAATTCACGACATTAACGGGTGAGTGGGTTTACTAACATCATACCCAATTGGGATGATGAGCACAACTTAAAATTAAAAACTACTTACCGGTTGTGAGTGGAAATTTTATATCATACCTGGTTGGGAATAATAAGTAACTCGGTATGAAAACCCACTATTAAATAGTATTTTAAACATCACTACTTAGAGGAAGTGATGTGAAAATCATGCGAAAAAACTACTTACCAGTTGTAAGTAGATCATACCCGGTTGATATGATGAGACTTTCTCGAAGGAAGTTGAAAACCCGTTCATCGATTATGAACGGAGGTGTCCTTATACCCAAGCGGTATAATGGATAGAGAAAATATATATTTTGTCGGAAGTGCTCTCCCCCGACTATGTGTTGATGTAAACCCTGCCAATATGATGACGACACCCTACACCAAATATGGCAACGATCCCAAGACTTTCACGACACAAGTACGAAAAAATGGAGTATACCTTGTTATGTAAGAAACAAGGAAACAAGGTATGAGATATGTAGACTCCACACCCAAATCCTCTAAGAAGAACTCTTAGAAAACCTCGGGTGATAAGTCTTGATTGCTTGAATGCCACAGGTAAAACCTGATAAGTTCAAAAGTTCTTTCAGGATAAAAAGAAAACAAAACCTTACAAGATTGAAATTCCCAGGTGTCTGTCCTCCAATGCTATGTAGTATGCCTTTTATAGGCATATATAATAACCGAATAGCCTAAAAATAAGGAAAATATATCTTATGGTTACATGCCAACTATATCTAATCTAAATATGTAGGATATTTTTATAACCAATTTAAAAATCTAAATTTAACTAATTAAATATCTAATATTATCATTTAATATCGTAGAAGATTTATTATATTAATAAATCTCTACTCATTAATTAAATCTGTACCTTCTCGTGGGCTTTTCTTGGACTCTTTAATTGGGCTTCCTTCTTGTGGGCATTTCTTGCACTCTTTAATTGGGCTTCCACTTAGATTTTCGACAATCTCTTTAATTAGCCCATATAACTTGTTTGAATCTTTTAGCCCCTTAACCTTGTGATTGGGCCCTCTTAAAGTCTCAAGTGATTATTTATCCCATTTGGTGACAGAGTGTTCAGCTCCATTTGTAGGTTCGATTTATTGGACTTGTAAATTTGTACTCTATTTAGTCGGATTCACATCATTCTCCCCCTCTTGAAAATGATTTTTCCTCAAATCTTCTTTTCCTTCATCACCTTGCATAAAAAAACATTAACTTATAAATATTTATGTTATTGCTAACAATATATTTGCTAGATAACTTCTTGTTGTAATTATTACTACTGAGTTTTAACACTTTAAATAATCCCTTTAATCTAAGAAATTTTGATAGTTTTCTATTCATAAATTGTTCATTCCTCAGATGTAAGCTAATCCAAATCCCTAGATAAAAAACAGCCGTCTTGAAACTTTTGTTGGCTAGATTAATATTTTCTTGATTCTGTTTTCTATCAAATGGATTAAAACCATAGATAATCTCTAATGGTGATAACTTAATCACTGAATAAATATAACGATTATATGCAAACACAACATGTGATAAACATGCAGTTGAAAATAGAAATTTTGTATCAAACAAAGTATTCCAAGCAAAACTAAGTAATTTAGTATCAATTATTGTAAGCAAGACGTACCTTCCAGATAATATATCAGCAACTACATTTTTTATACCTTGCTTACACTTGATCATATAAGGAAATATTTTGATGAAATCCACCCACCTTGTATGAAACTCGTTCAGCTTGAGGGATACTCCGCTGAACTTTTCATTATAATATGCAATTGATCTTCTTTCCTGACTTACCAAATAAGTTGTTTGCCAATCTCGAATTACCTTAATTTCCTTATCAATGGCAATCCCTTCAAAACTTATAACATATTCAGGAAATACAAGTTTATCCGAACAAACGATAAGTATCTTAAAATTCTCAAACATCTTATCTTTCCTTAAAACTTCTAACATAATTTTCAAATATTTCGGAAGTTCATCTAATATCTTATCATATACTAGGATGTCATCAAAATATATATAGTCAAACTTTAAAATGATAACATGCAAGATATGGTTCATTGATATCATGATAGTGCTAAAGGCACTAGTCAATCCAAAAATCACAACTAACCAATCATATAGGCCTGGTTTTGTTTCATATATTGTTTTGAAATCACCTTTTTCTTTAATTTGAAATTGATGATATTGACTTTTAAGATCAAGTTTTGAAAACAAATAGTATCCATGCAACTTAATAATAATATCATATAAATGAGAAAGATGTTGTCGATACTTTACCGTGATATTGTCAATGGCTCAACAATCGAGGTATATTTGCCAAGTTTCGTCCTTCATGGGTACAACACATGGTTGCTTACTCTTATGTATATATCTACTTTCCATCAGTTTTAGGATTTGGTGTTGACTTTGATTCTTGTTTTCTCGAATTAGTGGCAAACAAAGAGTTATCTTCTTTGAAATGACATTCTTGAATGAAATTTCGGTAAAAAATTTTTATGCGAAATTAAATTATTGGAATTAATACGGCCTATCATAAATAGCCATCAATTAATATATATTTAATTATTAAAATTAATACCAATAATTTAATACCTAAATTAAATTATTGGAATTAATACCGAAATTAAATTATTGGAATTAATACCGAAATTAAATTATTGGAATTAATACCAATAATTTATGGCAATATTAATACTAGTAATAAATCTCATCCATTTAATACACGCGTTTTTCGACTATATAAAGAGGTTATCCCCATTTCATTCTCCTCACACCTGAACACTTCTCTCTCTCTCTCTACTGCTCCATTTCCCGGTAAAGCTCGAACCAGAGCTTTGACTTGAACAAAGGTCGGGCTCTTTATAACCAGGGAGAAGACAGCTATCTGATAGAAAACTCCAGTCAATCCGAGAATCGTTGGAGAAGCGCCGACATGATGGAATAGGGAAGCAACTCCGGCGGACCGAAGCTGCCCTATTTCGGCCAAGCTAAAATTGGCCATTTCAAACCCTCCTCAGGCCAAACCAAGCCCACCCAACACTTCCTCAGCCTTTCCACGGCCGAATTAGGACCGAAAGGTAAGCCAATTGGGCTCTCCTTTATAATTTTTGATCAGTGCTAAAGAGAGAGTCAACCGAATTTCAATGACAAAATTCCAATCCAATTTCGCATCAATTGATACAATACTTGATTTTAGGATGAACCTCAGGATGAGACCTATCTGCCCATATCGAAAGCTCGGACTGTCGTGCCTTCACCGGTGAGTAATCGAAGCTTTCTCTCTCTATAGTATGTTTTTCGGCAAAGCTCCGTTTGAGCTCATTCCGACGTTAAAATCTGCGATTCAAAGTTTCTTAGAATCGTATGAACATATAGGAACTCACTTTCAACTCGAATTTCAATAATTAGAAGTGTTTGCTCGGTTAATATGATGAAATCAAATTCGGTAGTGTTGAAGAGTTGAAATTCGGGTAAAATTTGGGGATTTTCGAAATTCAAAGAGGCCAAAATACAATTTTATGAAATTGAGGGTCAATTGGGCATGAAAATAATGTTGGAGGACCAATTGAGGAATTTTGGAAGATTTGGGGAAAAACTTACCATTTTTGTGAAAGAAGGGCAAAATGGTAATTTTGGAAAAATTGGGGAACCAAATTGAAAATTTGGAAAATTAAATCCCTTTTTGGTGAAATTGAATAAATTGAGGTCCCACGATAAATTTTAAAAGTTACGGGACTCAATTTGATGAAAAATTGACATTAGGGACTTAAAGTTAAAGAGAAATAACTTTAGGGACCAAATTGCAAATAACTAAAAGTTTGGGTTTTCTCATTCATTAATGAATGAAGGCTGTTATGCCAAGTAATAATGAACAAGGTTGTTCATATCGTGTAGGAACGTTAAATATCGGGAACGCCAGCAAGGACAAGCTCGCGTGAATACAAAGACCCAGTCTAGTGGAATTCACGGCATTAACGGGTGAGTGGGTTTGCTAACATCATACCCGATTGGGGATGATAAGTGCCTCGATATAAAAACCCATTGTTTAGTGGTATTTTAATCATCACTACTTAGAGAAAGTGATGTGAAAGTTATGCGAAAAAAACTATTTACGGGTTATAAGTAGATCATACTCAGTTGGTATGATAAGACTTCCTCGAAGGAAGTTGAAAACCCGTTCATCGGTTATGAACAGAGATGTCCTTCTACCAGTCGGTATGATGGACAGTAAAAACCTATTTTTGTCGGAAGTGCTCTCCCCTGATTGTGTGCCAATGCTTAAACAATTTGGGAGACCTTCTCAACGGGAGCTTGAATAGCTCTAATAGGCCGGGGGCCTCGATTTTGGAACTTGGGGGCTAAATGCCCAATTTTGAAAATCTCGTACAGTGGGCCCAAGGCCAGTTGGCACGACCAGAAGCTCATAAATGAACATGATATATGTGCCATAAAACTTAATAAGTGAATTGTTTGGCCATGGTACCAAGATAGGACCGACATGCTTAGTCAACTAGCGGTAGTGCAACATGACAGGGTGACGGACTAGTCAAGACAAACAGTTGCGGGTTGAGTTGAGAGTCGGGGCCGTTGGACTAGTGGCACCACAGATTACCTGGCAATATAAGAAAACATTTTTTGTGCATGCACTGTGAGTAGGGGATCATCAAGACGCCCATGAGGGGTAGTGATGCGTCCTAAGGGCACTGGACGACCTGGTGGCTATAAGGGCAGTTCGTCGTTCCAGGTGTCTGTGCGAAATCTGGAGTAGCACGAAGAGCATGAGACCGGGGTGGGGACAGGATGAGGTCTCTGTCCTCATACGGACATGAAGAAGTGATTTTGGGATTGTGGGTAGGATGTCACGTACATCCACTCATTCCCAGGGTAGAAGTGGTAGTACTTCTATCCGGGTGGCAGGAAAAGTCGCTCCGAAGCCACTAGCGGGTTCAGTAGTGATACTGACTTGCAAATGTGTGTAATCTTCATGATGAAGGATGTGTGTTAGGTGATGACACACCGTGGTAACTAATAAATAATGGAAAAATCTAAATTTTTAAATGATGGAATTTTTGAAAACAAAGGAGTCTGGCACACTCCATATAAATATTTTTCTTAAAAGTCAAAAGCTTTTAAAAACCCATTCACTGAGTAGTCGTACTCACCCCCTCCCTTATATCCCTTTCAGAAAATCCCGGAAAGCCTCCCCTTAAAGACCGTCAACTAAGATGCCTGTAAGACAGGTGTGTAAAGTTTTAAATTTCATACAGTTTTGATTATGCTATTCCAGGAAAAAGGTGCAAGTTAAAGGACGCTTTACTCTTTACAGTTTACGACAAGGGAAAACCCTTTAATAAATCGGGAGAGTGGCGGGTTGATCACGGGGATCCGACCAAACTGGGTCGGGGTGTGACACGTTTAAATGGAAGTATGTTGATGTGAGTGTCGTCTCACACCTTCCTCCAAGTGATCCATTCGCATATGTAATAGCTCAAATTCAGACTTCACTATCTGTTTCATTTGACTCTTCATTGCTTTCCATTGTAGGTTTTGAATGGTTGATATGAAACCCTCTTTTTTTATTGTGTTTCCTTGTCGTTGGGCCTTCTGAACCTGGCAATTGTTAGAAAAAAAGATCCTCGCAACTCTTCCTCACATGTTTCTCTTGAACACTCCTATTTCACACTCAAATGGCTTTTTCTTATAGGTTTAAAGCACTCTTGCCTTTTTTCACTCATATGTCTTCTTTCAATCTTAATTGAACTTTAAAACAAATTGTTTTTATGAAGCAATTCCACTTGAGGAACAATCAAGACATATCAATAAAGGTTTTCAAAAAGCAATTCCAAAAGAATTCAAGTGAGAGGTATGAATAGACTCAGAAAGAAGAATAAAATTTAGATAGAGAAGAAAATAAGAAATTAAGATGGAATGAAGTAATCGACTTAGATAGAGCAGAATAAGAATGAGATATAAGATAAATTGTGTGCCTCTTTTTTTTTTCTTTTGCCTTTATTTCTTGAATTCTTATTCTTTCGCTCTTTTTTTTCTCTTTTTTTTGGCACGAATTTTTTTGGCTTTTTTTTCCTTTCTTTTTTTTGCACTTACCAAGAAGAAGATAGATAGAAGAAGTGGAGATTTTTTTTATTTTTTTAAGAGAATAGAAATAGGTAGAGAAGATAAAAAAAAGAACTAGATATAAAAGATGGGATGAAACTTGTCGTGCAACTGTGTGCTCTAATACCAACTGATGTGAACCTCGCCAATATGTTGACGACACCTTACACCAAATATAGCAATGATCCCAAGACTTTCACGATGTAAGTACGAAAAAATGGAGTATACCTTGTTATGTGAGAAACAAGGAAACAAGGAATGGGATATGTAGATGCCACACCCAAATCCTCTAAGAAGAACTCTTATAAAACCCCGGGTGATAAGTTTTGATTGCTTGAATGTCACAGGTAAAAACCTGATAAGTTCAAAAGCTTTTTCAGGATAAAAATAAGACAAAACCTTACAAGATTGAAATTTTAATGTGTCTATCCTCCAATGCCGTGGAGTATGCCTTTTATAGGCACATATAACAACCGAATAGCCTAAAAACAAGGAAAATATATATTATGGTTACATGCCAATCATATCTAATCTAAATATGTAGCATATTTTTATAACTAATTTAAAAATCTAAATTTAACTAATTAAATATCTAATATTATCATTTAATATCGTAGAAGATTTATTATATTAATAAATCTCTACTCATTAATTAAATATGGACCTTCTTGTGGGCTTTTCTTAGACTCTTTAATTGGGCTTCCACTTGAATTTTTGACAATCTCTTTAATTAGCCCATATAACTTCTTTGAATCTTTTAGCCCCTTAACCTTGTGATTGGGCCCTCTTAAAGTCTCAAGTGATTATTTATCCCATTTGGTGACAAAGTGTTCAGCTCCATTTGCAGGTTCGATTTATTAGACTTGTAAATTTGTACTATCTTTAGTCGGGGTGTGACAGGACCAGTCAATGTACTGCTACCAGGTCAACGCCCAGTTAGCAGGAGCGACCAATTAGCACGCGACATGTGGGAAGGCGCGCCCAGTCAACGCCTAAAAGCGCTGACCAATCAGAGTGTGACAAATGTCCGTGGTCAACGATTAGTGAAGGAAAATCCACCTCAACGATGACTAACCAATGGGAGAGTGACACGTGTCTTAGTCAACGGTCAAGGTCGAATAAGCCCATCAACAAAGACTAACCAATGAGGATCTAACACGTGGAAAATGTGCTACGTCAGAGTCCGATTAGGACAATTGAGAACGACTGACAAATTAGAGGCTAACACATGGCAGTGCCATATCGAATGACCTCGACCAATCAGAAGCTCACACGTGACACTGGTATTGTGCGTTAGGAGTGAAATCCGACCCATTTAAACCAACCAATTAGAACATGCCATGTGTATTGGTCCACTGTCAACTAAGACCAGTCAACAACCATGTATGAAGGATTAGTCAATGGAAGGTTGCCACGTGTCCGATCAATGAGTCAAAGGCTGACTATGCTACTGGTGAGGATGCTACATCAGTAAAACCAATCAATCATGTTTCTCCATGTGACAAGCTGACACGTGTGAAGCTCGCACGCGCGCCAGATTGTCGTCTTCCTTAGATGGCTGACAAGGAGGAGGGGATAAGGATGGAAGGGAAAGTCTCTGACGACTCAAAAAAAGCTTTTATCTGGTCGCCAACGAGCGAGGTGGGGGTCGAGTCTTATGTCGGCCAGTAGTTTGGACAATTGCCGACCTACCTATATAAAGAGCACCCCTCCTCTCGCATTCCCCATCCCACCAGCGATTGAAGAAGAAGCAAAGGTCCACTTTCTGATGAAGCTTAAACCAGAGCTCCGGCTTCGAGCTTTTTCTCAACCTCTGAAGCTCCTCCTGGTGCCATTAGAACTAAGAATAAGTCCTCTACATAACTGCAACCTCAATTCGGTCTAAAGACAACCACCTAAGCACCAACGTGCTCAAACAGGATCCTTGCTCCTTTGGCCAAGGAGGAGCTGAGCACTTCGAGCCGCAACCCAGCCACCCCAACCTCAGGCAGCCAAACCGAACCTTCCTTAGCCCTCCCCCACTCACCCCGGGCCCTCCACCACAATTGAGGTAAGCCAATTCCACCCTATGTCATCGAAATTTCAAAGTTGTAGAGGCCAACTCGCCTAAATATCTCTCATCAAATTCACGGTGCTCTCATAGGCAATTGGCCAACAAGTTGATCCTAGAAGGATCCCTTGGAGGAGCACTAGCTTCCCACATCAAGAGCCCCAATCGTTGTCCCATCACCGGTAAGGAAACCTAACTTTCTCTCTCTACAACCTTTTTCTGACAAAGCACCATTTGTGCTCAAATCAGCACCGATTAAGGTGATTCAAAGACCAGAATGATCGTGGGGGAGATGAGGGAATCAATTAGAACATGATAGGGGGGTAATTGCCCAGGTTTGGGTGGTCAATTTGATGAATCCAATATTCGAGGGTCAAAATACAATAAATTGGGGGAAATTGGGGACTGAATTGTAAATAAAAGAAAACTAAGGGATTTTAATGAAATTAACTCCCAATTGATGGCCAATTAGTCAAATGCATGGGCATAGGCCCATAGACAAGATGAGTTAGATGTGCTTGAAAAGAAAACTCTCATAAGAATCGGTAAATTATGTGTGTATTGGTTACAGTGCCAAAGTCGGATAGACGAACTTGTTGGGTTAATAGCTGCTGAGCCAAAGTCGGGTTGTTGAACTCGTTGGACAGTAGTTATGTTGCCAAAGCTGAGTTGTCGAGTCCTTTGGGCCAGTAACACCAAAGATGATGGCCACAATAAATGAAAATTATTAATTTTGCATGCATGAGATGAGGAGCCATCGAAACACCCGACGTTCCAGTCTGATCCACAAGTGGAACAGCCGGGGACTACCTGCCAGGTTAGCACCAAATCAGTAGGCACGACCAATCAGCGAGTGATGCATGGCGAAGCACGCCCAGTCAGCTGCTCGGTTAGCAGCTAGAAGCGCTGACCAATCAGAACGTAACATGTGTCAACGGTCAACGGTCAAATCCACATCATCAATGACCAACAAATAGGAAAGTGACACATGTAGCTTAGGAAACTTACCAATGCAGCTCAGGGAAGGTCGTGGAACCTCTAGAGGTGTTATGGGGAGCTTGGTTTGGTTGGAATTGGCCTGGAATGGCTCGAACTAAGCTCGACCAGTTCGAGTTACAGACCCCGAGGAGTGGCAGTACTATGCAAGCTCACTGGTGCTTCTCTAACGATCCTCAAGCCGAATAAAGTATCCAATTATATAGTTGACCTCATCAGGATTCATGAGAACCCAAGTCAGAGCTCTTGTTTGAGCTTCGTTGGGTAACTGAACACTTCTTCTTCTCCAAGTGTTTGAGGGGTGAGGAGGATTAATGAAGAGGAGCTCTTTCTATAGGGAGCTCAGGGATTGACAGGTTTATCCATTCATTAATTGCTCGAGCTCAATCTCGCTCATTTATGGTCGTAATAAAGGGAATTTTAGGTCATTGGTATTCTGGTAGCCTAGTTGTCGTCCTTATCTTCTCGGATGAAAGGTTGAAGACAACATAGTGCCGTGCATGCGAGCTTTGCACGTGCGGACTTGCCACATAGTGCTCTGTGATTGGATGGCTTTGTTGACATGACTTCCTACTCAACAGCCTAGTCAGCCTGTGACCCGCTGACCAAACAAGTGGTGGCCTCCTATTGGCTGCCTGTTCCAACGTGGCTACTAACCGTGTTTAGTCAGCCATTAATCGTGACAAGTGGCATCTTCTGATTGGTTGATTCAAATGTGTTAGATTTCCCACCTGACGCACAATGCCACTATCACGTGTCAGCCTTTGATAGGTTGAGATCATCCGACGTGGCTTGCCACGTGTCGACCTTTGATTGGTCGATCATTTCTCCGACATCCTTGTCAAATGCTGATGTGGCATCCTTGCCACGTGTTAGCTCCTCATCGGCCTGCCATGTTGATGAGGCTTCTTCGACATTGACCATTGACTGAGGACAAATGTCGCTCTTGTATTAGCCGATCTTCCTTGATGTGGATTTTCTTTCTTTGACCATTGACCAAGGACATGTGTCACCTCATGATTGGCTAACGCTTACAAGCGCTAACTAGGCGTGCTTCACCACATGTTGCGCACTGATTGGTTATGCCTGCTGACTAGACGCTGACCTGGCAACGGTCCGTTGACCGGCTGGATCGTTGACTGGTCCGATCCGATTGGGACTAGTAACCCGAAATAAAAAATCGGCCAGTTCAAGCCCGATTTGGCCAGTTTTCCAAAAATTTTAAATTCATTTTCTATCTAATAATGACTTCAAATTTCCAATTTGATACTTTTAAGCCACTATAAAAATCAATATTTGAACCAGTTCAACCTATTTTAATCTAGTTCAGGTCTAGTTCACTCTAAACCGACCTGATTTTCACATTCAATCCACTTCGTGGTTATTCTCCATGATTTTTGTGATTTATTGGCTACTTGGGATTTTCCAAATTCCTGTTGTGACCCTACTTTACTAATTCTGGTTCACTTAGATTCTCGATTTTTCTCTCAAAAATTTTTGGTTCCCTTTTCTGGTTTCCATGGTTCGAGAGGATGTGGTTTAGAACCCTCCCCACATTTTAGAAGTTTCGTCCTCAAAACTTGATATGCGTCCCTTACATAATGAATGAATTCCTTTATTTTCAACTTGTGATTTGCTCTAATAAAATCTTGTGGGGTACGCCCCCATCTTGGTTGTATCTCCTTTGGGAATGCATTGTGCCTACCCGTCCTTTGGGGCATCTTTCCTTTCCATGTCTTAGGATATCTATTGTTTTATCAATTATTTTCCCATTGCTCTTAATGGTGCGATTTGATATTCACACTTGAGGAGAAGATTCTGTTGTGATTCAGCCTCCCACTTCCCTTTCTTTGAGAGTTTCCTTGCTCATACGCTTTTTCTCTAGGCAAAATACCACTATGGTTACTATTTCCTTAGTTCTTTAGATAACGTACTTAATGGATTTCTCTTCTACTCAAATATCCATCAATTCCGTGAGACTGTTATGATTGGCTTGTCTTACCCATTTGTCCAAAGGTATTTTCTTAAGTTCAATTCTTACGTTGCTTAGGGGTATGACTCTTCCTCTTGGGGTTTTCATCCAAATGTTAATAAAAATCACAAGATTGAGAGTTCCAAAATGTCTGACCATCCTCATTTTTGGTTATTTCCCTTGGTTGTTGATAATCTTTAGCTCGACAGCCTTTCGAACTTTTTGCTATTAACCTCGTGGGTTTTGGCGTTACCCCCTTTTTGTCTTATATTGGTCCTTTAGTACAAGACTTCTTTATTATCATGTCGGTCCACCAAATACTTATATTTGACCTCATCATTCTTAAATCACCGACTATTCCTTACCGGAGTTATACTTTCTTGGGACTATTGGTCCTACATGTCCCTTCTAGTATGACTTATTCTAGACCGTTTTTGTATATTATGCTTCTGGTACATCCCCTCGATAACCGTTCCTTTACTTAGATGTCATGCTTTTCATGACCATTTGGGCTTTTATTTATATACTCTTTCTTCACTATCTTCCTTATTGGGCATTCTCGATTCCACTATCAAGTTTCCTAATCCCTTCTCAACTTACATTGTAGATCTCCATCTCTGGTAATTCACACCCTTTTTTGTACTGAATCCTCATATTTAGTGGCATTCTTACTTAAGGATTTTCGTTTCTTAGTCCATCCTTACTTGTTCGTGTCCACTTCACGTTTACTCTCCCCTCACTCTTCTTATTTGATCCCTTACAGTATACTTATTGGTTCTTGGGACTTATCTTAGAGAGTTCCTTTTGGTTGGTCCCATTCCCTACTCTCATCCTTGGAGACTTCCATCATTGGAACTATGCATTCCACCTTCTTGCCATTCATTTAAGTTTTCCTTCCTTCCTATCCTTACACCCTTTTATATTGGTGCATTCATCCATTTTTAATCCTCCACTGACTTTAAATTTCCATTTTGAACTTTATTTCCTATTCGAGAAATTTCCAATTATTGGGTCTTATTTAGTGTACTCCACACTATGCCCTATCGTCCAATCATCAACTCTATTAAGTAGGCGTGGACCAAAACCAGTATTGATGTCCATCGTTATTCCTTTAATCACCTCTTGACTGGAGTGCGTACTTTTCCAAGATTCCTCTTCCTCCAGGATCCGTCCACTCATTCCTTTATTAGGGGTATGCCATATGTCCCTACTTGTTAGGGCATCATTTGATGTTATCTTCCTACTTACCCGTTCCTTAGGTTTAACTTGTTCCTTGGACTCTCATGAGTATACTTCCCTTGTATTTGGTCATTTATCTCAACCTGCATTCCATTTGCAAATTTACCTTCTTATTCGAGTTTAATTGGATCAACCACTTCTCCGTTGGGGTATATACCTCTCGAGGACTCCCTTCCTTGGTAGGTTTCTTCTTCTCTCCCCAGGATTTCCTCCTTTCATACATCCTTATGGGGATTTGACCTTAGAGCATCTTTATGACATCCCTTAATGTCATCCTTCTGTTTGCCCATTCTTTGGGAATCTTGCGGACACATCCTTTATACCCTATCCTTATTCCTACTTGTACCACATTAGAAGTTTACTTCCTTAGGGAGGAGTTCAGATCCTTTTTATTCTAAGATTTCTTAACCTTCTTGTGAGAGGTTTACTTAATCCTTCTCATGACTTGAGTTTGAACGTCTTTGTCTTATCAATTAATATTAATCCTTTTTGGCCCTTTGATTATTTTTAGGATTTCCCTCATCTTTGTTTTTCCCAACATTTGACCTTCCCATTTAGTAGTACGTCTTTTCCTCTCCTATCATTCCAAACATTCTACCCATCTTGAGTCTAGTGATATCCTAGATAACTATCCTGAGTGTACCCTTGGTTCCCTCTCGACCTTTAGTCCTCATCCTTCTTTGACTTTCACCACCTTTCTACTAAGAATTTTCCTTTGCTCATGATATTTTTGGATTGTATCATGATTCAAGGGATAAAAGCATTTGAAACTTCGATATCTATTCATTATTGGAATGGAATACAATATGTTTGAGGTTGTGTCCCCTCTTAGAGGGAGATGGTTAAAATGAAAGGCCGAAAAGTACTTGCTACTATACTAGGGTCTTGACGAGTTTCCTCATGGGTAAGGTTGAAATTCCTAGTTGGAGTTGTGGTTCTTGGGGTGGCCTCCTGTCTTCCATCCCTTCGGACCATGGTAGTTGATGAGGTGGGGTTCTTAGGAGACATTGCCTTAGATCCTCTAGATGTGGGGCAGTTCCTCGCCACATGTCCTACTTTTCCACATTTATAGCATATTATTACATGGTTCCTCTCACGTTTAGGGTATTGGGAGATTTCCTTTTACTTGTATGCTTTTTCTTCCTTCCTTATCTTTCCTTCTTGTCCTTCATGCTAGAGGATGCGGTGTCCCCAGGTGTTGGTACCACATCCCTTAGTGGTTTTTGGCACTTTCTCGCATAGTGTCCCAATTATCCACATCTGTAACAGGTTATTTCCCCGTGTGGACCTTTATGGCTTCTCCTCCACTTCAGCCATTGGAGAGTTTTCCTTGGGGGCTACTTGAGGTTTTGTCCTTCACCGTTCTTGGGGGGTGCACTTCCTATAGGGCAGTCCCCCTTTCTTTGCAGAAAGTAAGGTTTCTCAAACACTTTGACATATTTCTTATCGAGCCTTATATGATTAGGGACTATTCCAAGTGTAATAGCTCGAGTCATCCTAAACTTCTTAGTTCTAAGGCTCAACTCCTCATTTGGGGTACGATTTCTCACGGGTCCCGTGGTGGCTGTGGCAGCACAGGTTCATTTGGCTGCTTTCCTTGGGGTAATATTCCTACAAGTTGGGTAGTATTTGTTTAGTTTTAGATTATATAGTCTTGATAATAAATTTGAGGAAACTTTGCTCTGATTCCACTAAAGTTGTTACACTCCGACCCGGTTTGGTCAGAACCTCATGAGCAACTCGCCACTCCCTTTGGTCTAGGAAGAGTCACCACTTCCCAAAACTGTGAGGAGTTAGGCATACCTTCTGTCATTGTTCCCTAGAATAACATTATACAAAACTAATAGCTTAATAATAGAATACCTAGATTTAGAGGCTTGGCAGTGGGATTCTTTAAAAGGTCATTCTTCTTTCTGTGAAAAAGTTTTAAAGGGGGGAGGGGGTGAGTTCTACAACTCAGTGAGCGGGTGTTAGGTTGAATTTTTGAAACAAAGTTTATAATATCTTTCTTAATCATAGGTTTTGTGGTTTTTCTTCTTAGAAAAACATCTTAATGCTTGCCCTTACTCGGGATTGGTTTGGCATACAACCACACAAGCCCTTTACCAGAAAGGGTTCATACGTTCGTAGAGTAGTTCGCCTACTCCACTTGTGGACCGTAGCATCTTTACCATCTACCTTTATAGAAGTTCGTGACTTCTACCCTCAGTCTGAGTGGACATCAATTGTCCGACCCTCAGACCCGAAAATACTCTATGTCCACTGGGGGACGAGACCTCTCCCCCTCCGACCTCGTTCTTAATGCGCACAAAGCTACTCCGAGCTTCGAGACTCTTTGGATGACCAAACTTCCCTTATGCATCCGATCTCGTCCAGCAGCCCTTAGAACCCATACTATCCATGTTGGGCACCTCGATGGTTTCGTATCTCAACATGCACAAACAAAAGTCTTTTGAACTTAGGCCTTAATCTTTGGTGCCACAGGCACAATGAATTCGACGCTTCGACTGCAACTTAGGTAACTACTAGCCCAACAAGTTCGTCCACTCAGCTTCGGCTTAGTAACTGCTAGCCAATCGAGTATTGCAATCCAGCTTCGGTTGGGTGGCTACATCACACAACTTAATCATTTTTTTTATAAATTTTCATAATGTGTAAGGATCAAAATTTTATCTATGAGTTTGAGCACGTTCCCATTGGCCATGGGCTCACTTCATGAGTTTTTCCAAAACTGGACATTGGGCCGTATTATTTTCAAAACCGAGGCCTCAGGCCTACTAGAGCAATTCTAGCTCTCATAAAAAATGTCTTCCAAAATGTTTAAGCAGGTTCACGTAGTCAAGGGAGACCATTCTTGAAAAATGGTTTTCAAAGCAAAAAAGGTTCTCATCACCCCAACTGGGTATGACGTTAAAAATCCTACTCACCGAGTACTATGATGTGTTTGTCACAGCTGGATTCTGATCGCAAATGTGCTACTCTACACAAGTACCCGTACAACCAGTTCCTACATGGTTCGAGTATTCTCATAAGTAAGGTTTGGCATAAAAGAACTTTTACATCCGTATATTTGCATATAAGTCCTTAATTTATGCCTTATTGCAATTATGTTCCTAAAGTTCATAATTTTGACTTTAGGTCCCTAATACTCAACTTTTTTTAATTAAGTCCCTAAGGTTTCTAATATCCCTATTATCCTTAATTTTTTCACAATCAATAATTAGTCCCTATTTTTCCACAAAAATTACCAATTGACCCACAATTTCATCCAAATTACCAATTGGCCCTCAATTGGGAGTTAATTTCATAAAAGTCTCACAATTTTCCTTTAATTCTAATTCTACCCTCAATTTTCCAAAAATCCCCAATTCACACAATTTTCCAAAAATTGCATTTTAAACCCTGAATCCATGTTTCATTAAATTGACCACATAAGCTAGGGTAATTGTCCCCTATCATGATCTTAATCATCTTCTCTATGTTTCTCTCGTCATTTTAAACTTTAGCATGCCAAAAACTACTTAAAAATTAGCTTGAATGAAGCTTCACTGAAAAATTGGTCTACAAATAGAAAGTTTTGATTTCTTACCAATGAGGATCCAGTGATCAGAGCTCTTGCTTCATTTGAGTTGCTCTCTTCCTTGGGATCCTTCATGGATCAAATTGCGCCTCAATTGGTGGCCTGAGTAGTGCGAATTTTGTATTTCAATTTTCAGCAAAAATTGACTCTGAATAGTAAATTTCGACGATGAGCGGCGGAGAGGACTTACCAACAGAGCTGAGGGAAAGTCAAGGCACTTCTAGGGGTGATTTAGGGAGCTTGGTTTGGCCGGAATTGGCTTGAGGTTGGCTTGAATTGAGCTCAACCAATTTGGGTTGTAGACCGTCGAGTAGCGACAGTACTATTCGAGCTCGCTGATGCTTCTCTAGCGATACTTGAGCTGAACGGAGTTTGCAGTCGTGTAGTTAACTTCCTTGGGATTCTAGGGAACTAGAATTCACCTTCAGAGGTGGAGAAAAGTGCTTAAGTTGGAGCTTTGGTTCGAGCTTCGACGAGAAATTGAGCAATTCTTCTTCTTCAGGCGTTTGAGGGATGAGGAAGATGAATGGGAAGGAGCTCTTTATATAGGGAGATCGGGGACTAACAAGTCTATCTGTTCATCAATCGCTTTGCATCAATCTCACTCATTTATGGCTATAACGGAAGTATTTTCAGGTTGCTAGAATTCTGGCGACCAGCTTGTCGGCCTTATTTGCTGAGGCCAAAGGTAGAAGACGACACTGTGTTGCGCATGCGAGGTTTGCACGTGTGAAGTTGCCACGTGGCACTCCGTAATTGGCTGGACGGATTCCTACTCAACAACCTAGTCAGCCTTTGGCCCGTTGACTGAACACTGGCGGCCTCCCATTGGTTGTTCGTTCTAATGTGGTTGCTGATCGTGTTTGATCATCCGTTAACCATGACACGTGGTGACCTCTAATTGGCTCATTTAAATGCATCAGATTTTCGACCTGACGCATAGTGCCATTGTCACTTGTCAGCCTCTGATCAGCTGAGGTTATCCGACATGACACTGTCATGTGTCGACCTATGATTGGTCGATCGTTTCTCCAACATCTTTATCGAATGCTGATGTGGCATCCTTGCCACGTGTCAGCTCCTCATTGGTCAGCCTTGTTGACAAGGCTTCTTTGATGTTGACCGTTGACTAGGGATACGTGTCGCTCTCATATTGGCCAGTATTCACTGACGTGGATTCTCCTCTTTTGACCGTTGACCAAGGACACACGTCTCGTTCTAATTGGCCAACACTTCAAGGCGCTGACTGAGCGGCTGACTCGGTGTGCTTTGCCACGTGTCACGTGCTGATTGGTCACACCTGCTAACTAAGCGCTAACCTGGTATCAGTCCATTAATTGGTCAGGTACGATCAGGTTCAATGACCCAAAAACAAAAATCAGTCGATTCAGGCCTGATTTGACCGGCTTCAATTTCTAATTTAAAATTTTTAATGCACATAAAAAAATAATATTTGAACCGATTCTTCACAGTTTAATATGGTTCAGGTTCGCCCTAAACCAGACTGATTTTCACATTCAATCCACTTTATGGTTATTTTTCATGATTTTGGATATTTCTTGGCCACTTGTGATTTTCTAAATTCTTATTTTGATTTTTTTTACCATTTCCGGTTCATTTATACACTCGTTTTTCTCTAAAAAATTTCTGACTCCCTATTCGGATTCCTTAATCCGAGAGGACGAGATTTATAAATTAAGTCAATTATTTTCTTAACCCACCATTATATATATTTGTTCAACTTTCATTATAAAATAATTTCTAAAGTAATAATTAGCATACTAAAACCTATTATAAATAAGATGAGATAATATAATCAAATCAAAGTGCTTCTGTCCTAAGTCCTAGGAAGAGTGATGATACATGAAGAACGTGAAAAAGAGAATACTTAAATAAAAATAGACATGGTTCATGTATATGACATGTTATAGTTTAATAATTTATATGGGATTTAACCTAAAATTTATTTTTTAAATTATTTATTATTTCACTTAACTCTCCTTTAATAGATGAAAGAAGTGGGATAAAAAAAAACCAAACCTACCCTCTATTATATTAGATAGACTCTATCTACTTACCTTTTTATTATCTTACCTTATTATTTACCTAAAATAATATCTAAGATTATTAATAAAATTAAATTTAATTATTTAAAAATGAACTTGGCCTAGTATTTTACAACTAGTTTTTTATATTTTGTAAATAATGCTATTTTTTTTATAGAAGTAATGTATTCTAGTATTTTGAAACTAAAACAACTACTTGATATCTATTATGTTGTATCAAGAAAAAAAATAAAAATTAGTCTTTCTAAATTAGCTATATATTTTGGGGGTATTGCATAAACACCTGTATTAGCTCTATGGTAAATGCTTTAGTTAGGAATGTCTAACTTTTTTTGGAGGCTAGAAAAGAAAAAAAAAACCTTACATTTTCAAAATTGAGGATTCAAATAAAACTCATATGCATGCCATTATTTTTAAGAGAGGCAAAGAAATGCTTATTAAATTAATATTAACAAAATAGTACACTGGTGAGGGATATATAGTCCATAATAGCCAAATTTGATTGAGTTGGGAAGATTAAAGGGCGTGTGCCATTAAAAGATCCATTTCTTATTCAATAAAAAGCGTATCTAAGTGTGCAAAAGAGTTTTATTTCTTATGGGCAATAATAATTAAGAATAGCTATTACCGAAATTTTGTGTTTAATGCTAAATAGGGTTCTGAAAAGGATGTATAGAAGTATTCAAATCTTGGAATATGGTGGCACTTAAAACATGGTATAGAAGTAATCAAATTTTGGGAATGATGTGGGAGATATGAGCGAGTCCAAATTTGGGAAAACTAAGACTAACGACTTTCTTAATTACAAGGAGAGCAACTATTACCCTACCCAAAATGAAGAATTGAGGTACTTGTATTAGTTCTTTAATCAATCCAAAGTACTAGTACGTGGATAGAAGATACTTTATCTATTCATGTGGACGCAATGCAAATATATGATAGGATTATATAACCTTTCACTAGGATAAGAGATTTCTCAGTATAGTAAGCATCTGCTTTTATTTTAGATAAGATTCGGGACATCATCACGATATCTCACTTACTCATTGTATGTTCCATCAAATGTTAGAAATTTTGTATTAATGGATTTGCTGGAATACTATTGCCACTAAAGTTAATATTATAGTTAAATAATCTAATTTAAGCAGTGTACTTTCTGTAACGATTTGAAAATAATTAAACATACATTGACAGACCATTATTGTGAGGCATTATAGTGAGATTGTTATAGTATTTATATACATTGGTATTCTGCTAATAATATCCCTTACCGTTATAATCCTTCCTTCCCGATACAAATAATTGTTTAGAGAAACGTATAATTTTTTAGTATTCATATGTTGAACGATAATAAAGAATATGAACATATGCAACTTGCAGGGTAAAAGGCCAATTTTGAGTAGGGTAAATAAAAATATTACATCAATTAGCAATTTAATATGACATGGTTACACAGATCAATGCCCACTAAAGATATCCCATCCCACCAACTAAGATACTATAAAAAGATGTTGCAAATCAAGCTAATGCGAAGTGAAGATTAGCAGTGATAGAGGGTTCCATCACCTTTCAAGCAAATACGGGATGGTTTAAAAAGTTTTCATAGGAAGTTGGGGACAAGACATAGTTCTTGGTTTGGATTTGACTATTCCATTAGAATATTACTTAAAATCAATTCAAAAGTGGTTCTAACGACCTTGGATTTGTACCGAATTATTATTTATGGACAATATATTTCTATTGAAAGTTTTTTCAAGATAAAAGTAAACAAATTCAAATGATCCAAGGACATTGTATCATATATCAACGATATGCTTACTATTAAACATGGTTTGTTAGATCAATTTTTTATGGTTGATCAAGTTAGCCATTTAAATTAGAATAATGTTACGAAGTAGGATACTTCATAATTATCTATGAATCAATCAATTATTAAGTGATTGCACGAAGGATTGAGAAAATTACTTGTATTATAAGATGAAAAGTTTCACCACCACTTTGTTGCACTAAAAAATAAATAAAGTAGACATAGATAATATATATAAATATTGTTGTAGTTCTTAATTCTCTATTTTTATAATCTCATAGTATTAATGAAACCTTTAAATAAATAGATACAATGATATTATATGAATAAAATCTAATAATATCAAAATAGAATATAAGTAAAATCTAATAGTATCTAAATAGGCTCATATTTTTTATTAATTTCCGTTGGGGCTTGTGTCTCTTCATTTGTAGTGTCTTTTAGCTTTAACTTAATTTATTATTTATTACTCCCTGCAAACTCTAGTGTGTCTTGGTAATACTCATGAGAGCTTGTATCTCTTAATTTGTTTAAACTCATATCTTATGATCTCTTGTTAATTCGGACTTATGTTTCTTTAGCTTGTGGTGTCTTTTAATTTTAATTTAATTTATTGTCTATTAGAAACAAAACTTGAACTTGAATATAAATAAAATAATTGAATAATTAATACATGATGCATTAATTAATATGTCCGCCGAGAAAAAAAAGATAAAGAAATACATTTAAGGTAGAACGAGCCAAATCTCAAAAATACCTTAAGATATATGGATAAATAATATATATAGGGATAAACCATTTTTGTGAAAGTTTGAAAAAAAAAAAGAATTGAGTTGAATTTTATTATAGATATCATAATTATAATTTAGATACTAAATATAAGAAATATTTTAAATAAGAAAGATATATGTTAGAATTAGAAGTACTCTATTTATATAAAAAAAAAAGGTAAAATAAAACAATTGCATCAATATTTGACTGAATTTATGTAAAATTTAATAATTATGTTTAAAAAATAAGAGTATTTACACTATTTAAAGAAAAAATGGAGATATACTCAAAATGTTGAAAGAAAAAGATTGAAATAAATTGAAATTTTCACAAAAATCACAATTTCGTTTCTTGATATTACAACTAAAACAATAAAATGAGAAAGATATTGGGTAGAAAAATGATATACATAAAGAAGACGAACGAATTTGGGGCTAGGTGACGGCATCCGACCCTCGTAGGATTGTATTTTAGGAGTTTTACTCAATAAGGTTATGATACCATATAGAACAAATTAAGGGGAGATAGACAATATATGTAAATATTGTTGTAGTACTTGATTTTCTATTTGTACAATCTCATGGGTTTATATAAGCCTAATGAAGCATTTACATAAATAGATACAATACATTATATGAATAAAATTTAATAATATCTAAATAGAATAAGAGGGAAATCTTGTATCTAAATAGGCTCATATCTCTTGGTAATACTCATTGAGGTTTGTGTGTCTTGACTTGTGATATCTCTTGGTAATGCCCATTGGGGTTTGTGTCTCTTGACTTGTGTGGACTCATATATTGTGATATTTTAGTAATACCTGTTGGAGCTTGTGTATCTTAACTTGTAGTATTTTTTTTTTTTTTGCTTCAACGTAATTTATTGGCTATTATACACAAAAATTACACAGAGCTCAAATCATAGCTAGCTTTTGAACTAAGTATGAGATTAGAACAAGTGTGTACCATGGTCACACATATCACAACACTCCATAGGCACACAAGCTAGAAAATGCATCTATTCAGTGAACCTTACATGCACAATGGGCTAAGTTAAGATTAATCACCACACGTACATGGGCTAGCCCCAATACCAATTGAAGGTACGAAAATCAAGTATCTAAGTGACTGAAATCACATACATGGATCACAATATAATCAAGTATTCAAGTGATAGAAATCACATACACGGACTAGAATCTATGTACAAGATCTTGCATATGAGCAAAATATTTCAGTTCGGAAGAATAAAATTTTCACACGTAAGTTAGCTCCAACTCGAGGTTCAATTGTCTGATCACCCAAGTGAACAAATCTCACTTCCAACAATATGGGCCAAGTCCAAAATACCCATAGGAGGATCCAACTAAGTACATGACACAAATGGATGACCGATCTGGTTACCAATCGATGGAGCTCTGATGGGCTCACCTACGACCTCTACACACAATTAATGATGAAGAACCGAGTCCAACGAGCCAAAATACTATGGGGTGCAAGGAGAGAAACCCACACATGATAGCCACTTTGGAAATCCACCCATTCGGATCACTCAAGGTGGAACAAGGAAGTTCCCAAAAGTGGAACATGGAATATATCAACATTATATTAAGGGATAATACTTCACCATTCGTGAGGGCACAATATATAAGTTTCCATAAAATGGAGATATCCAATATTTTTCTTACTATTATAGAGTTGGTATTACGTCCCGATTCGGTTTGGTCGGGACCCCGTGAGTAACTCGTCACTCTCCTTAACTTCAAGTAGTCACTATTCCCCAAATCATGAAAAATCAAGTGTATTGTCTGACATCATTCCCTAAAATAATATTATACAAAACTAATAGTGTTAATAGTACCTGAGTCTAGAGACTTGATGGTTGAAGTTCTTGGATGATCGTCTCATTCTTGAAAAAAATGTTAAAGGAAGAGGTAAAATTTTCAACTCAGTGAGCAGAAAATCTTAAAGATAAATTTGTTTGGGCTTCTCATTAATTCATATTGCTTCATCATTTTCCCATTCTCTTAGTGTGTTGTTCATGGAATTGGGTTGGCATACAATCACACACCATTTTTATCACAAAAAGGGATAACACGTTCGTAGCACAGTCCCCGATTGTTTCACTTGTGTACTGAAGCGCCTTTACTGTCCACCCTAATAGAAGTCTTGTGACTTCTACCCTGAATTTGAGTGGACATCAGTTCTCCAACCCTTAGACCCGAGCCATACTTTGTGTCCGCAATGTGAGATGAGACCTCTTCCCCCTTCGACCTCATTCTCAGTGTGTGTGAAGCTTCGAGAGCTTCTTGACATGTTGAACGATGAACCACCCTTATACTCCATGGGTCATCCAACATCTCTTAGAACCACCACTACCCCACACCGAGCATCTCGATGGTTCCGCATCTTATGCATGCACAATCAATAGTTTTCATTACTTATAGTCGTCATCTTTGGTGTTACTGGCCCAACAGTCCCGACAACCCAGCTTGGCTTTGTAACTACTAGTCTAACAAGTTCGATGACCCGGCTTCGGTTGAGCATCTATAAATCCAATGAGTTCGTTAGTTCTGCTCAACGTGCTTGCACACGTGTCGTGCATTGATTGGTCATGCCCGCTGTCTTGGCGCTAACCTGGCAATGGTCCATTGACCAGTTAGACCATTTACCGTTCTGGTTCAACCAGGTCCGGTGACCCGAGATAGTAAATTGGTCAGTTTATGCTCGATTCAACCAGTTTTCCAAAAATTAAAAATGTCAAAATTTATCTAAATCATTTTATATCTGATGGTGGTTCAATTTTCCAATTTGATAATTTTAAACCACCTAGAAAAATGAATCTTTGATACAGTTATTCACGGTTCAATTCGGTTCGGGTCAGGTTCACCCTTAACCAGTGTGGTTTTCACATCCAATCCACTTCATGTTTCTCCTTCTTGATTTTTGTGATTTATTTGCTACTTGCAATGGTTCAAATTATCATTTTAAATTCATATTTACCATTTCCGATCCACATGGATACTCGATTTTCTTTCAAATTTTGGGGGTTTCCCCATTTTATTTCTTTATTTTGATGGAACGAGGTTTACAACTCTCCCCACCTTTTAGGAGTTTTATCATCAAAACTCTTACATGTTGAATAGTTGAGGGTAGCTATCCTCATGACAGACTTTGACTCTCATGTCTCCTCTTCTACTTGGTCATTTTGCCAAAGGATCTTCACCATGGAAATTCACTTGTTCCTTAGGTTTTTCTCTCATATATCGAGGATTTGTATCGGCTCCACCTCGTAGACCAAGTCTTCATCTAGCTCAAGTGGTGGTTGAGCTAGTACATGACAGGGGTCGGGCTCATATTTTTGGAGTACCGACTCGTGGAACACGTCGTGTGTTCTTTATAGATCTGGAGGTATCTCCAGCTTGTATGACATCGGTCCAACCCTCTAAATTATGGCGTATAAGCCAATATACCTTGGTTTCAACTTTCCTCAATGTTGAAACCTAAGTATCCCTCTTTGCGACGATACCTTGAGGAAATCTCAAACAGTGGGCCCTAGGCTAGTTGGCACGAGTAGGAGCTCGTAACCAAACATGATTTTATGCCATGAAAACTTAAATGAATGAATTGTTTGGTCATGGTACCAAAACAGGACCGACATACTTGATGAACTGGCGGCAGTGCGACATGACAGGTCTACGGACTAGTCGAGACAAATAGCTACAAGTCGAGTTGAGGGTTGGGGTCGTTAGACTAGTGGCACCACAAATTATATAGCTTATGTTAAAAATTATTGATTTATGCATGCACTTTGTTATGGGACCTTCAAGATGCCCATGAGGGGTAGTGATGCGTCCTAGAGCTCTGGACAACCTGGTGGAGATAAGGGCAGTTAGTCGTACAAGCAGTCTTGAGAAGCTCGAAGTAGCTTCATGCGCATGAGATCAGGGTGGGGACGAGATGAGGTCTCTGTCCTCGTACGGATATGGAGTTTTGTTACAGGATTGAGGGTCAAATGTCGCATACATCTACTCATTCTCAAGGTAGAAGTGGACGTGCTTCTATCTAAGTGGTCGGTAAAGTTGCTCTGACGCCATAAGTGAGTACAGTGGACGAACTGGCCTGCGAATGTGTGTTACCTTCATGATAAAGGGCGTGTGTTGGTTGATAAACACACTGTTGTGATGAGAAATGGTTATAAAAACTGAGATTTGATAATGAGATATTTTAAAGGAAAATAAGGAGTCTAGCACACTCCAATTCAAGCTATTCTTTTTTAAAATCAAGTCTTAAACCCCATTCACTGAGTTGTCGAACTCACCCCCTCCCTTATACCCCTTTCAGGTAACTAAGGGAAAACCTACCCAATAACTTCCAGTTAACTACACTTGCAAGACAGGTATGGAAAGTTTAAATTTCATGCAGTTTTGATTAATATTATTCAAGAAAGGTACAAGTTTAAAGAACGTCTTGGTTTAAAAGAAGGGGAAAACCTTAATAAACCAGAAGAGTGACGGATTGATCACGGGGATCTGACCAAACCGGGTCGGGGCGTGACATTAGGTCTTAACCATGTTTTGAATATCTAACCCAATTTTCTCATGTAACTTCAATAGTGGGTTATAAGTTTATTTCTTTATTTCCAAAAATATTACACATGCTTTACACTTTTTCAATATCTTTTAAAATATTAAGAAAGACTTGTAAAAAGTCACAGTCAGTCCAATAGAACTTGTTGTCTATAAACTCACTCACAGTTTTATCCAAGACTTGTTTATCTCGATGATTTTTTCAAGTGTCTCGGATCAAGGAATACACTTGTACCACTTGCAGCAAATACACTATAAAAATCACAAATATGGTGTAGGTCAGATTTGGTTCTATATGGTAATTTATAGTATTGTCCCATAACTTCTCAAAATTACAGTTTTGCCCTTCGGGTCAAGTTTGCTCGATTTGTACATCGACCGCCCGTTTATATATAACCCAATTTCTACATCTTTCTCAATCTATATTTTTCCCCAATTATTTGTCGATATTCACCCTAAGACCCTAATACCCTTTCAAGTCCTTCATTGGACTCTTAACTTCTTACTTTTACACTTCAGTACTTGAACATTTCAAAATTACAACATGGTATCTATACTTTTCCACTTATACATATTTGAAACCCTAATTTTTTGCATTTTTATTTTAGATCCCCTAACCTTCCCTGAGTTGAGTTGGGTCCTCAACTTCTTATAAATTCTCTTTTTGGCCTCAAACTTTTCAAAAACTACCATTTGGCCATTAAACTTTTCTAAAAGTTTACTTAGGTCTCTAGCCTCTTTTAAGCTACCATTTCAGTTACCTATATTTTCTCCAACTTTATTTAAGATCCTACACTTATACTAAGCCTCATTTGGGTCCCTATTTTCTTGAAATCAGAGTTTGGCACTCAAACTTTTTAAATTTTACATTTCAATCTCCAAACTTTATTCTCTTTTAAAACACCTCTACAATCCTTCCAAAAATTATTTCTAGGTCCCTCATCTTATTCCCCAGGTCCTCATGGCCACTTTTCAGCCAGCCTCAGCCTAAACAACGCCATTATGGCCATGATCAGGTCTTCACCGAAAAACTAACACAAATAGAAAATAAGTCAAGAACTCACTAGAGAGAGCAAGTCGTTCATTAGCGTGGGTGGGGTTTGAAAGCTCACTCACTTACGTGATCGTGGCCTCTTAAATTACTCTAAGTGGTGGTTTGAATTGCCTAAAAATGTGATTTATAGTCGATGTTTAAAATAATGTAGTCATCGGAGATTTTAAGAATTTTTACGGCCGCGAGGCTTACCTACAGCTCGAGCGATCGATGGTGTTGGCTAGAGGGGGCCAAGAAGAGTCTCTATAATTATTTTGGGTCATGATTGGCCGTCGAGGTAGGCTCAAGAAGACTCTACTCTATGTTTGGCCAAAGGAGTGAGGTTACTATTTGATCACGTCAACGTTAGTAGAGGGCATGTGAGCATCGGGAGAGGTGCAGTTAGAAAGATGACTTCCACGTAGTTCTAAGACCAATAGAATGACCAAGTTTGATGGCCAAAATTCAGAGATATCACATTTGGTAGAGATCACCAGAAAATTGAGTATCCTAACTTCTAAAGATAATTTCGGTCACAGGCCTGCAAGAGAGCAGTTGAGTCTTATATGGACAAGTTCGGGAACCAGCAGTATATCAGTACATATGCATAGTTGGTCGAATTGGACCCCGTAGGCCCCACTTTTCATTTAATCTCTCTCAAGGCAGGATGCTAGAAATCATATTGAGATCGAGTCACTATGCAAGTTTCTAGGTTGGGTTTCGAGTTTAAGTCAGATAAAGGAGACGATCACACGCATGTGCGTGTGTCCGATGCAACACGTTGTCTTGTTTATATTGTAGAGAACCGATTCCAAGCTAATAAATCGATTGGTTCGGCCGATTTTAATAAATTTTTGGTTGATTTGCCCCAATCGACTATTTGTTGACAAAATTCTAAAAACTATTTATTTATTTCCCTATAAATTTGACTAAAAAATAATCATTTTTCGATTTATTTAGTCCATTATAAAAATAAGGGTTATCACTTTTAGTCGGTTCGATCAATTTTAATATAATTAAATCGTTTGCAAATGTGAGATTTAGCACGGGTGATATCCAATATAGTTGAGCTTCATTGCTCGAGAGAGGAGTAGAGATAATAACTTCATCACTAGCACAAATAAATTTTGAGATAACAACTCCTTGAACAAGCAATGCATTATCGGAAATAGCGCAACATTAGACGAAAGTTACTTGTGACTTTCCCTCTAGTTTAGGCAAGATGTCCCCATACGATTTGCAACATCTAAAAATGCCTTTATAAGCAATATTTCAAGAAATTGAACTAAAGTCTGAGATGATCTCACTTCCTCTTTCTAGAGCACCAGATATTATGGTGGTGTTTACTTATCTTATGAGCTTTCCAAATTGAAAGAATCTTCTAATGACCTTAGTGAAATGATGGTGCATGAGTTCTCAAGATTTCTTAAAGAAATGAACATTCTATTGCGGCCAGGACTGTTAATGATGAGACCTTAGAACTTCGTGGAAGTAAAATAATGACCTTTAATTGAAAATAAATCTTCCCCGATCTCCTCATCCTCAACTGGTTTAATGAGATAGTTTACTCTTCCATAGTGCGTTAATGATGGGAGTTGCAAGTCAGAATCTCTTTGGTCAAGGTGCTCGTGCTCCTTGACCAAATAATTTTCAAAATAAATATTTTATTTGAGTGTACGTTATTGAGGTAAATGTTGAAATACAACCAATTATTATTAGCATATTTAATATAATATTAATTGTTTAAAATTAAATTATAATATTTAAAATTTTTAATTTTATTATAAATAAGAATACTTCTAATGTAATTTATTTAATTACTTATTAATACAATTATGTCGTCATGTTATAAAAATCTTTATATTATTTATATCTTGTTATAAAATCCGGTTCCCCATTTGTTAACTTTCCACACTCCATTCTAAATTAATCAAAATATAATGAAAGCTCCCATGGCATGATTGAAAAATGAAATTAATTACACCCATCCAAACACAACACAACACAGAAATATTATTCTAGTTTCTAAAGTATAGCATAGAATCAAGGCATCTTACTGTCAAAGTTATAAAGTTTTTTTTGGAGGAATTCGAAGGTCTGAAGTTACTACTACTAGTACATTCATGTTTTACCCAAAGTTCTGGTAAGGTAGCAAGGCAACACCCGAACTTCCACATTGGTTATCATCGGTTTCATGATGCCCTAAAACTTCTAGTCTAGAAATGAACCATCGGACTTATAAGAATATTCCTCCTCCACCAGAGAACTGATGCAGACTCTAATTCATTTTTCATGGTGACAGATAACTGGGCACGTAGTTATCGAACTTTTAAGGCTTGCAATGGCACCTGTTCGTTGTTTCATGGGAGTCTAACTGAAGCTAAAGAAGTGGGTAACCTAGGACTGCTATTTGCCAAGAAAAGAGCTGCTGCTGCTTCCCATTAAACCATGCAACTCGAAAAATCTCAAACTTGGTCAGCTCTCTGCTAAGCACCACGAGGAATTTTTCTTACGCACGTGCCGTGACATTGATTTGTTCGTGATAGAATATAATGAAGTACCAGTTTGATTGGAGGAGGAGAAAGTATGTTCCACTTCTTTCATCGTTTTATGGAGCTGGGCAACTTTGGAGTATCAAAGTTTATATCTTTTCGCAGTGGGAAATTGCAACATACTCCACATATACAATGAATCTCTCTTTCGGCGGATTCTGCAGTCACTGGAATTCTCTATCTTATTCGAATCCGAGAAAACAAAATCCAATATCACAGAATTTCTTTATTTATAATTAATAATTTAAGTGAATATTAACTTAATATATTATCAATCAACAATAATATTTTATAGACAATTGCACCTATCTTCCTCAAATTGTAGAAATAATCGTGTGTTTGGACGAATTCCACCTTTGACTTATTGATCAAGACTCATAATCATTACTTGACTACTATGGAAGTTTAATGTGATCCTTCACAATGACCGTGAGTCACCGACCCTATATTATATGATTTATCATAAAAATTTTAAATTGACATTTTTAGAAAATTAAATTTGAATTTACTTTAATTTTTTTATTTTTACATAGCAAACTATTTATACAAAAAAGAAGAGAAAAATTGATGTCCAATAGAAACTTCTTAAAAATCAAACGGCTGCTATGGTTCAGTCTCTACGATCCTATGGAGATAGTGTGATGTGGAAGAGATGAGCCTAAGCTTAGTTATTCGCAACTCGCAAGTAAGAAGCGTGCCTCACGTGCCCACAAGACTTACTCCATTCCAACTAATTGACAGGTGATGTAAAAAAAAATCAATTGACAGGTCGGAGTGGGATATCCTGTCCCATCATACGTTGGACTACATGACACGTGTCGAGTGAACAACGAGAACTGATCTAAATGAATTTCTTCATCCATTTTTATCACCTTATTTCCCTTTTAGAGTTTTTTTTAATTTCAAATTATGATTTAGTTCATGACCATATTAGTTAGTAAAGCAGGTAGGTCAACCATCACCAAGCTATATTCATAGTTACACTTATTTGGGATAAGTCATTGATAAGGTTAAAACCGGTAGGAGACCCAATGCAACATTTTTTAGTTTATAATATTAATGGTGGTTTTTAGATTGTACAATATATAATTTTTTAAATTAAAAGATAATAAAATGTAAATTATTTAGTTTATACATCAAATATATTTTATGACATTATCTATGGTAAAGTGAAATAATTATTTTAGGTAAAAATGAAATAATTTTTTATTGTAAATACTTAAACGAAAAATAGTTGAATGGAACAACCTATTATTCTATAGATATAATTTTTTACATAATTGAAATATTATTTACCATAAATAAGCTAGACTATATAAATAAATGGTTATGATAAACATATAAGGGATATATCTTGTGGCAATAGTAAAAACGTGGATACTAAAGCATAACATATATAATTGGGAAATGAAATAATTGAATTTCGAAAAAATGGGAGGAACTAACTAAATATTACTAGAATTAATAACAAAAAGTATATTGTGAATACTACTTGTAAGTTAAATGGCAAATATTAAAAGCAAAAGTAGTTTTAATATATTGAAAATTGTCTTTCACTTTAGTAGAATTAGGCTTTTGTATTAATTACATTTGTTAACTAAATAAATAATATCGAGATAGGTTAAAGAGATTGAAAATATCTCAATTAATATTTATGTGAATTATTAAGATTATTGTCATTAAATACTGATAAGTGATATTTAATGATTATAATAGTGGTAATAACACGATAATTATCCTTATGGGTAGTTTGAATAATAACCAAAATATATTTAGTTTGAGTAATAGTGATACCAAGAAAATAATATAAGACTTTCATGTCCTAGAATTTGGGTAGCACACTCCATCTTTGATAGAGAATTCTTTTGTAGAGTAGAATTGACTATAAATAGAGTAATATTATGACTACTCCTAAGAATAATATCATCAACTTAAACCATAAATATATAATAGTGGAATCATACTCATAAATGAATAAAAAGTATCAAGCATAAAGAAACTAAAGCCAAGTTACCTAAGAAAAGAGCTAAGTCGAAAAAATCATGCAAAAGTAGCTTGCTTGAGATAGTAGAAAGAGTGTTGTAAGGGGCAAACGTGATTCATGATTAATAAAGCTCCAAACGGTTGAAACATATAAACTTTCTCATCTAAGTAATCATAAAAGAAGACGTTGTTGACATTTAATTGTGTTAGGGATTAGCCACGAGAGATAGAAACAGATAATAGATAATAGATAATATATGACTAATAGTTACTTGACAACAAGACTAAAAGTGACATCATAATCCAATATTTTTTTTATTGAGAAAAACCTTTGGCCACTAGTTGCTTTTTATACCATTCCACTCAGCCATCAAACTACTATTTGATCTTATATACTCACTTACATCTAATGATTTCGCGACTTGTAAGGGTAGAGACAAGATCCTAAGTATTGTTCCTGATGAGGGTTGAATATTCATCCGTTCATGGTTGTCCACCAATAATTATGATGATTGGCTTGAAGAAATGTTTGTAGGGTCTAAAGTGTAGAGACAATAAATGCAAATGGATTAACAGAAATAGTAACCCTTGGACATGGAAGTGTATCGTCTTGTGACCGTGTGGTCATGCGAGGTTAAGGAACAGTAGGGGTTAGTAGCTAGATGGGTACAAGAGATTCATTCGTAACATCTGGAGAGGTTAAAGACTCATGTCCTACAAAAAGAGAATAATTCTCCTAACAAGTTGTTAGATGAGACGAATCCGTAATCGATAAGGGAGAGAAAGAAGAAGGCAAAGAGGTGTAGTGGTAGCATAGGTTTTGTAAGGAAACACACACTAATTGAAAATAATTATGGAACTGATAAATATATGACTAGTGGGGAGATGAAAACACTAATGGTCATAATACTTAGAAAGATAACTAAGAATAATACGTGTCTAATATCAATACTGTAATTTATGTGATTAATAGTGTGGTAGATATGGATAACAAAAATAACAAAATACTTGAAGCATCTTGTAATTCAACGTTTTTTTATAAAGTATGTGGTATGATGTTTTGAATTTAAGAGAGCATGTGTAAAGACGATTGATTTAAAAAATGCTAGTCTCAAAAGTAATCTCCCAAAACTTTTGAGAATAACCAGAATGAGTGAGGAGAGTATATAACATATCAACAATATGATGATATTTCATTTATCTCATTCTTTTTGATGTGGTGCGTGAGGACAAGAAATGCAAGGAAGAATTTCATTGTTTTTTTTAATTTAGTATGAAAGAAAGAGGATAGGAATTCTCGTGCACCATCAGATTGAAGACTTTTAAATTTGTAATCAAATATATTTTCAACTTGGAGCCAAAGTGTACAATGTCATACCATGTTTTTAGTAATCAGAAATTTCGGTCGAAATTTTTTTGGAATTGTATTATAAGTTTAAATTTTAATTAACATAATTGGAATAAATTTGATTAAAATAAAATAAAAAGTATTGTTTTGACCGAAATAAATAACTCGATGGAATGGATAGGATAAATAATTAGTAAATTCTTTTAGGTGAAAATAATGAGATAATTATGTGAATTTAGTTTAGTACGAAATATATTAGTCCTAATCTCCTACCATAAATACCTATAAATTAATAACTATATTCAATTATTGGAATTAATACCCATAAATTAATACCTACATTCAATTATTGAAATTAATACCCATCAATTTTCCCAATTTAATGAGAATAACAGGCAACATTAATACTCATAATATAGTAATAAATCTTCCTCATTTAACAAACAATTTATATAGGAACTCCTACCCATTCATCCTTCTCACACCTGAAAACTCATCTATCTCTTTACTGCTCCATTTTTCAGTGAAACTCGAACCAAAACTCCAACTTGGGCATTTTTCTCAATCTTAGAAGGCGAGGTCAAGCTCTTTATACTTCGGGGAAAGTCAGCTATCTAATAGCAACCTTCATTCGATCCAAGGATTGCCTTAAGTAATCAAATAATGAAGCAGCTCCAACAAACCAAAACTACATTGTTTCGGTCGAGCTGAAATTGGTCGAATTCAGCCCTCCTCCGGCCAAACCAAGCTCTCACAACATCTCCAAAACCCTCATACGATCACAATGAAGCTAAAAGGTTAATTGTAGGAATTCTTGATCCTAGAAGATACTTTAGGAAGAGAGTTACCTTTCCCAATAGAAAGCTCGAACCATCGCACCTCCGACAAGACAAGTGTGATCGAAACGCCAGCAAGAGAAAGCTCGCGTCAACTTGGAAAACCAACCGAGGATGAACATGTCACGGTTAATGGGTGAGTGGGCTAATTTACACGTCATACCCAGTTGGGATGATAAGCACCTTTTCTAAATTGGAAGCCACCGTGAGTGGGCTTACTAACGTCATACCTGGTTAGGATGATGAGCACCTCGGTAATGAAAACCTACTACTATGTGAGATTTTAACATCACACATGGATGAGGTGATGTGAGAAAATATGCAAAAAAAACTATTTACTGGTTGTAAGTAGATCATATCTGGTTGGTATGTTAAACTTCCTAGAATGAAGTAGAAAACCCGTTTATCGGTTATAAGCGGAGATGTCCTCAAACCCGGTTGGTGTGATGGATAGGTGAAAAGATTATTTTGTCGAAAATGTTCTCCCCTAACTATGTGTCACAGCTTAAACTTTTTGGGAGACTTTCTTGACGAGAGCTAGAACAGCTCAGTTAGGTCAGAGGCCTCGGTTTTTGAATTTATGGGGCAAAATGCCCTGTTTTGGAAAATCAAGTGCAGTGGGCCCAAGGCCAGTGGACACGAGCAGAAGTTCGTAAACAAACATGAATAGGAAAAGCCATGAAAACTCTCATTAAAAGTGGAATTAATTGTGTGATTCGCCACGGTACCAAGTTAGGACCGACAAGGCTCGATGGACTAGTGGCAGTGCATTAGGGCTAGGTCGATGAATCAGTTAGATAAACAACTGCAGGTTGGGTTGAGTGTCGAGGTCGTTAGACCGTTGGCACCAAAGAGAATGGCTAAGAAAATGAACACTATTGTTTGTACATGCACTTGTGGTACGTGACCATCAAGACGCCCTATGGGGTAGTGATGGGTCCTAATGGATACTGGACTACATGGTGGCAATAAGGGAAGGAGAAGCTGCTATGTTTGGGTTTCTCGTCGTACTAGTTAGTCATGTAGGTTTCTGTGTTTAGACTCTACAAAGTTTTTGTATTTGGACTCCACGGAGTTTTTGTGTTTGGACTCCATGGAGTTTCTATGTTTGGACTCCTCGAAGCTACTATGTTTGAGGCTTCCTAAGCTTCTGTATTTGAGCTTCAGGCGCACGAGACCATGATAAGGTCTTCATCCTCATATGGACACGAAGTATTTTTAGGTCTAAGGGTTGAATATCTGAGATGTTCACTCAGGCTCCGGGTAGAAGTCAGGGACTTCTATTAGGGTGGATGGTAAATACGTTCTGATCCACAAATGGGTGCAGTCGGCGTAACCGCATCTCATGAATGTGTGTACCCTTTCTGATGAAGGGCGTGAGTTATTTGTGAAACACACCTGATATAGAAATGGGAAAAAAGGTTAAGAAAACCTTGGAAATGATTTGAGAATCCTTGCAAAAATAAATGGTAAATTTTGGAAAAAGAAATTGAAATTGAGGAAACTTTTTTTAAAAGAAAATATTATCCTTGGCATGGGTTGGATAAAGTTACTTTTAAAACTCACTCCCAATACCCGCTCACTGAGTTGTAGAACTCACCCCCTCCTTTTTACCCATTTTAGGTAACTAAGGGAAAAAACAAATTTAAAGACCTCCTTCTATGGGAACTATAAATACAGATATGTTTGTTTTTTAGTTTTGTATAATGTTATTCTAGGAAATATAAGAAAAAAAAGTTTTACTACTCACGGTTTAGAAAAGGGCGAAACCCTTCATGAACTAAAGGGAGTGGCGGGTTTCTTACGATTATATGACCAAATCGGGTCAGGGCGTGACATACATAAAATGTGAGGAGCTTCTAAACAATTAGACATAAGATATAGCCAAGAATAATTATTGTAGTAGTCAAGAAAGTGAATATAGTAAATTTACATGATATGAGATGGTAATTGTATAGGGTTAACCAATAGAGAGTCAGACACGGAAAAATTAGTGTATGTTATACTTATATTGATTTTGTGAATTGGTATATATATATTGATTGTGATTTGGCAGATCCGAATTTCAAGTGTACCTGAGTGTATGGATTGCGGGGAATGTCGGTACACGTATACTTGTGGCGAGAATCACCAATGTATACTCATATCTTTATGTGGATGGTGGGGAATGCAAGGGATAACCCTACTTATGATATGGATGGGTAATGCAAGGTATAACACTACTGTGGATGGTAGGGAGTGCAAGGTATAATGATACTTATGACGTGGATGGAGGGGAATGCAAGGTATAATGATATTTGTGACGTGGATGTGAGGGAATGTCAAAGTATACACATAATATTGCATGGATGGTAGGTAATGCTAGTATGCGGATGATCGAGGTCATAATATCGACATCTATAAGTGTACAGACTTTTATAGTACCGAGTGAGTGTAGGCACACGACTCACATGCACTCATATACCCGACTGTGAGCGAGTAGCTTTCGGGTCATGACATAGTCATATTATTTGTGGATTTATTGGTAATGTGTTTTAGGGAGTGAAAGCTCTACCCAACGTATTTATAGATACGAATGTGGGAAGCCTAAGGTATAAGTCCTAAGGGTCATATACAAATTATAAAAGCAACTAAATTTATAAAATCATGAATTATAATCTCCATTTGTAGATTTTATGTGAATTCTAAAATAATAAACCATGTAGTGGCCCGATGTCTGTACCCCATTCACTAAACTACTTGCTCACCCTCTCCCCAAATGATTACATGTGAAAAGTTGAGCTTCTGTGAGGCACGAGCTAGAATATCATCTACAAAACGAGCACGACTTAAGGTAAATCTCAAAGCTCACGTATGAAGATTTTAAATTATTGCTTATCAATTACTATATTCCATAGTTATTTGTATAAGTTTTTGGACATATTATTTATTAAATAAAAATTTAATTTTTTGTTGAAATTCGAGGTAGCCTTGTTTATTTTGAGACTTAGTCACTCTGATGTTACATTGATAAATGTACCCACCATTATAATATCGATGGAATTGACAGGTTGCACAACACCACCGACCGAGAATCAGGTTGGGCTTGAAAATATTTGAGCCTTAACTTATTCCAAATATCGTAGTTTCCCAAAAACTAGATCATATTTGCAAGTAAGTCCTACTTCACAAAATATTTGCACTTAGTGTATATATTTTCTTTTATTTGCATATATATCCTAAGTTTTCTCCGTTTTTCCAATTAGGTCCCCAAATCTTTATTAACATTTTTAGGTCCCTAAACTTTCTCTATTTGTAATTTAATCCCTATTTTTTTATTTATTTACAAATGAGTCACCAAACTTTCTCAAATTTGTAAAATGGTCCTCAAACTTAGTTCTTTATGGAACCAAGCCTAAACCTCTAAATTTAAGTCATAACATGATTATAATCGTCTTCTCCATGTCTCTACAATTATTTCAATCTATGAATAGAATAATTTGACCTAAAAATAATTAAGAATGTAACTTTGTTAGAAAAAGTTTCTAAACAAAGAAAGTTTTGAATTCTTACCGATGATGGCACCATGGTCAGAGTTGAGGGTATGGGAATTAGTTTTACTCCTTATGGATTATCTAGAATCAAGTGGTACTTCAATTGATTGTCAATGATGTCTATAATAAGTTTTGAAAGGAATTTAACATTTACTATAAGAATTTAAGATTTTTCGGCGAACTACAGGGAGGGGCTTACCACGCTAGTGTGGTGAAAATGTGGGCACAACTTTCGGTTGTCAAGGAACTCTTACTAGATCATGGTTAGTTATGAGGAAGCTCAATTTTAACACGAAGCACTATGCCCACTTCTTCAGGAGTGACAGTACTATGGAGCCTTGTTGGCATTCCTATAGTTGTCCTCGAGCTCAACTCATCCTACTGATGTATTGAGGACTTCTGCGAGAGCTCATAGGATATTGAATCGGCCTTTTGATTACCAAAAATGCCCTCATCAGAGCTCTAGTTTGCATCTTGCCGAAAAACTGAGCAGTGGAGAGAAGAAAATGATTTAAGGTGTGTTGGAATGGAGAGTAGAGTTGCCCTTTTATAGGAAGCCCGAAGAGGTCTGGATGGAAGGCTCCATATGTTTGGATGGCCTTATATTAACTCTGATTTCCTACCCTCCATTAATTTCTGATCGCCAGAATTATGGCTTCAAAAAATCCCATTCCTCCTTCTCTATAAAACACGATGATCGCATGAAGAAGATGACAGTGTGGTACATGCGAGTTGTCACGTGTCACACTATGATTGGCTAAAACTGTTGGTTTGAAATTCCACTTAGGGTTTATGTCATGTTCTAACCATTTAACTTGTCACGTGGCGGCCATCCATGGGTTGTTTTATCCAACATGATAATTTATCAAAATTGTGCATTAGTTGACCCTTGTGGTTTAGCCATGTGCCATCCTAGGATTAGTTGGTTTAAATATTTCAAGTTTCCCACATGTTGACATATGCATATGTCACGTGTCACTCTAGGATTGGCTATATCCTATAACGCGACAATCTCACTCATTCAATCTTTAGTTAATCATTGGCTATCACGTATCACTTGCGGATTGGTCAACTCGATCAAAAGTCCCAATTTTCTGCTTATTAAACATATTTTCTAAATGATAGACTTAGATTGGTCATCCTAACCAATGTGGCTTGCTAACGAAAAATAATTTTTGTTAACCATGTGTCACATGGTGTTTGGTCAGCATATCATACCATCTTATTTGGTTGGTAACTGTATGCACTTTTCATGTGGCACTCGTTGGTTGGCCGCACTTGCTAACGTGGCCTACTAACTAAGCAAATCGGCCTTCTGGCGGGTTTTTTCTTGTGTTGACTCGATTGAACCATTAACTGGTTCAATTAGACTAGATTTCAATTACTCAAAATCATTTTATAGTCGGTTTATGCCTAATTTGACTGGTTTTCTAATTTCTAAATATCTCTAAATTCATTTTTTACATTGTGATAACCTTAAATTACCATTTTTTTCACTTTTGGGCCCGCCTAAAAACTGAATTTTTGAACTAGTTCAGCACAATTCGATTTGGTTCAACTTTAATTCACTCTCATTCAATATTGTTCTCACTTCTAATTTTTTAATGAAACATTTATCATTGAAGTTAGTAAAATTTTGTTTCACTTTGGATCATGTCAAACAAGTGTTGGCTACTTCCCTTGATCCTGGTTCAAACTGATTCTCGATTTTCTTCAAAAATATTTTAGTCTAAATTTTTTGTCTATTTCTACTTAAAAATCAGATATTAAAACTATTAGGGGATGATTCTTGTATAAAGTCGAGTGAGTTTGCATTGCGCAGATACCTCTCATAGACCCCAAATGATTAGTTGAGCAACATTCGAGCATATGGTTGGGCCATGATATGATGTATTATTTTGGTATGTTGTGTTTTACTTGAGCTAACAATAAATCCCCATGATGAAAAATTTTAAATAATGACATTTTCTTTTAAAAGATTATGTGGATAATATTTGAAAAACTTAGGGAATGCCCATGTTGAATATTTTGAATAAATATTGATAACATAAAAATTCGGTATTAGTAATATCACTCAATGAGATGGAGTTTATCTCCTCCTTAAACCCTTTTCAAGTGAAAGCATGGATTCAAAAAAAATAAAAAGATAAATAAATATTATCATTCGCTGAACTTTGTGCTACAATCCTTGAAAATCTTATTAATTATTATTATTTTCAAGATTTATACAAGTTTTGTGAACATTATATTTATTAAATATTTAAATTTTTATTAAAAAATGGTGAAATATATTATAAAACTTGTGTTATATCGGTACTTTGTCAGTATGAGACTCACTATTTTAACAATGAGAACGGTATGACAAGTTATTCACGCGTGAGACTTAATATAGGAAGTATAAGATATAAAATTGAAGAGTTTAAAATTATAAAGGTAAAAAAATAATTTCTTTTAAAATTTAAGAACTAAAGTGTTTTTTTAGAAAAATTAAGTAATTAAATATAATATTTAGTAATTTAATAATGTAAAAACAATTATAGAAAAGTTTTGGGAAAAATTTACCATTTTTATACTAAGAAATGGGTTGTAAAAAATTATTTGTCTAACGATAAATTAATATATACTGACTATAAATAATAGTGAATAAAATAATGATATATATATATTTGTTTATATAAATATATATATTTTTTGGGTAAAAATTTATCGTACATTTAGATTCTAATACCAAGTATAATTCGACCAGTTAACTGATTTTTTTACAGTTTTAAAAATAATAGATATGCATAATTTATAAAAATTATGCTTGATATTAAGAAAATACGAGAATAATGTTATGAGAAATGATTGAAACCAAAATGTTTGACAAAATTAAGGTTTTTATATTTATTAACAAAGGGACAAACAACAAAAAAAATTTAAAAAATAAGAATTATAGTTATATTTTATAATAAAAAATGAGATGGTAGTCCAAATTTGTTAAGAATATTATCCCAAATTGTATAAAATAGAGAATTTTTGTATATTTATAATGGTAGAAATATTAAACTGCTTATCAGTACAGAATATTTTCTCAAATGGTATTATAATCAATAGATTTGCACCCATACTCAACTTGGAAATTCGGCCTATGGTCTACCCGAGTATGTAGAAAAATACTCAACTCGATCCCATTGTTTCCACTTATTCGGGACCAAAAGAATAATAGAGAACTGCTATTGGTTTATAAGTTTGAAAATATTCCACTACTTAGAAGTACATATAAGTTTAACCTCTTATTAGCAAACAATATTTTCTCACATATTATCAAAGTAATTGTTCCCACTCTTCCACACTAGAAAAATAATACACAGCTATTGAGTGCGGGTTTAAAATTGTATATGGCAAGTTATTGTGTGCGGGTTTAAAATTGTATTTTACAAGTATATTAACGTTACACGTGAGAGCGGGTGTTGAGAATAAAATCATATATTAGATAAAACAGAAAAATGTTATACATTTATAAATTTTAAAATGTTATACTAATTATAAGTTATAAATTTTAAGTATATATGAATATAACTTATTATTATCACACAATAATTTTTCATATAATTTATATATAACACGTAGAATTTTAATTTCACCCATCTTTAATCATTAGGAATAATTTTTTAATAGAATTTAAATACTAATATTATTTTACACTTATTCATATAATTTATATATAACACGACTAAATTTAAGAATAAAATATTTATTATTAATATTTACACTCATATAATTTTAATTTCACCCATCTTTAATTATTAGAAATAATTTTTTAATAGAATTTAAATACTAATATTATTTTACATTTAAAATAAATGTTTAAAGTAAAAGTTATAAAAATATATTAGATATGAGAAGTGCATTCATTCTACAAAAAAATAATAATATATATATAATAGAAAAGTGTTTTAAATTTATAAAATTTAAAATGTTACACTAATTAAAAGTTATAAATTTTAATTAGATATGAATGTAACCATTATCATCACATAATAATTTTTTACATAATTTATATTTAATACAATTAAATTTGAAAATAAAATACTTGATATTAATATTTACACTAATAAAATTTTAATTTCACCACATCTTCCATCATTAGAAATAATTTTTTAGTAAAACTTAAATACTAATATTATTTTACACTTAAAATAAATGTTTAAAATAAAAGTTATAAAAATATATACTAATCCGTTATTGTTAATATAGTGTTTTTACCATCATTGTAAATTGATTCAATTCATTTATATAACTTTTAAATTTTAAATAAAAATTATGGTAAATATTTTTTATTTTAAGTATTATATCATATAAATATCACATTTACTACTTAATACAATAGACTGTATATGGCGTGATACGGGGTGAATTTGTAGATTACTTTTAACATTAACAATATTTCTACAATAAGAGTATTACTTAGTAAAAAAGAGTCATATAAAAAGTCCAATAACATTATATAAAAAGAAGAGTTTAAAATTACTACAATATTTATAAAGTTTATATATTTATATATGAGAAATCTATTATTTGTATTCTATAGAATTATCTAATATATATTTTATGACCAAAAAATTGGCTAATGTCAGATAATTCTACTTGCTTTATTTTTGTGCGATATAAATAGGAAATTTGGAATCATATACAGTCATTCCTAAGAAATTTTAAAATATTAAAAATTTATTCCATTTTATGTTCTGTGCAGGGAGACGTTAAGGCTACTTTCTCTTTTTATTATTAAAAAAATCAATTTAATTTTTTTCTTTTCCTTTTTCCCTTCTCTCTCACTGCTGTTGAGTTGTCCATTAAATAACATAGGAAGACTCTCTCTTCCTTCAAGCCGTTCTCTCTCCGTTTTTATTTGGACGTTTCTTTTTCGATTTTCTTTCCTTTTTTTTTCTTTCTGCAGACTCTCTCTCTCCACTCTCCCCTCTCCCCTCTCCCACCCGGCTTCTCTGTCTCCTCTTTTTGTATGGCGCTTGTATAAATCCCCACTGAGCCTGACCTTTTAAAGTCCTTCCTATCTCTCGTCTAATGACCCCCGTCTCCTCTGTTGCTTTCGTGATTCCCTTTATCGTCTTTTCTCTTTTGGAGCCCTCCTTGTGAGGATCTGTACAGTTATAGCTCAGGTTCGTCTCTCTTCATCTTGCTGGTGGATGGATTATTGAGCTTCTCTTTGGTTCTTTTTTACCATAAAACGTGATCTTTAAAATGGGGCAGTCAATTTCAGTAGTCAATTTCACCGATATTTCCCACCTCCACCTCATGTAACACTTTCTTTACCTCTCTGTTTCTTCATTTAAGGTTTAGATCCGCCTCCATCTGGGGATGAATTAATTCTTCAACCTTTTTCTCTTGTGTATCAGAACTCTTCCTATCTTCAAGAGGTTCTTGAAATAATTTGAAATTTATTTAATGTGAGATCTGAGATATTTGGGGTGCCTCCTACTCCTAGTTAAGAAACTGCACTGAAAATTGTCCTTATTTTATAAGGAAAGAAAATAATTGACCAGATCTTGAAAATCTTTTCATATTGATTTCTGCTTGCATAGATCTTCCTGTCAAAATTACAAATTATTTTATCAATTTAGGTTTCCGAAATCATCAATTTCTTTTTCCCTGGAAAAAAAGACAATTTTTATTGAAGAGGATGAATCACTGTTCACTCCAAAAAAATGCGCTCGAAGAGACTAGGAGAGAGGCCATGGTTTGTCCTAAGCCACGCCGACTTGGTCTGCTAACCTCCGCCATGTCTGACTATTCGATGAGGCCCCTTTGGTGGCATCTCAGGTATTTGATAAATAGTTCTCTTCTTTCAATTTGCCTTTTTTTTATTGTACTGTAGATTTATACTCTGATTATTCAATTATCAATCTGCAGCAACCAGACAGAACTTCATGATTCGAGAGCTGGAGCTGATGTTTTAGACATCATCCTCACAAAGGTTCGGCCTTTTCTCCTCTTTCCCCTTACACTCAATTTCATTTAGTAGTCTGATATATATTTATTTGTCTTTCTAGCTTTATAGCACCAGATCTGCTATTCTATGTGCTAGATCTATCATTCTTCTAACACCAGATCATTATCTGATAGGATCCTTGTAAGTCTGTTGGTTCATTTCAGAAATATGCATAGCTGAGATAGTTGGGCTTATTTTTTGCAGGGTGGTGTTTATGGTGCGGAGCAGGCTTGTGCTCAAATTGCCTCATCGCCTCCATTTTTTTGGGGGTCTCCGCCTAGCAGAGTAGCTAACCCACTAATTAAAGATGACAGGTTTGGAGATGAAAAGGTCATCCCGTTCTCTCCGCTCTCGCCCATTGCTGGCCCCACCTCAGGCTCGTCTTCTCCATCTTCATCCTTGAGGAAAGGAGGCTGCACGCGGGCAAATTTTGGTAGCAAACCAGCGGTGAGAATTGAGGGGTTTGATTGTCTAAACAGGGATCGTCGAAATCAAGGCATCCCTGCCCTGGCATGATCCATGCCAAACCACATCCATCATACAGTAATTTATCATAGTCACTCACTAAACAATGACTGCTTGAGGAGAGAGTTTTCAAGCTCGTGAAACAACAGCAAATGTCCTTGTCCTATTTAGTTGTGTACATAGGTTGTCCAGTCCAAAGGGTGTAGTCTAATCTTGTAAATGCTGTGAAGGGTCCTGTAAGTATTAATGAGTCTGTCCAAATAATTAAAGGAGAGTTTATCTATCAGGTTTCAAGGGTTAAATTCTGTTAGAAAGCTTCTCTTTGTTAGAGTATCATCACGAGGCATCAAATTTGTTGAGCAAAAAAAATTATGAGAGATCAAATCTTTTGTATTCTCCCTCTTTGAATGATGTAAGAATAAGAGTTAAATTAAGAGTCAATTCTGCATCAGATGTGTTGTAGCTGTACAAAATATAAATGGAAATTATGCTTTATATATGTTCTCTTATTTCTCCTAATATGTAGATTGAACTCTCCCTTTTTTATTTTATTTTATGAATAGGATTTAATCAACATTGTATAATTTTATTCATGAGTCTTACATTTTTCAGCTATTGCAATATATTATTCCCTATTAGACAATTACTTGCCTTATGAAAAATCCATATACCTTACATTAATGAACGCACACAAGAAGCCTTCAAGGTGGAGGTGTTTTTTTTAAGTCTACACTTTTTTCTTGGCTGTCATGGTTTTAGAGTCTTGCCAATTTCTTAACCAAGGCCACAGTTGGAAGCTCACCACCCTACCCTACCTAAGAACTTCATCTCTTTTTGTAACATATAAAGTCTTGTTCAAATCCTCTTATTTACTGGTTTGATAAAGTTCAAAGTTAAAGAGTGGTGTAGTTACCCAAAAGAAAGTTCAGTGTGGTGATGCTTTTTTCTTCTTTTGATGAAGCAATAAATAGTGGAGAAGAGTGAAGAAAATGGAACTGCCTATCACTCACTCAGCAGCATGCTATCAATTCAATAGTAAGCAAGCATCATTGAGTTGGAGTTTGTTTCAAGCATAAAAAAGAGCAAGAAAGCTGGTCAATGGTGATGATGAGTCTTCACTACCCTTTAAACCTCGTCCTATGAAGGCCACCAAATGCTCTCACCGCTATTTATGAGCAACTCCCTAGGCTCTATATGATTATATTTTTCTATCAAGGATACATTGGAGGTTATAAATCAATCCTACTGTAGTTTATCCTTTTTTTAGATGAATCTAGTAGATATGGCACAATATTAAAATAATTGTGATAAGGAGTACTTAACTCAAGCTTTTGATTCTCCAAGATTTTTTTGCTGCCTTTGGTCTGACAATTCATACCAACCCTACTATTGTTGGGCAATGCCAAGACCATGGATCATGCACTCAAACAATTATCCTCTTTTGGAGTGGTGTAAGAGCTTGGAAACCTAAATTTTGTACTTGTTAATAATAATATATTATAAAATACATTTTTACACAATAAATCACATTTAATTTACAAGAAATTACATTTAAAAAAAAATTAGTTTTTACCGATTTCTAACAATATACATGTATGTACTAACTATTAAATTTTTTTCAAAATTTCTTGAAATATTCTTAAATTTTATTGTAATATTTTAATATATTATATTTATTTATATAAACTTTAATTAAATATAAAAATTTCTTATATTACACAAATATTTAATCCAGTATTATAACAATTTTACTCATATTATATTATATTTTCTCTATTATTTTTCATGATATCAAAATATTATTGAGGAAAATTTATGAAATACAATATACAGTTTAGTATTAGTCTACAAATCAATTTGTTTTAATTATATATATAACTTTTAACTAATTAATTCTCGCATTTAATAAGAAAAATCTAACTCAATTTATTTTTTTTTCAAAATTTTAACTTTATCTCTCTCATATTTTTAAAATATTATAAATAAATTATCATTTTTAACATTTTATTTAATTTAACGCAAGCAAGTTTCTTTTTTATATATATATTATTAGCGAATTTATTATTTAAAATATCTCTTCTTTTAAAACACCTATTATACTAAGCATATACTTTATATTAAATTCAGTTCAATTTTTTATTTTGATACATACACAACATTAATATTTATATAAATTATTTTTTTCCAGTTATCTTAAGTTATTATTATCATTTAGCTTGTTTTATCTGAACTTTTTTCTCTTTTTTTCTTACCTATTTAATAATAAACAATATATTAATAATTTAATTATATTATTTATATCAAGTTTCAAATTTTGTTTATCCACTTAAAAGTGAGTAATAGTTAATAAGTCAAATTAGAGTCATAAGAAAGGACTGGGCAAAAGTGAAGAGAGAAACAATTAATGGATTTTACAAACAAAAATATATATTTTTAAATATAGATAATTTTTTTAATATTATACTTATAATTTTTTATATTATTTTAGTAATATTCTAATTTATTATATTTATTAATTTAAATACATAATTAAATCCACGTAATCTTGTGATATTTCATAATATTTAATTAAAAATTATAATAATATAACACATTATTTTTATCATTTTTTCATTCGTATTCACCAATATCTTTAAATTTATTCAACAATTTACCAATTCGTATCAATTATTGACCAATTGACACGATATATATATATATATATATGAGCGTTTTTGTTGAAAATTTGAAATGAAGTGTTAGCGGTGGCGGCTGAGCCTGGCCGATGACCAAGACAAGTCACCCCGTTTATGGATCGGCCACGGCCACCCTACGAGCCTTGGCAGTGGCTGACGTGACTCCAGCAAACAGAAAACAGCTCTCTGCGACACACTGCACTACATACACTTGGGATGTAGCTGTAGAGACAGCTCTTCCTTCCCCCACCACCCACAGTGATTCCCTTTTCTTCTTTTCGTTTTGAATGAAATAAAAAGAATAAATATTGCTGGAAGTTTTGTGGCAAGACAATATTACAATAATGCCCTGAGCGTTTGGATATGATTACTTTATTGCCTGCCCACTGGTTTCCATTGCTGTTGCTGGGACCCGGATCCATCCGACATCATGTTGCAGTTGCAGGCTATCCATGTGAGCCTTTTCTTTGGGTACGAACAAATCTAATAGTAATAGATATTTTAAATTGTATACTAAATGCATTAGGTTTTAATATTAGGATAAATTGCGAAAAAAATATTTGGAAATTGATTTGCTCCAATACACAGGCCATGTGGGCATGAAGATTAAGTGGGCAAAATTTTAAATGGAGTATGAAAAGTCAGCTTGAAAATAACCCTAATTTATGTCTTATTTTTCTAATGCCAAGTGCCAACAGCTTTAATTTTCTTGACTTTAGCGAATAAATAAATAAATAATATATCTTACCTGGCTGGCTGGCAAACACACTGAGTTTATTATGTACGCATCTCACAATACTCAATCCTCATGTCCAGGATTTTCACGGGCCATGGCCTAAAGCCATGATGGCAGGATCAATGCGTGGACCTGACTCATTCTGCCGGGCCTGTAAACGATCTGGGCTCAAGGCGAAATGATTCATAGGGTATTTTCTCTATGTTTAATAGGCTCGGGTTTTTTTGCACAAAATACGTTGAGACAATCCAATTAAAGTTAAACTAATAAATTTTAGTAATTGTATTTTGATATAATTACAATATTTTACTTATATACAAATAAAATAATAAACAAAATTTTAATTAATTAATGTATAATTCTTAATATATAGTAATTAATAAAAAATTAATTATAAATTATAAAATTTTGAATTAACCTATTTAATTTAATATTATTTAGTTATTACTTCCCACAATTAAAATGAGAGTTTTTAAAACATTAAACTTAAAATAAATTAGAGAAACGATGATAAAATAGTTGATTGGTGAATATATTTTTAATTTAATTATCAATTTCGATAAAATAAATTATAAATTATTTAATAACGACCATTTCTCAAACAAAATAATGATATATCTCAATTTGCTTGCTTCAAGTATGGAATACAATATTATCACTAACATAAATAGTAAATATATTATCAAACCATAAAGTAGAAAAATATAAAGGTGATAAACCAAGTTTCCAAAAAAAAAAATTGAATTTATATTAGTTCAGCCGTAAATTTTCTCAAATTTTTATATTCAATTTAAGTGTTATATTGTGTAAATGTGTGTTTTTTTGTTAGAATTTCATTAAATCAAATTGCTGATAATAAAAATTGAGAAACCACTTATATAACGCCGATAATTAGGATTACCAACACGAGTGGAATCGGAGAAATAATGAAGTTGATACTGAAAATTATTTTAAAAGTAAAAATTATTCCTTGATATTCTTTTGAAATATAGTAGAATTCGCTTAAATACCACCCAATGATATTTAGTTGTTTGGTGCATAAATTGACATATCTTATTAATTGCATAAGAAATAGCATGTTTTATCACTGTGAGATATTGAAAATAACTAATGACCTACCAATAAATGTCAGAATCATCTAGATGAAGGTATAGATGAGAGCCGACAATAATAGGTGTCAAATAAGATTTGCAATCAACCATATCAACTCGAGTGAGTAAATAAGAAATATACTTCTATTGAGTTAGAATAAGTTCACCGAAATGTTAATCTACTTTTATGCCAAGAAAATGATTTAGTGTGCCTAGATCCATAATAGAAAATTCTTGCTTGAGAGTATTAAGGATGAAATTCAGAGTAGCAATACAATATTCTACAAGTATAATATCATCTACATAAATCAGAAAAAAAATTATAAAATTTGGGGTTTTATAGATGAATAATGATTTATCAACCAATGATGATTTAAAGCCAATTGTGAGTAAAAATGTACTAAAATGAAGAAAACATACTCTATAGGCTTGCTTTATACCATATAAGAACTAACAAAAATGACAAACGTGATGAATTAATATAGTCCAATACTTGAATCATGTAAACATATTCATTGAGATGACCATTAAGAAATGTATTGTCAACATCTAGTAGTCGAATATATCATCTATGTGTGACAATAATAGAAAGTACAATACAAATAGTAACTAGTTTAATTACCATACTCAAAGTAGCATAATAGTCAATACCTTCTTTTTTAGAAAAGGCTATAAGACAATATTTACATGGGGCAATAAAGCCATCAGGATGTTGATTTAATTTGTAGACCGATTTACACCCTATAATATGCTTATTGGTTGGAGCAAGAACAAAATCTCATGTGTGATTTTTTATAATAGCATTGTATTCAACATTAATTGAATGAACCCAACATGGGTATTTTTGTTCTTGCTTGAGAGTCCAAGGTTCTTGAAAAGAAATAGTAAGAAAAACCCATAAGTTATTTGAAAATGATGTGGAGGTAATTTACTATCTTATGATCTAGTAATCATGCGATGTGTGGATGAAGCAGAAACATACTATGGAGAAGCTAAAAATTTAGCATTAGAGTGTTCAATGACAAGAGAGTGAGTAGTTGTAGATGTAGATAGCTTATCGGATATTGTTATTTGTGAATCAAATTCAAGTATTAATGAAAAAGAGTAAGACGAGAGAAAAATAATAATAGAATTACCAAAAGTAGTTGGAGTTGTACTGTTGACAAACACTTATCAAAAGGAAAATTAGTATAATTAAAGTGTACAGTTGGATTAATATAGGTATGCACTGTTTGTGAGTCAAGACATCGATAACCAATCAAATCAGTAGGATACCCAAGGAAGACACAAGCTTTGTAGCGATGTTGAAATTTATGAGTTTGATATGGTTGAAGATAGGCGAAGCACAAACATCCAAATACTTGTAAATAAGTGTAAATTGGTGAAGTTTTGTAAAATATTTGTTAAGGAGCTTGAGATTGAAGTGTACAAGTAGGCAATTTATTAATTAAATAGATTGTTGTTCCAAATGTAAAATCTCAAAATTTGATGGGAAAATAAAAATGATTTAGAAGTGTGAGTCTCATATCAATTTATTTGTCTATATTTTCTTTCTACATAATCATTTTGTTGCGATGTGCGGGGCATAAAAAATGATAAGTGATCCCATTATTTTGAAGTTCAACTTGAAAAGGTACGGATAAAAATTATTTGGCACCATCTGATTGAAAAAAATTAATTTTAGTGTAAAAGAAATTTTCAACATGTATTCAGAATGTACAAAAGATTTGAATAACCTCTAAGCGATTTTTCATAAGAAAAAACCAACAATATTTACTATAATTATTAGTGAAATAAATATAGTAAATATGTACAATATAAGATCGGAATGAAGCAAGTTCCCAAATATCAGTATGTACTAATTGAAAATAACAAGTGATTTTATGATTAGTAAAAGAAAAAGACTTTTAGATAATTTTATTCAAGAAATATGCATAACAAAATATATTAATAATAGAATTACTTTCTATTGAATTTGTAAATAAAATGTACAAATTGTTATGCAAATGTACTTAAATTACGATTACTAACTGATAATAAATGTGTTGCACACAAACAATACAAGCCTTATTTACGAGCTTCCCGGAATAATTCCTGACAAGTGAGACGATCTTTTACAACAAAAAAGTGAGGGTGAAACTCAAAATAACAATTATTATCTTGAGTAAATTGGGAAATAAATAATAAGTTAATGGAGATAGTGAAGACATATAAAATACTTTAGTTAAAAAAATAATCTCAATGAGTTTGAAAAGAAAGTTGAACTTATAAAAAGAATTTTTAAACCCAATCTGTCTTCAATAAGTAATTGTTCTGGATGAGTTAAATTTTTTTGTATATATAAATGTGTCATATCATTAATCACATGGTTGGTGGTGCCAGAATCTATATATCAGTCAAGAGTATGAGCTAATGGATCATTGTTGTGGGCTACGTTGACTTGGAAATCTTGTAATTTGTCAGAAATTTGGGACAATTAAGAGCAATATGATCTGATTTTTGACATATTTGATAACCAAAAACATAATCACATTGCTGATAATTGTGTGCGTGTGATCTATGTGCACTGAAAACTAGTCCATGAGACATTATGTGTGGATTAGGCTACTACGAGAAGTTGGCTCGTCCTTGAAGTCCATTGTTACTTTGTGATTGCTAAGATACACGGTTTTGTACAGTGTTATAAAAGCCTACATATTGAGTGAAATGTTGCCTTTCAGATTCTGATGATGGATTGTTCATGTGAGAGCCTAAAATATGCCCTCGTTCCTGATTTTCAGATGTGATTTTAGGGTTCGAGAATCACACTTGAATCGAAGATGAAAAGCGAGGTCGGCACTACAAAAATCATCCTAAAAAAGAAGAGTCGGTAGATCCACGACAATAGTGGCGAGTGACAATAGCGAATGGCGATATTATAGACAAGCGATGACTTATGAGAGGTGACTGTAAGATTTATCTACTAATTTTGTAATTGAGCTTAGATTATAGAAATAAGCATAAATTTGAGTTAATCTAGATTTGTTTCCTTAAAAGTAGTAGTGAGTTACATGCAAAAAAGCTGATATTCTTTTTCTAACTTAACGAGAATTCTGATTTTAATTTTAGATTTAGGTTTAGGACGGTCAATATGGGCATAGTTGGTGGCGAGACTGGCTATGGATGTTAAGTAAACTCATATTGTTCGATTTTGTTTAACCATGTTACACCATTGAAAGTTAAGAAGATCTTGATGAGCTCGGATTTGTTGAGCAAATAAAATTTTTAATTTATCTTACTTATCCACCGAATTATGAATTCAAATTGCCTATAGATTAACATGGGTTTTTAGTGATTATAAAATAGTGATCATACATATTTTATAATAAATCTTCCAAATCTGGTAAAATGTGTTGGGAATAATAGTAAATTTATCAAGTTGTAAATTTACAAGAGTTATATAATATTATTATACAATATTAAATAATTTGTTTCGTACATAAAAAGTATTAAAATATTATTTGGAAGTTTAAGTTTAATAATTAATATTAATTTTAGAGGTTTCAAAATAAAATATTGAATATTATAAAAATTAGTAGTAGTTGAGCAATTCAGGTTGATATTACGAGATAATAAAAAAGATATAGTAATATAAAAAAATAAATAATATTTTAATGACAATAAAAATTAAAATTAAGAAATAAATAAGTAATTATGTTGTAGTTAAAATGGATAATCGAATTGAATTAGGAAAAAAATTATAATACCATAAAAAATATTAATTTCATTAATTATATAGTATTTTATACCTTACAATATATTTATTATATAGTAATAAAATTATAAATAAAATGTTAATTAATTAATGCATAATTTTTAATATATAGTAATTAATAAAAAAATTAATTATAATTTATAAAAATTTAATTAAATACATTTAATTAAATATTATATAATTATTATTATGGACGATTTTTCTGTACAAATCACTAAGGTACACAAGCTCAAAGTCCACATCTCTCGATAGCAACAATTACAGTAGTCGTTATTGAAATAACACATTAGTATGTGTATAATCCACAGCTATACATACTGAAAACTTGAGGTAAGGGCCTCCCAAAACCTCGAATAAATGAGGTGGAGATGCGTCTATGGGGAAAAAATAATCTTCACTCCTCATAATATGATCACATCTTCTAAAATGTCATAATAATGCGGTCGAAGTCATGAAATTCATTCCACGGCCGCTACAGCCGCCCCATTTATTTCAGCTTCGTAAGAAAGCACGCGGGAAACGTAAATTGCGGTCGCAATAATAACTTATATTTGATAACAAATATTTTTTAAAAAATTGGAATTTAAGTCTCCCGAAAAGAGGAAAAAATAAAAAAAAAATTATAGATTCAGAAATCACATCATCCATCTCACCAATTTCCACCCTAACAAAAATAAAATAAGATAGACAATCGAAGTTAGGTTTATTATTAAATATATTTAATATTGATAACCATGACAACTATATTTTCTTTCTTACTTTTGTCTCAATTGTACTTGCAACTGGGCAATGAGAATAGAAACAATGGAGAATATGCCTACTTGTGGATGAGCATAACAATAGCATTTAGATGACCCAGACACAAAGTATTACAATGACCGAGTAGCCAGGTAATACTCATTGAGAGGATACTCGTGTACATAAATTTATTGTCGTGCTCCTCTTTTTTCTTTTCTTTTTTTTCGTATTGCCTACAATATTGATTAGCTCTTTGGGTTTGGGGCCTCTCCAATATTTAAGCCGAATGCCAAAAAGATAAGGTGATAATTACACACCAATATCTCCAAGGATTTATAAAATTTTAATTATTGTAATATTTATTTATGACTAAATGGAGTATTTTTATACTTTGCTATCTTTGGGATTTGAAGGGTAAAAGTGGTGGATGATAGACCCCTAACTTTTCCTAAGCAAAATGGTTATAGATACTTTAGACAAGAAAAATGGTGCTAATTTCCATTGATATGTATACGGTCAGTAGCCACAAGTTCATGCAGCATTAGGCACCATCAGCATAACCATTCATCAAAGAAAAAAGGGTACAAGATAACCCTTATTAGATTTTGGATAATTTTACATTTTAAAGAATCAATTGAGCTCAAATCTCATCGAATAAAGACCCAAATAGTGCTAAAAAGACAAATAAAGTATCATTAACATGCTATCTAATGAAAAAAAATGAAGAATTTGAGAAAATTGATAATACCACATCAACAGTTGAGCAAAAACAGTACCGACAGCTTGCAATCATCGACAACTTAACCTTGCTGTTCCGACACCACCTCGAGATTCGCGGTCAGCCCCTCCCCATTTCGTAGCAAATATGTTTTTTTGGTTGTTAGTTGAAAAGGTATGCAAGAGGAGAAGAATCTCACTCATCTCAATGGTCAGCTCGCCCAATGGAAAAACTTACTGTGCAAAAAAAAGCCAAATGAAAAACTTAGCTGGCTAAATTAAAACATTTGGATTAAGAGATGTGCAACTGGTATCACAAAGTTAAATCCTTTCCACTTTCAATTAAGTTGGTTGATATATTATTTTTATTATTTAGAATATTTAATATAATTTTTAAATTATATTATAATATTATGTTTTTTATTTTTATATTATTATGAATATATATACATACAAATCTATTATTTAATTTACATATTATTTATTAATTTATTTTAAAATAGTATCATAGTAGACTTCAATCGCTCATGGAAGTCTCCATATTGTACATCATTTTTTGTTATTATCATTAATCATGAAATACACATAATTGATCCATCCATTTTGTTTGCTTTTACGGTAGTGACTGGCATTAAGTCTATTAGTCATTAGAAACAACTCTCTTATTCAAATAAGTAAAAAACTTCAACAAATGGCAACTTGTTGGAAATAATTATCTACATTTGTTAAATCTTATTTGCATTCAATTAAAAAAATATATAAAAACAATATATGATAGATGATATACCTATTGAATCTGAAAAAAAATAAAAATATGAATAATAGAATAATCGACGTCTCATCCAATATTTTGAATTAGACTAATCATATAACCATTATTCTTGCGGAATATTACACTAATATAGTAGTGCACTCACCGATTACTGGCAGTAAAATAAAAATTATATATATATCCATTACAATTTTGAGGTGTTCAAAATAATATCTATCAAGTTAGTCCACACCTAATAATAATATTAAAAGTGGTAGACAATAAGAGAGTGACATTTATAATTCCAGATTATTTGAGACCTTCCAATCATATATGTAATAGTCCCCTAATGAGTATATTAAAATAATAAAAAGTTGGTGAAATTTAATCATGTGTATAGAATCGTGTGTATTTCATTAGACAGGTTAACGAGATATTCTCAATATAGTTAGAGTACTAATATATTCTTATATTATATAATTAGTGTTATTGATATGTAATTTATATACATATCATATTATTACTATTGTAATTTTAAGAGAGAGTGTTTGACCCAACTTAATTATGGTTACGGTTCTAATAGGCACAAGATATGAGCCTCAAGTATCGGATAAAAGTATTAAAGTGATTAAACTTATGAAATTATGAATAAATATTTATGTGAAAATTTTTACATAAAATTTAAAGTTATAAGTTATATAGTTACTTAATATTAGTAATTATTTGATTAAATTGTTAGATCACTCCATTCAAGACATCACCTATATAATTTATACAACTTAAGGTATAGATTTAAAGATTCACAAATTTTAAATTATTATCAATTGTTATAATTCTTGAAATATTATATACATCTTTTAAATTTATTATTTAACTAAAAAATATTTAAATTTTTGTTAAAATTTGAGATAATTTTTTTTTTATTTTGAGTTTTAATTACTCTAATTTTACTTAAATTATGGTATCCACTATTATGAAATCAAGTGTATTGGTAGATTACACGATACCATTGACCCAAATTAAGTCGAGTCGTGATATTGTTAGTAAAAAAATGATACTAATAATCATATAATATTAATTATGATTAAATATATTATAATATTTTTTTATATTTGTATAAGTCTAGTTATTGCACATGAGCTATTACATCAATTAAATGTAATAATATATTTTTTTGGCATATTTAAAAATGAAATATATATAATGCATTCATTTGAATTTGTGGTTAGTGATAAGTAATCCAAATTTTATCTTTTAAGAAAATCTTTATATAAAATTAAACAATTTACTCTGTTAATGTTTGATCAACTATATCGGAATATCAATCAACTTGCCATCCATTATTATTTTTTCATTATTTAAAATAAAAAACTCTTATATTTGTAATATGCATAGATGATTTTATCACTAAGATTAATGATGATATTATTTCACTAAAGTTATTCTTGGGTGAGAAACTTTGATATTATTAATTTTGGAAAGTTTAAATATTTTATGATAAAATTCTTAAATATAAAAAAAAACATATACTTGATATTTTTAAATAAAATAAGTTAATTGCTGGTACACTCGATTTTTCTATTAAATTCGACACTAAATTTATTATAAAAAATAAAAAATTACTATATAATCCTAGAAAATATTGAATACTAGTTAGTAAATTTGATAATTTAAAAAGTACTTACCTCATATTTTTTTATCTAGTGGGTGTGATTAGTTGGTTTATATTATATTATCCTAATACTCGTTAGGATGCCGCACTTCGAATTATCAAATATTTTATGAGATTTTTATAAAAAAGAACGGGTATATTTAAATTAAATAGAATGATTGTAGTAATCTTATTTTATAGAAATTTAATAAACAAACAATGGTTTGTTTCTCATTTTAGTACAAAGTTAAAATATCATTAAATAATAATAAATATGTAATTTTTATTTAAATAATCTATTACAACTTGGTACATTTAGTATTAAATTAGAGAACAATATTATTTTTGTCTGTTTTATTTTACTTCATACTATTAAATATTATCTACGAAATATTTAGTTTGCAAGGGCATATTCAAAATTTGTTGACAAAAAATATTAATATTAAGAGTGTTATGAAATGATTAGTTTTAAAATTATTATGATTTGACAAAATAAACTAGCCTAATTAAGTCGTTAGAGGCTAAGCTTTTAAAACTTGTGATCTTAGATTTAAGCCCCCACACTATACCACTGTTGTAATTTAGTCATTAATTAATGAATGGTAATTAGAAAGTAATTATCACGGATGACTCTGGGCGTGGGCGTGTATAATAATATAATAGAAAAAGGGCATTCTATTTTTTTTTTTTGCTCAATAAAGAGAACCTATGGAAAGGGGTGTCCAAGCTTAGGTTTGACTTTGACATGAGCGAGGGATCAGGGTGATAAAATATGGAATCGTCTCCTCAAAAGGTAGATTTGATCGATCAAATCAATGCTTTGTCTCATGTGGGGTCTTGGCTGTCCAGCCAACTCTCACTCTCGCTCTCAGGGCGCGTGTTATTACATGTTACCAACTAGTTTATAACGTATAAGCAAAAGAAGGAATGGTAATCATATGGTTACTTTCTCCAAATTGAGAGAGAGAAAGTATGCCATTGAAAGAGGGAAGGCTTCCCAAACAGCTAACTCAGGCCATTGTCAAGTTCTCTCCCCCACAAGTTAACAATTCCAATCACATTCTACCGTCCCATCAGCAAACACAGGCATGTAAATCCATGCCCCTAGCTCCGATCACCATATGAGAGATTTATGCAGGCCCATAGATTAGACTTTAGAGCGATGCCATTTCCAAGCACTAGAGGAAGGATGACCTCCCTCCCCAGAGTCCTTTTGATTATCATCACAGTCTTTCTGTCCATTATCTTTGCCAGTCGCCTGGCTTCTGCCTCGCGGGTCTTCCCGGGATTAATCTTCGACGAAGCCACAGTACGGGCGGAGTTTCAGCCGCCGTTGCCTGGCCGGATGACGAAGAAGACAAGAGTTGATATCGGGCAGAAGTACTTTTTCAAAAACTCTTCGAGCGCTTCCGGCCCCAGCAGCCCGGCCGTCGCTGGCCGAGGATCGGATGGAGAAGGATACGGCGAGACCAAGCGGAAGGTCCCCAGCTGCCCAGATCCTCTACATAACTAAGCAGTATAAATCCCTTCTTAATTCATGTTTTCTTTTCTTTTATTTCCGGCTAGAGAAATGCAGACTTCTTCTAGCTAGGCTTCTTTTCTCCCTCTATTCCCAGAATACCCCCGATTTTTCTTATAGCTCTTGCCGACAAATGGAGTGTAGGGAAAAATCGAGGGTATTTTGGTCTTCTTATTGGGAAAGGTGTGGACATGGTAATCCAAGAACTATACGGAGGGAGCGGATGGCTGAACAAGATATGGATCCAAGTATTTTTCTCCCTTGTATTATGATAGAATATGCCAGAGAAGCTTGAAAACAATTATTAGATGCAGTTTATAATTAATTAGTCCCACTAGATGTCCATAGCCTATTGCATTTAGTATTGCATTTTAATGGTCAATTAGCTTATTGTCTATTACAATTTGCTTTTTTTTTTCAAAATTTTGCACTGATAATCTCTATTTACCTTTTTTTTTAATCAATTTGGCAAAAATGGATCTTTCTTTTCAAAAACATAATTTTGTCACCATATAAAACTAATCTCTCTTTCTCTCATGACAAAATTAATTTTTATAAAATATTTTAATTTTATTATGCAGAAAATTTGAAAATAAATGGGTACATGAAGGGCCCATTTTATGATATCGCCGGCAATTAAGAGGACCAGACACTGTAGATAGTCCTTTCTTCCATGGAAAAAAGGTTTATTTTTGGATAAATGACTGTTGATGTCTGAAACTTGAATGAGAAGGGACAAGTAGTTGGATGCAGCAGAATAAGCATAAGCATAAGCATGCTGAAAAACCTTCTTGACAATTTCATTCATAAAGATACTCATTTCACTTTAATGTGAGGGAAAATGGAAGGGACACATACTTTGTTGCAAGGTCGAGAAACACAAGGTTGAATTTAAGTCATTAAATCTATTTTTTTGCTCCAACATTAAATCTAATGTGAGCACATGAAAACAAGGACAGTGGAACATCAAAATATGACAATCCATGTAAATTTTGATTGTTAGATTGATCTATTCAATTTTTGTTGGACTAGGATGGTTATATCCAACACTTGGATTTCACGATCTTGCAGGATAGTGCAACAACAAACAAAATGTCAGAGTAATAAAACAAAAAGGACTAATAATAAAAGCCAGGCTTTTCAGTGCACATATCACAAAGTTGATCTCATTGACAGTCTTTTTTTTTCTTCCTTTGGTTCTCTGAACACTAGACAACAGAGTTCAGAACAAAAGGTGAAGACAGATGGTGGATGTGGAAGATCGTCGACCCTTTATAGGAAAGAGTATGAAGAAGCAGCAATAAAGTTGAGATTCGTCCATCTATATGTATACGCTCAATATGTATTATTGTCTGGAAGATTGAACAGTGATGGCACAGGACAAGTGCAGAAGGGCTTATTGAGAGGGCGCACATGAAAGTTAGATGGACTATTGTCTGTGTAGGCTTAGTGCATTTGTAGAAACTTGGCATCTTCCTGAAACATGCCTTTGATAAGGACAAAGCACTATTTGAAATCAGAGTTTAAAGTTAGAAAGAGAGGAGTAAAGGGCAACAATTTTTAACGGAGTCAAGCTTGTTTCTTTGATAAGAAGGGTGATTCTTCTCCCAATTCCATTTAATAGAAAATAAAATAAAAAATAAATAAATTAAAGTTACTATTGAAATGTGAATAGATGAAGTTGGGTCAAATATGCAAATGGTTGCAATAATGGACCTTGAATGCTGGAATTTGGTCTGGGTCTTGTCAGTCTATGTGCTCGGTTATGGGCTAGAGTTAGGACCTAATATTAATTATTATTTAGTAAATCTACTGAAAGTCGAGAATAATTTCCTACTCTATGTGAGGTTAATTTCCTTACGCATTAGTGCCCTGCATCCAATCCAGATTTAATCCAATAAATTTGTCCAACAAAAACCGATACAAAGAAAATAGAGCACAAAAAATTAAAACAATAGATGGGCGTAGGCAAATGAAATGATCCGAGTGTTCAACCTTCCTTCCCAATGGAAAAATATGATATTTTCACGCTTGAAGATGGTAGTTCAACTAAATGGGCCAATTAATAAAAAAAAAATCATTAAAAATTGGGCTAAATAATTCAAGGCATTACCAAAAAACTATAAAGGATAATGATAGGATTTCAACTTCCATTACCATGAAAACAGAGATCATAAAAATTACATGGATCATTGACAATAGCACAAGCAAGATTTCGGTAAAACCATATAATAGGTTCGGTGGAGAAGATAATGTGTCCGCTTTTTTAACATTTAATTGAATAGTTATTGGTCTAATTTATTTTTATAAAAATTATTTATCTAATTTCTTATTATTTAAGTACAATACTATTAATTTGCAGATTTATTTAGCTATTTTTTTAAAATTTGGAAAATTTATCTATTAGTTAGTTGGATTGATTTCCGTTTTATTTTGGTTTATTTACTTTTTTTTAACCTAATTATTTTCCTAAAAATTATCCATAAATATTCATGATGATTAAACTAAAATATTATCATTTTTAATTTATATAACCACTCTTAAATATAAATGTATTTTGTCTTAAATCGATTTATTTTCTGATCAAACCAATTTTTCCTTAAACTTCTCCTAATTTTGAATAAATTAGCTCATTAGGTTCTTAAATGGAAAATTCTATCATCTTACACAATATTCAAGTTTAGTGTATAATCAGTTGCTAATTCTATTATATTCTAAATTTCAGTTAGCAGGTTTTAATTCTATATTTAAAATCGTTTTCTTTCCAATTAGATTTATATCTCCATTTATGAAATTTCCGGTACAAGTGTATCGCACATGTCACACGTTTATCTCCCCTTGCACATACACCACTAAATGGTTGATAGGTTCAAGTTCGGTTTGATCGATTTTTCAATTTATTTTATTTTAATTTTATAAAAATTATTTACTTATATTTTAGATTAAAAATTATAAAAATTTTCTTTTTTAAATTTTAGTAAAAAATTAAATTTTCTGAATTGAACTGATTGATCCAATTTTATGTGACTTCCAATAGGATGATCTCCTATACTCATTTCTTGACTATCAATAATCTAGATCTAATTTAATTTGACTTGGTGTATGTGTTCTTAAATCAAACCTATTAAAAATTTAAATTTTTTGGGTTTTCCATCAAATCTGATTTATTTCATTACCTAAAGGTGGGATGTTACCGAATGTGATTTTCATATTAGAATTTAAGAGAAGATGTGAGCCGAGAATGAAGACCTGGGCCATGGCCTATTGAATGAGAGAAGATGTTGGGCAACAACTTCTAGGGCTTTGTGCAGTAATTGTTCGATTGGTTTTCCGTAAGGCAGGGATCAAGACTCTGCTAGACAGAACTATGAAATGTAGGATTGAGTGGATTAGGAGATTATTAGAGCTCTGAAATCTTAGCTCTCAAACTAGTCAACGATTTTTTTTATATGACCACAATAATCTCATATCAAATGTTGTGGCTATGCCACATGGGCATTTTGAGGATGATGAACTCCATCTCTTTATTTAACAAAAGACCCATAACCCATAATTATATCCCATTCTCCATAACTATCTAGCACGTTACAAGTAAAGTGATGTGTTAGTGGGTCATTTAAAAAACAACCATTTTTGAACTGCACTAGATTTAGATTTCTGATGGCAATACATTGACATTAATAGAAACTATTACTTAGTTGTTTAGTTCGTGGTGGAATGATAAGGAAATACTCTAGGGAAGGAACATGCAACTCAACAAAACAGCTCATATAAAGATATTATTGGGAGACAATTATACCACACACTACATCAAAACCTTAGTTATGCCAAGGCACATAATAAACATAGCTTTTTAACCAAGAAGAGTCACTTCCCATAGCTTAGTTATGGGATAGCTAAGCCCATAGGCTGCCATGAAATAATTGAAAGTAAGCCCATAGGATGGATGCCACGAAATAATTGAAAGTAAGCCCATAGGATGGATGCCATGAAATAATTGAAAGTAAGCCCATAGGATGGATGCCATGAAATAATTGAAAGGATCAATATAACCTGTGAGGTTACAAAGAATTACAAAGAAACAAAGTCTCATGGGTTCTCCACCTTGCCACCTTTTTTGAGAGCTTTTGAAATTGCTTGGATGGTTGAAGGGGTGGTTCTACAACAGCCCCCAATAAGCTTTGCGCCGAGATCTCGCCATCTTGTGGCATAAAGCTCAAACTTGTCATCACCAAAGCATTGAGATGGCTGAATATGCAGATACAACATAAATTTGATCAGAATATGCAGAGACAAAGAGGGAAGATGGGGTGATTCAGAATTCATTGCAGTAAATTTTGACTCACCAGCCATCTCTTTGCCCTGCCATCCCATACCTCACCGCTGTTCGGGTAAACAGCAATTGGCTTGTCGGTTAACTGTGGAATCAGGGATCATGGAGTCAACAATGGAGGTCATCATCTAATAACAGAATTTGCTGCATCAAGAAACCTTTTACCTTCTTAAATTTACAGATGAGGCTTTCCATGAAGTGGGGAGGGGCACAGTTAATCCCTACAGCAGAAACTCTATCAGCCTTGTTCAGGATCTCAAGGCATTCTTCAAAGCTTTCTCCAGAGGGAGCATTCTCCCCATCCATGGAGCTGAAACAGATCCATGATTGAATCTCAACATTTTCTTCTTCAAGTAGCTCTGCACATGCCTAGATGTCATTCATTAAATGTAAGCACTCCTCATAGATATATATATCTCAACTCAAGAATTGAAAATCTACATCAAACATAAACTACAAATCCATTCAGGTAAGAATGTAAACAGTTGGACTAGAAAATTCCGGAGAGAAATATAGACCTGAGCTTCAAGTTTATTGGGGATAGTCTCAAAAGCAAGTATATCTGCACCAGCCTTAACAAGAACTTGCAATCTACGTCTATGAAAATCCTTCAGTTTAGCCAAATCAATGTCCATTCCATAGTATCCACTGCATAATACAAGACTTCATGGTAAGTATCCATGAGATCTTCTGTGAATTAAATATGAAGCAGAAGAATCTAAATGGGTCACCTGTACTCTGAACCATCAGCAAGATAAGCTCCATAACTTCCAATTGATGCAGCAACAAGAGCCCTGTTATAGGAATTCTCTGGGACTTTCTTTGCATTATCCCAGAACCTGTCGCGTGTTTCAACAGCCAATTTGACACTCTTCTCCAATAATGATTCCCCTTCTTCAATAGACAGTCCCCTTGACAGAAATCCTGGGATAGTTGCCTGCACAGATACAATGAGATCTGATTATTCATGTGAAATTTCTTAGTTTAGTTGGTTTCCACAGCATCAATGTACATCAGCAAATGGCAATGAACAAGGGATATATACCCAATAAAACGTTGAAGAGGAATCGCATTATAACAGAAACCGCTAGAACAAAGTGAAATGATCAACTCATAAGGTGTGAGAAAGGTTGCATCCTTTTTGCACCTTATATACAAAAAAGAACATCATTTTCTGTTTTATATGCAAAAGTAATCACTAACGGAAATATGATATCAATCAACAGCAAATAAATGATGTTTGGGAAAGTTTAGGAACATGAGCACGAAAAGGATGTCTGGGACCTGATATGAAGAAGTGACCAATACGTCTGCACCGGCCTCCAAATACTCCCAATGAACCTACACAGGTCAACAAGTAGAAAAAAAAATCAGGGAGAAATACCAAGACTCAAGACGACGGGTGAGAAAACTGCACGCAAATATCAACGTTACGAATTTGGGGTGGCGTCAAACAATGCAGATCGACAGAGATTCGAGAGGCCATACGAGCTTGATGAGGGCGGGATCCTTGATCAAGCAGAGAGCGCTCCAGAGAGGGTCGTTAATGGAGGCGCCGTGTTTCTCGAGCTGGGTGGCGAAGCCACCGTCGATCACGGCGCAGCCGCCGGCCTTCTCCAACAGGTCTTCCAGCACTCCTCCAGCTCTCCTACCTCCATACCCCATTTCTCTGTTCCTCTCTATTTCTTGCTTATTCCTTCTGCCGACAGCAAGAAATGAGCAGAGATGCTGAACGGATGAGGCAGATGAGATTTTATTGCTAATGCAACCGGCTGTGGCAGAGAGAGGGAGAGAGCGGCGCTTGGAAAGGGGTAACTCGCCCCTATTTGTAATGAAGTCTGAATGAGGTTACGTTCCAATGAAGTCTGAATTCTGCCAATATTTCAGCTCAAGTTCACTTTTTTTAAACGAAAAAAAAAGAAGAGGAATGACACTACGGATAACGGAGCATTATCGTATTAATTAAAAAATCAAGAAAACTCTTGGCTGCCCCTAGTCAGGTATTGATGAATATGGGTTTGGTCCTAACATGGAATTTACCAAATCAGCCAAAGTCCAAATCAGTTGACTAATACTCTAAGAAAATGGTAAACCTACCTAGACCCAGAAATCTCTAACCTTCTCGTGTTCATACTTTCTATTTTCTATCTAACCTCTCCAACTTGCATGTGAGTCCTACCTAGAGTTACACTACGCGTTCTAAATGCTGTAGGAGAAACCAGACCTAAAAGAGGAAAGGAAAGGCCCAATCGGCCTGTGGTAGTAGTAATTGACATACGTGGAACTTTGATTTTGAGAACTTGTCTCAACTCCACTCAATTAATTCAGAGACCAACAATGGAAGAAAAATAGTAGAAATTGAGGGAATTTCAGGATCCCAAGAATAAATCAACTTTTATTGGATCAAAATTTTGAGAATATATACTAAATTGGTAGAAAAAACTATGAAGGGTGGATATTAAAATTATCATTTTTAATGTGACCCTTAAAAAACAATTTTGATTTACAAAATATTTTTTAATTTATTTAATCGATCCAAAATCATTTCCTGCAGAATTTCTGTTAATGTAATATTATTTTAAAAATTATTAATAGACTAAATCTCATATTTTTACACTGAATTTAAATTAAATAGTTCGTAATAATTTAGAGTATAGATTTGTAGCAGTGGAAAAATGATTTATATAGTAAAAAAAATGCCGCCTAAAATCACCTCCATAACACTATAACTACTTCATTTAGATATAATTACTTATAATTCTATAATTTATTACTTAAATTATTTTAATAATATTATTTATTGTTTATTTTATTATTTATTTATTTTTATATACTTTAAATAAATTTATATATTAATAATATTTTATATAAAATTATATAATATAAATATATATTATAAATAAAAAGTTATTTTAAATATAATTTAATTATATATAATAGCCAATAAATTATTTAATTTAATTAAAATAATATATTTATATTTTAAAATTTTTAATTAATAATAATTAATCTCAATATAAATTATTAAAAAATTTTAACACATACAAATACATTATTTTACTTCCATTTCGATCACTCTATAAATCCCTCTATCTAAATATAAGAGTAGTGTTTAACGTAATTATTGATCCCGTTTTAGCTATAATGGAAACAATATTGTTTAATTAAACGAAGTAAAAAAATAAAACGATCCTAATTTACTATTCCAATTCCCCTATGCAGCAACAGCCATCCATCAAGTCCCAACCTCCCGAGCCTGACTCCGAAACCGAGGCTCCGAGCCCCTCGAGTTGTGCACCTACCGCTTGCGCACAGTGCCTTGCCCCCGACTGCATTCATGGAAGCAGTAGACTCCGACCCCACCCCCGACTCCTAGCCCCCACCGCCTGTGTCGCCCCCGTCCCCTGCAACAGATGTATAATATAGGGGCCTATAGGTTCAATTGCACCCCAATTGGTACTGTATATAGTTTTTTATTTCATTGCTTTGCTGCTTTTGCAGTTGTGCAAGGCACTGGCATCGTTAGTAAGGTATTTGGAAGCCTCGGAAGTCATTGAGTATGAGATTAGCTGGAAATGTACTTCCATCTAAGGTGATGGATGAATTGCAGTCTGTTGGAGCACGTAATTTCTGAAGTTCCTTCTATTTTATTTTGGGTTACTTTTGCTACCGCATCATGAATTTCACAAATTTCTGGACTGGATAAATTGAATACAAAGCTCCCAAAGACATTTCATAAACGTAATTGTTTTGATTGAGGTAGTACCGGTAAGAAGGACATGAACAGAGCTGTTGTTTCCTTTATGCTAAGGTTTGCTCATTACTTTGCCTATTTATTTTGTATGAGATAGGTTTCATGACATTGACATTTGCTTAAGGTGTGTCTTGTTTGAAAGAAACTTATACAATTGAATAGTTTCTCAAGTCTACACCCTTACTACTGTACTCGCTGAAATGCATCCCAACAGACTTATTGCCTCCAACTGCTATTACAAAGTGGTATATAGGTACTTCTCCCATATCGTTTTGTTTTGCTTAATGATGATGTTGATTTGTCCCTGCTCGTACCAAAGCTCGTATTAAATTTACTTATACTAATTTTCACTTTCACGTAAATAGAAGGATATTCTAAGAAAATTAGTGAAAGAATTGGATCAGACTCATGAGATTTCAAATTAAAAATATAGATTTCACAGAATTGAGAGAAATGTCATAACTTGGAAATGTTATATAGCTAGTAAATTATGACAACTCTATTTTGTGCATAAAAGAATCTACCTCTCTAGTCATTGTGAAAACCTTCAGTCTAGGTTATTAACACCATTTCAATTTTTCATATTTTTCTTGATCTTGTCAATTATTTTCCTTGCTCAGGTGGGATGGAATCTTTCCCAACTATTCCCACTTTCTACATAATATGTGCTCAAAGACCCAGAATCTGTCTCCCATCATCATCGGTGGACATCGGTTTAATGCTAAAAGTCGTGCTCAAGATGCAGCCAAGGAGTAATTAGAAGCATATACCTTTGTGTTGGTAAACATTGATTTATGATTCCACTTTTCGATCGGCCACAGCAAAAATTTTATTGGTGTTTATTTTTGTTTGCCATGTAGACTTACGTTTGGTTGATATGCAGGAACTTCTTTAATAAATTTAGACCTAGGGTTTAGGCTTAAAAACAAGCAACAATTCCTTGCACAATCCTTGAAATTTTTTTTTAACAATAAAATTTTAAGGTAGAACTAGATATATTGTATTAGGTATTCACTTATCATAATTTTTCATATTTATAATAAGAACTAATTTTAAAATATTAGATATGAATTGTCATTTAAACCAACTAATATTTATATAAGTAATTATGTATTGAGTACAATCTATTGATATTATTATCAATTTAATCATTCATCACACTAGTATTATTTTCTTATAAAATACCATATCATTATCTATTTTTTTTCAAAATACATACTTTTAGCGAATTTTAAAAAATTGTGTTAAAATTAGCTTATCAATACCGAGCCTTAATTATTTGATAACTTGAACGTTGCGACTTAACCCCTTCATTTCTAGCTTGTTTTAAAGGATTGAATATTATCCATTCTTAAACAATGAGGTTTATACTTGTATTTTTTAAATTCATTTGGTCATGGTCTGCTCCTTCTCAAATCGCTAGGGATATTTCCTACCTTTTGATAAAAGCTTTCGTGTAGATTTTCTATACGTTATCTCAAAATTTTTTTTAAATAATATATACTAGTAATTTTATTAAAATAGTAATTACTGTCAACAATGGTCCAATCGGATGCGTAGTCGAAAATTCCATTCACCGTTATAATTGTAACGTGTTTGTTTTGACAATTTTTCCTTTGTCTCGACAATTTTTCATTTGTCTTGATAGACACAATTCCCATTTGTTTTGCTGTTGAATTACTACTCTACACAAATCAATGTAGAAGTTGGGGATAGTTTCAAGTTTTAGTTAGTACTAGTATACTATCCCATAATATTTTTCAAAATTATAAATTTGCCCATCGGGCCTATTCATTTGACTTTCGCATACCAATAAACTCGTTTTAACAAATCCTCGTCCATTAATTTCTTTCACATATCTAAGTTTATACACATGTTAGGTCATAACACACCTTGTGAATTAAATATTTTGACATGGGAATATGTTGCATACATGAAAATATGGGTAGTGGGGTCGATTAAATAGTATACCGCACACCCAAATTAAAAATGCCATTGTTATTATTGCTTTAGGTGATTAATTATACTTGATATTATTGTTTTGGTGGAAAAGTTATGACGCTAGCATGAAATCTAATATAAAAGTTGATTTCGACGTATATAGAATAAAAAAAGTGGTGATACAAGGGAAAATTGGCTTACAAAAATTTTTAGGACGTATGAAGCCTTATAGTTGAGGTCTAGGCATCTCATGTGATCCTAACTTATAGTAAAGAACAACTATCCTCTCTCAAGGATAGACAACTTATTTGACCAACTATTGGGGGCTTCATATTATTAGTAAATGAAGATGATATCCATAAGACTGCGTTTTGAACCCAATATGGACATTATGAGTTATGTATTTATAGATGACATCTCTATCTACTCATAGATAGAAAAGGATCACATGACACACATTAGGAAAATGCTGCAAGTCTCACGGGAAAATCAATTGTATGCCAAGTTCTCGAAGTGTGATTTTTGGATGAGGAATGTGGCATTCTTAGGAAATGTGGTCTCAAGGGTTGGAATTCAAGTCGATCCCTCCAAGATTGAAGTCATAGCAAAATGGGAAGCACCCAAAAATCCCATCAAAGTCCGGAGTTTCCTAGGGATTGTCGGATATTATGAAAATTTGTAAAACAAGCTAACCGAGAAGGGAATTAAGTATGAATGGACGAGGGAGTATAATGAAGCATTTGAGGAACTTAAAAAAAGACTCATGAGAGCACCCATCCTAGCACTACTAGACGTTAATGGAGATAAGTGCATGATATACAGTGATGCCTTCGACCTTGGGTTAGGGTGTGTATTGATGCAAAAAAATATGGTGATTGCATATGCCTCCCGACAACTAAAGAAACATAATGTCAACTACCCTACTCATGACCTTGAGTTAGTGTTCACTCTCAAGATCTAACGACACTACATATATAAGATTAGGTGTCGAGCGTTCATTGACCATAAGAACCTAAAGTATATCATGACCCAAAAGGAGCTAAACTTGAGGCATCATAGGTGGTTAGAAATATTAAAGGACTATGAACTCATAAGCATAGCATGAGCATGAAATATATCAAAATGACGTATCTAACTCTACTATAGCAAATTAAGGAAAAGTAGAAGATAGATGTGAGAATGGAAAAATATCATAATATGATTATTAATGCCACACTCACAAATTTTTCTATAAGAGTGCCAAGTGATATAACCTTAAAAAACACTATCTTAGAGGAGGCCTATGACTTGGTATACGCGATACACCACGACAGCACCAAGATTTACCATACCCTGAATGAGGGATATTGGTGGTCGAGGATGAAGTGGGAGATAGCCGAGTACGTAGCTTGTTGTTTGTCCTACTAATAGATAAAGACAAAGCATTAGAAACTAGCATGAATTTTTGAATTGCTCCCCATTCTTGAATGAAAGTGAGAGAGTATCACTATGGACTTTGTGATCAAGTTGCTCCCATCAACTAAAGAACAAGACGCTACATGAGAAATAGTAGATCGACTTACCAAGTCTACCCACTTCCTACCCATCCGAGTGACTGATCCTGTCGAAAAATTGGCCAAACTGTACATTGCAGAAATTGTATGATTGCATGGGGGTGTCAATGTCCATTGTATTAGATAGGGACTAAAGGTTTACATACTGATTATGGCCGAGTTTTCAAGATTCGTTGGGCACAAAACTACATCTCAGTTTCGCCTTCCACACTCATATGGATGGAAACCTTCTCTGTAGCATGTGAAAGGGAATTGCTCATAAAACTCTGATTTTGCTCAAATCCCACGCAATAAAAATTGTCAAGGAACTAGCAACTTATCCATGTATCAGTCCATATGAGAAATTGAGTTATAATCCCCTCATTTGTTTGAATTTTGCTCTTAAAGTAGAGAGAGAAAGAGAGTTAGCTATAAAGTTCTTGCATCCAACACTTTCGAGTGAAAATTCTCCACCCTCAAACCACCAATCTTAGTAATTTCGGTGTCCTTGTGTGCATACAGAGGTTTGCTTTTCATCTGCACTGGTGTCTTGCAACGACATCCCTCGTACCGATGCCAATAAATGGCCAACTTTTTTCGGGGCCAAATTCTCCTCCACTCGACAACTTAAAATTGCATAAAAATTTCCACAAATCTTCTTGACTCAGGTTATCGAACCATATTGGCCTCACAAGCCAAACGTAAGCCCAATGACTATTTCCCTCCATGGAATCTCTATCTATACTCTATTTTTAACCCCCTGTTCATAGATAGGGTAGTACAGGCATTCCATATCACCTCCGAGAGTGATCAAGACAACTCTAAACTTGTGAGAAAGTCAACTTTCCAGCCCCACCGATGCCGACAACTGCAACACTTGCTTCGACAAGGTATAACCCTAAACCCAACTTTGTGTTGTTTTCAAGCAATAGGCCAAACACAATCAAAACAACACTGTTCTAGCTGGAACAGGGCTGTGAGGACCCAATGAACATGCTTAAGATGATATTAGGACATATTAATGAGATTATTGTGGTTGTTTGATGATGAGAGAAGTTGAGGGACTAAATTATAATTTTTTAAAAGTATAGGGGTCAAATTTAAAATTTTCAAAAGTATGAGGACCTAGGAGCAAGTCATTAGAAGTGTAAGGACTAAAGATAATATGCTAGAAAACTCAAATACTTAAGTTGAGAGTTTTAAAATGTGTTAAGGACCTAAGTGAAATTTTAAGAAGTTTAAGGAGTAAAATGGTAAATAATGTAAAACGTGGGGCCAAATAGTAATTTATTAAAGTTTAGTACCAAATGGAGTTAAAGTGCAATGTAGGGACCAAAATGAAATATTTAAGAAATTTAGTATATAAAAAAGATAGTAAAAAGAATAGAGACATTTTAGTAATTTTGGAAAGGTTAAACGTTAAATTGTAAGGAGTAAAAAGTTAAGTATTTTAAGAATATTTTGGGAAGTTTAGGGACCTTGAATTAAATATAGTTAAAGTAATAAAGGGTAAAATATATAAATATCGAACAAAGAGGGATAGTTATACACGCGCTCACCAATGCGAAATTTGGGCGAAAATGATTAAATGAGGTAAAACCATAATTTTGAAAAATTACAGGGTGGTGTTATGACTAACTAAGGAAAACTCAATATGACCTTATACATATAACTTGAATTTGTAGTGAAACCATCGTACTAAACAATGTGAGAGTACGTACATTCTGAAATAGTTAGAAGGGAGCCTTCCAGGATGAACAAGTCTCGTAAAAGAGGTGAGTATATTTATAGATGACGAGTTCTATTGGATCAATAGTGGTGTTTTACTCATTTTTATATTAAAAGCCATAGAAGGTAGAGAGCATGATAGGACTTAAAGATAAACTGGGTTATGAAAAGTGTGTGCTAAACTATGAATGGACTAGTGATCATGATGCTAGAAGAGAAAAATTGGAAATATGTTATGCAGGTGATTTCTCAAGATAAAGGGGGAGTTAGGATCCATGTTTATCAACTAAGTAAATAGATAAATAATAATAAGCTACTTGATTAATGAGAATATGAGTAGTGGGGTCAGTTAGATAGCATACCGCAACTCGTGAATTAAATATTTTGACATGTGAATATGTTGCTTACATGAAAATATGAGTAGCGGAGCCGGTCAAATAGTATACCGCACACTCGAATTAAAAATGTCATTATTGCTATTGTTTCTGATGGTTGATTATGCATGATATTATTGTTTTGGTGGATAAGTTATGACGCTAGCATGGAACCTGAAATAAGAGGTGGTTTCGACGTATAGGGAATAATAGAAGTGGTGATACAAGGGATGAGTGACTTACAAAATTTTCAGGATGCAGGGTGGCTTATAGTTAGGGTCCACACATCCCGTGTAATCCCGATGTAGGTTGAGAGGATCAAAAGGATGTGGAATATCGGATGACACATCTTTGGTATTCATATGAGGGAGACAATTTATTTGAGATATTTCTAGTGAGTGTGATTATATAATAGGATTGAGTTGCTCGTGTGTGAGCCCTTAGGGGATACGGTCCAGGTCACCGAGTGTGACATCGGTATGGCATTAGTTCCATCATTGATGACATGAGTGAAAGGTCATCCGACATGACCCCACTAGTGCGAAATATGTACGCATGATTACCCCTCCGAGCTCGGAGTCATACATGAGAGTGACCTTTGGGAGTGTTGTGTTTATTGTTGTATTGAATCAAGTGTGATATAAGAGTTAAAAGCAAAAATGACTATTACAAAAAATTGTAATAAGTAAAAATGGGGAAAACCTATGCTCTTAGAAATAAAATTTTAAATAATAGATTTAGTAAATAATGGGTCGTAAGCCATGTCGTGGCTCGACATCGGTAAATGCACTCATTAGGTTGTAAGCTCACCTCTCCCTAAAATATTTTAGGTTCGGGCGAGTGATCATTGAGGAGTTCAAATCTCAAGACATGCTAACTAGGTATAATACTATGTTGCGAGCACGAATGTTTATTTTATTTCCGAGTACAAATTTGTATTAAATATTTTGGAAGCTTAATGTTTGTTTTATGAAAGTTGAAATTCTACTGCAAAATTTTGTATATTTTTTGTTTTGAGCCTTCCATCCTATTAATTCTACTTTAACCAATATACCTACCATTATAGTATTGGGGGGATGTGATAGTTGTCAAGGGTACTTCGACCCTAGAATTTAGGATGGGGCATGACAACTAAAGTACTACTAGAGCCCAAAGTTTTCAAAAGAGGGATTTTCAAAATAAAATAAAATTTGGGATAATTGAAAAATTGGGAATAACTAAAATGTTAAAGTTCCTTACATACTAATTTAAAATTTAAATTAATTGGGATTTATATAAATTGGGCCAAAGATGATTCACACTCGAAAGATAAGGCGCGAGGTATCTTGCGCAAGTTTGTCGATGAGGAGTAGGCCCCTAATGGAGGAGGATCCACTTCGTCGATTTGCCATTTGCACCATAATGGAAGAATCATGACTACATATGCAGATGAATATCAAGATCTCATGTGCTACACTCGAGATGGGATATATCTCATAACCCTATGCCTACGATTTCCTCTAGGGGTTAGACCCGAAGGTTTGGCTCCTCATGTTGGAAGTGGGACCACAAACTGATTTGGAAACCACGATACTCATGGCTATTGAGTGGTGCTAGACCGTCAAAGGAAGGAGGAAGAAGAAGAATAAGAGAACTACTTCGAGGCACCAATGAGACTACTTGCAACATTAGTAGAGACTCTCATGTCCCTGGGAAGAGTAAAATCGCCTCATAGTCCATTTGGAGGTAGGTTTCACGGAGGGGACGCCATAATAGTGTCCATGAGGTAGTTGACCACTCAGAAGAAGGTACTAGAATGGGAAGGGATACATTCGCATGAAAAGGAGAGCATAGCTAAGATCCTCATGGAGGGAGGTGCCAATACATGGTGGACAATGGAGAAAAATCGGTGCCCTCCAAACCAGTACATGAACTAGAAAATGTTTGAGAAAAAACTAAGAAAAGTTATTTATCCCTTCACGTGGTCCAAGAAATGACTTTGGTTTTGTACGATCTTCGACAAGGCTAAAGACGGTGGCTCAATATGCTCAAGACATTCGTGAGAAGTTTCGGACTATGCGGCCTACAAGAGTTTATTGCAGGAATGAACCTAGAGGTAATGTTTATCATGGAGGGAACGAGACCCTACCCAAATTTGGACACAACCATAGATGTGGCATATAAATGTGAAAGGATGGCAGCGGAGATGCAGTGTGCTATGGATATCGACAAAGGGAAAGATATGTTGTCACTAGTCTTAGAGAATTATGACCATGAAGAAGAAGGAACGGGGATTCTCAAGTTTGAGTAAGGGGATGATGGTAGAAGGAACTTTTTGGGAAGTAAGTTAACCAATGGATATGTAAGCCCCGTTTTTCAATAAAATAAAGTTGGAAACAAGAACTGGAATTTTTTTAATGAAAAACCATGGATCAAAGTGAATTGAAAATTGGTAAAGAGAAATAAAAGGAGAATTTGGAAAATTTTAAATGGTCAATTAAGACCTAAAAATCAAGGAAAAGAACCATTAATAAAGTTTGACGTGAAAATCAAACCGGTTTAGGGTGAACTAGATCTAAACTAGATTGAATCGAGAATAACCCGTTCAAATATTTATTTTTCTAGGTGACTTATGAATATCAATTTGGAAAATTGAAGTCACCTATGTGTAGAAAATAAATTTAGAAATTTTTAATTTTTAAAAAACCGGTCTAATTGGGCATAAACTGACCAATGGACCGCCTGCAAGGTTAGCGCCCCACCAGCGCAAGCGACCAATGAGCGCACGACACATGGTGAAGTGCACTCAGTTTGCCACTTAGTTAGTGTTTCACGGTGCTGGTCAATTAGAGCGTAACACGTGTCTTTGGTCAATGGTGTGACGAAGAAAAAGTCACATCATTGGAAACAAACCAATAGGAGCATGACACGTGTCTTCATTCAACGATCAACTGAGGAGAATCTCCATCAAATGGGCTGACCAATGGAGAGGCTGACATGTGGTAAAGGTGCCACATTAGTGGCCAATGAGGACATTCCACATAGAAATATTGTAAGGCCATCAATGTCTCTCATAAATAAAGAGGACAAGGTAGATAGAAGAATCTACGCTATCCTTATTGAGCTAAGTGAGGAAAAATCCATTGGTTGGAAGGATGTTGAGTCGAAATCTCGAACGACAGAGAAATTTATTTTAAAAAGAATTAAAGGTTGATTATTGGATGATCAACACTCCACTATTAAGAGTTGGTATAAAATTTCAAAGAGAAATGAAAAAAAAAACAAACAAGTGATGTGGTCCACAAGGATAACTATGAATGGCTATTTGGATTAAAGTAGGACATATCATAATAAGGATCCATAAGAGACCGCCAAACCTCATGCAAGGAGTACATTACAAATTGGAGAAAGTTCTAACCGTAGAATACATACGGTTAGGATGCACAAGCCACCCTAGAATGAGATGGACAAATGGGATAACAAATGAACAACTAACTAAAGTCCCAACCATATTGGTACTCTAAGGAAAGTCATGGAAGTCATGCTACTTAACAAGCTATTGAAATCAAAGGTACGAAAGCAAGAGGCCACTAATGCGGTGTAAGACAATTGACCCTACCATCCATACTAGATATATAATCACCCTACTAGTCACCTAGGACATATTGTGTTACCTTAGGACAAGGAGGAAGTGCTAGGAAATGATGAGAAAAGTCATAAAGGAATTTATTCTTATGGCATAAGAAAATCACCACATTAAGGAACGAATCTTAGAGTAATATCTTACAAAACAAGAAGAAAATCGACAACTTTCCATGATTAATGGCTAATCAAAAGGGATTATGATGATGGAATACTCAAGCTAGGGAGTAGAGAGGATAAAAAGGAAATAAAGGGAAAAACCCTAATACGACACCAAAGGAATACCATCTATGGACAAATTGCAAATAACTTGTATTAAGAAATACCAAGAAGATCCTAAGTAGTTAAACAAAAAATCAGTAGTGACTGAGTATGAAGGAATCACTTAATGAACATTAGGATGATGTTCAGGACAACTACATAGAAATGATCCCAACAATCCTTGTCACTTAATGAGGGAAGTAGAGAAAAATACCAAATGAGATAATATGGAAAGACACTACACTCAAGCTAAGAATTCAAGACAAGGAGTATTGAGCACCTATCGGGCCACGAAAGTGAGGAATGAAAACATTGGTACATTATGAAAGTTTAAATGAAAGGTACAAATGTCTCAATGGAGATACAATACTAAGAGAGGTGAAGCTATAGGTCAATGGCTACAATTTTGAGGTTATCTAGAGGGTGGAGATGAGGGGTTCCCAAATTTTAAGAAATAATTTGAGGCAAACCAAAGAGTGACAATTCCTTCGAAGAGAGAAGGGGTAGGTAAGTTGAGCACATAACTTAAATAGACATAAAAAAGGATTACTATTTATAAGGCATGGTGTCTTAGACCAAATGTGTGCACAAGTATGTAAATGACAAGAGTAATAAAGGACACCCAATTGGGTGGGGGAAAACATAAGGTTTCCCCAATTTACGAGCAATGGATTTAGAGTAACCAGAAAAGCGATCGCCCTTTTTTGACATAGGACGGATTACAACTACATGGGATGAACCCATAATATGATATGGAAGTTTTGGAGGAAGTGCGAGAGGCATCCCAAGAAAAGGACGTTAGAGTCATATAATATGAAGTATGAAAGGTATTGTCATAAAGGATATCTGGAGGACATAAGAAAAATATTAACTAATGAATGGATCAAGTAGGTTATTATGTGGTTCATTGACTTGAATTATGAAGTGGGATGGATGGACGATCCACCATCACTGAATGTGGTCGACATGAAAAGTTACCATAAATGAAAAAGAAACCAAGAACCATAACTGATACGGTGATATCAACTCACAAGAAAGCTAAAGTGGATAAAACCCTAATGGAATCATCAGGAGTGATCCAGACTTAATAGGAAAGGTCCAATATTACCCGAATGATAAGGGACACAAATATATGAGAAGAGGATTTCATGATAACTGAAGCCACCACCAATGCCACACTAGGACCATAGGGTTAGGAAACCCTTGGCATAACCACACGAGGTTGCATGGTTTGACCTAAATCAGGAAATGATCTTGGATGAATACTCAACGCAAGAGTAACAAAGTGTGAACATGAAAGAGGAGAAACATTCCAACAAAGAAAATAAAGGAAAGAGAGTCTCGAAACTTGAAGAAGATAAGAAGTTCCCAAAGGTATCAACATGGAGAGGAATCTTAAGGTTTCAACAAAGAGGATAACCGAAACCAAAGTACATAGGCCCCTACACAATCATGCGAAGAATCAAATTGGTCTCATATCAACTAGAGTTACCCCTATAATTACAAAGGATACATGATGTATTACACATATTAGTACTGAGGAAGTACAAGCCCGACCCTATTCATGTGCTGGAATGTCCCCTACTAGAGTTAGAAGAATATCCGACCTATGGAGTGAAACCCATACACATCATCGATGGACAAGAGAAGAATCTCTATAATAAGAAAAATCTCATGGTAAAGGTACTCTAGCAAAGTAACTAGATAGAGGAAGAAATATGGGAAACAAAGTCTATAATAAGGGAGAGATATCCCTATTTATTTTATGTATAATGATTTTTTGGGACAAAACTCTTTAAAAGTAGGGGAGAAGTTGTAAACCCCATTTTTCAATATAAGAAAGCCGGAAACGAGAATCGAAAATTTTCGAATGAAAAACCATGGATCAAAGTGAACTAGAAATTGGTAAAGAGAAATAAAACAAGAATTTGGAAAATCACAAATGGTCAATTAAGACCCAAAAATCAAGGAAAAGAACCATGAGGAAATTTTGATGTGAAAACCGGACCGGTTCAAGGTCGGACCTTAATTGGATTTAACCGAGAAGAATGGGTTCAAAGATTCATTTTTCTAGGTGATTTAAAAATATCAATTTGGGAAATTGAAGTCACCACTGTGTAGAAAAATGAATTTAGATATATTAATTTTTTTTAATTTTTACAAAACCGGTCGAATCATACTTGAACTGTACGATTTTCGATTTCAAGTCACCGAATCTTATCCAACTGAACTGGTTACTGGTTTAGCCGGTCAATGGACTGCCTACCAGGTGAGCACCCCGTTAGCATGCATGATCAATCAGTACATGACATGTGGCGAAGCGTGCCTAGTGGCCAGAAAGCGTTGGCCAATCATAGCATGACACGTGTCCCTGATCAACAGTCTGACAAAGAAAAATCCACGTCATTTGAAACTGATCAATAGAAGCGTGACACATGTCCTAAGTCAACGACCAAGTGAGGAGAATCCCTATTAGTTGGGCTGACGAATGAGAGGTTAACACATGGAAAATGTGCCACGTTAGCGGCCAACGAGGATGTTTGAGAAAGGTTGACCATTCAGGAGTCAACACGTGGCAAGTCCACGTCGGACAACCATAACTAATCGGAGGAGTACACCTGGCAATGGCACAATATGTTAGGTGGGAAAACTACTGAATTTAAATTAACCAATTAGAGGATGCCACATTTCATGTTCAACGGAGGGCTACATTGGTCAACAGTTACGTCGATTTAGGCGACCAATGAGAGGCGGCCATGTGTCAAATCAACGGGTCAAATGGTGACTCAGACACTGAGTGGGAGGACGCATCAGCAATGCCAGCCAATCACAATGTGACATATGGCAGCCCACACATGCAAGCTCGTACACGCATATATAGTGTCGTCTTCTTCCTTCAAACTTCTAAATAGGAAGGGAGAGCGACCGACACTTTAACTCTAACGAGCTTTAAATTGCTCCGAAAAGACCTTAAATTAGTGAGTTAATGGCCGACCAAGGGAAGGACAACTAGAACGATCAGTCCCTGAGCTCTCTATATAAAAAGCTACTCTTCATTCGTACTCTACACTCCTCCATTGATCTGAAAACCAAAAAACTCCAAATTCTGACCATCCTTGAATGAGAGCTCTGATATCAACCTTTTACTTCACCTTAGAAAGCAAATTCAGGTTCTCTAGAATTATGAGGAAGTCCTCGACCTTCCTACATACTCTGTTCAGCTTGAGAATTATCAAGGAAGCTCTAGTGAGCCCGCACAATATAGACACTCCAATAAGCAAATTAGAGTATACATTTTTTATCCTAATTATGACCACCTCCAACCTCCTAAGATTGGATCGACCCTCCCACGACTCTCCATGGCCAAGTCTCATCTTGCATGATCCTTTTTGGTAAGCAATTGCCGCCACCCTTTGTCGGAATAATAAATTTACATAGAGAAAATGGGGAAAACTTTACTGATTAAATTCTCCTTACCAATTAATGTGACATATGATCCTAAAAAGGATTCTCTCGATGAGAACAAGCTCCTCATAACAAGAGCTCCGACAACTATGCCCTCGTTAGTAATAAATCAAAACTTTCTCTCTCTAGAAAAGTTTTCTGGTGAAGCTTCGTTTGAACTTAATTCTAGGCCAAATTGGACAATTCAAGGCTTGGAATGATCGTGGAGAGGTAGAGGAAATGATTAATAGCATCATAGGAGGCAATTAACTAAGTTTATGTGGTGAATTTGACAAATTAAAGATTTAGGGTAAAAGTGCAATTTTGATGAAATTAGGCAAATTGGAGATTTTTTTAAATTTGGGGATTATTGTGAAATTGGCATCAATTAAGGGTCAATTTACAAATAAAAAGATTTTAGTGATTTAATTGTAATTAAAAATAATTATAAGGATTTATTTTTAATTTTAAATATATTTTTTATTAAATTATTTATGGGATGAAATTGCAAATAAAATAAACTAAGAAATTATGTTAAAAAATTGAGAAATTATTACCAATAAAATATACTTAGGGACTACTATGTCAAAGAAAGAAAATATAAGGAACTAAGTATAAATTTAGATAATTGACGAGCTCATAAATCGTGACAATGTAGGTGGAGAGAAGACCCATAACCTACAACTACGATATCGTTGAAAGATATTGGAAATCCATCCAGGACAAACGAGTCACAGATTTCGAGTGAGGGGGATTTTCGACATCAGACTTAGTTGGGTTAATGACCACCGATTAAAGCTTATAAACCTTTTTTATAGAAATAATACTGTGTGACACTGCTCAAAATATTTTTTGGGAGTTATTTTCGTTGAAGCATGAATCCTATATATTCTATTATGAGAAATCTATTTTATCACAGTGGGCCCAAGGCCACAATTTTGAAAAGAGAAGTGGGCCTAAGGTCGCCTTTTTGAAAACTCTTAAAGTGGGTACAAGGCTAATGGAAACAAGCATAGTCCCATATTTAAAACTTGAGTTTTCATCATGATAAAATTATCTCAAATGGATAATGTGTGTTTAAGCTACAAAGCAGGAGTCGGGTTGGAGCTCGTTGGGTTGGCAACCTAAAGAGAAAGGATCTAAATCTAAAATTATCTTTGTGTGTGATTGCAATCATTTACAGAACCAAACAGACGCTTGATATGTGGTAGCGTTGGTTTTAAGGGCTGCTCAACAGATAGGTCAAGACAAGAGAAGTCATCATTGGTCTAGTATGTTATGGGGCTCCAGGAGTCCCTATGCACATTTGAGATCGAGGTGAAACAAGAGAGGTCTTGTCCCTCTATAGTGGACACTTTTAATCGAGTAATGTCTAGAGGTTAGGCAATGGTGTTCACATAAGTAATTGGACAAAGTTCTAGCCTCGCACCAACGTGGTAGAGGTTGTAACCTCTCACTAAGGTGGATGGTAAAGACACTTCGGACCCCAAGAGGGACAAACTGAGGTTGTAGCCTCATATGGTTTGTTCTATGGATGAGTGATCTCTTTTATGAGAAAAAGGGTGTTTGATTGTTTGTCTAATACAAATCCACCAAATTAATAATATGGTGAAATAAAAGATATCCTATTATTTGTTTGAGTTTCATACCTTGAAACCTATTCACTGAGTTGTCAACTCACCCCTCTCCTCTAAACCTCCTAGGAAAACCATGAAAAGAAACACTTGTGAAGAATTATCTACATGGTACATTTTATGCTTTAATAATATTCTGGTATGTTTTTATGGAAATATATTTCCTTAAAATTATTTTGAAATACTTTTGGGTTAAGCCTGACTCCTACCTAGACTATGGTGAAAATTTACTCTTTTAAATACCGGAAGGACTGGCGGGTTGTGATATTAATAATATTCCAGTATGTTTGTTTATGGAAAGATATTTGTTTGAAGTTATTTTGTAATATTGTTGGGTTACGTCTAACTCCTATCGAGACTATGGTGGAAATTACTCTTTAAAAACTTATAGGAGTGGCAGATTGTTCAGAGGGTTTTGACCAAACTAGGTCGGGGTGTGATAGGGTAATAGTCGAGTCATAGTATAACATCACATGTTTGGTATTGTCAATGTTATTTTTATTTTAAGGATGTAGAAGACTTTAAAATCTATTAATGGTTCAATAAAATATGACTATTTATTTGTCCTAGTGCTTAAGCATTGGTCATAGAATTTTGTTAAAGAAAGAGAACGAAAAGATGACGAGAGGGAGGGTAACACCGAAACGTTTCTCTAAGCCAAGAAACTTAGTTATGAACATAATTGGTGTTGACACAACACACCCGAGAGTATGAATGTCAAGATTACCATGAACATCAATGGGAGAAAAGGACAAATGAAAAATCACACAAAGTCTCAAGCCTTAAGTTCGAACAAATGAGTCGAAATAGGTGTGCGATATTTCTAGCTTGTGTGTTTAGTAACTAGATGCGTGATATGCCATTTGAAGAGGTGTCGGTAGTAAATAAATACCCTAACATGTTTCCCGAGGATCTACCCCGACACCCTCAAGAATGGTAGTTTGATTTTGTAATAGATATCATCCGAGGAATGCATCTAATTTCTCATTCCCCATATAGGATGGTGCCTGTAGAGCTCAAGGAGCTAAAGGATCAATTGAATGACCTATTGGAGAAAGTATTTATACACTCGAGTCACTCTCCACGGAGAGCCCCCCGTGTTGTTTGTCAAGAAGAAGGACGAGAGCATATGATTGTGTATGGATTATCGACGACTAAACCAAGCTATAGTAAAGAACAAGTACCCTATCCCTAGAAGACTTATTTGACCAACCATTGGAGGCTTCATATTTTTCCAAGATTGATTTATGTTATGGATACCACAAATTATGGATAAGGGAGGATGATATCTAAAAGATTCTATTCCAGATGGACATTATGAGTTTAAGGTTAAGCCTTTTTGGACTAATTAATGCATTGACTACATTAATGGACTTGATGAACTGCGTCCTCAAACCCTTTTTGGACAAGTTTATCATCGTATTTATAGATGGCATCCTCATCTACTCCAAGACGGAAGAGGACCACAAGATGCACCTTAGGACAATGCTACAAGTCTTTCGAGAATATCAATTGTACACAAAGTTCTTGAAGTGTGAGTTTTGGCTAAGGAATGTGGCATTCTTAGGACATGTGTTCTTAGGGTTAGGAATTCAAGTCAATCCCTCCAAGATTGAAGGCATAGCAAAATGGAAAGCACCTAAGAATCCCACAACAGTCCGATGTTTCCAAGGGCTTGTTAAATAGCCAGTTGCTTTCACTAGTGACATGTGGACTTCGTAGACAGAGGAAAAGAGTTATATGGTGATAATCGGTCATTACATTGATAATGATTGGACATTACAAAACCGTTTATTGGGATAATAATTCATACAATAATGTGTATTTGTATTTTTTTTTGGTACAATTGATTTATTAATTTTTTATATTTTTTTTATTTTAGGCTATTTCATATATCGTGTCCACACACAAGTGAGGTATTGTGTGGAAAAATATCAATATCTCTTATTGATTGTAATATTGATTCTAAACTATCTACTATTACTTTGGATAATTGTTCTACAAATGATAGTATAATACAACTTTTGATTGAAAAATTGCCTTTAAATTCAATGATGTTGGGAAGACAGGTATTACATATGCGGTGTAGTGGACACATTCTAAATATAATTGTGAAAGAAGGATTGGAAACAATTGCAAATTACATATGCGGTGTGCACAACACCGCATATGTAATATCTATCCTCCTAACATTATTGAATTTAAAGGCATTTTCAATCAAAACTTGTAGCATACTATCATTTGTAGAACAATTATCCGAAGTGATAGTAGACAATTTGAAATCAATATTCCAATCAATAAGAGAGGTTGATATTTTTTCACACAATACCTCACTTGTGTGTGGACACATATATAAAATAGCTTACAACAAAAAAAATATAAAAAAATTAATAAATCAATTGTACCAAAAAAATACCGAAAAAATACAAACACACATTATTGTATGAATCATTAACTCAATATATGGTTTTGTAATGTCCAATCATTATCAATGTAATGACCGGTTATCACCATATAACCCTTTTTTTTTATCTCCGAAGTCCACATGTCACTAGTGATAGCAATCCGACTATTCAACTTCTCCAAAATCTCTTGTAATGCCTTTTTTTCAATTGTATATAATTTAATACAATTATTTCTAATTGTATTCTGCGACATGATCTTGAATTGTGGTTGTAACTTTCCTACAAAATCTCTAAACCTGTAAAGCTCTACCGTGTTCATCGGATATCCATGCAATATAAGTATTCGTGCAAGTGATGAACAACGGTACTATTGATAAAAAAAAAATTCATTCCCCAATACGATATTTCTCCAATTGTCAACTTCCGTCAACATATCTCATAAAATGTTGACAAATATCAGGTGGTGTCCTTTTTGAACATTTTCCCATATGTTTACTCAAATGACTTGTACCTTGTTTACCATATCTGACATACAAGTTTCCAAAATAGTTGCATTTCGCTTTTAATCTTGTAAACCCCGCACATTTGAGTTAAGGAAAATCGGGAAAAGAACCGGTCAAACCGAATAAGAAAACCAAGCCGGTTTACATTTGGGAATAAGCAATATGGAAATTTATAACTTTCGGGTGATCCAAAGGGTTCATTAAACCTTGGAAAAGAAAATTAAGACAAACTAGAAATCAAAAACCAAATTGGTTTAGGTGAACTAAATTCCATAAGAACTTCAAAGTTAAGCGTGCTTGCTTGAGGATGGGTGACCTCTTGTAATTAATACCAATAATTTATGGTAATATTAATACTAGTAATAAATCTCGCCCATTTAATACACGGTTTTTACGCCTATATAAAGAGGTCATCCCCATTTCATTCTCCTCACACCTTAACACTTCTCTCTCTCTCTCTCTCTCTCTCTCTCTACTGCTCCATTTCCCGGTAAAGCTCCAACTAGAGCTTCGACTTGAACAAAGGTCAGGCTCTTTAGAACCGGGGAGAATATAACTATCTGATAGCAAACTCCAGTCAATCCGAGAATCGTTGGAGAAGCACCGACATGATGGAATAGTGAAGCAACTCCGGCGGACCGAAGCTGCCCTATTTTGGCCAAGCTAAAATCAGCCATTTCAAGCCCTCCTCAGGCCAAACCAAGTCCTCCCAACACTTCCTCAACCTTTCCACGGCCGAATTAGGACCGAAAGGTAAGCCAATTCGGCTCCCCTTTACAATTTTCGATCGGTGCTAGAGAGAGAGTCGACCGAATTTCAATGACGAAAATTCTAATCTAATTCCGCATCAATTGATGCAATTCTTGATTCTAGAATGAACCTCAGGATGAGACCTATCTGCCCAGATCGAAAGCTCGAACCGCCGTGCCTTCACCTGTGAGTAATCGAAGCTTTCTCTCTCTACAGTCTATTTTCCGACGAAGCTCCGTTTGAGCTCGTTCCGACGTTAAAATCCGCGATTCAAAGTTTCTTAGAATTGTATGAACATGCAGGAACTCAATTTCAACTCCAATTTCAATAATTAGAAGTGTTTGATCGGTTAATTTGATGAAATCAAATTCGGTAGTGTTGAAGAGTTGAAATTGGGGAAAATTTGGGGATTTTCGAAATTCAAAGGGCCAAAATACAATTTTATGAAATTGAGGGTCAATTGGGCATGGAAATAATGTTGAAGGACCAATTTGAGGAATTTTGGAATTTTTGGGGCAAAACTTACCATTTTTGTAAAAGAAGGGCAAAATGGTAATTTTGGAAAAATTGGGGGACCAAATTGGAAATTTGAGAAATTAAACCCTTTTTTGGTGAAATTGAATAAATTGAGGTCCAAGGATAAATTTTAAAAGTTACGGGACTCAATTTGAGGAAAAATCGACATTAGGGACTTAAAGTTAAAGAGAAATAACTTTAGGGACCTAATTGCAAATAACTAAAAGTTTGGGTTTTCTCATTCATTGGAAATGAATGAATGCTGTTATGCCGAGTAATAATGAACAAGGTTGTTCATATCATGTAGGAACGCAAAATACCGGGAACGCCAGCAACGACAAGCTCGCGTGAATACAAAGAACCAGTCTAGTGGAATTCACGGCATTAACGGGTGAGTGGGTTTACTAACATCATACCCGGTTGGGATGACAAGCACACCTTATAATTTAAAAACCACTTACCGGTTGTGAGTGGGTTTACTAACATCATACCCAGTTGGGATGATGAGCACAACTTAAAGATAAAAACCACTTACCGGTTGTGAGTGGAAATTTTATATCATACCCGGTAAGGGATGATAAGTGCCTCAGTATAAAAACCCACTCTTTAGTGGTATTTTAATCATCACCACTTAGAGAAAGTGATGTGAAAATTATGTGAAAAAAACTACTTACCGGTTGTAAGTAGATCATACCCGATTGGTATGATGAGACTTTCTCGAAGGAAGTTGAAAACCAGTTCATCGGTTATGAACGAAGATGTCCTTATACCAGTTGGTATAATGGACAGTGAAAACCTATTTTGTCGAGAGTGTTCTCCCCTGACTGTGTGCCAATGCTCAAACAATTTGGGAGACCTTCTCGATAGGAGCTCGAATAACACTGATAGGTCGGGGGCCTCGGTTTTGGAACTTGGGGGCTAAATGCCCGATTTTGAAAATCTCGTACGGTGGGCCCAAGGCTAGTTGGCACGAGTAGGAGCTCGTAAATGAACATGATATATGTGCCATAAAACTTAATAAGTGAATTATTTGGCCATGGTACCAAAATAGGACCGACATGCTCAGTCAACTAGCGGTAGTGCGACATGACAGGTCGACGGACCAGTCAAGACAAACAACTGCGGGTTGGGTTGAGAGTCGAGGACATTGGACCAGTGGCACCACAGATTACATGGCAATATAAGAAAACATTGTTTGTGCATGCACTATGAGTACGGGATCATCAAGATGCACATGAGGGGTAGTGATGCGTCCTAAGGGCACAGGACGACCTGGTGGCTATAAGGGCAGTTCGTCGTTCCAGCTGTCTGTGCAAAATCTGGAGTAGCACCAAGCGCATGAGATCGGGGTGGGGACAAGATGAGGTCTCTGTACTCATACGGACACAAAGAAGTGATTTCGGGATTGTTGGTCGGATGTCACGTACATCCACTCATTCTCAGGGTAGAAGTGGTTGTACTTCTATCTGGGTGGCAGGAAAAGTCGCTCCGAAGCCACTAGCGGGTTCAGTAGTGATACTGACTTGCGAATGTGTGTAACCTTCATGATGAAGGATGTGTGTTGGGTGATGACACACCGGTAACTAAGAAATAATGGAAAAATCTAAATTTTTAAAGGAAGGGAGTTTTTTTGAAAAGATAGACCAAAAAGGAGTATGGGGACTCAATTTATAGCTTAAAGGTCAACACTCTAAACTATTATGTAACTCAGATTTAACCTTTTCTCTTTGAATTAACCAATGAAGAACAATATCAGAAATTCATGTACTTGAGATAGCATACTAAATATGTTCAGCTCATATAGATAATAAACTATAATCGTGTTCCATGAAATGCATCGAAGATCATAATTCGAGCAGCAAAGTAGAATGACATCCAACGAGAGGAACAAGCAGCACAACACAGCACAGCAATAGAGATTGGATATGGAGGAACGGGATACGAAAACTAACAGAGAAAGAGATAAGACGGTTCTCGGGCAGCATACATACATACGGGGGAAGCTCAAGCGACGACGGGAAATTCAGGGGCGACGGTCGACAGCTCGGAGGCGATGGGTGGCAGTTGGGACGATAGCGCAGGGGCGACGGTCGGGAAGCTTGGTGGCGGCAGCTCGTGGGCAGCAGGGGCAGCAACTGGGGTGATGGTGGCGGATGGAGCGACAGCAACAACTGGGGCAGCGGCAATTTGAATCTATAGATTGTTATCCACATATTCAAGACTTCTGCAAATGAAACAACGCTGTTTCGGCATCTTCGAAACGACCTCCTTTCAATAAAAGGAGGGAAAAAATTAAAAGGGAGATGTTTGTCTTATAATGGTCAAGAATGAAAAAAAAATAAATGGATTTGAAGATAACAATAGGGAATGGTGCTTACCTAATTATGTTCAGAATCAAACTTCCCTTAAAAATGAGAGAAAAATAGTCACTTTTACTATTATAGGTCATTATATCCTGATTATAACAAAAAAAAACAGCTATCAATATGAATAAAAAATAGTTATTAGTGAGTGATAGCCACTTAAAAATAGGAAGTTGACCCTATTTCTTCTTCTAGAGAGACAAATGCCACAAACAATCATAAGAATTTCTCTCCCATAAATGCCAAGAATGATGAAAATAAGTAGACAAACAAGATAACCTTCCGAAAATAAATATTCAAAAGTTATAAAGAGTAGAAAAGTGGTGAGACATGGATGGACCGACAATTAAATTTTATGGTCTAAGATGGAGCTTGGAATTCCCTCCAAAAGCTTTGCCTGGATGTATCAGTGCAGAATGGACCCAAAACAGTTATTGTTGCTTGCTCTTCTAGACTTCTCAATCACTCTAGATATCATACTTGTATGATAAGCCTTTATAACCACCATAGCATCTCCACTTACGAGTGATGAGACAGTCTCAATAATCTGCCTGGTAAGCCTCTCTTGCACCTGAAGCTTGAAAATGAAGAAATAGGCCACTAACGGTAGGAGAGCTTTGGGTAAAAGATTGAACCCTTGGGCACAGAAATATCCTTCATGGATGACCTCCAGAACATGCCATAAAGCTAGGAGAAGTAGAAATTCGTGAAGGGCACCAACTTCGTGAAGGGCACCAACAATCGCTTTTCTGAAAATTTTTAATTTTCAAGACTCTTATCTTCAGGAGACAGGAATGCAAACATTGGAGCAAATCTCACGAGCCAACCTCTATGGCTCTCGGAGCCTCTTAGCAAACACATCACATACTCGAGAGAGCTTGCTCACGTCCACAACCTATTGTAGGCACATATCCAACATGGCACTTAACCTGGAAAGGGAGCAGGTAGGTTTCATAGTAGGAGAACAAGTTGAGTTCTCGCACAACCACAAGCCCATAAGCTCATCCTACATTTTCAATGGACTTATGCAGACTTGCTTCAGGTAAGCTCATTGTATTATATTTTTCACTTTTTGTTGATAACCTTAAAGTATTAGAAAAATAGTACCATTTAATTTCAACATATAAATTAATAAGTATAATCGTATATACCTCTCCTACAAAAACAAGTAAGATTACCATTAACTAAGAGTTGAGGCATAATTTTCTTCCATGGATTAAGATCCCACAACAAATATAAACTATGGATATAACATAAAAGTATGAAATCTGAAAAATATAACCCAAAAGGGTATTTAATTTTAAGAGATTAAACTGTGTACACTTTACCTTCTTAATTGATTTTATATTTTACAATCGAAAATGTCATAATCCAATTTTTGTTTGTTTGTAAACCCTTAACTTTATAGTAATTATCACAATAAATATCTGAATAGTACACTTTTTATCTGCGTATAAAAGTTGACAGTTCATTTTATATAATACAACTATAATAGTAGTTTACCCTTAATTGATATCCAGAAAAACAAAAAACAATCACCAGTACAATAATTAAAAGAAAAATATCCAACAATTACAACAATTATAAGCTAAATATTGTCAAATGTATAGAATGTAGTGTTAAAAATAAAATTTTTAGTAAAAATAAAAGGTACAATACAATTATTTTTCTGTCTAATAATAAATAAAAGCCCAAAAAATTAGAAAAATGTGATACGGAAGTACCAATTGAATTTAGGGATCATCTTTGCTGTTCAGAATAGTTACCTAACTTTGGTAACACGGAGAGGTGTCTTCCTAATAATGCCCTCATGGGAAACGTGGTTTCATTTGAACGCTGAAAAAAAAAATTAGAAGGTGGGTCCAGCCAGCGAGACGCCGCGAGGCTCAGATCTACAGTCCAATCTATGGTCCCAAACCTAAAGGTAGACCCGAGCAGATTTGATTGGATCAATTGATATTGTTTAATGGTATCGATAATGCCTTATTAGAAAGGGCTTTCTTAACTATTCTTCTCAAATATTTTTGAAAAACTCAAGCCTATATTGGTATATCACCCTTTCTTTAGAGACGAGGAGATTAAGTGAGTTAAAATTAATATATATATATGATGCATTAAGTGCTCTCCAAAAGTTGTTTTGTAAAGATATCCCAAAAGATGGGACAGGGTTTCTTAGATGGGGTTATTGCAGATGTACCAAAGTGCTTATTATAAACATCATATTAGCTGTCTATCAGATTTGATGATCAACCCTTTTCTTCCATGAAAAATTTGACAAACTTTCTTTTAAACATAGTTATCAATTGTTTTTATTATATACTTAATATATTATTCTTTAATCTAAGTAACATAATGGTTTGTTCCACCTTTTTCTCGATGAACCTTTATTTTATTTACAATGATGAGGGTTCATCCAAAATAGTCTTCAATAGACTATTTCTCCTTCATAGTGAAAATCTCCAAAGTCTTGTATCCTTGATACTTCTGTTTTATTAAAGTCCATATTATCTTACGAGGTTTCTTTATTTAGGATTGTTTGGTTCCTTGTACTCTTGCAAGTAATAGTTTTTGACCTTAAAATCTTTCAACTTCAATTCATTTGTGGGTTTGAAGTAGATTCGTACTCACCATCTTCAATAACAAAAATTCATTTCTTGATCAATTCAATAGGAAAGTTTCCATTATTATTTCCCAATATCATAAAATTTTATGATAATTGGATAAGTTAACTCGTCTTCATACACCATTTTCTTATAATTTTTTTTCTTTCTACGTATTTTCTCTCCAAAATATTTAGATTTCTTGTGATTTCTAAATTTTCTTGGCTTTTATACATTGATAGCTAAAAGAGAAGTTAATCAATAGTTTTCAATACAATTAACTCTCTCTTTTCATTTACATTTATCTCATAACACATTCAACTCTTATATTTTATATTTATTTTTACATCAACAAAATTAATTGACTTAATTGTCAATTTTAATAACTAGTTCACTATATTACCATTTCAATTTTTCTTATTATACACCGTGCGATTTTCATCTAATTAATTGATACTAACGTAAATTTACTTCGTGTCGACTTTTAATTGATAGGTTATTTTTTCAAAATTCTTTTCAAATTACTTATTAATTAGACTCGTATCGTTATTAAAGTAAATTTTCTTATTTTGACAGTTGACCCCAAAACTTTTCACCCACTAGACAGTACTCTACCAGTTCTGAGTTTATTAACCCGATATACTATTTGGCAGTACTGGTATGAAAACTATGTTATGTATTATTTGCGGTTCGGAGGTACTTGGGCTCATGTGCCTTAGCCTCAACTCCGGTCGTTGTTGACAAATATTTCGGGGTGATATTTCAAGAGCTATTCTTATGATATAAAAAAATGTTTGAAAGTTGTGTATTCATCATCTTCATCCGTACATGTCAAATATTAGAGAGCTATTCTTATGATATGCCTCTGCCATGGGAGTCCAATGACAAGATAACACCGCTAAACCGATTAGTGGCAAAGATGCTAGATCTTGGAAAATAGACAGCACAGTAGTCCATTTCTGCAATTAATTTCAAACTTGAATCTTCATATTTAAAAGTTGTAGTAGTCGCAGTTGAGATCCACAACTATACTATTTTCAAATAGATTCTGATATGCCCAATACCTAACAGCTCAATAAACTACACATCAAACTCTTGCAGGGGCAGGCGGACCACAAAATTGGTGGTTTGCAGGACTAATGACTCTGATGGAACTGCTTGCTCTGCTAATATACCTGCTCAGCCTTCTTCAGAAGGCTGAAAAAGGCATATGGCCTTTTGGCTGCTCCTTTAGCAGGTATATTAAGCACATAGTTTGAGAAGAAGGGCCTGCCAGAAAGAGTAAAATGTAATGTTGGCCAACCAAGGAATGAAGGCTTCAAATGGAAAAATGGGACAAGAGATGTCACCCTCTATTCTATGAACTATAAGTTAAGCATATCATGGACTTCTTCTTATGGTCAAAAGACTACCGTGTTAGAAAATAGAGGTGAAGTATCCATCTGAAAGCTAATATTGAATATAGAGGATGGCACGTACCGGACAAGAGTTGTAAGACTTCAGGCCATATATCAGCTCAGATAATGAGATGAGCAACTTTACAGGTCGAAACTCAATGATCTGATTGTGTCCCCCCCTATCATCTGTAAATCCAATCAATCCACACTGAAGAAGATGCTCAAATGCCTGCATAAGTTCACCATTGAAACTACTAAAGTAATCTTCAGAGAAACCAAAAAAAGCACATCAATATTCAACTCAAAAGCATAACTATAAATCATAAAGTTGCACTGACCCGCAGGCAGACATTCTGACCGTAATAATCTGGTGTATGGAATGAACCATAGATGCTTTTGTATTCTGTCGCACAATCAACAAAAATATTTTATCATTATGAAAAAAAATGGTCCCTGTTGGTGATACCATGTATCAAGAAAATCATGGACCTTTCATTACAGCACTGAAGTTGTAAGAGTTCTGTTCTTTCACTTCTAGTCTCTTCATACATACCAGAATGTAGAGTTCTAGTACGGAACAATCTGTAAAACAGTAAAAAAATATAGAGAGATTTCTCAAGAGTAGTTGGGATGTGTAAATGGCATTATACAGCTGGATGAAATATGATGGTACCCAAGACCGCTATTTTAATATGAGAAGAAATTTTAAATGGCAGAAATGACAGTAACTTGTACCTCTCAAAGATTCCATCTTTGGTTGCCTTTGCATGCTAGGAAGTGCAGCTTTGAAATTCTCAAAAGATAAGTATCCTGAATCCAAATTTAAGCTAGAGACGGCATGAAAACTAGAAACAAAAAGTACAAAAGATTATCTTATGAGAAGAGTATAAATCAGGTAAGAGAATCAAGCATTATAGGTATTGAAATTTACAGAAATTTCATCAAATGTCTGATGGTGGGATATGATTCCCAACATGAATCAATGATCTCCTGGAATCGCCTATCCTCAAGAATAGCCTGAAATTTGTCAAGGACTTGTTTCCATGAATTACATTTATATCTACATTCACATGGATTTCTTTTCTACAAGAAATTTCCTTTAACTAGATAATTGACTGCTCCAAACGCAACAGTAATTTAGAAGCATAATGTCTCACCTTTGTGAAGTACAGTATGGTCTTACGATTATAAGACTAAATTGACAACATTTTTATATATAAGGAGACAAAAGGATACATCAAGCTTTGCATTGTATTCAACTGCATAATCTTGTGGAATGCTCGAGTCAATTGGCAAATACAAGGCATGCTCCACCAACCTGCAAAGCTAGAACATGAGAAAACTTAAACATATAGAATCTGCTGTTTATCACTAAAGCTATAACATTGAAGCTCCATTCAAAGCAGAGATATTACTTCAGCAAATCATTCTTGGACGGAGGCAGAAACAGAAGAAATCTATGAGAAAAACGAGATTTCACTCTCTTGTCCAATAGCTTTTCAACATCCTGTATGATAAACAGTGTATTTTCTCAGCAAAGTCCAATCCCCAACCCATAAATATATAAACATTTATCAACAAATTGAGTATTGAAAATTCTATGGATGTCTAATTGAAAATTTGCAAATTTTATGGACAAAGTAATTTAGAGACAATTTTTGAACATGTCCACACATTATGACCTTTTTTAATTGTCACCTAAGTTTATTTAAAACAATATTGCATATTAATCTTACAGTAACTCAATTCATTTATCATCGACATACCAGTTGGCAGCTCACACCAATAACAACAGCTTGAGAACTTATTGATTGCAAGGCGTCAAGCAAAGCATAAAGCAGTCTTTGTTTACCCTGTGGAGCATTACTAAATAAATGAGAATCCTAAATCTAAGTTATTTATAAAGCATAAAAGGTAAATTGGTAAGTTTTCACTGCTTCAAATACTAATGAAAAGTACTTTCCCCTTGATTTGAGGGGGAACTGAGGAAACTATCAGATATAAGAAGCTCCAGATAATGCAAAATGAATAAGGGATGGGAAAAAGATGTTCAAGTATCAATGGTTTCTAATTTGTACAAATGCAATAAAATGGAAAAGGATTCCACATTTCTTAAGTAGCCTTGCTCTATGGATCCATTCTAGTCAATTGTGAAAAACTTTAGCAGGGTAAATGACGACATACTCAATAGTCAGTACAGTTACGTGTGGGTTACCTGAATGAAGAGATCAAACTCATCCAGGACAAACACGAGTGTTTTATGTTTCAATCCGCACTCCCTGAACAGTAGTAAAATCATGAGGATGGATGATAAGAAATTTTTTGTCTTCCTTTGATATATGTTTACATTCTTGCACACTCACTGAAGCGTGGCTAGCATAAATTGGGAGTTATCATCAGACGAGGCCTGCAAACATAATAGCAATTAATAAGATGATTCCTCTTTTTAGGTAAAATAGGATGAAACAATAATAGATAGGTGACACTACCATCTTTGAGAATAATAATTGACGATCAATGCATATTTGCTTGGCTATTTCCTGGAAGTTCAGTGGTCAAGATTGTAAGCAACATAGATTAGGTAATAGTATCTGTTATTTCATGATATTTCCGGCCAAAAGAAGGGGAGAACTGTGGATTTTGTATAAATTGAACTACCAAATTCACTTGGAAAATCAGAAACTCGATGATGGATCCAACTATCTCCACAAATGAGTGTCGGGAGACTAAAATATATCCAAGGAGAATGTATTGGCTTTTGTTAAAAAATCTGCAACACCAGAGCTTCATACAACATCAGGGATCAATAAACATTCTGACCTTGAAAGCATTGGTTTCATCACTGTGCAATAATCCATTCAATCTGACCTGCAACACAAGCCAATGGAAATTTCAAATTAATACAACAATGCCCTTGATTCAATGGGACTAAACCCGCGCTTCATCTGCGGATTGGAGACAGAGATGGACATACCACAGTTATCATATCAGGATATTCCAGTAGTAAATCCCCAATAACGAGTTCCAACACCTGCAAAAGGAAATTCTCCTTCAAAACCCCTCGCAATTTCATTACCAGTCGAAAGGGAAATGCTAGTTTAAATATGAAATGTATGCGTACAGCAGCCTTGCCAGAGCCACGGGGACCAAGAAGCAACACCGAGTTGTTGCATGCCTCAGTTATAGAAGTCGAGAGGATAGACTTAAGCTTGCTGCATCCAGGAAAACCAAATATTTTTGAAATCATCCATCTTTCCAACCACCGAAGGATTCCTGAATGGAGAGAGAGTGACGGATAGAAGAAGTTAGTGCGAGACTGAACCTGTAGTTGCTATCAGGAGAGCCGCAGAGGGAGCGGAAGATGGAATTGGGGTTGCAGAGGCGGCTCCTGATGAGATTCAGGGCATCAATTGCTGCACCGTTTGCTTCCATGTTCCCAAATGGCACCGGTGGGAGAATTGATCAGAAATGGCGGGAAAGAAAAGAGAGGGTCTGTTTGTATATGTACACACGCATATACATTCACTCCCCTATTGGGCCATATGCCTATATAGTATATAATAAATATATAACACCCTTTTAATGGTATGCTTAATTTTGTTAGGATATGATTCCCCTTAAATTGTATTAACATTTTTTGGATTTTTTAATTGATTTAAAAATTAGAATATTTTCTTTTACCAAATTTTCATTTGGACCATCGCTCCCAATAATGCACTGCTTACAAAAATTGGGGATGCAGTTTCATTTTAATATATATATAGACATAATATACAAAAAATAAACTACCTTCTTCCACTGCATTTGAAACATATCAAAATCATTTAAGGGCAAAATAGAAAGGGTCAAAAGACAACAACTCTCAACTCTAAACCATAAACTTTTAGTTGCTCACACTAGTACTCTTCAACTGTTTTTCCAAATCATTGACAATGGAGCAGCTCAGGATGGATCCGAGCTGCTTGATCCAGTCCCTCATAGTCGAACATGTCTGAACAAAGCTGTCAGAGGACCCTTTCAGAGCTTCAACCCCAGACTCTATTGCATGGAGGGAACCTGAAATCTTCTCCAGTATAGCCTGCATGGCAGGAACCTCCTGTGGAGGGTATAGACAGGCCCCAAGCTCATCGACCTCTGACCCAATCACTTGGCTGGACTTCAACAGTTTCTCCAAGGAATCCACAAAAGTCCCGCTTGTGTCTGTTTTCTCAATCTTGAGCAGGCCGGTGATGGCACGGATAAGTTCTTTTACTACAATAAGTGAGCTGGAGATGACTTCAATTGCTGATTCAACGACCTTCATCTCTTCAGGGGATAAATCATTGCCTATATCATCATCATCTTCTTCTTCTTCTTCTTCTTCATTGCCATTGACACCATCAGCTCCACTGCTTTGCTGGCTATCTTCTTCACTGCATGCGGGCTTGAGCTCCTTCATCTCCCGAAGTACATCCTTTATGGACACTGCTACCTGAGTCATGGCCCGTCCAATCGCAGCAATATTTGTCACAGGGGCTTTCTTAAGACTGGAACATGCTTCCCATACTTGACCAACAAGAACCGGTACAGAAATTTCCTTGTCTTTGCGGCGGGACTCTGGAAGCAACAAAGAAGATGAGATCATAAAGATCAGTCCCCAGTAAAACATATCAAGAACATCACATTAGTATGCCACACTACTGAACATTTACAGACGCTGCCGTAATGTACAAAGAAATTCTGATGGGACAAATGAAAATGTAGTGAAGAAGGTTCCCATGTAAGATAACTCGCAAAGGACAATGCACATGAAATGGACTGGATCAGATTTACCAGTTTGAGTTTGTAAATATCTATGAATGATGGCTCAGTTTTCATACATTTTTTAATATCATGATCCGACATCATCTTGTTATGTCGATGGATATTCAACAATAAATAGTTTATCTTTAACTACAACAACCTTTGGCAAAAAAAAACAACTACAGCAACAACCAAACAACTCCAACAATTTGTCTTGAAAGGGTCTTATCATCACCTTCAATTGTTGGGAACCTTGAAATTAAACCTTCTAAAGATCAAAGAGTATATAAAATCAGAACAATCATCTTGTTATGTCAATGGGTATTCAGCAATAAACAGTTTCTCTTTAACTACGTCAACAACCATATAACTCCAACAATTTATCTTGATAAGGATCATATTCGTCACTTTCAATCACTGTGAACCTTGAAATTAAACCTTCTAGAGATCAAAAAGTTAAAAGAGTAATGACATAGAATATAAAATCAGAACAATTAGAAAGTCCAACCATGACCAATTATATGCAAGTAATGGTAACATGATGCAGCAATTAGATATTCATAATAATTTAGGGAACCAATTATATCTCACAAAGGACTCAAATGGAGAGGGAAAGAGATTTACTGTAAGAAGAAATGGTATCCTTCATCAAGTTGAAACTGCTATTGATGACTTGCATCATCAGTTGATGGAGACTGGAAGACAGGGTAGGTCCTGCTCCCACCATGCTTCCATAAAAGTAGAGGAGGAAACCCTGCAGGACATTGAAATATGAACCCATGTTCTCCTCTACTTCTTTAGCTTTTGGTGTATCTCCAGTCCATAGCATTCCCACTGCGAAGGCAAGAAAAAGATAATAAGTACAAGCCAGGAAAATATATATCAAAAAGCCATACTCCAAAATATATACTCTCACAGAAAAGACTATATATTATAATCTTTTTAAATAAGCAACCTCCTCCTCTGAGATAAATATTGAACAAATCATAATAGTACCCAAAAGCACTACATGAAGCGAAGTGAAATGAATCATTCAATGTATCTCATATAAAAAATTTAGAATGAAAGTCACTAAAATAATAAAGCACATAATACTCTTATCTGCATATAAACAGAACTGTATAGTTTGTTATTCTTCTTTGGATAAAAAACCTCTTTATTCCTCTTCCATTCAATAAAATAATATAATAAGAAATTTTTCACAAGGGCTGTAAGAGGTAAGCTCTCTTACCACAAATTCAATTTGACAGAGAGAGCTTATTCTTGTAAAATATACTTCAATCAAAAAACGGATCCAAGATTGTTTCCACTGCATTAATTAGCATATACTATGGAGATAGATAACATGCACCAATGCAAAAAGAAATAGGCAAAGAGAAAAAAATAGACAGAAAGAAGTCTTGGAAGAATAATATGATGGAAGAACAACTCAAATCTGATAGGTGCGGCTTTTTTCCATGTTACAAGGAATTTTCATAAGCCAAGTGATAATGAATTCTCCTTTCCTAACTGGTCAATAATGATTTTCATGGATGAAGAACCCGATAGTAAAGAGAAATCCATTTAGAGCGTGAAGATATCAGCAAAGTAACAAGATACTGGAGGGTGGGAAAATGAATTAGAATAAGTGCCGAAGTAAGTTTATTTCTATTCTTTACTCAGATTTATTACTCTTTTGTTGGAGAACTTGGCCAATGAACCTATAATCGATCTCTCCAAACCTCTATGGATCCTCTCTCAAATTTTCAAGTCCTTCACTAATTCCTATTGAGCCAGTTCTCTTACATTTCTTTACACTCTATTTCTCCCTCTCTTATACTGTTTCTTCATGATTCTTCTATCTCCACCTCTTCCCCATCCTGTAATCCTAAATCTCAGTCTTCAAATCATTCTAAGCCAATCCAGGGTAATAATTCAGCATATTTTAGGCCACATAAAAACAGAATCTTGATGAGTGGGCATACTTCATGAGTAGCATAACAATGATCCTATCAGAAGCCACTACATCACAACCCCAACCAAAGAAAAAGAACTACCGAAATTGTACAACCAATGGGTCAAATAAAGGTGAGTGAAACAGTGGGGTATGTACCAAGTGTAGCTTGCTTGGAGACTTGCTCCCCCATCTTGACGACATCCTCCCACTTCACCTTTTCCATACTTGCAGGCGGTCGTTGATCCAACACCTACAGGATACACATGCACACAAGGAAAAAAAATCAAACATTTTTATCCGAAATCAACAAATTCGCCGGATTACACGAAACCCTTGGGAATATAGAACTAGTTAGAAGGGTACAAGAAGGAGAGAGAAGGGAAGGATGACCTGTAGAGTCTCGTGGATGGTGTTGAGATGTGAAGATAGGAGCATAGTCAAGCGCTCCCTGTCAGCTTTTGCCATGTTTCTCCACTGCCCTTGCACTTCCTCGGGTAAAGAAGAGACCTTTTAAGCTATCTGGTATGTGATTCGATTGTATTGAGGGTTTGAAGGGCAAAATTGAGGTTTAGGAAAAATTAAGAAAAATAAATATGGCAAATAATATATTTTGTATTGAGGTAAAAGGAAAATAATAAATAAATTATTTTTTATTAAATTTAATAATTCATTAAATAATATATATATATAATTATATTATATAATTTACCATATCTATAAAATAACAATATAAAAATAAAATAATTATCTAATTTTTAATAATAATTTTAAAATTATTAGTTATATCAGTATTAAAATCGTTTTAACCTTAATTATTTGTATATAAACATATTAATACATATTCAAAATAATTATTTAATGATTTAACTATCGTCAATTTACATTATAAAATTTTTATTTAATTTATCGATTTATTAATATAATATAGAACAATTTATTAACGTTATAGTTGTTAATTATAAAGTATAGTAAATAGTATTAAAAAATTAAATTTAAGTATTATTTTGAACCAATTTTTTATTTTTTAAGTTTTAATCTCTACCATACGTTACGTTAGCGTACTTATAATATGTATGGACAATAAAATCGGTAGCATAAAAAGTAATTTTTATTTTAAATATAATTTTTATCTATATATTTTTTTGTAAATAAATTAAATTAACTATTAATATTAATATTAACCGTACCACTTGATTATTAATTCCATATTCTCTCACTTTACATAGATAAATTTGGCTCATTTAGTACGAATTTAATTATTATTCATATTTTCAAATAGAAATTATAATATTAAGTATCAGTTTATCAATTTGTGCCAGTAATAATAGTAATAAAGTTTTATTATATTATTTAAATAGTATATAATACATTTTGATAAATTTACAATTAATTATTTTCTTATTATTTTTTCCAATTTTAAATTATATAACCAATATTTAATAGATTTAATTAAAAACAAATTAACAAAGTGTCCCATTCTTACCGGCATTAAATATTATTAATTATTTGAATTAAATTTTATTATATAATATTTATTATAATAAAAAAATTATATAATTATATAATATTATTTATATATATTATATATTTGATATAATATTTTTATCTATAATTATACTATATAAATTTATGTAAAATATATAATAATAATAATAATAATAATAATAATAATAATAATAATAATAATAAAACAATAATATAAATAAATAAAATAAGTATAATTAAATTTTAGTGTAAATGAATGAATTTGTAATAGTTAGTCGATAATTTTAAATACTTCTATTTTATTTCACAAACTCAGTAATTTTTCAATTCCTATAAACACTCGCATTTCAAATATTTACAAATCAATAAATCCAAATAATCTGTTAGATCTAGTATTTTATAGTAGAGATGATATTCTGGACCAGAAACCATATTTGACCCTGACTCCATGAAAATAGAGTCTAAAGTCCGGTAGGTGATCGAAAAATAGGACTCGTACCATCTTGGGTTTAGGTCCATTTGGCTAAATTCGAGCAGACCCAAGCTCTCCAACCAAGCAAACCTGACTCCGATTTGAATGCTTTGAACAATTAGCCCCAACCCCGAGCCCCCCTCAAGTAACCTTAAGCCCCCGAGTCCCCAACCTCTAAGCCTCGACCACCAGTCCCCAGTGCATCTCCCCCACGCCTGAGTCGCTGATCCAGTAGCCTAACCCCGACATCTGAACACGAATAAAAAATAACAAATAATGGGAAATTTGAGTACCTGATCCAGTCGCGTAACCCGACGTCTGAACACGAATAAAAAATAATAAATAATGGAAAATTAGAAGTATAAATATTTTAAGATATTTTAAGAATTCAAGTGGAGTAATTAGAAAAGTTAAGTGTAACAAAAAGATAGTTATTTGATTACTAAGTCGATTAAACTAATTTTGAACTTAAATAGTAAAATTATAATTTTGTAATTATTAATAAAGTTATCGGGGTATTTAATCTAACTTCAAATATTTTACTCTTAGAAGTATAAAAACTTACTAATAAGTTTACAGCTTACAAATAGAAAAATACGTCGAAAATAATAAATTTTACCGATGTTGTATTCACTGTATTATATAAAAAGTTGATATTAATATTTTGGAAAGATAAAAAAAAGATAATAATTAGATGTTTATAGAAAATAAATGTATGGTTACAAAATGAATACACTTATAATCTGTTAAAAATTAAGAGTTAAATAGTGATTAGATCATTATTTTTATTTGAGTAAAAAAAGAAATAAGAGAACTATAAAAGGCAAACCATTGAGTGAAAATTGATTTGGTACTTATACTGTTAAAATAGATAATGTTCGTATTTAAGTAAATGAGTCTATATAAGGTTTGAAAATATTCTGAACCGATTTTCAACTAATTTATCGATAGTTTCAATTGTTTCACCTTTAACTTAGCTAGATAATAGCTTAATAAAAAAATTTAAAAATTTTCTATTTAATTTTATATTAAATAATATTAAAAATTATCAAATTATATTTTATTTAGCCCACTCTAATAATATTTGGTTTGTAGTTTAAACTGGCTCAAATCTAATATTAGTCGATAATTACTCAAGTTTTCTCCTATTCTTGATTTTCTATCATTAAAGTTCTCTAATAATATTTATATTACATTTATCAATATTTTTTATCTCGATTTAACTTATTTCAAATTCTATTTAATTTTAAATACTGTTTCAAATTTTCATTCTCAGTTTTATATTAGTTTCTATTTTGCTTCAACTTAATTTTTAATTCGAAACTCTCAATTTTATAATAAATATAGATAAAAGATGAAATAATAAAAGATTTTGAAATAAGAGAAATTATGAGATGATCATAATGAGATTTTGAATCTCAATCACATCGCTCTTCCACTATATTAGAGTATTCGGTTAAAATGATCATTTTCCTTTACTAGTTTTACACTTCATACTGAACACAAATCCTTATAAAGGCACAATAAGCAATGCTCCAGTGGTAGACGGTGATAGTTTTTGTAGCGCAGCTTGGAAAACTCTTGCATGTGTATAAGTAATATGCCAAAAGTTTGTTTTGTTGATAAAGCAAATGTTACAGAAAAGCAGCATGTCCAAACATTACATTAATTCACTTTCTCCCAACAACAACCTCCTGACTTCTCATTTTTCTGTCTCTCTTTTCTCACACATGGAAGCCCCTTCACAGAACTTGCAACGCAACTTGAGAGAGATGGATGCACCAGCAAAAGCAAACATAATCAACCCAAGCCCACAAACTCAAGAGAATTCGAACTCAGTCCGATGGATGTCTTATGGTTTATGCTGTGCAAGGATTGAAGCTTGAACTGCCTGGTCAGGGGACAATGGCTTCCCGTTCACGAGCAACTGATTGAGAAAGTCCACTCGGATCGATTTGAACTGGTATGACTGATGTAATGTACAGAAAGGAAGCAGCATTAAGTAAGTGAACAAGTATACCCACATAAAGATATGCTGTGGATGGTAGCAATAGGTACCTTTCCCCTCCAAGAAAAGTCGATGAATCGATAAATGGGATCCAACAGCACCAGTCGATCGCCCTCTTTAATCTGCAAGACCACGCAAAGAACAGCAGTCTGTTACGACTATATCGTAGACAAAATGTACAGAGTTTTCAAAATGTGGAATTGTCTTTACTGCATCAATTCTCAGGCCATAAACCGAGAGGATGAAGCATGTCTGATTTGTGTCGCATACCAGATAGTATCTGCAGAACAGATTCACATCTCAATAGAATGATGTACAAGTCACCAGCCAACCTCTATGCAATAGGCAAAACAGAAGGGCTTAAAGTAGGAGAGGAGATGTTCACAAGGCAAGAGAAATTACAGTGGGGCAACGTTATCATGCTTGACAAAGAAGAGCACCTTCCCCACCACTGAAGCTGCTTTATTTAGACCCTCCATCAAACTGTCTACCATTGTGTTCGTATATGAAGAGCTCACTAAAGTTTAAAACAGAAGCTGGCTCAATATGAAGAAGGTCATGAAGCAGCTACATAGAAGACAAACTTGGAGAAAAGGCTTACAACTGGCAGAAGTCATGGATGAGGTCGTTAGTGCCACTCGTTTTGTTCTCTTATGCATCTGCAAATAATATGTAGTTGTTCAAGCCCTAGCTATAGAGTTACATGATGGCTTCCCTATAAGCTGCAACTAAGAATGATTAATAGACTGATAATTTTGGCTGAGCGGGAAAGAGAAAAATTTTACAATGCTGCAAGAATATAACATCAAGTCATTCTTGTTGTTGGAGACATCTGATAAGTGGACTATCATATCAAGAGGTCCCATTTACCCACAAGACATTAGACCATCAAAGATGATCATTACCTTCAGAAAGTTCTCCAAATTTTCAAGAAGATTAACTATTTTTCGGACCTCATCAGAGGCATTCAAACCAGGATCCTTTAAAGCAGCAGCTTCAAATCCACTGAGGGCCCTCTCATAGTTTTCCAGATATTTGTTCACCTAAAAATAAAGATATCATCAGGAGGCTTGAAAAGCATCAATGGTGTTCAAAAAGTTCCAAGTGAGGGTCGAAATCTAAGATAAATACCTCTTCAGTAAAACTGAGTGACCTAAGATGAAATTTTCAAAAAATAAAACTGAAACTTTTTTTCCGAATTTACAGAAGGCTCAAGAAATTACTTTATGACTATTGATAGCTGTGTGTAATTGGAGAATGGGAGATACATTGTATATCGCTAGTTTGTTAGCTTATTATCAACTTCCACATTAGAGAAACAATAAACCACCGAATGAGTTAGAGAATAACCAAATCTTACAGTAGCACAATTGAAGTATAGGTCTGGATTAGACTTCATTCGCTCATCTTTTTCCTGAGGGAAAGCATTACACCATTATCTTTATCTTCTAATGAAGTGTAAAGCAGATTCTGGGGCAACAATTAACTTAATCATTCTGTCAGTTTCGATGAGAAAATAGAGGAAAGTGGTGACTGTAAAAAAAGGTTGGTTAACATGTTCAAAGTCTTAATTTACAATGAAACAAAATAGGAAATTTTAATAAATTTTCATTTATTTCTTGAACAACTCATTGAACAAAAGGAGAAACTGTTCTATCACTAATACAGCTCATAGTTGCATAATAAAGTAAAGAAAACCTCTACAACTTCTTCCATAAGGATATAGGAATAATATCCTCTGACATAGAAATAGATGCTCCAGTTCATAGTTTCAACTTTCAAGTGTGAGTACAGAAATCCAATCTTCTAACTTGTAAACTTGAAAATGCCAGATTCTTTAATTGATCAAAGGTAAGGAAAAATCCATGCAATAGATCAAAGCCTCAATAAAGAAAAGAATGTCATTAAAATCTATGCAAAAAACCTCTGATTGAATTTCCATTTGATTATTAAGAGATCTTACAGCATTCTGGTATGCTTTTAATGACTGAAGGAGTTTTCCATGATCCCATGCTCCAGTCACAAAGAAGCTTGTGAGGCTTGCATTTCCAAGGTTATCTATGGAAGAAAAACCATGTTATATTATCTGATCAACTGGGAAGTCAACCAGGATTCTTTGCAATGCAAAATTGAAAATGTGGGCTACTTTCCACTTTGTACTAGGACGGAATCAATTGAGAAAGATAACACAATTTTCCTGCAGGTATGCATAACCTTTCTATGGGGAGTAGTTGGTTTGTGTGGCTACGGCCTATTAAAGTTTACTTCCGCAACAGGACATATTATTTAATCAAAGTTATACAAAATCATCTAGCTTGGTCTGACATTCAGTTGATATAGTGCATGTATTTCAATAACAGATCAAAAGTCCTGGAATCTTGAAGCGGTAGTTTTTCATAAGGTAAAACTACTCACACCAGGAATTTCCATCCTTCACATCCAAGGTAATAGCTTCTTTAGCATGCTTTATACTTTCCTCAACCATTTCTGTTTGATTCTCAGAACCTGCACAAGAAGAGATATCTTAGGGTGAAAAAGAGTAAGATTGATGTCTTAAATAAGAGCCCATCCTTTTTTTCAGCTCAAATAAGGCTCTAATGTTTACATGATAGCTCAAAATAAGGCCCTTCAGAATTAATTAAATTTTGTGCATTGTATATGCATGTGCAGGCCAATGAAAAGGTGACTTGTGGCAAAGCTTAGAGCCACATTGAAAATGTTAGGGGCTTATTTGCGCCATGTTGAAAAGGTTAGTGCTCTATTTGAGCCATGAAAAGAAAGGCTAGGGCCTTATTTGAGACTTCGCTAGAATGATAGGGCCGGCCCTCTTTGAGCTAAAGAAGGTTAGGACCTAACTTGTGACTTCACTAAAAGGATAGTAACCAATTTGATATTTCACAAAAAAGAGTAACACAGATATATCAACAGCTAAAATCCTAGCTCCCCTCACGATTTATGATAATTCTTTTGTGATGGAAGCTCAGACGAGCACGGACATCATGAAATACTTGTAAAAGGAAGCAATTTAAAGATTAAACGTAGTTTTCCTTCTCTTTTTTTTCTGGGGCCAGAAACATAGTTGAACCTATTGAATCAGAGTTACTCTCTCTCCATAACAAACCTACTTAATAGATTAAATCGTATGCGATGGATACCAAATCATTTGAAAGCAGCAGTCAGTGTAACATGCCCAAATATGGTGGCAATTTTTGAGACCATACAAGGCCATGTATTTAATGCATAAATGGATTAAAATGTTCAAACCTGTCTACAACCATATATTAACTCATTATTTTAGTAAAATATAGGAAATAGAAAAAAAATGCAGGAATAAACATAATGAATCTGCTACTGAAAACTATATTGAACATCCTTATCTTAGGCTTTGTTTCAATTAGACGGAAATAGCTTTCCCATTTATTACCCTCCCTTTCCTCCCAATACTCTCCAATCAAAACACAGGATGAGAGATGACCGTCAGAATATGAATAGTTAGATGGATTATAATTAGATAATAGATTATGACCAAAATAGAGCAGTGACTGTTCTTGCCTTGGGCCATTTTTCTTTCAAGCATTGACAGTTGGCCCAGTATCTCTTTGTTTGGCCCCTGCATAAATAAGAACATCCAGCAAGTGGGATCAATATATAATACAAACTCGATCAGGTAAACAAAAGTACATTGCCTACCAAAAGACAAGTCATGTAAAAATTACATAAAAGCAAACCTTGCTCAATGCAAGATTGAAGCAGTTTTTCGCAGAAGTAAGATCCCCTTTCTTCCAGATGCAATTACCTAAACATAGCCAAGCATCTGCAAGAGATGGATTCAACTTAACCTGGAGAATACAATTTAGAATTATATAAAAGGAGCCTTAGCCTGGTAATCGAAGCACAATAGATAAATATAATGATAGCCTGGTAATCGAAGCGCAATAGATAAATATAATGAACTATGGCCTCACAGCTTTTGAAAGATGATCCTCTGCTTCTTTTCTGTAGTCAGGAAATACATCTAATATCTTTCCTCTAATGTATTCGTACATTGCACGTTGTGGAGGAAATTTCCTCTGATCTGTCAAATAGATGTAGAAAATAAGAATGTGGCACTACGGACAAGGAATACAAATTGTCAATAAATAAGAACATAGTGGTCCTACTTAAATATGTACTCATAGAAACACTATGAAAAAGTATAACTAATCTTAATAGTAAGTGAAGCATCATACAGATCCTCAGAAAATCATCATGAAATTAGTCACGATTTTCATGCCTGCCATTCCATCAATTTGGAGGACATTCTCATGCTAATAATGATTTCTGCTTAATTCTCCCAAAAAGACGTACAAACTGAAACATTAGTAACAAGGCATTGAAGCACAATAGTTTCAGATAAACGAGTTAAGTGGTTGTCATGAGTATATGTGACTCAAATTTGACATATGGATTATAGATATATATGTAGTCAGATGATACCTATAGAGGATGAGAAACAATAAATTATTTTGTTGAAGCTACAAAATTGCACTTTTCATGATAAGAAGAATCAGCAATTAGACAGCTTACTTGCTTCATAGAATGAGAATATACCCTTATTCCATTTTGATGATCACTTGATATCAGTCTTGTTTATATCCCATAATCTCAAAAATTATAACCAATCAATCAGTATCTTATGCTGTTATGAAACACAGATTCCAATAAAGAGTTTCCCCAATCCAGAATTAACTACCAGATTTACAATAGCAGAAACAAATCAAGGGGCATGGAAACAGTGCGAAGTGCTTCCAATGTTTAAAAATGAGGAGGCTGCAGTAATCACTCCCAAGAGACAGATCAAATTCAAGCAAAAATATATTAAGAACTATGCTAACAAAAAGCATGAATTGAAATCAGAGATGTCAGGTTTTCATGGTAAACATAATTTTGAGGAGCTTATTGAGCTTACATTCCCCGTGTATAAGTAGAATCAGATCAATTGTTGGAAGAAATAATGTTATATCCAAGTTTGTCTCCCGTGTAATCACAAAACGAGCAAAGCATCCATTTTCCACCAAAGAAGATCCGGAAATGCAACAAAATTAATTATTTTGCTCACCAACCTTTGAATCTACAGCTTACTCCTTCTCATTGTGAAGGCACGTACACTACAACACTGCAACTACTGAATCATAACGCAAAATAGGCGAGGCAAAATTAACAAGACTACGCACCCTGAGGAACTGAATCGAGGAGCTTGAGAGCGGCATCGGATTCCATGCGCAGTTTGGAGAGCTTGTCTTGTGGGTCAGACGGGAAGTAGGTGTCTCGAACTATGTAGAGATTGTTAGCTGCTTCGATGGCTTCGGCCATCAGGTCTCCTCCTACGGTGCTGCTCATGGCCACTACAGAGTATCAAACTGCCCCGCCCACTTCAATGGCGACCCTCCGCCTTCACGAGCCTGTCGTGGACTGGATTACGGGGAAGCAACACGGCGTCTGTACAAGGAGGGCAGAGATGACTATTTATCTAAAGTTCAAGAGCTTGATTGCATAAAATGGAAGTAGAGGGACTAAAACTATCAGAATGTGAAAATCACATATTAGTACAAATCCAAACTGATTAATATGACCAGAAAAAAAATCCAAAGCAACAAAAATTAAAAAAAATATTATCGAATTAAATGTTCTACTTATTTAATTGGAACACGAAAGTGTTCGGTGACATTTAATTGTGTTTGAGGGATAATTACTTTATTTTACAATATTTTACACATACATTGCTCTTAGCCTCCAACCTAAGCTTGCAATGTCTAAGCATTTCTTTTGTAGTGCTCTTGACATTTAATCATTTAGTCTTGTCAAAGTTTGATTTAGATGGACTTAATTTTCTCATTGCAATACTCTAACATCTTCCTTTTTTTAGTCTCATCAAAGTTAATTTTATTCTAGTTCTTATAATCATAGATCTTATATTGTTTGAGTTTATTTTCTCTTTTGACCTTGTATATTATTGGCACATTAAATTAGTCATGGTGGACATGACATTTTCATCTTTGATATATTTTGATCATTTTCTATGTGGGACACTTAAGCTTACTGTGAGGTTGTCAGTAGGCGATGGCAGAGATGGTGTCTGAACTCTATGCTCTGTTTTAGCCTTTCAATTTGACCTTTCTACTTATTGACTACTTCATCCCTTTATTAGATTATTCTTTAAGACTAAAACCAATGTCAAACTCTATACTATAAAGTAACACTATAATGACTGAATATCAATATTATTAGGTGTGAATCGAATAGATATAAACATTCATGGGTTAATATGAAAATAATATTTTTATGACAATACATTAAGTATATTAGGTAAAAATTTAATAGAAAAAATTTCTTGGGCTAGTATGTAAAATGAAGTATTAATATAATAAAATATGAGATTTATTTGGTAAGAATATAAAAAGAAAAAAAATTGCATCGGCTAATACCAAAAAAGGAACATTTTCATGATCATATATATATTAAGTTTATCAGGTGAAAAATCTAATAGAGAAAAGCATTGTTGGGCTAATATGAAAATATAATAATTTTAGGACAAATATGAAATTTATAAGCTATAGATCTTAAAAAAAAACACTCAGCTTGTACAAAAAAAGTATAATGTTCACTGAAATATATGGCGTTTATTAGGTGAATATTTGATAGAGAAAAACTTCCCTAATATACAATTTTTTTGCCCAAATGCCTAATATACAATGAAAAACAATCTTTTTAAAATAAAATATAATATTTATTAGGTGAAATTTTAAAAAGGAAAAACATTCATATCTAATAAGAAAAAAATTACTACAAAATAGGAATTTTCTTAGGTGAAAAAAGCATTTAAATCTAAAATAACCATATAACCCTAAACCCTAAAAAGTTCTCGAAGACTTAAAAAGACAAATTATAAAAAATTGAAAACCCTAAAAATGCAAAACTCTAAAAATCCTTTATAATCTTAAAAATATCATAAAATTCATAACCTATAAAAGATCCTAAAATTTTTTAGAAGATATTAATAATAAAATATTATTAATTTTGGACTTTAAGTCTAAAATTTTAAAATTATCTTTTCAGTTTTAAAATTCGTAGTATATAATATTTCTTTTTTACTCAATAGTATATAATATTTCTTAATACCACTCTCCATAAGATTCTTTACATATGAACACATTACGGTTATAGACTATTAAGGGTGATTTAATATCACTTGAGCAAATATATTAATCCAAAAATAACTAGATTTATATTAAACTGAGATAAAATGAACGTTTATAATAAAATATAATATTTATTATGTGAAAATATAAAAAATATAATTTTTTGGAGTAATATAAAATGCAACATCTTTATAAAAAATATGAAATTGATTAGGTGAAAAGTTAATCGATAAATTGTTTTCTATGCTAATATGAAAAAACATATTTACGACAATATACAGAGAAAAAACTTTCACATACTAATATAAAAAATAATATTTTGATGGCAAAATACGAAGTTTTATTATATGGGTAAAATTGATATTAAAATATCTATATTTTTAGGAAAATTGTGAAAATAAAGTGTGTAAAAGGCTGATAATATCAAGTAAAATTGAAATAGTGAAATTCGTGTTTTTTTTTTCCGTGAAAATCATGTTGATTATTTTATGGTATTATTATTATCAATTTATTTGCACTATAATATTTAAAAGTGAGGGTAAGTTATTGCATATTTTTTAAATTACCCCCAACTTCAATATTATCTCTTATATATATTTATATGGTTAATAAAAATATTTTACAAATTAATATAATATTTTATGTAATAATTTATATCTTCCTTTCCTGCTTTTCTTTTATACCTTTTTTATAGTTAAATATAATATTATATATTTAATTGATATTATTCATTTTTTGTTCTTAATATATAAAATAATTTTCATATTGTTATTTCATATAAATTACCCAAAAGGAGTTTCTCTTAATTTTGGTCGAAATATCTTGACATTCTATTTTGATATTTTTTCTATATCTGTGTAAAGACGTGTGGTAGTGAGTGTTGTGCCATTCTTACCCTCTTCTAAAATATTCATATATTTTATATATAAATTAATAATATATTAAAATTAAAATTAAAATAATTAATTCATTGTATATTCTAATACCTTCACAAACTATTTTCGCTATTATTCCTCTTCTTATTTTTTATTCATTCATTTTATTTATATAATTTAACTTATTGATAAATTTATTATATACTTAAATATCTACCTTAAGCATATAAAACCTAACTGAAATTAAATGAAGATTTATTCGATTATTCTCTTTTGAAAGTTCCACCTGAGGGAACCCTACAGGAAACACGGAAGTCGGATACCTCTCTCTTCTCTCTCTAGAAGTACTGCAGTACCAGGCTTCTTTCCGGACCTCCCAAGGGGAGAGACCAATGCAAACGGAAAGTTGACGTTACGGAAACGACCTGCAAGCGATTGATCGTCCTGGTTCGGCATCCTGATCGATCATCCTTCGACAAACAATGGCGAACAACTCCCACGAGGAGCCCGGTACCGCCCCCCTCCCTGATCGTTGGTACAATCTGTCCCTCGGCGCCTCCTTCTCTCATCAATCCTCAAACAAGTACTGCACCCTCCGATGTGAGTATTCCTTCCTGGATCAATCAGTGCCTCTAAGAAGATTCTTGTAAAAGTGAACTGACGATTGGTTTGTCTAATGATGCCCGTGGAAATGGTGATGGTGGATATTTTAATCCCTGTAATAGTCTACGTGGTCTACTATATTGTCTTTTGGTTGTTCTTGCTTGAAAAAGTTACTGATGTTGGGTGAGTTTTGGAGGAAGCACCATTCGGTGTTTCTGATGTTTGATTATTTTTGCCGGGAACTTTGTCGTTTTTTTCTGTAGCGAGAATTATGGGGTTGGGTTGAATTGAACGACGGACAATTAATTGTTTTCAAGAATCTGGCTGGATAGATGATTGGTGGTGGAACTTCTCAACTAGACCTCTTCTCGTTTCTTCGTGAATGATCACCAGTGTTAATTTTATTACCGAATCTCTGAGTTTTGTTCGGTTTTCACTCTCTAGATGAATTCAAACCAGCTTCTATCGATAAGTCAAGGCCTGGGAAGCTACGGAAATCCAAAGACAATCGGGTATCCGTAGAATTCCAGAATAATCAACCGGGGAAACCCGAAGTCGCATTTGGGGGAAGTAGTGAAGATTACAAGGATACGGATGCTGTGTTATTTTTTGATGGTGAGAATTTTCGGTTAGAAAGGCTCCATCGGGCTGTGAAGCAGCTTAGACATGTTCGTCAGCCTGGCGAATCCTCTGCTGCTTCTGCAGCTGCTGCTCCACATCCTGGGTTGCCACCGGAGCCTCAGTCATCTCCTGTCCGGAAGAGCAGGAAACCAATGCATAATGGGACTAGCACTTTCCAAGCCATGCATGTAAGTCTTGTTTATATCATTCCCCTATATCCATAATTTGAATTGGTGTAAATTGGGAAAGCTCAACAGTTTTCTGTGTGATAGTTCTACAATCTCTGTTTTCTCATTGCAGTTTTAGATTGATAATCACATTTCTGCAGTTTAACCTTATATGTAGACAAAACCCTTAATCGAGATGGTCATGGCAGAAATGCTTACTGAAATGAGATCAAAGAGAGTTCTAATTGAATTCCATATGTTAGTTATTTCTTTCAGTTTCTGAACATAAGTACTTAACATGGTTTTTCATCCGCACTCTTGAATTTCCTGGTATCCTTTAGTTTGGAAAGTGAAGTTATGTGGAGGAATGCATCTCTATGTTACTTTTCATCATTGTTGCATTATAGCTATTGTCATTTTGATAGTATGTGTTTCTGTCTGCTGTTATGATGATGTGGGCTTTCTTTTTCTGAAAGATTTATGATGCAAGCTTTCAAAAGTATTAGTTGTGCTCATGCTATTCTTTTTATGGACACTCTAGGTTGAGGTGGAACACATAGACATTGGTGGGCCGCAAATACCAGGTTTGCAGCTGCTTCCCATACATTATTCTCTCACTAGATTGTACGATTTTCTTGCTATATTTCGCTCACAGATCATATTACCTTATCATTATATTGTATGCAGAGGAGGATAATTAGGAATTTTTGGTTTAATGGAATTTCTACTTCTTGGGCTCTCTCCTCCTTCACAAAACTCGAGTAAACTGAACTGATAGCATTTTCAGTGAATTATCATATTCCAGTAAAATAAAAAGTTCCATCCGCCTGAGGTGGAAAGGATTACTGCCTTTGAATGCGTTGTCAAAATTTCCTTCCAAAATTTACATTTTGCAACAGATACAGATCCATCTTCAATGAGAAACAAAAATATTCTGTCCAGATAAATTTTAAGTAATTTCCTTGTGTTAAAAAATATGGAACATCATTGAATTTCAATCTGAACTTCTAGATTGAGTGACTAGATATTTTTTCCTGAAAACATTATTATTTGCAGACTCTTCTTCACCCAATTTTTCATTAGAAAGAGATCCTTGTGCCTATTCTCATTCAACTTAAAGGAATTTTCTTTTATCTTTGGTTATTTGATTGTTATTCAGTTGCATCAACTATGCTATTGTTACAATTGTGCAAATCAAGGACCAATCGTTTGGAATCTATTGCTAGGTTGGAAAATATCAAATCCTAATTTCCTGCTTGAATCTAACATACAGGACAAAAAGTTGCTACTAAGGGACCTACAGACCTCTTCTCTGAAGCACCAAGTGAGCATGCTCCAGCCTCCCCGAACCCACTGAAGAACTATGGACATGCTGAGGACAACCATGAGTATGAGATGGATGAACTATTTGGTGGTGCAACCCCAGACTACGGGGAGGATAATGCTGAACAAGAGAAGGACAATGCTGACACCAACATGAATTCTCCTTGTGAAGGGACTGATGATGAGATAGCTGATGTGGATGACTGTGGTGATGACGAAATGGAGAGGGGGCAGAATGCTGCCGATGCACTAAGAGCTCAGCTTAATGCTGAGGGAGGCAACAATGAGCAAAGCTCGAGCTCAAGCAGTAGTAGTGGGAGCGGAAGTGAGAGCAGTAGCACCAGCAGCTCTGGGAGTGAAGGAAGCGATGATGATTCTGTTACCTCCATCTGAGAAGGATAGTCCTTATATAGGACTTGTTCCAGAGAAGATTATTTTAGGCAAAGTAAGTTCAAGTTGAAAATTTTCAACGTGGATTGACATGATATTCCTCTCCAAGAGAACCGATTTGCTTTTACATTGCCCTGAGATTGCAGATGAAAAACTACTCGAAAAGATAGGAAAGAGAAGATTTGTCTATTGGTATTGGCTCTTGAGAAGAATAATTTCACAATAATGTCACCTTAATTTTAAAGGTGCATTGTTTTACTTGGGCACAAGGTGCTTACTGGGATTCCTTCATGCCAGTTGGAGGATGCTGATCTTTTTGTACTGTTATATATGCTGTAGTATGGGCCTCTCTTTTTGCTTAAAGCATTTTTAAGAATACTTGACTGGTAAGATGTAAATTTTGGCTTTTTGTTCCATCAGTAGCTTCAAGAACTGTTCCTACCAAACAGTTATCCATCTTTAAGTTTGTGCTGATATTACTATTATCACTGGCCTCTTCCTGCATTTGATAGTTAATCTGGTGATTGGAGATTTGAAACTATTGTGCCAAGGCATTGCCTATGTAGCCAACCATCTTAAGAGCTTGAGAAATGCTCTCTGCAAACAACTTACATGTAGATGGTGCTATTTTACCATTAGATCATGGTGTGGTGGCACTTAGGAGATAGTGGTATTGTCTTGGGAGAATTGAATTCTGTGTACTCATAAATGATGATGATTTTGTTCAACAACAAAAGGAAAGGCAAGACAAGACAAATTGAATTCTGTCTATGATCCAACCCGTGATAAAGAAATAGAAGGGAATGTTTGATTTGTTTGTTAGCTTTGGACATTATTAAGGAAAGTGTTTGTTAGATCTCCGCAATTGCCACACAATTTTCTATAAGGACCATATATTAACTTCTTGAAAGTTCGGGTGGTGCAATTGCTATGCTTTAATTTGTCGTCTTCCATAGTATTTTTAAAGGGTTTTCTCCCCGCGGTCTGCTTGTTGCACGGTAGTCAATTGTTTTATTTAATGTCTGCTGATGCCATCACTTTGGCTTCTGAGGATGAACAGCTAAGGTAAATGCAGTCATGCTCAGTCTCTGTTCATATGAACGGCTTCTCTCTTACGTGACTCGAGCTTCGACCATTTCTGAATTGGTCGAATCCGAATCCCATTCAGAGCTTCGTGTTTTAGAGTAAGAATCATAGATCTCTTTCCAAAGAGTGTACATGATTGATTTGATTGATTGATTCTTGACCATCTCCGTTTATACAGCAGGATAGGAGAAGAGGAAAAACCCTAATCTTGCATTTGCATCTATGTATTTACTGTCCACCACATGATCCTAAATCTATTATTAGTTGCAGAGCCGCCAGAAATAGCAAGGAATTTTTGTATTTTAGTAGAGTTTCGGTTTCATTTCACCATTTATCCATCCAAGTCAACGTGCTGTACCAGAGCAAGAAACTCGTAGTCTCGTAACCGAGTTCCTCTCTTTGATCTAGGACTAGGAGTATTTCTTGGAAAATTAGCAGCAGTTGTGGCAGAAAGGGCTAGTTTTCATTTGCCATTATGGGAGCTGAGAAGAAGTGGCTGTTCACTCTCTTCTCCGCAGCGATGCTATCCTTGATCTTCATCCTCCACTTATCTATGTCTGCCATTACCTCCCCTGGCGATGGCTTCCCCACCCCGATCTTCCGCGGCCCCCACTATCCGCCCACGTTTGCGTACTACATCTCCGGTGGGCCGGGCAGTAAGGACCAGATATTCCGGCTGTTCCTGGCCGTCTACCACCCGAGGAACAGGTACTTATTGCATCTCAGGCGGGAGGCTTCCGATGATGAACGGAGGGCGTTGGCCGCTGCTGTGGTGGCAGTTCCTGCTGTGAGGAATTTCAGAAATGCTGACGTGGTGGGGAAGCCCAACAGGATCAACTTCATGGGGGCGTCTAATATGGCCGAGACTCTGCGTGCTGCTGCGATTTTGTTGAAGGTGGATAGTGGATGGGACTGGTTCATTACTTTGAGCGCATCAGATTACCCTCTAGTTACACAAGATGGTATGCCTGCCACTTTATTCAATGTTTGCAATCTTATTGTTGATGTTAGGTTGGTTGATGTCCTTGATGGTTTCTCCTAGTCTGTACATAAGGAAGGTGTGTCCTAACTCATAAGGACCACTGAATAGTTGAATCTGTGTTCACTTGTTGAGAATAGGCCATATCTGTTCCTTGATTGGCTTGATCAAATTTGAAATGAACTGAGGATAGTCCATTAGGTGCAGGTGAAGCCTTATGTCCATTAAATCTAATGTATGAGTGGTGTCCTGTTTGTTATTTAATTCAAACTTATCATTCTTGACATACAATTAAATCACTACAACTAGTAATGGGGTAAGAGTTGACCTTTTCTAAATTTCTGTGGGACAGTTTAGCAAAGACACATCCTTCTGAATGTAATGAATACTTGTCAATCCATTGGTCTCTTCTGAAAATATCAGACATGGATAATAACATTTCTCAGCAAGTACTCTAATGATGACCCTGTTTATGCTTAACAAAGCATTCTGAGTAGTGAATTCATGTGCTTAGTTACCGTAGTTGCCCTGAAATCCTGCTAGTTGCTGTGAATGGAAAACATTCATCTTGTTATGGTCTTCTTTTTGCTAGGTGCCTGGGTAGTTAATTTGCTACATTTAAAATTTTATGTTATCAATATACTGTTTTAGAACCAAAATGTTGGAAGAAGGTATTCAGTGTGAGGTTGGTAGTCCTAGCTTAAGAGTTTCAGAGGTTTCTTATCAATCTCGGGTTTTCTTATATTGCAAGATGTTGGTAAATTAAACTGGGGCAAAAGTGAAGGTTAATGTTATGTAGTGCCAAACACAGCAAGTGTTACTGTATATGCTATTTAAATTCATTTGGAGCAAAAGTGAAGGCTAATGGGTTCGGAGGTCTACCTCTGTGTGACAGTTTTTGTTAAGATTGAAACATAACATTAGTCCAATCTGCTCGTCTTATATATTCTACTTGAAAATTAATAGCTGTTTGTAGTGACAGAAGAAGAAACATTTTATTCAATGTATTCAATGCTATAAATACAATGATTTTTTGTACTTTACTTTCATTTTGGGATGTCTTACTCTGAACATCCATTAGTAACTAGCTCAGTGATCCTCTCTGTGAGCAGATCTGACCCATGTGTTCTCATCAGTGAGGAGGGGCCTCAACTTTATTGATCACACTAGTGATCTTGGCTGGAAAGAGTTGAGTTTCTTTTCCTTTAGGGAATATTTCCTTAATATCCTCCTCATTTTTTGTCATGGTTGGCTAAAATTATTCTCAAATGTTTGCAGGGAGGAGAGGATCCAGCCTATTGTGGTTGATCCTGCACTTTACTTGGCACGAAGGAGCCAAATTTTTCAGGCGACCAAGAAACGGCCCACTCCCGATGGATTCAAAATTTTCACTGGTAAAATCTTCTTTTCGACTTCTGGTTTTTCTCTTCCAATTATATTCTGTATACAATTTTATATCAAATGGATGCTCTTACTAATGTGCAGGCTCTTCTTGGGTCACTCTGAGCCGAAAGTTTCTAGAGTATTGCATTCTTGGTTGGGAAAACTTGCCTCGGACTCTCCTTATGTATTTCAACAATGTGATGCTGTCTGAAGAAGGGTACTTTCATACTGTCATTTGCAACTCTCCAGAGTTCATGAACACTACAGTAAACACGGACCTTCGATTCATGATCTGGGGGAAACCGCCAACCATGGATCCTTTGTTTCTCAACTTGTCTAATTTCAACCAGATGGCCCAAAGTGGGGCAGCCTTTGCAAGGCAGTTCCATCGGGATGACCCGGTGCTCAACCTGATTGACAGGGAAATTCTAAACCGAAGACCATGGCAGGTGAGCCCTGGGGCTTGGTGCACGGGACGGGACAGTTGGTGGAATGACCCTTGCAACCAGTGGGGGGATGTCAATGTTTTCAGGCCTGGCCCTCTGGCCAGGAGGCTCGGGGAAACCATTTCTCATCTAATGGAAGATGTGAAGTTACAGGTGAATCAGTGCAAGATCAAGATCAAAAGATGATATTCTAAGCCAGATCCCTGCCCATTCGAATTTAGAGAATGAATGGAGGAAGAGACTGTCCATCTGTGAGTTGCATATACCCCAACTCTCTCTATACATTCTTTTTCTAAAGGGTTGGTCTCTTCTCAAGCGCCCATCTATTAGTGACAGGTATAGTGTTAAGGCAATTCAACTGATGTAGATGGAGAAATGTTCTGAAACATATAGTATAGATCTATCTAGCTGCCATGACACCCCAAAGAATTGGCACTTGTAAACAGGTTTTTGTGAAGAGGGATCTGCCTTGGCTGTTGTATGAATGTTACTGTCCTAAAATTTTCTTTTTACAGGAATTACCTTCTCTGAGGTTCTATGTTTCCTTTTATGCTAAGTGTGCACCTTCATTTTTTTGGGAAGCCAGTGCTGCTGTTTTGCTATTATCATCCTTCCAATTATGCTAAAGCTTAACATTTTAGGCTACAACTTGCAAAATTGGCAGAGCATAAATTTACCCAAAGCAGATGGAAGTATAATTTTTTGGCCAATGATAATAGGTCAACTTTTCTTGCCATTATATATTGTAGTTTGAAAAGTCTCACTAATTACAGCAATTTCTACTTTCCCCTTACCCCACTCTGGCAATGGGCGCCGTTCGGCTACTCGGTTGCCTCTCAAAGACCCATTCTCCCACTATTCTTATCAGATCGTTGGTCACTACTGTACATGGTCCCAGTCCATCTCCGGATTCCGGCGGCGGCGAGGACGCCGACAAGATCTTGAAGATACTTGTCAAGACGGGTGGCGATGGCTGCTCCGACTCCAAGGTTAAAAACTCTCTCGACCGCGCCGCCGTTACTGTATCGCCGGCACTCGTCACTGAGGTGGTGAAGAGGCTCAGCAACGCTGGTGCTCTTGCCCTCTCCTTCTTCCGGTGGGCTGAGAAGCAGAGAGGTTTCCAGTACAGCAGCCAGAGCTACAATGCATTGATCGAAGCTCTTGGAAAGATCAAGCAGTTCACCGTTGCGTGGGCGCTGATCGGGGATATGCACCGAAGAGGGCTGTTGACCAAGGACACGTTCGCGCTCATCTCACGAAGGTACGCCCGGGCCCGCAAGGTCAAGGAGGCCGTCGAGGCGTTCAATAGGATGGAGAAGTTCGGACTGCGATATGATTCGGCTGACTTTAATCGTCTGATCGATATCCTCTGCAAGTCCCGGAGCGTCGCCAAAGCACAGGAGGTGTTCGATAATATGAAGAAGAGTAAGAGGTTTGAACTGGACGTAAAGTCGTACACGATGCTGCTGGAGGGGTGGGGCCAGGAGAAGAACCTGCCGATGGTCATGGAGGTCTACGGGGAGATGAAGGATGTGGGGTTGGTGCCGGACGTTGTGACCTACGGGATCATCATCGACGCATACTGTAAGGACAAGAAGTATAACGATGCGATCAAGCTGTTCGACGAAATGCTTGAGAGAGGCTGCGAGCCTACTCCCCATATATATTGCACGCTGATAAACGGGCTGGGATCAGGCAAGAAGCTGAGTGAGGCAATCGGGTTCTTCGAGCGAATGAAGGCCAGTGGAATAACCCCCACAATTCCCACTTACAATGCACTCATCGGTGCCTACTGCTGGTCTGAGAAGATAGCCGACGCTCACAGAGTCATCGAGGAGATGAGGAACCTAGGAAATGGCCCCAACTCGAGGACTTACGACATAATCCTTCACCATCTTATACGGGCTCGTAAGACGAAGGAGGCATATGAACTGTTCCAGAGGATGGGCAGCGAAGGTGAGGCTCCACCCATGCTGAGCACGTACGAGATTGTGATGAGGATGTTCTGCAACGAGGGCCGGGTGGACATGGCATTGAGGGTATGGGAGCAGATGAAGTCATGCGGGTTTCTCCCGGGGATGCAGATGTTCTCGATGTTGATATTGAGCCTGTGTGACGATAATAGGTTGGACGAAGCATGCAACTACTTTCAGGAGATGCTTGATGTGGGGATCCGGCCACCTGCAAACATGTTCAGTAAGTTGAAGCAGAGTCTCATCGACCAGGGAAAGAATGATAAGGTCCTGAGTCTGGGGAAGAGGATTGATGACCTGAGGAAGACTCCTCTATTAGGTGGAGCATCCTAGTTGAAACACTCGAGCCTGCGTTCCGTGCCAACGATCTTGGCAGTGGCTATGATCTTTATTATGACTGTTTGAAGAGAACAAAAGGGTATATCTGCAGCAGTGTGTGACATTAAGCAAGGCTTTCCAGATGTTTGCAGGCGACATTGGTGAATGTGAGTGTCACAACTTACAAGGGATTGTTGCCTTGGGTTAAGTTCAAAGTTGAGGGCATTGCTTATTTCTATTTGGCAATGGTTTTAGCATAAACTAAGATTGTATGGTTGGTTGAGCACACACGAATGTTATAATAATCTTAAGGGAAAAATGGAAAAAGTTACATGAGATGTAATTGGCACTAGTTTAAATGTAAAATTAATTTTTTGGGTGCCCACATAAAATAATCCATTTTGCCTGCAAAAAAATAATCAAGTGCGGACTATTAGAGTCTTGGATTTAACCCGTACATTATCATTTTGTGTGATTAATGTGAATATGATTGTTTGAAATGATTTTTTTCCTAAAAGTTATGATTGTTAATTTTAGAGTATGGATGTATTTTTCAAAATTCTTAAACTAGAACATGATCAAACATGAGAGTGATCAATAGTTTCCTAGTAGTTTCCTAGTAAAACCAAGATGAAATCGTATGAATATGAATTCTCAGTGAAAATAATCCGATGTTAAATTTAATGTTCTCAATATTTGAAATATTTTTATACTTATAAAATGCTATGGTATATGTTACATCATACCATAACAAAAAATGTTATATTAATTATATATATGACAAAAAATAATATGTGGTAACATGTTCAAAAAAATTCATAACATTTTATTAACGTATTCAAAGGCCATGGTTACCAAAGTTAACAACGGAATATTTCAATAAATTTTATAAAAATCCTTAATACTTCTTGTAAGATATTTTTCAAATCCTTACAATCACTTTCACTTTTTAGCAAGAATTAAATGGAAGAATCTCAATTAAATTATCCAAAATAAAAAATGAGAGAGTAAATTTAAACTATAAAAAGTAAAGTTCACTAAAAATTAAGTCAGATCAGAGTTATTTAAGTTAATAATTCAATAATTTTTAAGAATATCTAAACAAGTTAATAAATAGATAATATTGAACCCAATAAAAGGAAAATAAAAAAAGGAAATAAGATTTTTTATAAAATTTAATAAGGTAAAAAACTAATTAAATTAAAGATAAACCAGCTAAATAATAACTAAAATTTTTTCTATTTTTAGAATATCAGCCTCTCCAACCTAATGTAATTCTCGTAATTGAGGATTGGTTACTCAGTTTATTATCATGATTTGATGATTTGATAACGGAAAAAGTTTGAGAACTAAAGTATAAAATTTTAAAATTATAGTGGTTAAATTAAAATTTTTAAAAGTATGGAAACCTAAGATTGAGATCATTAGAATGGTAAAGATCTATTATATTATGATAGAAAGTTGGGGGAAATAATTTAAGAATTTTAAAATATGTTAAGAACCTAAATAAAAATTTAAAAATTTTTAAGGGTAAAATGGTAAATAGTGTAAAAGTGAGACCAAATATAATTATTAAAACTTATGAACCCAAATGAAATTAATGCACATTGTAGGGGTTGAAAATGAGATATTTTTAAAATGTTAAAATCATAAATGGAGGAAGTTAAAAGAATAAGAGTATTTTAGTAATTTTAGGAAGTTTAAAAACTAAAATGCAAAATGAGGAAAGTTAGGTATTTAAGAAATATTTGGGGAATCTTAGAGAATTTGTATTAAATATGGTAAGTAACCGGAAAAATATAGAAATATTGAAAAGGGGAAGTACTGGTATGACTATAAATTTTGAGAAATTAGGGAGCAATACTATAATTATTTCGATAAAATCATATCTATCCTTGTTTATTTAACTTGATTTGTATAGTGAAATTGTTATCAAAACAAAGCGGGAGTATACAAACCCTCCAAAATGAACAAATCAGGAATATAAATGTTAGTAGGTTTATAAAGGCAGATTTGTATTGGAAGGATTGTAGTTTTTTACCTACTTAAAATTGAATTACACAAAGTAGAGAGGATGATAAGATTTGTGTGAGATAAGCAACAATGTGAGATATACATGTTAAGCTATAAATTAGATTAATAACCTATAATGATATAAGGAAAAATCGAGACTATATTTCATGTGCGATTTTTCAAACAAGATTATGACCTGAGTTGCCTATAATAGAAAAAGTTAATATGCTGAAATTTTACCAAAGTAAAATAAGAACTAAAATTTAGGGGTTTTAACTAGGTACAAAAGGAAAAATAATGATAAATAATGTTGGGTATTAAGCACATTAACTATTGAAATAACTATTTTGAGAATACTAGTAGTAGGATGAGTTGCATAGCCTATGGAATCCAAGAATTAAAATATAATTTTATTTGTACTTGATTGTAATGCATAAAATGCATGGGAGTATGAGTAGTGTCCGTTATAAATAATACCGCAAACTCATATTATTTTTTAAATAGCAATTGTGTTATTGATATATGTGTTATATGATTGGTATGTACCAGGAGTGATATTACTTAATATCACGGATGGTATCGAACATATAAATAATAATGAAAGTATAGATACAAGTAAATAGTTGATTTCTAAAAATTCATATGAACAAATGAGGTTTATGGTTAGGGTTTATGAGTTGTCATACTCATGTAAGATTGATCTGATCAAATGATGCGGATAATGGGAAACAATTATCCGAGTATGCTACTCATGGATGCAGGATATGCGCACATAATATCTATTGTATATTGGAGTCCATTCGAAATTTGAGAATAATTGATTTTAATTATTATTTGATATTGTAATGATATTTGTTCTATCATCCACTCATGTTAGTGGATCCTAACAAATGTGAAATACCTATGTACATTACTACTTATATGCCTGGTATTTATTAATTTATTGTGATAAATTAAATGAGATAAAGAGTATACTGTGATATATTAAATACCTAAAAGTTATAATATGTTATTAGAACTAGAAACGTGTAAATAAGTAAAATTGTTAATAAGTTTTAATAATAAATTAAATTAAGTAGAAATAAGGTTATAAGTTATATGACATGACCAATAAACACATTTATTGGATTGTTACCTCATCTCAACTCCTAAATATTTGTATTTGGAAGGGGGTAATTATTAGCTTAGCCAAGCCTACCTTTGGAAAATGCCAATCCTAAACACAAAAGTGTGAAAGAAAATTAATTATATTTTATTTATTAGATACTTATTTATAAGAAAAATTTTATATTTGATTGGAATTTGGATATATTTTATAAAAAATTAAATTTTTTGTTAGAAATTATATATTTTTATCACTACATTTTGATAAAAATATTTATTATTTTAGTATCGAGTGAATTTGACAATTGTAGTAGTATTTCGACTTAAACGTAACAAAATATTTGATGATAAAAAATTAAAAGGGGTACAAATTCACATATTGTTACAAACAAGAAATATGTTATAAATTTTTACTCATATCACACATGTTATATTAAATTAAATTAATGCCAACTCTAATGTTGAATTTAAGGTTTTTAGCGGTTAAATGTTTAAATGGTATATATTATTTCGATAACAATTAATTTTAGTATAAAATTAAGTGAAGAATTATTTTATTGTATTTAAATTTCTTAAATAATGTATTAATAATATTTAAATCAATAAAATTTAATTTTATCTTATTATATAACTCCAAAAAGGTTGTTTGAAGCAATCCTTTTTGGGCAATAAATTAATCCAAATTGCTTAATTTTTTATCTTAACACAAATTATTTTAATAAATCAAGATTATTTTTAAGTTTATCGATTAAGTTAAGATTGTACATTAAGATTTAATATTTTGTAATTTCCCATGTGGCAAGAGTGGGATTCCGTCGCCATTGCCACCCATTTTGCAACGCCCTTTACCATTAGCTTTCTCCATCATACGATGTCACTATGTATTGTAATAATCACACTACCTTTTACATTTCATTACATCTTTTCATATGTGAACTAAATTCATAAAAATTGACCGTAAATACTTAAATATTGAATGACTGTCCCACTCATTTTTATATTTTTTTAGATAATATTATTACAAATTAAATAACATATAAAAATATTATTTATTTATAAGTTTAAAAATATTACACTATTTACAAATTATTAGTTTTAATTAAATATAATATGAACATTTATTTGTCCACATTACATTCCCCATATTATCATTCCAATTTTATCACTTGATATTAAAAACTTATTATTCTATCTGAATATAAAAGAAAAATACTAAATTTAAGATTATTATTCACTATTATATGTACTAAATAGTATACATTTGTTAATTACTATTTAAAAGAAATACATATATCAAATATATCAACTTTACCAGTTGGGTATTAAAAATAGTTTTCTAAATTAAATAAAATAAAAAAATATTATAATATTTATAACTAATGATTTTTAACTAAATATAGGTCCATCTATTATTAGTTTACATTACACAATCTAGTATTAGGGTGATATCAATAATAATTCCTAAATCTCTATAATTTAAAAAATGTTAAGAGTTACCATATTTGGTATAGATAGTTATGATTTATGGATTATTTTGATTTAATTATATTTTGTACTCTCAACTATTAATATGTATATATTTATGTAATGATAAATATATGTTTTTGAGTCTCAATTAAATTTGTAGCTATTATAATGTAATTGATGAATTGGAGGATAAATTTATGGAGAATTAATCAATGGTATAAAACTTTTACAAAATATTGATGATATATTATTTTCATTTATTTTTTATAATTATTTTATAAAATATTGCACGATGATGCATTATTTTCACTTATCATTTCATGGAAAAATATTTTTACAAAATATTGTTTGTTAGCATGCTTTTATTGGTTGTTTAATAGTACAATTCATTTATAAAATCTTTTAAATTTGCATATTATTTTCCATTTATTTATTATCCATACATTTATCCTACCAAATATTTTGAGATGATTAAATTACCTTATAAGATATTTTAATATAATATATTTTTCTTGATAATTTAGGTCAATAGTTTATATATATATAATATAACATCTAATATGATTTACATGAAGAATATTTAAGTGCCCATCTCTATTATTCAAGGTGGTAAAAAATTAATGAGCAATTTTTATAATAACCTTTATTTTTAGTTTGTACTATACATATTTTATAAATAAATTATATGCTATATTTAAAAATATATCATTTTAAGTGAAGTGAAAAGTAATGTAATATTTTTAAATATTAAGAAGCAAATTGAATTATTAAGTAATAATTAAAAAATATCATGCATATATTGTAAAAAAAATTAGACTAAATTACACTGTTAAATTCACTTTTATATCAAACTTTTGAAACATTATGATAGTAATTGATAAAATTTACATTTTTTGTTACAATTTTAATTTCTATTGAAAACTGATGGATTTAAGGATTTATCGTATAAACTAATATATAATTATTTTTTATGTTTCATTCGTTAATATTTGAATTTTAAAATAATTTTAAATAAAATGCATAATTTAAAAAAAGTATTATTACATGCAGTCAAACTGGAATAATGAATAAAGGTAAGAAATTTGATTTTATTTTGATTATAATTTAATATCTAACCTATCAATCAATATCTTAATTTATATATAAATATTTTATTTTAACTTAATTTATATAAATATTTTTAAAAATATTATATATTTTTTATTTAATAAAATTCTAAATTAAAAATATATATAATTAATCATTTTAATTAATTTAAAATAAATAAATTAAATATATTACATAGATATAATACAAAATTATATATACATATTGAATTATTAAAATATATATAATTTAAATTAAATATATAAATATTTTTTAATTTAAATTACGCAAAATTTTTATCATTAACTAAATATATATATAATTTTTATATTATATTTGGATAATATCTTTAATTATTTATTTCAAATTAAGTAAAAATAATATTAATTATATATAATATATATAATTTTATTGAGTAAAAATTATATAAAATATATATAATTTAAGTTTAAATAAAATATTTAAGATAATTTTATAGCGTAAATATTAGTTTATTATGAAAGAAAATCACATTTTTTATCTTAATTCATTATTATAGATTGGTTAATATATTTCGCTATTGTTTAAGAGAGGAAAAAATTATATCATTAAATAATAAATAAATAAAGTTATCATTGAAGCCTCTCCCTAACCAATTTTCTAGTCATAAAATGTTAATAAACGATATACTTGGTCATTACTTTTTTTATTATTTTGTATCATCAATTTTAGTTTATACTATGCGTATAAATATATTTAAGAAATTGAATGCACGATTAAAAAATATTATATCATTCTGTATTATTATTTAAAAAAATAAAAAGAAATATGCAATGTCATAATATTTAAAAAATATTAACATTGGGGTATTTTTATTTTTTATCTCATACTTAAAATGGTTAATTATTTTATTTTAGGATTTATTTATTTCTTAGTTTTTTTATTATTTTAAAAATTTTAACATATTAATGCAAATTTAATACAACATATTAGAATTTCATGCTATGTATTACTAATAAGGAAATGATTGCACTTATTCACTCATCAATGAAACTATTAGAATTTCATCTAATTTTGGTGGATATTATTCCGTTTATTGATAAAAAAAATTCATTTAAAATGGAGACGACTATTGAATGATACATCGAACCTTACAAATGTGCCTATTTGTTAAGATACATGAATCCCACACTGAAATTTTGATATTAATATTCTTGACAGCATCTTTTTATATAGAATGGACTCTTTCAATAGGCTATTCGTGTTCGAAAGATCAAGATCTGATAAAGAAGCTTTTTTGCAAAAGAGGAGAAGCCGTCCCTCAGCCTCAGCGACTCTATGAAGGCCGGCGAGAGCTCCACCGCCACCTTGGCAGACTCCCCGAGTCGCAAGCCCGAGACGTCCAAGATGAGTGCCCGCATCAGTGATGATTACTTCGATACTAAGTTAGGTCACTCCACCTCGGAAGACTCCCCTAGGGACGAGCCCCAAACGTCCAAGATTAATATCTGCTTCATCGATGATTACATGGACCAGTTTCTTGATGACAAATCTAACAATATTTCATCACGTCCAAGAAGCGAGGATAAATCTTAGGGTTCTAGGAGAGATACGAGGGATCTGCATCAAAGGATCTAGGACTTTAAATTTGGGGATCTTGGGGCTTTGATTTGAGCATGTAAGGATCTATGACTTTGTAACCTGTCGATTTAGGGTTTTGAGATTCAAGGTTTTTAGCGTGATAAAATGGATTCACAAGCTACTCTTGTTCACCTTAAGAAAACTCATCTATTTGACGGAAACCTAGTGATAATATTGTCAAACCTAAGGTCCCAATAAAGGAAAACTTTCCTGAAAAGGGCATCTACTTCCGTTGTGGGAAGAATGACTACGGAAAAGGAATTGCAAGGCATTCCTTGATGAAGGTCGATTTAGCCTTTTATCGACATGAAGATTAGAGATCAGAAGATGTAGCTGTCATATCTACAATGCATTGCATTGCATGAAATTGCGAATACGTAGACGTCTGAACAAAGAGGAGGAGTACAACCTGCTAGTTGTTGGCAATGGAGAAAGAATTGTAGTTGGACAATAGGAACCCTTTCTTTAATTTTGCTTTCTTATATATGCCCTTGGACACTCACGCACAACTCTGCTTGAATGAGTGAGTGTAAAAATGATGATGATGTATGTCACGATATGTTCTTGTGTTTTTTTAATGGAAGATGCCCTTCAACTTCATATAACCACTAACATTAAGATGACTCGATCCCTTCCTTGTAGCCTACGAGCCTTACAAGGGATCAAGTCATTTACATCACCCTCAAACATAACTAAGTTCAATTGTCTTCATGTATATGGGACAAGAACCCTAGTATTCTTTATAATAACACTGGGTAACTAAAAACGGAAAAGTCCGATAAGCATGAAACATGGTGACCCGGGGAGATGAGATTCAAGAAGCAGAAGCAACCTGAGCTCTCTCGTGTAGACCCTGCAAATTTATCGCCACTGTTGACCACTTTATCACCATCTTCCATGCATTCCTCACGGCATTCCGGGCTGCAGTAACCACAATCCCTGCAACCGAGATGTTGATGTCAGTTCAGCAGGTAAATAGCTGCGATCCATGTTCACTATATCTCTCTCTCTCTGGTTGAACCTTATAAAAAAGCGTATAAATAAGAGAATAAGTCCATATTCGTGATTGATCGTAAATGTTAGGGATATTTATAAGATTTCAACCATAATACTTTGAGTTGAAGTTACAAATCAATCTTCCACAAAAGTTCATGTAATAATTGAACATTCTATTATCTATACATGAAGGTGTCCTTCCCACGGAGGTTTTTCTTGCAGAGACGGCAGAAGCTAAGGAAATGGGTATTGTTCTGAGTGGCTATATTCTGTAGATCTCTCAAGAGCACATGAGACGAGAAGATTTTATCCGCCACCTGAGGAGTCTCTCTGGGGATCAAGGAAAGTCCAATGGGTTCCTCGACAACAATGGATGGCCGCTTAAACACGCCGAGGTTGAGCGACGACCCCTTTCTCTGTTGCAAACATCTTCCTTTCATCCGATCTTTTTGCTGTTGAAGACGACCACTTTACTGAATGAGTATCCATGGATGAAAGAAATGTATCACCAAGTAAAATAGGTACAAGAACATGCGGAGAGAATTATATATATATATATATATATATATATACATAGATGGACTAACTCTTAACTGGTATGTATGACAAAAACCACAAACCCGACCGGATCAACTAGGCTAGCTCGGGTGGGTCAATGGCCCGCCCTATCAAACCCGTCATGTGCTAGGGGTTGATAAAATTATATATATATATATATATATATATATTTATCACATTAAAAAAATCAATAAAATAATATAATATATTATAAAATGTGTAATATACAATGGATTATATACTTACGTTTGATCTTGTGTATTATATTTAAAATTTGACTAGACATTATAATTTTTTGTTAAATTTGATATTTCATTAATAATAATTTTAATTATTAAACTACTTATGTTATTCTAATACATTCCTTGAGCCATGGTATAATACATATTTCATGTAGAGTCTAAAAAATATTTAAATAATTATATATAGAGTAAGATTCATATATAAAATTATATATATAACAACACTTCAAATGGACAAAATGTGATTACTTCATCAATATATGTTAAAAAAATTCCAAAAAAAATGAGATTACTAAGCTTTTAGACATTCATTTATACTTTACTCAAAATGTCAAAAAGAAACCACAAGAAGAGGCGATAAACTAGCTAAATAATCAGCATCATGTTGCTGGCTTCCTACTTACTCTTGTGGTAATAGGTATGATATGCTAACCCTAAGGATCACGCAATTTTCCAAACAAAATTTCCTTTCCTTTCATTTTATGATATTATCAATAAAAGTAGTTGTTGTTTGATTTGATTCATTAAGGGAGAGAGAGAGTTGATTAGAGGGATGTTGGATCCTACTCATTGGACAACCCAAGAGGTAGTTTCTTAGATTGTACAGTTAGAGATCCCAAAAAAATTGTACCATTAGCGCATCTGAAAATTAGTCTAAATCTCTTTTGAGTTGATATGGTTCCTCATCTATCACATATTGTGTTGTATTTTAGTCCACACAATCTCGAAACTTAATATCAACCACGTCTCTAAGTATGGTCTATTTCAATAGAAAGTTCAAAGACATGACCATGGAATAAAAAAGTAGATGGAGAGGCATACTTTTCACTTTGGTTGGTTCGTTGAGGGTAGGCACCCAAGGATAGGCCACCATTGCCAATTATGTATAAATAATTTAAGGGAACATGGAGCAATATGTCTTCTTCCCCGGGATGGAAAGCAACAAGGCTCCGTACTAGTCACATGATGTAAAGTTAGCATAGCCAGTTCATTTTAATTATTTATAATTTTATAAGATAATAAATCGTGTAATTAATTTAATTATTCACCCCTTTATTTATATTTTGATTTTATATGTAAATTATGTATATTTATTAATTTATCATACTAAAAATATTTAGTCAAATTATAATATTTCATAATATATATATAATAACATTAAATTTTACTCTAGATTTAATGATATATATTATAATTTTTATATCAAATGACCAAAAATTATAAGATTATTCATTCATGGTTAAATATTAAATGGAATAATAATTATGCTCCAATATTATTTAAAAAAAATATATATATATATAATATTTTATTGAATATGTGATATAATCCATAATCCTATTGATCCAATGAACTAGTGCCTTATCTTATTTCCATAACTACCATTGCAGCTAACATCTATATATATATATATATATATATATAATTATTAGGAGAATAAGGTTAGGTGTGCCCCTCCTCACTCTCAATCTCAAGAACTGCATTATTGATTAAGAGAAGGAATTGATACAAAATCACTAATGCATGGTTAGATGAATAAATCAAGTTGTAAGGCGAGGAAATGAGGGGAGCTCCCAAGGAACTGATGCGGGGCAACTAACAGCACATGCAGGTTCATGTTCATGGAGGGTCATGCATGCAGCAAACCGGCTGGTAGGTCAAACTAGCTACTACCATTCCATGTATCCACCTATCTCTCTATCTTCTTCTTCTGCCTCAGTTTTCCTTTCTACTCCTCCATCTTCAAATCTGAAAGCAAGCAGGGGGATGACGAGGAAGCCTTGCTGTGACAAGGGAGACGCCGACAAGGGAGCCTGGTCGAAGCAAGAAGACCAGAAACTCATCGACTACATCCGCCAGCACGGGGAGGGCTGCTGGGCTGCGGTGCCTCGCGGTGCAGGTATACTTCAGCTAGAAACTGTAACAGATCATAAAAATGGCAAATTTATACTAACCTGATCGTTGTGCCGTCTTTGTCGATTAGGACTGCTTCGTTGCGGCAAAAATTGCAGGCTGAGATGGATAAACCACCTGAGACCCAATGTCAAGAGAGGGAAATTTGCAGAGGATGAAGAAGATCTCATCATCAAGCTTCACGCCCTTCTAGGCAACCGGTGCGTTTACCGTTTTCCTTATCAAATTGAAAACATTTTTCCATGCCCGCTTTCTGCTCTCTGTAGCCTGTACAGTCAAGAAGAAGAAGAAGAAGAAGATCTGCCTTTTCATTTCCCAATAGATGACGCCATTAATTAAATGCGCAGGTGGTCTCTGATATCCGGGAGGCTGCCTGGGCGTACGGAAAACGAAATCAAGAAGTACTGGAATTCCCACTTAGGAAAGAAGCTCCTGATGATGGGCGTCGACCCTAACAACCACCGCCCGGTACACGGCATCCTCCGTTCGCCTGCCCCGGCGATGGCCCAGGTCCCCAGTAATGTATCCAGCACGGCTACCTCTCCGAGCTTCAACGTCCAATTAGCATTACCATCTCCGTCCGTGAAATCATCTCGGGGAAACTACAACGTGGAGGAGGATCAAGATTACGGCCGAAGCCCTTGTCGGAAAGGCAGGGTCCCCGACTTGAACCTCGACCTGACGATGAATTGATCAAGGACTGCAAAATTATTCCAAGATGGGCTTGGTGCCACATGGACAGATCTGACGTTGGACCTATCTTGGAACTTAAGCCTCCATTTATCTCTATTTTCTAGTGCTTATGAGTTCTTATTTATGAATAAATATTCACCGAGTAGTGAATTATTTGTATATTAAATTTAAAATTACTTTAGAAATATATATAACTCAAATAACAAAAACACAAATTAATTATGTATTTTTTGCATGATGTTGAAATTGCGATATCCTATACAAAATATATTTTCTAGATATAATATCTTAAAAGGTTATTTAAGAGAAAGTTTCATAAGAAATAGTTTTTGATAGATTACTAAAATTCAACGTGCATTATAATTATAATTCAGTGGAGTGATTGAAAAGTATTCCCCACTGTGGTCATTGCCTCAGCCGCAATTCTCTCTTCTTCTAATTGGTGTTGACTGTTGGAGTTGTATGTGGTGGGTAATAGTGGTTCATTTCGGTATATTTAATTATATAATTAATGGATCAATTATTTTAGATTAGTAAAAATATTTATTTTTTTTCAAATTTAGTACAAAAATTATTTAAATATTTAGACCCTCTAGGGATGCCCATAAGTGTACTACTTCAAGAGCCAATAAATCAGTGGTGCATACCCACAAACAACCTATTCTATAGTCAATGTCAAAATTAAAAAACAAAAAACAAAGATGAAATAATATATATATATATAGAATATATTTAAGCATACTATACCAATAGAAATATATCTACAGTATATTTTTATCATAATTAACATTTATTATTATAACAATGACGATATTTCTGTCAATATTATATTAAAATAATAACAACTATTTAAAATAAAATTTATTAAAAAAAGAGAAAAATCAATCAAAATTTGTGGTCATAAGAAGGCCTCTCATCGGTGCTTGCATTAGTCATATTATGGGTCTGACAAGGGAAGCCATGGGGTCCATCATGGGTCGCCCTCTCCCTTCACCACCTCTCATTGTAGGCCCTTGGGGGAGGCAACTATAGGGTGGGGGTCATTGGTGAGGCCCTTGAAACCTCCCTCAAGTAGCTATTAATCTCTCGAGGAGGGGCGGACGATGCCTCCTCTGCGAGACATATTAAGGTCCATCCGGGCACCTTATTTGTTGGACGGCTAATGATCTCGGCCTTACCGATGGCTCATAGGCGCCGAGAACTTCCTAATAAGTTTTTTTTTGCTCAATAAACTTCCTAATAAGTTACTAATGAAGGATATATTGCCTGAACTTAGCATGTCCCGATAATATATCAAAACCCTTATGACAAAATATTGTAATACAATTTCTAAATAATAACACTACTACCAAAATTTGGGAGGTCTTCCTATTTTTATCTTACAATTTATTACCCCATAAAAACAATCATACTATTTCCTATTATATTTTCTATTATTAAACTATCATATTCAAATAATTATATATTTTTACCAATTAAAATATTCCAACTAGTATAATTAATCAAACTGAGTATTTCATCTTTTATCAATGATATTGCCTCATTTTTTATAATATTATTAAGCAAGTCTATAAAGTACATATTAAACTTATCATATATATGTAAATCACACATAAAATGATATATGCCATGTACATTGACATTCAATCATCATATAGTCCACCGTATCAATGTTAACGCACAGAAAACAATTAAACCATTTCCTTAAATATCTGTTTGTATCAACTTTTTCTCATACATGGATAAGTGATATGACTTGTATCTCATCACGGGATATATTGTTGTATTTTGTCTAATTTTCAAGAATAAATTATAAAGTCTAAATTTTTGCGTGATTTTAACTTGAAAAAAATTTTAAAATGCTTAATTAGACGCATTTAAAAATTTTGGATTATTTATATAAATAAAAAATAATTGAAAATATTATTTTGATAGATTTAGGTTAACTGCCGTGAACTTGATCAAAATAGGTAAGGAATGCATGGTCTTTCGTGAGTTGAATATATGAGTCCCATTCTCCTTGGCCTTTGTATTAGGCTATCATCCAATTGAGGCTAACAAATAGTATAGTATAATTTTTGTAATATAAAAATTTTGAAAAGTGAAATTAAATTTAATTGAATTGTAAATAAAAGTTGAATCACTCATGAAAATAGAAAATAAGATATTTAATTAAATCGGATTAAAAATTGATTAACTGAATAAAAAATTAAAATTTTAAAAAAATGGCTTAAAATAATTTAAATTTAGAAAAAAAAATTATTTAAATTAACGAGTTAATTCAAAAATGACAAATATATAATTTTGTAATTTATTTGAAAATATAAATATAAATAAAAATAAAAATAATATTTCCTCTAACACGTCAACTAATGTGAGTGGCGTGTTCATCTTATTGGCCCCAAGGGACCTCACATCCCCATGCACAATAGTAAACAATTATAATTTTGTGTATTTATGTAAAATAATATTGATATATATATATATGTATAAATAATTTACTATACATATATTTTTAATTTTATGTAAAATAATTATTTTAGTGCTTAATTCAAAAATTGTTGATAATTATATTGGGTATTTTAATTTGTTGTAGGCTTTGATTAATCCTTCTTAGTAGAGCCTAACTTACATTAATTATCTCAACCCCGTTAGACTTCACCTCTCAAAGTTTAGATATTTTTTTTTTTTTTGTTTTACTATTCCAATTATAAAGTTTAGGTATTTCTTTCTTTGATTTATTATTCGAATTATGGACAATTCTGTTAATGAACATTTCCATCTTATACATTTTAGGATTTTATAAGGGGCATTTTATGTGGTTTAATCACCACTTCACTACTCATGTTTTAACACAATGAGCACCTATCTTCCCTATCTATAGAGTGTATATTTGGTAATATATATTCTTACCCTACTTTACTCATATTTAATTTATGTAACTTTTGTATAATACTCTGATAATTAAAATCTCATTATGTTAAATTACCAAAAAATTATTAATTTATTTTTCATAACTAATTATACGACTGCAGCATGTTCTCTATATTTGATATAGGGAGTAATGCATTATTTTTCTTTTAAGGAAATCTGATTTGTAATGGTAGCAAAATTACGATTGACCAATGAGATTTTGTGGATCATGGTCCATCCAAGTAGAATGCTGGTTAGTTGGTATTGGCCCACCCGTGGGTCATACAAGGGTTTAGACTTTTTTTCTCTTTTAGGTAATTTAAGTGTGAGCTTTATTAACTTTGTTGGATTGGGAATGTCCATTCTAATTTATTGGGCTCTTTTTTTCTTGTCAATAATTAGAATAGGCCTGACCTAGTCCGGGTGGTTTTATACAACCCAAGTCTGAATGGATCTTTTAGCGTAAGTTCAAATGGTCCATTTAGAACGTTATAATAAGGTTTGTTTGGTTTTATGTATGAGTTTATATAAAGTGAATAGAGGCTTAGCCCATTCCTTTTTATATTTTACTGTGTGCGACTTTAGCGCGTGTTTATTTGATAACTATATATATTTGGTATAATTAATACAACACCTAATGTATATATATCATTTATATTTTTTTTTGGAGCTTCACAATTATATATATATATATATGTAAGGATACATATATTTTATACCCATGTATGTGTTATCCCTTATTTAATAATTGTTAATCTTCTCTCATTTAAATTAAAAATTTTAAATCTCAATAAATCCGATATTATTAAATATTATCTAATTTATTCAACTCGATTCAATTAAATAATACCAAAATTTTATTTTTATTTAAAATTTGTAAATTCGAAATACACATTATTAAATTATTTAACCAACATGTTTCAATATAGAAAACACTAGAATACTATATCGATTATCCTAGACCTCAGAGATTTTGGCGGTCGAAAGTAAGCTTACTCCCTTGTTTTTATTATGCTCTGTTTTCTACAATAAATTTCGACGATGAGCTTATCGTTTTAAGGTAAAGTGACTTACTTGAATAAATTTTAAAAATTTATGGACTATTTTACAAACTTTAAAAGTTGGAAGATTATTTTACAAAAACCATAAAAGTAAGTCATTAAATTCAAAATATGGATAATAGAGATTGAAATTTCGGAAATAAAACATTTTGGTGATTAAATTGAAAAAAATAAAAATTTAGGGATCCATTTGTAAAAATTTAAAAGTACGAGAATCGAATTGCAATATTTTTATATATTCAATATTAATAGTAGGATTAATTATATGAGGGTTAAAATCGTAAAACAAATAAAGTTGTAGTGTATTTATTATATTTAGAACTTAAAATGTTAAATTAAACTAAATAAAAATATTTAAACGAACACAAATATAAACTAAATATAAATGCGACGGAATAATTTATAATTATACAAAATTATGTCTGTTAACCATTTTCTAGAGAATAGATAGAAATATTTATTGAAATATATCAATTACTAACTAATATGAGTATTTAATGATATCAAATTTTATGGTATTATTTTGATTTATTTATTAAAAATTGGGATGTATTTTGAATTTATTTTTTTATTTCATTATTATATAAATTGGTTCATTTAACTACTATTTTAAAGTTAATTATTAATTGAAATTATTTGAAAATTGAAATTATGTGAATCTATTAATATTTTAGATTATGTATGAAGTGACAGATTACTAACTTATAATCAATTTACACCAATGTGGATAGTGAATTGTAATAGAGGTAAGAGTAGTGAAATATTAATCAGTGAGAAATGATTCAAGTAAGTTTGTAATAGAGACCAAATATCATAGGGTGGTGAGAGCTATTCACTCTCCTTTTCCAAAACCAATTATGAGAAATAGTAATTTTTCATGAGTTGTGTATGTGTAATAACTGTACAATATCATCATCCTTTCACACCCCCTTATAATGGAAGCTAGCGATTTTTTCGATAATAGAAATAAAATAATATTTTTTAAGTTTTAAAAGTTGATTACATACGTTCAGAAACCATTTTTAAACTATTTATTAAGTGCATTTTTGAAAAAAATGGGATAATTAAGATTCATATAATTGGGTTTTAAAACACACTTGTCAAATGTATTAATATGACTATATATTTATGAATTGTAGAGTTTTAGTTGAATGGAAATTGCATAAACAATTAATATCGTACACTCCCTCGCCCAACCCATTAAACATTATTCACCCTAACCAATAATTTCAAGTTAAACAGAAGTTAACTCCAACCAAATTTAGCAAAACCATCAATCTCACATACTTAATCTATCATTCTTCTTTAATACAACACTTGTTGAGATCCATAAAAAAGTTAAATGATAGATACATAAGTAGTTAAATATACTCTTGTCATTTATATTTTTGGAATTAATTTTGTAAAGAGTATTTATTTTAAAAAGTGAGATTTGTATTTTAGAAAAAAAATATATTAATAGTTGAATTGTATAATTTTGATGGACTAAATTGTTGTATTAATTATATGTTTGAATATTTGGGTTATTGGTATACTAGACTTGCAGTAAATTCCTTTATTATTATTATTTTAATATTATATCCATTATATTAATGTCATTATTACAAATTTAACCATTTTTATAAAAAAATAGCAATTTTCCAAATGTAATGAATTACATTATTATTTTAAAAAATTGTACTAAATTATTATATATTTAATTTTTTTTATAGTTTGAGCCCATTTCTCTCTATTATCAAATTCATATTTTTGTATTATACTATACTAATAATATATCATATAATTTATTAATTATCATTATACATTATATACTAATTCAATAACTGAACTCATAACTTGTAAGAAAATTATTAATTATTATATATATATTAATTTTTTTAATGAACTTAACTTAGTTTTTGAGAATATGGAAAAACAACCCATTTCATTTGATACTGTTATTTTTTTAATAATTTACTAATAAAACATTTATAATGTATAATAATTCAATCACTTTATCAAATTAATTAATTATTGCATGCATGTTTGAATTGACTAGGCAACCCGTAAAATAATTGATATTGTACATTATTTTTGCAAGGGAGAAAATTAATATTATAATAATATAAAATGCCGTCAATCTAATGCTTATCGAGGCCGGCGCCTTTGAACGATATTAGGTCCATTTTTACACTCACCATCAAATGAAAGAAATAAATTATCATTGAGAGTATTCCCTTCACTTTCACACACACGTTGCAGCTGGAAAACCTTTCCAAAATAATTGCACATGCCACGTGCTTTTTAACTACTATTATTTTTTTTTAATATTATATTGTTTGATAGGTTGTCCCGCCAATTTTCCGGTGGAACTAACATGGCCTGAATTTTTGAGCCTGTGAATACTCCGCTCTCCTCGGGACAACATGGGATGCATATTTCTAGAGAAAGACAAATTTGTGACCATCACAATCAATTCGATACAACAAGGAATCTTTCACACGCATCTTTCTTCATGAATCGGTCGTATTTACAACACAGCAAAAAAAAAAAAAAAATTCCTGGAACACGTGTACTGACCAAAGACCGATATGCGATATATTGCCCTTGTTATCATTTATCTACAGGTTTCATTATTGACCGCTTCTTTTACAAGCATATCCTTATTAATACGAGCACGTGGAGCCCATTAAATATAGAAAAATATTGTAGCATAACACTTAAAAATTATATATTGTAAGTGAAAGAATTATTCAAATAGATTGTTCTACTATAAGTTATTTTAGCAGGAACATATTGCTGTTAATCTTAGTAGTCTAATGATGAAAAACTCATAAATATTAATTTCATTTAGTAGTTAAATATCTTCTACACTCATTCATATTAATTTAATTTAATTTAATGGCGAAAAATAAAATTAGTACTAACAAAAATGATAAGTAACATATTCTTGAATAACCAATCATCTATTATAATATATTAGGTTTGGGTGTGAAAAATAAAATTAATTATTAGATAAATGGCATAATATTATCAAATTAAATAATAATCAACTAAGGATATAGAAAATTGAGTCACATTAAAAGTTAATAATTTTTGCAAATCCATTCTCAAAATTCTAGCAATGCTATATGGAGCCATAATGGGTTATTTTTTATGACATTCGTGAGATTAGATTGGAGCACGAAAGAACCAATTCTATGGAGTAATAATTAGCTGAGATTGTTAGCTCAATTTTAATCAAACAAACAATGAAGAAAGGTCCATAATTGTATCACATAGAGAGTTTGTGAATAGAGGTTTCTTTTTATATAATGCAATATGCACTTGGCAACACTCTAACTCTAGCCGGTATAAGTAGGGGATCACATGAACTAACATACTTGTTGTATTGAATAAAAGAGATATATTTTAATATTGAAAATGTGAATGTTGTATTGAATAAAAGAGATATATTTTAATATTGAAAATGTGAATGTTGTAGGAATTATGAATTTTAATACAATCCCGACTCTGAAAAAATTTTGAATTTACCTAACTAAAAGTTAGTATTTTAATTTTTAGGGTTAATTGTATAAATAGATAAATTAAAAAAAATATTATTGTATAAATAAGATGAACAATGTTGTCTTTTTGGTCGAAAAAACAAAATAAGTGTCATATTTTTTAATTGTGTCATTGTCATGATTACGTTGCTAAATCAAGATAAATGGGTCGATTTTTACTGCCCCAAAAGTGCCAACGAAGTTGTGCTATAATTTTTTTAGTGGGAGTGGCCATCCATTAACATATTTGGCATTGGGTTGTTATGTAAACCAATATACATTACTCAATTGATCCCTCTCCGGTAGTCGAATGGTGGAACTTGAATTGGGTAAAAAAATACATTTACAATAATACCTTTGGTCGTGCACTCTATTTCATCCCCTATTTTTTTTTATCATCTATTTGAGCTTGGACCTACTCCAACCAAGGTTTTTTGATCCAGTGAATAACTAAAAGATTTCCTTGACCCACTAACCTCTATTTGAAACTTCTTACTATAGTTAGTAAGATTATTCCTAATGTTTGTGCGTACTTTGTTTTTTGTATTGTTTATTACGAAAATAATACTTCTTCCGGCAAATTAACCACCATAATAGTATTTTTTTTTATCAATGAGCTCTTCCATTATTCCCCACACTCGTTGTGGTTGCACAACGGCCCACTTTAAGGATTTCTCTTATGTTTCTCGATGATATTACGTTTCTATTGAAAAAATTATAAAAATATTTGAGAAGAAAATAAATTTTTAGATAGAAATTAATAAACAAAAGCATGTGAATGAGGAAATTAAGGATGTCCAATAAAATGCCTTAACTCCGACAATACCGTAAATCGAATAGTTAATGGTTGACCAACAATAAACGGATAAAATTGTCAGTCCCGATCTCTTTATATAAAGAGTTACTTCCCATTTGTACTCTACACACTTCCAAAGCTTAAAAAACCAAATGTACTCCAAATTCTAATCATTCTCAAACAAATTTCCGACATGATCCTTTTCTTCACCTCAGAATGTGAAATTAGGTTCACTAGATTGCTGAAGAAGTACTCTACCTAACTACATATTTTGTTTAGCTCGAGGGCTAGCAAAGAAGCGTCGACAAAACTCTATAGTAACCTTGCTCCAACGACCGACTATACCCAAATCATTTTGAGCCCAATTCGAGCCACCTCTAGACCTCCTACAACTGAGCCAACCTTTCCCTAACCCTCCTAAGTTGAGTCTCGACTTCCCTGTATCCTAGTGGTGAGTCCCTATTGCCGCCATTCGAGGGAATATTCAATTTACAAAATGTATTTTTTAAAATTTTACTAAATTGAATTCTCACTCCTCAGGCCACTAATTGATGTGCCATTTGATTCTAGAAGGACACTCTTAGAGAAAGCTAGCTTCCCACATTAAGAGATCTGACAATTGTGTCTTTACTGATAAGAAATCAAAACATTCTCTCTCTAGAATCATTTTCCAATAAAGATCTGTTTAAGCTCATTTTTAAGCCAAAACTGATGATTCAAAGTTTGAAATGATCGTAGTAGTGACATGTGAAAATTGATTAGAATCATGTTAGGATAAAATTGAGAGAGTTTAACATAATTATTCAATAAATTTAGATTCAAGTACTAAATTAAAATTTTATTTTTTAAAAGTTAGTGAATAAATTGTAAATTTTGAAAATATGATGATTTGAGTATAATTAATGAGAATTGAAAGACCTAAATGGAAGGGATGAGTAATTAAGAACCTAAAGAAGATATTTGAGAATTTTAGGTACTTAATTGTAAATAAAGTAAACTTGGTGACCTATATGTAAATAAGAAAAAATATAGGGACTTAAATGTAAATTTCATATGTAATGGAAGTCAAATGTTTGAAATGATGTAGGGACAATAACTCCTATGTACCTAGACAATCACAAGTTTAAGACTTAGGAAATCTATCTGGGATGAACAAGTCACCACCTGAGTTGAGTGTAATTTTTTACATAAATTTTGGTTGAACTGATGAATGTAAGTTACCTATATAGAACAATAGCTTGAGATTAGTACAATTGTTTTCCATAAATATACTTGTAAAATTATGTTTTAAGTAAACTAAAATTTCTGTTATAAAATTTTTCGTAATTCTATTATAAGTTTAAAATTAAATTGATATAATTGAAATAATTTTGATTTAAAATAAAATGAAAAGTGTTGGTTTGACTAAAATAAATAACTTCATTGTTAAATTCATTGAATTCAAGTGGAAATTAAATATTATATATATAATTATTAATTATATATATATATAAATGTTGAAGAGATCTTTATGATATATATATACTTGTACAAAAATAAATTTTCAAATAAATATAGAGGAGAAAGTCATTTGAAAGTTGATATTGTACTATTGTCAAATAAATACACATGATTTTATTAATATATTCAAAATACCAATATAGTTATATTATACAAAAAAATTGGAACCCAAGTTTACATGAGTAATTTAAATAATAATTCCATTCCACCATATAACTAAGTGAATGATAATATAAAACATAGTTTTTATATAATGTTGTACTATAAAAAATAACAGTTGTGGAATTAAAAAGATCATAAAGGGCCTAGGCCCTACTAAAATCTAACGTATATATTCATAAATTTATTTTTACTTATCGAAATGGAATGTTGAGGGTAAATACCTAGTATTAGTCCTATGCCCCTCTATAAATACCCATAAATTAATAAATATTCTAAATCTTAGAATAACTATTCCAAATCTTTTTTCCTATAATTAAGGAAATTACCTTAAAGTTTTAGAAGATAAACCTAAATTAACTCTTCCCAAAGGTTCTTATAATTAAAGCGTTTTATGACAAGAAATTAATGAAGAATTTTTATGGCCACAAAAAATTATGTAGGTTGAAATAAGAATCCTAACTTGCATTAACTATAAATAGGGCTACCAATTAACCTACCATACATACACATAAGTATTACGAATAAATACTATGAGCAAGAATAACATAACTGTAAAAATAATAATTATATATTCTCAAAGCAATTAACTGTAAAAATAATAATTATATATTCTTAAAGCATATAATTGCAAGAATAACTTCAAGAATAACATAACTACAATAATAATTTGTAGAATTTCTATAGAATAAGAGATATATGGCTGAGTAAAGATAACATAACTACAAGAATAATAATTATATATTCTCTATCATAAAATACCTCACATATCATCTTTCCAAATAAATATAGATTATTAAAATGGATTAAAGGAAGCCTAGTGCGCTATCATACCTTCATTGGATAAACTTTAATAACTCCAATAAAAATAAATCCCATATGCAACTTAGTATGAATTGCAAAAAAAAAATTAGTTCAATTTCCTAATTTAATGAATATAACTAACAACATTTAAGTATTATAAAGCATATAACAAGTATTGGAATGAAGGGGAAAAACTATAGAATTTCCTAGATATCGTCCATTTGCCCAACCCATAAATTTATATAATGTTATCAATCCACCACATGTTGAGTTCTAGTTACTCAAAATGGTAATTAGTTATAAGTTTTAATTCTTAAAAATCAATGAGGGCTAAATTTAAAAGGGCGTCCCTTTTAACATGGGCTATTTAATGTAAAATATTAAAGTAAATATAAATTAGTGGGGTTAAGGCATTCATGTTATATAATAAGATGGACATTAAACCTACACATAAGGAATTAAAAGTCGAGTTAATGAGAGTAGTGATTTGGGGTTTCAGAATGAGGAAGGGTTACAGTTCAAAAGGCTGGAATTCCATAAAACTACCAATCAAAATATATTAATGAGAAATAATGTAGTAATAAATTTTTTCCTATTTAATACTACAGATATAAGGAGCTTAGAACAATTGATCAGAGGACACCAACTCAGCTAAGAGAGCGGAGCATAATAGAGCTACTTGGTCCACTAGTTCTTGTTCACACCTCAAACATTATTTTTGTTATGATCACATTAGATGTACCATATTAATACTCCCTACCTATAAAATTCTCAATCTTGACATCCACCATGCAATAGCCAAATTTAAGGAAAATTGAGAAGTATCGGAGTAGAGAAATACCAATAAGACCAATAAGGGATGGCTACCTGGAAATCCCTCAATGATGAACATGTCTCTAGATAAAAGGTGAGTGAGCTAACTTATACTTCATACCCGATTGGGATGATAAACACATTTTCTAAATTGGAAACCATCGTGAGTGGGCATATTTAACGTAATACCTGGTTGGAGTGATGATCAAGTTTAAAAGTTAAAAACCTACTTATCGGTTGGGGGTGGGATTACCTAATATCATACCTGGTTGGTATAATAAATTTCCATGAGTAAAAGAGAAACCGCTTACCGATTATAAGTGAAGATATCATCACACCCGATTGGTGTTATGAAGTCGAAACTAATCTTTTTGTCATAAGTGTTCTCCCCCTAATTGTGTGCCAGTGCTTAAAAGATTTGGGAGACTAGGCCTCAGATTTTTGAACTCATGGGGCTAAATGCCCGCTTTTGAAAAATCACGTACAGTGGGCCTAAGGCCAGTGGGTACGAGTAGAAGCTCGTAAACAAACTTAAGTAAAGAAAGCCATGAAAATTTCTAATGAAATTATTGTGTGATTTTGCCATGGTACCGAGTCAGAACCGATAGTACTTGATGGACTGGCGGCAGTGTGTCAGGGCCAGATCGACGGACCGGCCTAGACAAACAGTTGCAGGTCGAGTTGAGGGTTGGGGTCATTGGACCAGTGGCACCATAGATAATGGCCATTTGTGAAAATTGTTGTTTGTGCATGCACTTGTGGTATATGATCATCAAGTCGCCTAATAGGGGTAGTGATGAGTCCTAAGGCTACTAGACGACATGGTGGAAATAAGGGCAGTTCGTCGTACCGGTTAGTCTTGATGCTCAGAGTAACTTCTTGTGCATGAGACCGAGGTAGGGTCGGGATGAGGTCTCTATCCTCATACAGATACAGAGTGACATTCGGGTTTGAGGGTCGGATGTTGAGAACATCCACTTAGACTCAGGTTAGAAGTGGACGGGCTTCTATTTTGGTGAATGGTAAAAATGTTCAAATCTACAAGTAGGGGTAGTGGACGGGCTGCATCTGCGAATGTGTGTTACCCTTTCTGATGAAGGGTGTGCGTTTTTTTAAACTCTTATCGAGATAAGGGGATGGGCTAAGAAACCTAAATACACCTAACATGGAAATGAGAAAAAAGAACGGTAAACCTTGGAAAAAGGTTTTGGAAAATAAATTAAATTTGAAAAAAACCCTTTTGAAAGAAAATGTTACCCTTGATAAGGTAAATATTTTGAAAATCGAAATTTTGGAATAAATCATTTTTAAAGGAAATGATAACCTTGGCGTGGTTTGGATAAATTAAGGCTATTTTGAAAACTCACTCCTAGCACCCGCTCACTGAGTTATAGAACTCATCCACTCCCTTTTACCCCTTTTAGGTAACCAAGGGAAATTCAAACTTAAAAAACTCACTATATGGGAACTATAAAGATATATATATATCTGTTTAAAAGATTTACAGTTTTGTATAATGTTATTACAGGAAAAATAGGAAAAATGACACATTACTTCTCGCAGTTTATAAAATGCGAAACTTTTCATGAATCAAAGGAAGTGGCGGGTTGCTCACGGGGTTCCGACCAAACCAGGTCGGAGCGTGACAATACATACTCCTATGACTGTGTGAACCCCACTTAAAACCCTTTTGGGGAGGTATTTCTATTGCAAGTATAAAGCATAAATGATATAGATTTAATATGAATTATGGTGCTAAAGCGGGTCCAAGGCCGACGTTTTCAAATGAGAAGTAAGTCCAAGGCTATCTTTTAAAAACTTGTAATATTATATGGACCAACTTTGTTTCATATAGAATATTACCCATTTGTAATATATAACCAAATAATTGTTTGAATAAATTACTATCATGCTAGAAGCAGGTCCCACCACATAGGCTCGTAGTACAAATATAATAATTTTATGATAAAATACTTATCTATGTTTACTTATTTATACAAGACCGTAAGATTTCTGGTATGAGGTAGTGATTGTCCTAAGTACTACTTGAAAACAAGGTTGTTACAAAGAAAGCTATAGTCGATCTGAATGTCAAGGGGTTCATGGAGTCCTATGCACATTTATACATGTTGAAGGTGAAAGTTCTAGTATCTTTATAGTGGATAACTAAATATGTATGTTTGGGGGTTGTGCAATGGTCTTTACACAAACGAATGGTAGAGTTCGTAACCTTGTTTTAGTGTGGTAAAATTTGTAATCTCGTGCCAAAATAATCAGTAAATATGCTGCAGACCATAAGTGTAACAAATGAATTTCTGTGCAATTGAATAATCCCTTCCATGAATCAAGAGTGTTTATCTTGTATGTCATGCTTTTTTTAAGAATTGTAGAAACCATAAAATGAAATAATTTTTTTAAACCTTTAAAAATTCCCTTAAAATAAAACTAGTAATATATAGTATTAGAAATTTCTACTCACTTAATTTTCAAAATCACCCACTCCTTTAAATATTTTAGAAATCATAAATAGAGACTTATATCCTAATATCTCTATCTATATATTTATACAACATAATCTCATATTAATCTGTTATTAAGTTTATTAATTTGAAAGATATTGCAATTATCAGAATTTTTCGTATTACTCTTTCTTATACCATAATAATAGTTTTTATAGTAATAGGAGGGATTAAAGGTTATTTATAGGTTCCAACTATTCAAAATAAATCACTAAATTGATATTAGAGTCAAGTTTTTAAAAATATATTTTTTAAATATTTTGAAAATATTAATTTATACAAATATATATCAAATATAATATATTGTATAAAATTTTACCGAGATTAAAATTCGTCACCCAAACTATTTTGTAGAAAAATTATCAAAAATAAGAGAAATCTCAAAAAATCATTAGACACTCCACTAATACCTTAGCATAAGTAGACATAACACTGGGGAAAGAATTTATAAAAAGCGTCGGTGAACTCGTTAGAGAATTCAATAAATTATTATTAAGTGAACTCAAAATATGTAAAACTTATATAACAGACCAATAAATGTATTGTTGCAGTGTTGGGGAAAGGTGAAATATGATAGCCCAAGATGTCAAATTCATAAGCTATTGGAGTGAATTGTATGAATTAATTGAACCAAAAATATAATTTTGTACAATGTTAGAGTGAAAGAAAAAAAATTTATAAGATGATAAGATTTACAAAATAACAATATAGATGTACAATTGATTAAGGGAAAATACCATATATATTTTGAATGGGACTGTAATAATCAAGTTTTGGTGAAAATAAGGATAATAATAGATTAGATAACTTGTAATAAAATATTGTGTATCGATAAAATATTAATTTCATGTATATTTAAAATAAATAATTTATAAATAGTAAAAATATAATTAACAATTTGGGAATAATATTATCGAGTTGAGTATTTTTTTTCCTATATACTCGGACAAACCATAAGCCGAGTTTTTAATATTGAGTTGGTTACAAGTGTAAGTACACTTCCTCTAACACCATATAATAATATATTATAAATCGATAAGTGTGACCAGACAAGAAGAGATTAGATAACCCAAGGAAAATGTAATTGACAAAGGTAACTATTAAAATGATCTAAATGGTGGGATGAGCTAATGGGTCATTTGAGTAGCTCACTAAGGACCCTAGCACAATGAGTCGATGGAGTTAGTTGGGTGTGGGTCGACCAATAGCAAGAGAACAATCCCAAGAGGACTAGATAGCCCAATACATTGAATGGAGAATGGATTTTCCTAACTGATGGGAGTACCGAACTAATCTAGTGGCTCAAAGTTTGCAAAGTAGTAGATGAGGAAAAATATGGATGATTGCAATTAGGGTTGAAGGGTAAGAGTGGTTCACTGTGATGACCCTTAGGAGGATGGCGACCGTAGAGAGCAGGATGGGAGCAGGGACACCAATGACTGACCGGAGGAGAAGGTCCAAGAAGTGAGGATAACGAGGGAAACCAAAGAAGGGAAATGAGAATTGTGTTGCTCCTTGCTTGTTTGATAAGTGTTGTTTTACAAGTTAGGATTGCTTGGCAGGTCTCCTATGGCCAACCTAGGAGTGTTATAGTTATTAGTCATCATCAAGCTTTCGTGTATGCCAGAAGCTGTTGGATTTCCTTATCTGGCCGTATTTTGGGATTTGTATTGGAACCATGGACCCCATTCTGCGTACGTATGTTGTCTGGGACGATCGCTGGCGTTGAAGTGAGAGCAAACTTGCAGCGATGAGGCAGCAACAGTCCAAATTTTCAAGCGCCAAAGTCAAAGGCAATAGTTGATGAATCTCACATAGATGTTCTTATACCAATGTCTGCCCTGATCTGATAAACGTTTAACCCGTGCTTTCTTTTTTTTTTTATCAGTACCATGCATGTCTGCACCATCTCCGAGTTCCATTGGTCGATATGTAGATTAAACAGACGGTGTCGTATTAAAAACTCTCATTATTTGAATATTTACCAAATTAATAATATTAATGGTACGGTAACTAATAATTTATTTTTAATTTTGTTAATTATTAAAAATAAAAATATTATAATATAAATAATTTTTTAGGGTAAATTTTAAAAATGCTGTTAATTAAAATTATTCTTAAAATTCAAAATTTTAAAATTTTAATTTAAATAAGTTTTATAATATAATATCTATATTTTAAATATATAACAAAATTTATCACAATTGAATTGGAAAATCACTATTTTATATTTATATTGTATTTTTTAATCACATTTATTTCATTACTATAATTTTTATTTTCATTTACATGTTCATAAATTTGGTTGTTAATGTGCATAACAAGGCGATTATATTTTTATGTATGGATGGAATTATAATTTGAATAATTTTGTAATAGAAATTGTGAGAAAGTTGAATAAAATTTATATAAATTTAAAAATTATTATGTTATAATTGTTGATAGAGTTTATTAAATATGGAATAAAATAAAAAAATTTATTTTACTCAATTCCTACCCTAATATGTGTTTTGTGGTATATCCCAGTATAAAAATGAAAAATATCCAATAGAATATCTTTAGTTAAATAGAGATATATTACAATTTTATAAATTTAATTTTTTATCAATTATAAATTTTAATTTTAATTATATATAAACATATTATTTTATGGTTACACAAAATTCAATATTCTCTCAACAATTATATATATATAGGTAGAAATAAGGTTGGTGGTATAGTCAAACTCTTTGACCAAAAAAACTTATTCAAATTCGGCTTCTTTATTGACCAACTCAGACCTTATGGATTAATGTGCAAAAAAAATGATGAATATATAGCAAACAATAAATGAAAGGACCTCACACCATTCCTTCCCCCTTCCATCTACTCTCTGTTGGTTCAATGGGCAACTTCATGGGAGGGAGAGACCAGAAGGTGGCAAAGGTGATGAAGATCACCGGCGATATCCTCAAGTTCAAAGCGCCTATGACGGCCGGGGAAGTCTTGAAGGACCACCCTGGGCTGGTGCTGCTAGACTCCGAGAGCGTGAAGCACTACGGCGTCAGGGCGAAGCCACTGCCGGAGCACCAGCTTCTGCGGCCGAGGCGGCTGTACTTCCTATTGGAGCTGCCCAAGGAGAAAGGGGTCCCGAGGCGAGTCCGCTCGGGGATAGCCATGACGGCTAAGGACAGGCTCGAGAACCTCATGCTGTCACGGAGATCAACGTCGGACCTCTCTGCCATTGCAAAGGCGGCAGCATCACCTGGGAACGACGGTGGCAGCGATGGACTGGTACGGGGACATGAAGAGGCAGTGGGGAGCTCAGGCACGAGACTGAAGCTGAGGCTTCCAAAGGAAGAAGTAGAGAGGTTGATGAGGGAGAGCAAAGACGAAGCTGAAGCGGCTGAGAGAATCATGAGGCTGTACGTCGCTGGTCCGAAGAACCACGACGGCCCTGATGGCGGCGATAATCTTAGCGAAGACGGAAGCGTTGGGGGCAGCTCATTGCAGCAACAGGAGCAGCAGCAGGAACTTCATTCAAGCCATGGGAGGAGGAATCGTGAAGGTCCGAAGAAACGCGAGGTATTATATTCCATCATGTTCCTTTTATGGCCCTGTCGTCTATATAAATATATATATACTGACGTCTGTCTTCTTGTCTTCTGTGTATGAAATGCAGAAGAAGCGAGTTAGTTTTATGGCGGTCAGGGAGGGAGAAATGCAAATGGCGGTGGCTTCTTGAGGGAATCCGATGCTCGTAGTTGGAATACGAAGCCGAGTCAGTGGTTGATCTGCACCAGTTAGATCGACCCGAGTAGACTTGTAGTGGAGATAAGTTTATGCTTCTATTGGAATCCCTTTTTTATGCTCCTCAGATGAGCTCTCTGACCACTTAGCTATTATTAGATTATTCCTACACACTTTCTTGATGGGTGCTTCATTATCTATCCACTCATGCCATATGTTGTTCAGCTGTTAAACGCCACTGAAAGAGGCCCCCAAATCTTGAAAACAAGATGTCACGTGTAAATGTTGCTAGTCCACAGAGTACGTCCATGGGCGGCTCGCAGATCAATAACACAACCAACCACCAAGAAAATCATGACGACGCAAAAAACTTTATCCTTCCCTGTCATTAGTAAGCTACCTATCAAGGAGATCAGAACTCACTCTGGCAATCCAGGAAATCGACCCAGAAAATAGGGCATGCCAGGGTACCTCATTTATTAAGTAGAGCCTTGCCTGCTCAAGATGAAAGAGTCAGAAAAAACTGCAGCCAGCCAGTTTGAGTTCCTCGGCATAAGACAATCCAGGTGAGTCTAGATAAGAGAAACTATTGGGTCTCAGTGTAAGGGGGAATCAAGCCCTTTTTGTCCGTCTCCCCACTTTAAGAGCCAGTTCCCTGTCAATTTTGAGGGAGATGTCCAGAGCTTTCACAGAATGCAATGCGTCAAGGCACCACTGCAAAAGTAAGCAAGCATCATTGTCAGCTTAGGTAAAGCCATCCACCATGAATCCTGCCATATGCCATTTATGCTCACTCCAGGAAAGGAGGAAACTCTGGAAAAAAGGCTAACTGTGACAACTTGAATAATTCACTTCAGATCAGATGTCACCTTGAATAATTCACTTGTTGCAATTATACATGCCATGTATGGGATAGAGGGGTTCAGCTGCACCAATATTTGGATTTTTCATGCAAAGCTAATGTAACTGCTGAATGGATTCACTTTGTTGCATAGTTTAAATGCCCAAATGACATAATCACCACTACAAACCTTCGTATTTTGATTCTGTAATATCAGAGGAAAAAGAAAAAGAAAATATGATGCACCTTCTCTGGCATAAAACCACATTTAAGCGCATATATCAGAAGACCTTTAAGAAGGCAGTGAGGGACATCATGTATGCATATGAAACATTAGTTGTAGGGAGAATGCAAAGATGAAGGTAGAAGGACTGGGACGATGAAGACATGTAGTGGCTCAATTCAAATTTAGCCAACACCAGAAGCCTGCAACTGCACTATTGAATTATCAATGTAGCACAGAACTTAAGACTGTCCAAGTAAAGGTAAAAATGACCTCGAGATATAGGTCACACCTGTCTGTCCAATTTTATGCACCGTTTCAAGAGTAACATTTCCTGATGCCTGGCAAGATGGATATGGGTCAATCGATCCCAAAGAGGAAGAGAATGCAAGATAAAATGAATAGAGAAATTCTTAACTCATTGAAGTAGCATGTCTATAATCATTGAAAATAGGAGCCCTTTTAAGCAAATGGATTGGACACATCATACTCCACATGTCTACAATAGTTGCCTCAAATTATATTAAACTTTGCTTAAATTATATAACATGTGTGAAAGATGGAGAGTTAAAAGCCAATGAATTATAAAAACCAGCAACTTGGAAATAGAGACAAATATAATTGAGAAGAATAGCAGCATTCGGTATAGGAAACATTGAGTTTCGGGATAAGATCGAGATCTAAAACAGCCTCTGGTCATACCTCTGTCTCAAATTTCCCATTGATTAATTTCACAGCCTCTTGAAGCATAGATACATCTACATCACCATCGAGTAGAGGCACAACCATATTATCAAGCATTATTCTGGTAACAGAAGTTTCTGACTAAGATGCATAATGTAGTGCTTCCTCAACTTCATCAAGCGTTCTTGTCTCAACCTGTAAGGGTTTAAAAAGCAGAAGTTATCCATTTGTATGACCAGTCATGGAATTTGCCCAACTTTAGCAAGCATGTTTGATATGATAGAGGACATTTAAACAATTTAGTTTCATGACACAAGTTATTTCCATACATCAATTTCCTTGACAACCTGTCACGTTAAATGAGGTGAAAGAGTACATGAGAGACCTCTACATCCATCTTGAGATTTTTTTTGTTGCAAATACATATCAACAGATCTAATAGCATTTGTGACTCAATGACGACAATGAAATTGGGGGAAGTTTTATTTCGGCCGCAGACATCCTCAGGGCCCTTCTGTTGGATAGAATCAACCCACTGATTTAGAAACGAAATTGATAAAGTTCTAATCAGTGCGTTCGTTGGCGGCGCCATATAGAAACAGTTGAACTGCAGAAAGAAGCACGGGCAAAGAACCAACCTTGGAACTGCCCCCACAAACCTTGGCGCGTAAACAAGGAGGAGACGCTGAGATGATCCTAGACATCAATTAAACCGTATTGGGTACTCTGAACCTTTGATCGATCGGCCCAAAACTTTATAGTAACTTAAATAGGAACCCAAGAAGGATATCCGAAAAAAGCTATCAGCTTATTTAATGATTAGGACTGAAGGTTTGATAGATTAATAATGATGAAGAACAATCTAGTGGAGAAGCTTTCTTATAGAGTGCACTGGAGCTGGCGCCTAGGCAGAAATGCTGAAAAACTATACTAATGGAGACTGAAGATAAAGTTAGGGTATTTGGGCAGTTAATTCATATTCTTTTCACCTAAGCATCAATTAATATTTGAAGAAGGATTTAGGATGGTGACTAATAATCCAATATATTTTTTCTCAACAAAAAAAGGAAAGTTCAACTCTTAATATCATCTAAAAGGAAACCAAACCAGCTCTATCCAACTATATTATTATTAAAGTTAAAATTAGAATGTATTATATTTATTCTAAAATTATTTATATTTATATTTAAAATTTATTTCGACGCAATAAATAAAAAAGCTGATGAATTGGATGAGCCATTGCTATTGGTGGCATGGAGTTGGGTTGTTCACTTTGATTCAGATTCATGCATCCTTGTGGGTAATGCCCATCATCATAATCATGGGGTATCAAATAAGTATAATGAGGAACCGTCCTCTCTTATGAGTGGTCATGGTCATTTTGGGGGTTTTTTTTAGGATCTTCATTTTGATTGGCCATGACAAATGCAACCACCATTCCACAGAGGGCGGCCATAGATGACGGACTCAATGAGAATGACCTACCCCATTGTCATTGTCGGAGGCTTATTCATTGCTCAACAAGATTCGGTGCCCGTTTGTTTGAATCCATCGTCAAAAGTAGGTTTGAGTGATTTGGTGCATCTTCACCCTAACAAACACAGCCTGAGCTGCACTCATCCATTCGGACTTGACTAGAGTACCAGTCAATTAAAACCATTGATATATAAGCTATTATTAAGAATACAATATTAAATTAAATAATATAAAAAATATTATAAATTTATAATATTATAAATATTTAATTATTTATAATTTATTACTTTTAATTAGAAATAAATCTAATTTTTTAATAGTATATAATACCTTATATTGTATATTATTAGATTTAGTGAGCTGAATATGAAAATTTAATTGGTGATATTTTTTAGTATTTAGTAAAATTATTTAAATTAATTTAATTATTTAATTAAAAATTATAATTGATAAATGATAAGTATTTTTAAATAATTAAATATTAGATAAAATAGATAAATATTTTATATTTATAAAATTAAAAGTATTAAATTAATTAAAATTAATTACTTAGTTCCATCCGTACAAACTAACTTCTCACAAATTCTAAACAAAATAAGTTTAATCTAAAATGGATTGCATTCTTAGGCTCATTTATTTAATAAACCATATGCTTCACTAACTTTTTATAATTTTTTATTTACTAACAGTTTAATGACAAGGGTTGGTCCCTCTCTCAAGTAAACACTAAATAGTTTTTTAATAAAAAAATGTAAACAGTGGAGTTTATAGAATCATAAGAAAATAATAATAAAATAAAAAAATAATTATTAGACATAAATAAATATTCAAACAGTCATTGAGAAAATATAATAATGGGACCAAAGCAAAAGATTATGAGGAAGAAGATGTGATGAGAGGTTGGAAGGCCATGATATCTATCCATTTTATGCCATCAACCTCTCATTGCTTATTTCAACATCACATGTTTGCACCCACATACCTACTACCATCATCAGTGGGCAACCAGACAATTCATCCCTTCTCCACAGTATTATTAAGTTCCATAAAAATTATTAAATGGGTTAATTACAGTATGTACGTGATATTAATATAGTTGAGTGTTATGAAAGAGATATGACTCATCACATAAGAAATAGAAATTAGATATTCAATATATATAAAAGTGGTAGGACAAATTAATATAAAAGAATTTATTGATATTATTTATACTATTATGATAAATTTTTTTAAATTCAAATATAAAAAAATGGATAATCTTTTACACCAAAGAGTTTTATAAAGGATGATGCAAGTATAAAATACGATACAAATGTATTATTATGTTATTTATATATAAAATTAAAAGTATTTAATAAGTATAATTTTACAATACTATTATATATATTATATTGAGTTTTCTTATAATAAAAAATCTTAAAATACCTTAAAAAATATTAAAATAATTTTACTGATAAAAATATTTTACATTTGACGATTACAAGAAAATAATAAAAAAATTTAGAAGAAAATAAGAGTGTAAATTTGTCTTTTTTTAAAAATTAAATATTAATTTAATATTCAATATTTCACCGCCCAACCAGTGACCAAAAAAGGAAATTAGTAAATGTTCTCCTCATTAGTCATTCCCCATTTTCAAGATAAAAAAGAGAACCTTTGTTTAGCCTCTTGGCTCTCCATAAGGCATGGAGTTGGCCATTTGTACCTACTACCAAAGAGTCACAGGTGAACGTGGCAGGCAGACGAACTAACCATAATTTCATATAAATTGATAATGTATTGACCAAACTTATTATGTTAGCGCTATATTTCTATTTTTATTATTTTTTAATATTTATATATATTTTATCATTATTTTTATCAAAAAGAGAAGGAAAGTACCACATGGTTCCTATAAATTTGGATGAACACCAGAGCTCAAACCAACCGCTCTTCCTGCATTCCACTCCATGTGCAGGAACAGCTACCTCATGGCCAGTTGCCTTCTTCTTTCTCATAGGATCTTCTTCGCCTGCCTGACACACCTCTCATGTATTTACCTTCAGCCCTAGAGATTAAACACCTTCTTCGTTGACTGATTCACCCTATTTCCTGCTTGAATGATGCTGCTGCTTCACCGCTGCACAGGTTGAACCGACAGCCAGACTGAGCCAGCCTCTCATGGTTAATTACAGGCGGGCGGACTCCATGAGATCCCTGTCAAGTAAGGAGTCTTTCTTGTGAAGAACCTCTCCTTCGTTGTCTGTTCGGCCCTGAAGATAGCAGCACTAAGTTACCATCAGCACAGAAACCCTTAATTTTCCAAAAAAAATATTTTTCTAAAATCTTGTAAAAAAATCATGATATATAATACTAAAATGGTGACTAAATAGGACTTTTAAAAGATATTTCTAAATATATAAAATTAAAAATAACATTTTTATTCAAAACATATGAAGAATAAAAAATAACCATGAGAGGCTGGCTCATAGTTTGCTCCCCTCTCGAGATTAGAATGAATGAGGATAAAAAGGTAGGTCGGGGCCAAGAGTCGGGCGCTCATAGTTTGCTCTTAGTTCATAGACACTTTCCGTTCAACAAAAAATAAACAGATAAAAACAAGCAATCAATCGATGAACAATCACTTTTGCCATTAGTACCAGCCGTGGAAATGGGTATACGGGCAAGATTTTCCAGGGTCGGACAGCCAGCGAACGTGAGGTTACTAGGAAAGGACTGGTTATTTGACAAGGCTTCTGCATGGAATTCGACACCCCTTCCCTATAAGATGATGATGGATGATCCATAGGTTAAGTTCCAGAGACAACAGCACAGGTACGTACTTTCTCTCTCTGTATCTCATATTTTCAGCGTAATATTTTTTTTATATTAAATATTTAACCTAAAGATACATTTTATTTTTAAAAATTAACTTAAAATTGTTTGGCCTATTTTACTTCAAAAATTATCCTTATTCACTTAGTATAAATTAATTTAATTACTTTTATTTTTCTCATCATTATTTTCTCTCATACTCTCTCTTTTCTTACCAACTAAGTGATTGAGCAAAACAAAACCAACTGTACTATGGGTTAACTCTTTTATTTATAAAAAAATAATAATTTATTTCATCAATATTACTTTTTAATAATTTAATTCATAATTTATCTAATAAAATAATTCCTATTATTTAAACTCAGTATATATATATATATATAATTACACTCATCTGAATACATATATCCATTGATTTATATATCATATAATATAAAATTATTTCCAATCCAACACCCATTCATTCTCCAATCATCCATCATGTTCAAACTCTTATTGCTTGTTGTTTATCTTCGATGGGTAACACTTGTCCGCTCTTTGGCTCATGAATAATAAACATGTTCGGTTAATCATTTCCATGTTCCAATCCAATGGTAAGAGATCAAATCGAGTAAGGACGAACACTTAATAGTCCATTATTGACATATTAATAATAAACATTTTATTATAGATCTTGAATTCCTGTATTCACTCATTTTCTCTCAAATTCATATTTAACTTTTGTCAACTAACATAGGCTCTAACTTGTTGATGTATAGTGGCACAATACTTCCCATTTTATATATTAAAACATTTATTTTACAAGTAATATGTTTATTAATAATATATAATTATTTTGATTTAGAATAATAATATCAAGTGGTGTATACATTTTTTTATATTTGAATAGAAGACTAGACGAAATTTAATCAACTAATAAGTGACGGGAGAAAAGTCACTATCTTTAATAATATATGAAAAAGTATTTTTAGTGCATAACTTGGGATAAAACTAATTATTTTGATGAAACATTATAACTTTATATGCTCACAATATTTTTAATATAAAATCCTAAATCGCAATAATAATCTTCAAATTAAATTAATTTACTTAATAAATTTTAAAATAAATTTTATTATAATAACATAAAATTATAGAATATTTTAGAAAATTTTCAAAAGTGGAAGTCGTCTACAAAAATTATTTACCTCGCGTGGGACCACACCATAATTGATATTTTCTTCCCAACCTCTCTATAATTTATTTCATATATAATTTTATCTGTTAAGGAAAAAAATTCGATACAAATATTATTTTATCAAATTATAGGATATATTTTTGACGAAAAATGAGTAACAACCGATAACTTTCGAAATAATGACTAAGAAAAGTTCAATTAAAACCGTTTATCAAAATATAAATCGAAACCCAACCAATTTATGAAATATAAAATAAAATTAAAAAATTATTAAATACGATTTAAGATGCCATATTTAAGAAAGATGAGATAATACTATGGGTGAAAAATGAGCTAAGTTTAAGATGTACGAAGCTAATACTCAAATATTTATAAAATACTAGATATTACTGGATTATTAAGAATGACGATACGCTTCGAATTATTTATAATATACAAGTTTAGCAACACATTGTTTATAAATGCAAGCTAGTGGTGAAAGTGATGTCTAAATTGTACTTGTACTTTCACGTTCAATCTCTTTTATTTAGGGGACGAATTGATCTCGGTAAACTATCTCCCATCATCGTAAAATGATGAAACAACATGCATATTCATTCATATCTGTTTGTTTATAGAATAGGGACTATGCTATCTTGGCTTACCCTACCGGAAAAGTGAGAGGGTGGTGACCTTATAACTCACTAAATGATTTTACTTACTGTCATAATATGGTTTACGAACTTAATTTTCACTCAAAATATTTTAAAATATATTTTTTATAATTATCAATTCATAAATTATACAATTTTAATTCACAAATATTTAAAATGGTAATATTTTCGATCCGTTATTAATTGTAACACATGAAATACTCTAATTAACTAATTTAAATATGTTAGATTCCCTACTAATATATAGTGTCACTTTCTTACGTTAATATTTGATTGGCCGAGATTATTAACATAGCTATACCACTTATTGACCTCTGATTAGTCGATTGTTTCTCCATTATTATTATCGAATTGCTGATTTGGCATTTCTTACCACGTGTTAACTCCTCGTTGGTCAGCCTTGCTGACGAGTCTTCTACACAGTTGACCATTGATTGAATGCAAATGACATTCTCCTATTTGACCATTAATCGAGTAAATGTGTCATTAATTGAGCAGCTGACGGGCACACTTTGTCATGTGTCGCACGCTAATTGGTCGTGCATGTTAATTGGGCGTTGACTTGGCAGTGGTCCGTTAACCGACTGGATCATTGACCGATTCGGTCCAACCGAATTTAATGACCCAAAATCAAATATCGACCGGTTTAGGCATAATTTGACCGATTTTCCAAAAATTAAAATTTTTTATATTTTTCTAAATTTATTTTTTATATAATGGTGACTTCAATTTTTTAATTTAATTTTTATGCTACCTAAAATAATTAATATTTGAACCGATTTTTATGGTTTAATCTGATTTAGGTACAATTCACCCTAAACCGGTATTATTTTTACATCCAATTTACTTTACAGTTATTTTCCATAATTTTAGGAATCTATTGGATACTTGTAATTTTTCAAATTCTTATTTTTACTCTTATTTACCAATTTCGGTTCACTTATATTCTCAATTTTCTCTGAAAAACTTCTTGTTCCCCTTTTTCGATTCCTTATTCCAAGAGAACAGGGTTTATAGACAGTACATTAACCGGATTTATCATTAACGGGTTCGATCAGACCGGGTTTAGTGACCCGAAATAAAAAAATTGGTCGGTTCAGGCATGATTTGACCAATTTTCTAAAATATAAAATTTCTAAATTATTCTAAATTCATTTTCTAACTATTAGTTAATTTCAATTTTACAATTTTACATTTTTAAGTTGCCTAAAAAATTAAAATTTGAACCGATTATTCGCGGTTCAATTTGATTTAGTCTCATTCAGCTTCATTTAATCATGAATCGGTCCAATTTTTACTTACAATTCAAATCATAAATTTTTTTTATAAATTTTGGATCATCCTTTGGGCTTCCCAATTCCCTGTTTTAATTTTTATTCATTAATTATAGACCACTTTTATCCTCAATTTTCTTTTATAAATTATCGATTTTCTATTCTAAATTTCTAATTATAAAAAAATAGGGCTTACAATTATTTTCACCCAATATTTGTAAAAACTATAAATCTTGTTCATCATTGTGCAAAAAGACCATGTTGCCACTTTTTTTACAAAAAAATACCATTTTTCAAAATTACCTACTCGCCTTTTAAACTTTCCTTTCGTACAATTTTTACAAGTTTTCATATATTTGCAAACTAACCCCAAATTTTTCAAAGTTTGTACTTTAGTTTTGAACATTAAAAATCACCCCAACTAACTTCAAATTTTGCATATACACTATAAATACTTCCATTGATCTCCTAAGTGCACTTGAGAGTAGTTGGGAGTTTTACTTCAACCAAATTTTATCGAATTGGGTTGTTTTTTAAAAATAATCGAAATCGAGCTAGAGGTATGATCAGAAATGCTCACTTGAAAAGGCACTATTGATAACCAAATAGTATACAAAATATTATTAAGTTTTTTCCATGTTGTTCTATGGTGGTGGTCGATTAAAAGTTGTCAGATTTTGACGAATTTTGATCTCGAATGATTGCAACTGAAAGTTATAAAGCATATGTGTCATTGAAAAATGGCTCGAAGAGGTCAAAGGTCGCCTTACGAGAGGTTGGACAAGGTTTGCAGAATGGATCAGTTTGACTGACGCATGTTTTGTGCAATTTAGTAAAAATTAGATTGATTTTACTGATTTTCGTCAGTGGTGTGCGACAGGATTAAGGTAGAGAGGGTGCGAAGGCAAATTTAGCGAGAGCAATCAGGGCGGGTTCGATTATTCGATTCGATTACTCTTTTTTATTTATAATTTCTTATTATTCTTAAAATTATCTGTTACCCTTTTAATTTACTTTCGTTAATTTAAATCATGTTATTTGATTACCACTAGTTTAAAATAACTTTTCCAAAAATTTAGGTTTATTATTTTGGAAATTAATTTTTAATTTGACATATTTACAAATTTTTATTTTAGTTTACAATCCCTAGTAATCCAATTGAATTAAATTTTTACTTTTGAAAAATTTTAATTTTACAACTTATGATGTACGTTAAAATTTTTAATTCATGTATTATCCTACTACTCACTAAATTATTGTTAAGTATATAACGTGTTATCTACGTGACACCCACTTAGGTTTTTTATATGGAACAACTCTTCCACATTTATTTATTATTTTTCTAATACTAACTAGTTCGATAATACCGAGTAGTTTTACAATTTTCCTTAGTCTCAACTTAATGTATGGGAGCTCCAAAAAAATAATGTACTACTCCTCGTTGTAGTACCAAAATCAAATACAAAACTTTGACTAATAATACTGCTAAATTTATTTATATTCAATCTATATCTTAAAAATTGATAATCTCATTTATTTCTTCTCATAAATTCTAATTTGATAATTTTTTAACTATTTATTTTACGTTGAATCTGATATTTCATTCTCACATAAATTATATTGAGATTAACTTTTATTAATAAATTAACTTTTATTAATTTTATTTTGTTTGAGAATGCATTCATCCTTGTCAATTTCATATTCTCTTCAATGACACGCATAACTAATTTACTACCTCTCAACAATCGGGTTCACCTTCCTAAAAAACCTTTCTATCAGCAGAAACTAATGAAACTAAAGGTTGAACTAATAGTCAACCTTGAGTAACCAGCCAGCACTCTCTTCTTTATGACTCCAGAAAATTATATAGCTACCCTACCTTGCAATGCATAGCTCTAGTGTATTTAATGTATTCTCTTGTATATTACTATTTATGCACATGTAATGGGTGGAATATAGTATAATTAACTTGAGTTATTTTCTTCAATCTCTCTAAAATCTCTAAAATATTAATTTTTTCAACACATCGTCTCAATAATTATCCATGCCTTTAGTATAATTCTTTTAGTTTGGAAAGAGTTGAATAATAATTGTAAGTCCGGTATTTTTTTCATACTTAATAAATTACTAATCAATTTTTCAGTTAATTTATGATTGATTAATGAATCTTCACCCGATTGATAATGAAAAGTTCAAAGTACGTAGTCCTTGATTTCGATGGCATACCTGTCAAGCGTATCCATGAATACATGGGATAGGAGTCCCACATCAAAGCGCAGATTCACGTGATGGGAGGAGGAGTCCGGCGGGACGTAGACGGGCAAATTAGGAACACGACAAAAGGACAGCTTACAACCACATGTTCCATCGACTTTCCAAGGCACTTGCTTGATAGGTTGAAGATGATCCTGATTCATCCAATGTGATACAGATTCAGACTCAATAATTCAGTCATCGTGTTCGAAGAAGGAGAGAGCCTCCACACAAGCGAGTACCCATGATCATCTAAAATCATATAATATCTATCGACATGAACTGAACTAGAATGTGAAAATTTCACTGTAATTTTAAGATTCACATATGCCATTTGCATGTCTGGTGAAATCACAATCAAACTGTAAAAAAAGCTGCCCATAATCCAAAAGAAGGAAGGAAGAAAACGTACATATTCAATCATGGAAGCCTGTCCTTGCACTCCCCCTCTGTCCCGCTAATCGATCGACGATACCCACTGAGATCTGCCAAACTTCAACCCTCCTCACCTCTGATCGTGTCACTAAAGTAATATCATTTTGTCTCCTCAACTGCCATCTGTCTCCCTACAATGCGTGCCTGAGGTATAATTCGTTTCTTGATCCTAACCTCATACTCTGATCGTCTTTCTCCCTATATAACATTTGAATCTCTGTTTGATGTTCTTCATCCTCTCTGCCTTGTAAGGTCATCCTTTCTGGACATTTTGATTGATCTGCTGATTGAATGCGCAGGTCACTGAATTGTTGAAGTTCCAACGGTTGGAGGTTGTGCAATCCAATCATCATGTCCGGAGAAGTCGGAGATTCATACATCTTTAGCTTCCAGGTTCTAACCAAAATTCATCTTTCCAGCATCGCATATGACTCCTGATCTGAATGACTGCCATTTGATCAAGCACAGATTCCCAAGGAAACTTCTCTCTATAAAAGCTTACATCTTGAAATTATTTTGATGTGAAAACTGTTATCAGACATAGTTTGTTCACTTTTTCTTGCCCATTTAATGATTGGAAGGCGGGCTCCATCCATTCTGGCTCGATTTCATTTGGAAGGTTCGAGAATGAAACCTTATGTTGGGAAAAAAGGTCTTCTTTTTCCCACAATAGATACCTTGAGGAAGTTGAGAAATACTCAAAGCCCGGATCAGTGAATGAGAAGAAAGCCTACTTTGAAGCACACTTCAGGAAGAAGCTTCTGTTACAGCAATCTCCGGAGGATGAAGAAACTTGTACGGAGGCCCAAAATGGTGAACAAGACTCATCTGAGAGCATGGAGTACAGGGAAGAGGCTCTTCAGCTGGCAGATGTGGATAGCCATCCTTATCAATTTGATGAGAGCCTTATAAGCTCGGAAGGCCGCCGTGGAGAACCTCAAGTTACAAGCAACTTACAGGTGTGTAGAACAGCAGAGTTGCCATTAGATAAAGGACAAGGACCTGATAAAGTTGATAGAAAAGAAGAGGCCTCGTCAGAAGTCATCTGTTTGTCTCAAAGCAATGACACTATTGAGATTACCAGTAGAATCAATAAAGGTCAGCTTCCTCCAAAGGTACTAAATGAATCTAATGGACACTTAATTTTTGCATCGTTAGATAGATCGTTAGAAGTATACCCACTCACTTGTTTTCTTCCTGTTTTAGGTGGCAGATGCTGTTGATCTCAAGGAGAGGAAAGACAGTCGGAAGTCTCAACCCGCCTTGGCTCCTCTGCAGAAATGTGTTCCTCGCAAAACAGTTGCAGATCTGCGAAAAAAGATGAGCCCTAGAATAGGAACTCCATTGAGAGCAAATCAAGAAAGATCCTTGCGGGTGATCTCATCAGATACAACTTCAGTACGAGGAATAAGAAGCTCAGATGTATGCATATTTAGTTTGCACGACATTCATGGTTTTATTCATCACTATCCTCCATTGAGTAATGCTTTTCTGTTTCATTCCAAGCAGGAAAAGTCTAGCAGAAGATTGAAAGTAATGCCTGGACATGGAAGGTACTTATGCCTTTGATTCACATATGCACTTGAATCTAATCTGCAATCAATTTACATTGAAGTTCCTCATATGTTGATAATTTTTACAGTGTTGGGGAAGTGAAGGGGAAAAAATTTGCTGAATTTTCACCATTGGCAGCTAATAAGATTGAGATGAGAGGAGCTTCCACTGCCAGCAGGTACAAAGCAAAACCCTGCAGAAGATGTTCAATATCTGAATCTTTCGGCCTTCTTGACTCTGTATATCCACTTAATAGATTCATTTCCATTTCTAAATAGGATTTGGCCAGGGGAAGAATCAAAGAAGCCTGAGGCAAACCCAAGGAGCCGAATGATTAGTTTGAAAAATAGCGAACACTCCCACAGGAGTAAGCAAGTGAGTGGGCATACTGATGTTTTTTGCTATATGTTTCAGTGACCATTTCAATGTCTGTTAGTAACCCTCATCAATGTTTTGCTTGATCTAATTATAATGATTGCAGGAAAATGCAGAAGCTGAGATAAAGCAACTCAGGAAGAGCCTCAACTTCAAGGCCAACCCAATGCCTTCATTTTATCACACTGAAGGAAACAAGGTATCATGAAACCAGGGAAGAATTGGTATTACTTACAGCTTATTTGAGGCATACCAAGTGAACGATTTGCAGCTGAGAATGTCTAGCTTGGTTTCCTGCATCTTAAGCCACATCCCTCATCTTGATCTTATTTTTCCCTTTTAAATTTCTGCAGTTCTCTAGAAAAACCAAACAGACTCAATCCCTGAGCGAATCTCCCCCGGTTGGGCTGAAACAATCTGCGCCGAGGTTCCGGCCACACTCAAAACCTGGAACATCCTCACTTTCTTGTGTAAGTGACGTCAAAAAATTCACCATCTCCCTCAACATGTCATCCACTGGAGCCATAAATAGCAAGAGAGATGTCAAGGCAGTGAATGTACAAAGAATGATACCGAGTCATAAAAATAAGAATGAGATGCCAAAGAAAGGAACCAACAGCCATGGTTTGGGCAGGACAGGGCGTGTAGCTGTTGTTGGCATTGCTTACTGAGTGAGAAGACCCAATCCCTTGGGTGTAACATCGATTCACTAGCTGTTATGGCTGTAGCTTCAGTGATGTAATTAGTTGATGTCCATATCCTTGGCTAGCTACGACAAAGTCAGACAATATCTATCAGTATTCAAAGTGCTTCTAGGGGATTTCTGAGAAGGTAAAGATTTGCAGACAAGTTAAAAGCTGTTCTTCTAATGTCATAATGTACTTTTGGCTGGCAATGCAGGCTGCAGCTGGTTAATGTAAGAGGTCAAATTTAGAGGCATAAACAATAATAGTAGAACAATGTCCCAATGATCTTCATGCACAATTTTTTCTTGAAGTTGTTGTAAAAGCACCCCTATTCTCTATTGAACAATGGCTCAATCTTCTTAGGGAAAAAATAACTACATCAAAGTAGGAAACAGGGAAGTTACCCCAGTCGCTTCTCCTTGAATGCTTCTGTTCATCTTCATCAAGAGAAGGTTACCATCTCTAACTCACAGTTTGCTGGCTGCTGCTGCTGAGTTTCTTTTCTCACAAGTCACAATCGGAGAAATTCAATGATGCGGAGGGAGGGACGATGAAATTCTGGTCAAATTGGAGCTTCCAAGATGGCGGTGGTCTTGTTTCACCAATGGGATACTGGTGTATGCTTTGGATTAAGGGAGTAGGAGCCATTCAAGGTAGGAGAGGGATTTGGAGGATAGATTAGAACTGATACCATTGGAAAGTAGATAATTTAAAATTTAGAGATTTATTGGCCCAAAAAATAGAGATTAAAAAATTCCAGATGAAAGCAGATACTTTTATAAATCAGGTCCCAAGCAAGTATTCGCCAAAGAGCAAACAGGAAACCCCAAATTGGGTTCAGTACCAAAGGAGGAGCAGGAGATGATGGCCATGGCCATGGAGAAATCCAAATTCGCCTCCACTTCTCTCAGAATAGGCATCCTGTTCATGTTTACGCTGGCCCTAGTTCGCCCGATCGACGCCGGGAAGCCCCACCTCATCAGCTTCAAATCCTCCGACCTCTATCCGGAGGCCGTCGTGTGGGACCCGTCCGCCGAGCACTTCATCGTCGGTTCCCTCCGCCGCCGCACCATCCTCTCCGTCTCCGACGCCGGCGTCGTCGACACTCTGATCTCCGACCATGACCTTCCTCCAAACTCCACAATCCTCGGCCTCGCGGTCGACAAGCACCGCCGACGCCTCCTCGCCGCCGTCCACACCATGAATCCGCTCCCCCACTTCAACGCTCTCGCCGCCTACGACCTCCGGTCCCGGTTCCGCATCTTCCTGGCGATGCTCCCGCCCTCCGGCACTGTGATGAGGGACGTAGCGAACGACGTCGCCGTTGATTTCAAGGGCAACGCCTACGTCACGAACTCCGCCGCCGACCTCATATGGAAGGTGACCGTAGATGGCGAGGCGTCGATATTTTCCAGGGCGCCGGTTTTCACGTCGTTCCCCGTCGACCGAAACGCGCCGTACAGTTACTGTGGCATCAACGGAATTGCTTACGTCAGCAGGTTTTCCCCTCGTAATTACTAATTATTTCCTCGCAAAAAAGAAATTTTGTGTTCCCTTCATCAACAAAATAATATTAATTTTTAATTTTACATTTATCTTATTTAAAGTTCATTAATCCTTCACATTGCCATTGAACCAAAGTGATCATTATCATACAGTTTTTATTCCATTAACTCATATTAATTTCTCCTGTTGTAGTGGATTCTTGCTGGTGGTGCAGAGCAACACGGGCAAGATGTACAGGGTCGACCCAGACGACGGAACGGCGAGGACTGTCCTTCTGAATAGGGACCTGCCGCTGGCGGACGGCATAGCGGTCCGGAAGGACGGCGTAGTCCTAGTGGTGTCCAGGGATGCTCTGTGGTTCCTCAAGAGCAACGACAACTGGAATGAAGCAGTGGTGTTTGACAGGACCGAGCTCGATCCGAAGAGGTTCGCAACATCAGTGTCTGTGGCCGGGGAGGACCGGTCCTACGTGCTGTTTGGATACGTGCTTGAGGGTATGTCGTCGGGGACGAGAGAATGGTTCGAGATAGAGGAGGTGAGGTCGGAGGAGGAGAGCAAGGCGGAGAATGTGTGGGTGTACGTTCTGGTGGGGATCGGGCTGGCTTACTTCATGATCTGGAGGTTCCAGATGAAGCAGCTCGTGCAGAACTTGAACAAGAAGCATAACTGATCGATCCTGCTTTACAGCCTTTTAGGATTATAAATTTTGGGTGTGGGCTTTGGGTTTTGGTCTTTCTGTGTATTTTAGAATGCATTGATTAAGAAGGATTGATAAGATTACCCGTGTTCTTGAGGGATGCATTGTTGCTTGCCATGGATTTGTGGAAGAGGTTGCTAGGCAGTCCATGTCTATTCATAGAGTATGGTAACAAAGACCTGCCTTTTTGAGGCCAATCCAATGTAGCCTTCATGGTATATTGAAAAAATGTCACCTTGTCTCATTTGTCTTAGCACATTTAGTGGTGATTTTCTACTGCATGTTTGAGATCTCACCAGGGACAAAAAGATCATATTACACATCATTATAACATTGATGTAAAATACTCATCTCATATCATCTGAGAACCAGTTGTCTGTGTGACTTTTATGTCAAGGAAGTTGAAGTTATATTGCGAGATGCTTGCTTTACCAATTTACCACTTTTTGCAGGTGATGAGCATCTTATTCAAACTGTTGCTAATGTGGTAACTTCACTGCCTTTTATTGCCCTGGGGATGCAAGCACCAAGGTGAGTTTATCCTTGAATATTATTCTCCATTGCTTCTAATTATATATTTATCCTTTATAATATCCTCAAATCATCTTGACCTTTCTATTTCTTTGCTAGACATGATTGAGATTACTCTTCTCCCTTGAAATTCCCTCAAGGGCCCTTAGGAATGAAAATCCAAAGCTCTTAATGGCAGCATCAGCTGTACTACTTCCCATTCAACCAATCATTGTCTCTGCAGTGCATACTGGAATGGAATGATGGAGGTGAAGTGCTTTATATGTACACTTTTTATTATTGAGCTGGTGGATTGATTTCACAGCTGTTGTCCCATTGATATCCTTGGTAATTAAACCATAATGAACATGATGATTGATTACATTTGTTGTGAAAAACTCAAAGTTGCCTGTATATCCGACCCTTGTAGGAGAACCAACAAAATGGCTCCAACAGATTTGAAACTCACATATTTCACATCCATGATCTTACTACATTGGCAGGCTGCTTTTGCAAAGAGAGCACTGAAGGATCCTGACCTAAGGATGGTCCACAATGTCCATAAGATGGCATCTCTTCTTGGAGGCGTCCTGTTCATTGCAGACGATGTTTTCCCAAAGAACTCTTACCTCCATGCTGCCTGGCATCTAGCTGCAGCTGTGGGTGTGGGCACCTGCAATAAGCTTCTCCAATGATGCTTTATTACCAGAGCACATTCCATTCCTTTCTCAATTCACAAGCCAAGGCCCCAACCATTAGAGTGATTCCACCATCAACTGTATGCATTCTATTATTTTTTTAATGGTATGTACTGCAATAACGTGTAAAAGGGCCACTCCCGTGACCAGATGCCCATCTAAACCATCATCAATGGAGTTGCCAAATGCAAATTTTAAGTTGCATGTCCCCATGGGTATATAGCCATGCTACTATAATAATTTGGTATACAAATATTTAATGTGGAAGTTGTAGACACTTAAAAAAATTACAGTTTGTCAAGGCAATGGCAGCTATAAGTGAAATATATCAAAGAAATTGTAAAGAATCACCACATTGCAGTGCCATCAATCTTGTCTGCATTGCAAGTGCAAAGAACATTAAACAATAGCCTCCAAGATGGGGATATATTGAGGAGGCAAAATTGATGATGAAGTGATAAAGAATAAATGTCAGGTTACAAAGAATAGCTGAAAAACAAACCCACAAGCCACTGTCCCACCTAGGAGACATAATGTTCAGTCCACAAAAGAATCACAGAAGCAGCTCCTCTTCAAATGTATAAGTGTTAGTTTCCCCATTCTTATATGGACTTGGGATCTAAGTAAGTTCTGACTAATGTACAAGACATGGTAAAAGGAAAGGACCTGAATGTGTCAAAAAAGGTAACCAGGCATCCTCTTGTTAGTAGTACATGATTTGAAGCATTTCTCAGTTTGTGCCTGAGAATTCCTGCATTTGAGAGAGTTTACCATTTCAACTACCTCCATATCAGCACCATCACCAAGAAAATGCAATGAACACTTGGCTCTAACCTTGGAATCAATGTACAAGGTCAAATTTGGATGGCCCTCAAATCCTCAGAAGGATCCCACAACCATTCATGTGGTCTGATCTGACCCTCTTGATGTATGGAGAGGGGAAATATAATGAAAGAACATGATGATCGACTGGATTCAATAGAATCAAGTGGCTGATGATGATCTTGAATCTTCTGTTTTATTTGTATGGCACATACAATCAGGACATGGAAATGTATAAATTGAATCGCTGGGCCTCTTCAGTTCAAATCCCTTGGAATCGCTATGAGATCGCATGCTCAGCATCTGACGCTTGAAATTTTTCCATCTGCAAAAAGTGGACAGAACAGGAAAAAGTTAGATTTAAACTTCTCACATTGTATTTCCTGTAAGTCTCAAACAATACTCAACTAGCCAATTAAATAATAATTATAGGCAGAATTTTGCCATTTGGACAAAAGCTTCCTAGTGATTGATTATGCAGAAGCAGGTATAATCTTTTCGGACCAGATAACTGTAATGATCATGCAAACGTTACAGACAGAATCAGTCATGAATCCATTTCTATAAGCATTCATGACAATCTACCTGGGGCCACTGCCCACTGGAAGTCAGTTTTACTCATAGGCAAAGAAAGGGATAGGTGTGGAAATCATGGGTTCATGAACAGTATCAGTTTTATGCCATGATCATTTTTTTACAGTTCTGACTTTTTTGCATATGATATTTTGCAGCTACTTGGTATTATGAAATTCTTTATTTACTACTAAAAAAAAGGATCAACTATCACTATAGGGCATAATTTTATGATCATGTCTGCTAGCAATTCCTATTCCCTTCACCATTTATTGGAAAAACCAACTAAGAAGCATCTTTTAGTTGGTCTGCATCTCAGCAACTGCACATGCTACAAGACTTGTGTCAAGGGAAGTTGGTTAATAGAATACAAAACATACCCAATATTGGGACTATCAAAGATCAAGGCCAACTTCCGCTTATCAGGTCTGATTGTCTTGGAGTGTCCTCCATACAAATATCTCCTGTGCCCCATCAGAAAATGAGGGAAGTTTCCACCCTGAGTAGTCACAAACACCTCACTGTGGAGACAGACTGTGTAGTCTATAGCAGCCATTCTTGAAGAAAAATTCTAGAGGCAATAAACAGAACCATTACTACAAATAAACATTTTAGAAGATAAAGATAATAAAAGAGAAAATTATCAAATTGCAAATGAAATAAACTGTATTATCTCCCATTCTCTTCATTTTAAATATATGTGAAAGAAACAAGCACATATACTACACTCTCTCCCAATGTCTAAAAATTTCTGATTGATAATAGAGCTAGCCAATATTCTGGTAATAACAACTAAAATAAAAAGAAACAAATATAGTTAGCACAGGCTTAAAACTACAAAGACAAGCAAACTGCAATGGCTTCTTTCTTACATTAAATGGAGTTAGCTCTTCTTCAGAAGCAAGCGACTCTTTAGTCTGCAGGTGTGGAAACATTTCTAGCAATGGGGCCATTGTTTTCTCAGCATTGTATATTTGTCCAGATGCTAAATAAATAGAAGTACTTTTGTCAAAGCCCATTCCCCTGAGCATCAAACCAACCTTGAGATATGCAAATGAAGAAATTAAATCAGAAATATCTTAAAAAATCAGGCGATGCAACAAAAGTATATCAGAAATTTTAAAGGGGGTGATGCTCTAAATATAATCAGGGAACGCAAAACAGTCGGGCAGCTCGTCACATGTTAGTAATAGATCCTAGAAATAAGTTGTGATTCGTACCGTGTTGAGTAGTTATATTTAGAGGTTGTACAAAAGTCAAGGTACATTGAAGAACAGATAGGACAGGCAAGGAGGTATTTTGATAGATGCGGGCATCAAGCAAGCGAGAAAAAACGAATTATAATAGATAAATGTTCTCTTTTAGCCATTCATTTCCCCTTTAACTACGACTTATTCAACTCTATATTCCAAATTCCACCAAACACAACTTTCATTTAGAAAAATACAAACAGCCATCAACTGAATTCTAGAAATCGACACAACTATAGAGAGTTTGCATGCTCCTCGCATAGATATGACATTCAAATTTAATTCAATCAACCAGAAAAGCTAACAATGCAGTAACATTGTCATAAGAAGTTATGGGCGAAGCTTCTATCCCTAAACATAGAGCTAATATGTTAGCATGGAAAATAATTAAGTTTTTACCTCTAAAGGGGTGAGAGGACATTTCCCATTTATTCTGATAGATCCAGGTCGTATAACACGACCGGGTTTAGTAAATTTCCCTTTCCATCCTTTCTCTCTTGCTGCAATCATGTCTATCTTCTCTTGCTCTCCACCATCAAACACACAGCATGAGAAAGCAACCATATCCTGTGTTGAAGAATTTTTGCAGTTAACACTCAGCAACAAGTAGCTGCAAGCTTATACTGACAAGAAGACTAACCTCCTCAAACCGGAGATGGACAGAGATGTATTTCCCACCATTTTTGGCACCGTGTTCCTTCATTCTAGATACCAAAGCATTCCCCAAACTCAAAATTGGGCCTGAAAATCTTAAAGCCTTGTAATTTGCAAGGCATCTGAGTCGTTGTACTGCTGGAGGCGCATCAAATGACAATCGGTTTGCAAAGGGAGAAATCCTTATAACCCTGTTAACTACCTAAATTAGAATCTCAATACTGATTCACCAAATAAATAACCAATCAATAAATGACATACAACACTACACATATAACTGGCATTATGATGCAATAAAGACCACAGAAGTTCCTATGATTCTACACCATACAAATATTAAATGCCTTCTTTGGAAAATAGGCAGTATGCACAGTCAGAAACCAAATTAATTTTAACTAGACCTATCATTCTAAACAAAATCACTCGAAATAAAATCATTCTATGGGTGATGATCAGTCAACAAAGCAAAATTTTAGCAGGAACTAAAAGGTGAATCCATCCCACAAAAAACAAATGCTCTCAGTTACAGTTTTACGGTAGGACATCAAAGGCTTTCATTTTCTAGAGTTTTTAATGTATCACGTGTCTCTATATTAATTTTGAACATTTCAATACAAATACCATTTATCTCAAAGCTGCCTCCATCAGAAAGCCCAACTACCATTCTCAAAATTACATACCAAAGAAATATGTATATAACAAATACAGCAACATATGACAGAAACTTCAAAGACCATAGTTCTTAATGCAGCTCACTTCTCTTCAAGCAACTTAGGGAGGATGGAATCCCTATAGTATCGAATGGGAGACCATGCTTTGACTCTGAAGTTGTAAACATTAGTCATATCACTTCCAAATCGTTCCATTATATAGCCAGGAATCTTATCGACTATCTGAACATCATTTGCCAAGGTATTGACAAAATAATCCTCATCATATATGTCACTGAATTTGCTGCAGAAAAATTAGATCAAAACAGGTAAATAATTTGAAAAAAACAAGGGAAAAAACACTGAATAACAGAATATTCTTTTGTGTTTTTTATCCTTTCGATTATTTAGCCAGAAACAACAATACCTTGCCCATTCTTTTCTATGACAAACTAGGACCGGCATGGATGATTTGGCTATGACATCTTCATTGGATACTACAAGTTTGATCTTTTCTTGAAAGTGGCATCTATAAGTTTGATGCTGCTAGTTCAATGTATGTAATATATATCTTTCTGAAAGTGGCATCTGTAAGTTTTATGCTGCTAGTTCAATGTATGGAATAGATATCTTCCAGCGAGCGGCATCTAAGTTTTATGCTGCCAGTTCAATGTACGGAACAGACATCTTCCTGGGAGTGGCATCTATAAAGTTTCAAGCATCGCCAAGCACTCATAAATAGAAGTGTGATTTCTTTCATCCAATATTACCAGTAGCTCAGTGTGACTACCAATATAATAAGTTTGAACTAGCAGCTTCTGGACATAGCATAATTTTTTTTAGCATTCATACCAAAGGTTTTAAACAGAATATAGTCTTTCTGAAATAACAATATTATGAAAGAAAAGAATTTTAATCCAGACATATTTAGTTGAAAGTAGGAATCAATACACAGCACAATTGCTTAGGGCTTGCATGAACTGAAACATGCTAGGTGAATATAACCATTTATTACATACCTGGGATCTCTCCAGACACTGTGATAGTGAAAATTGGGAATTACAAGAGTGGCATTGAGGTAGCCTGCTACAGCAACAGCATTACATATCTGGAAAGCAAAGTGACCATGTATATAAATTTAAGATAATCAATCTCACCAGTGGATAGGGAATAATAAAAAACAATATAAGCTCACAGAAAATAAGAAAAAAGGATTGATGAAACCAACCGATGTCCTCTGCTGGTTCAAGCCACCATTTGCCTCAACATATATATAACCATTCGATTCAGGAAGCCCTATATTTTAGTGTCATGAATTTTAAGAATCAATAGCTGAATAATGAATATTATGACACTTGCATTATCACATCTTGCTAGTTTATATTTATGAAATAATAATCCAAATGATAAGAAAGTCCATAGAAGCCGATTGGGACTTACACAGGAAATATAATGGCAACACTGCAGTGACAAGGATTCATGTCAATATATAGTAATTACAAGTAATTAGGTTGGACTACACCAAAGCAGAAAAAGGTAGAGCAAAATCTGGTTGCAAGTTAGGGTAATTCTGGTGACATAAAATAACAACATTTTTTTGCACTAAATAGCAACATTCAAAGCCTGGATATTTCATAATTGGTTCATCGAAAGAAACACATACACATGTTTGATCATGTAATAACCAGGCTTGAATCAACTTCCACACCAAAATGTTCTACTGACAGCTTTTTATTGATGACTAACCAACAGAGACAAGCATATATGAATGTTCCAAAGAGCCTCCAGTTTCCAGTGACAGTGTCAGAAAGTCAGAAAATGGCTGAGTGCCATACAAAGGAACCGAAAGTTCTATATCACAAACTTCCAAAGTTAATGCTGATGTGGTCATGAACTCTTATAGTTTTTGAGTAATGAAAGTTTACACCTTCAGAACGAAAAAAATAGACATAAAGTAGTTACCTCCCATGGAATTGCTTATACATGGTTTCCATTCGCCGCCTTTATATGAGTGTTTCCATATAGTTGATATCTGAGACATATCCAAACATGATTTTCTTCTTTCAGAATGACAAGCTTGCTCATAAGAAACTAATGAAGCATGGATGGCATTGAAAAAAAAAAGAAAACTAGGGAAGCACAGGATAAACAATGGAATCAGATTCTAAGGTTGAGTATCATAAGAGTCACATGATCATGCCTCACTAGCTTATATTCCAATTAGTTCATCTTTATCTGAACAATCATCATTTACATCCATAAATTTATCCAAAAGATTTCCCATAGTCGCTAGAGATTATACCCTTGATAACTATCTGAATAACCAACAAAAATTCTTCATGGTAGTCCAGTTTATAACAGCTGCTTAGATCAACCAAAAAACATGTCCAACATTCTCCATTCTTAAAGGCAACAATGCATCATCCGGAAATTTCAATACCAATGATTATAAATCTTCCTACTACAAGCTGTGGAAAGATTATTCAGATGCTTCTACAGAGTTTTCTTTAGCTTCTTCACTGGTCTTAGAATTCCATTCTTATTTTCAAAAGGATAACATCATTATACAAACAAAACAGGAAAAAACGCAGCAGGAGTGATAAAAGTATCTGAAAGCCCGACACTGATTTGTGCCAGAAAATCAGAGGAAAGCAACCCAAGAATGGACCATCAAATTAGTTAGAAGGCATGTACTGTAGATTTTATCCATTTATGTGCATCTAACCCAAACTTTTGTATTAACAAAGTTTGGACACTAGTCAAGAAAAATCCTAGAAAAGTGATGCTTTTCAGCGCCAATAGGAAAATTGATCAGCAGAAAACACAGTAAAATTCCACTATGATAGTGATGCTTAAAAAGCCATAACAAAGCAGTCCTTGCAATGTCCTACAGCATGGACAAGCTCCCTGATCAAGTAATAAGTGAAAACTGCAGCAGGCAGTCGCAGAAAACTATCCCATTGTCCAAATCTTGGATAGCGCTATTGAGAAACTAATACAATAAGCCAATACCACATCCAACAAATCTAACAAACACGATTCAAATGCATCTATAAATCTACGAGAAATTGGTCAGATCGTCCCAGGATACATTACAAATTCTGCACCAGAGCGTTAACCCATAATTGGAGAAGGTCAGAACAGAATCAAAAGTCGGAAGCTCAATGAGGGATAGTAAATTGATTACGAAGCCTAACCGCGTCGGCAGAGGAATTATCAGCCTCCATCTCGGCCTTGATCTTCTGGTAGAGCTGGGGGCTGCGATAGAGGGAGCCAGGAGCAGGGCGGTGCTTGATAGTAGGGACGACGTCGAACTTAACTGTGCCCATGTAGAGGAGCATGCCGGAGATGTAGATAAGTGGGAAGAAGAGGAACACGCCCTGGCGACGGAGGAGGACGGAGAGGAATAGCCAGGCGAGGCGCTGGGGGAGGGTCCGGCCGGTCTGGGGCGGAGGCAAACGGCCGAAGCCGCTCTTTGAGCGGCTGTGACGATAGCGAGGGGAGCGGAGGGGAGAGGGAGGCGGGGACGGGGTGGAGTGTCCGCTACTCGGCAGCCGGTTGTAGGCGAGCATTTGATGGTTATCAAGGTGAAGCCAACACCTTCCAGGATGGATCTCCTATTACACCTCCACCACCTTCTTCCTCCTCCACTACATTCACACACAAAATAGACGAAACAAAACACAGGTTCGATACACCTCTCTTTCTCTCTCTCTCTCTCTCTATCTCTCTACAGCATCTTCTTGTCCCTCCCTTTGGCTCGTTTTCGCTGTGCCGTGATGATCATGGAGAGAAGAGGCGGAGGGAGAGAAGGGGCGGAGGGAGAGAAAAAAGTTAAGGAACGTAGGTTTTGATTCCGATTCGGGTGGCTTCCTTCTGTGGTGCGCCAGTACAGAACCCGATTTCAACCCGCAAATTAAAACGATTAGATCCGTGCGTGCTTCATTTCACCCATGGAAAATAATATAATATTTGAATATCCATACAATTAAGGAAATTTTTCAAGTGATTCTCCAACTGGCAATCCCATGGAACTTAATATAGGAACGACGTATGATAATTATTTCCAAGCTTAAATGGGATTTAGAGAGATTTGTGCACTCTTAGATAGCCTAAGGTGGAAGTCTCCCTTATAAAAACTCTAATAACTTACAAAATTGGCATGGTGTGAATTTAAATACTTAAGATCTCATGTTTAATGGCAGGCTTAATTAGTTTTGTAGAATAAAAAAGATGCACACACTTACAAAATTGGCATAGAGTGTCCTTTGTGCTGCTGTAATGAGTTTTAATACGCAATTTTGGTAAGTCACTTGGACTTATTTACAAGTCACATCAGTATAATAATTCACACGTAATCTGAATTATAAAATATTCAACGTCATACAATTTTAAAATTAATATTACGTAATTTTAATATAAAATAATATATATATATATATATATATTTTTTTTTTATAAAAAAATAAACTTTATAATAATAGTAAAAAAATTAATAAAAAGTACGAAAAACCTACCTTAGTAATCTCTTTAAATTACAATAAATAATAATTATCTTAAAAATATTTTAGATAATACGTTGATTATTTTTGAAGAATTTATAGAAATATTAAATCGAGGTAAACTTATGTTTAGTCGATAACAATTAGTATCACACTCTAACTTGTACTCTATGGGCTCGAGTCATATAACAATTTTATCCGAAACATGGCAGTGTAAGCCTTGTAGGATATTGATAATCTTATCTAACGTATCTATACTTGCTTGAGTTAGCTACTGATGGATACCTCGAACCATGAATTTTAGGAAAATATAATACACCGAGCCATGAATTTCGAGAAGGTAATACCTCGAGCCATGAATACAGTACTAACTAAGTACTTCAATCACTTAACCTAAAAAAATGTGATTTTTTTTTTTGTAAGAGTGAACATTTTTTCTATGTGATTCCGTTATTGGGATAAACTGACTTTTAAGTATTTTTACTTGTCTCTATGAGAAGGTGGACCGCTCTTGATAATGCGTATAGGGATTTATAGAATCTCATTACATATTATACAAACGAGGTTCACCACATATAACTAATATTATTCAATATTAGATAATTATTTAATTTAGGAAACTATTAAAAGAAATATTTAAAATTAAATTATTTTTGTTTACCTTACTAAATTAATTTAGTCTAACTCGAGTTTAACTCAACAAATTAAACATAAATCATTCATTTGATATAATTTTTATAAATATAGTTCAAAGTTTATCTATAATTACATTAAAATTGGGCTCAATTCTATTTAAAATTGTAATTTTGAACTCTTATTATATCATAAAATTTTCAAATAAAATCTATAGAATTGTTTTATACTTGTTAAAATACTTTTTAAAATTATTTTTAGTAATATCAAACAATAAAATGAGAATATTTTCGAGAAATAGTTTAATAACTTTAATCAGCTCAACCAAATTTGATACCAAAAATTTCACCCATCCTATATATAACTTGTTTGTCCCGGATGAATTTTCAATTTATTTGGATAGTTTCGATTTAAACCTCGTTTTTAATAATAAAAATGTTATACTATAAAACTGAGAAATTTTAAGTGAAAACCAAGGTTAAAACGAATTGAAACTCGTGATTATAAGTAAAAACGGGAATTTAGAAAATCTCAAATGGTTAATAATAACCTAAAAATTATGTAAAATGACCACGAGAATAATTAGATTTGAAAATCGGACCAGTTAAGGGTGAATCGAACCTTAACAAGATTTAACTGTAATAAACCTTATAGAATCGGTTTAAAAAATTATTTTTCTAAATGGCTTAAAAATATAAATTTGGAAAATATAACCCACCATTGGATACAAAATAAATTTAAATAAATTTTAAAAATTTTAAAATTTAGAAAATTAATTGAATCGGGCTTGAACGGATTGATTTTTTTTATTTCGGGTCATTGAACCGATCAATGGTCCAGCTCAGCATCCAGATAGCAGATGTGAACAATCGGCGCGCGATGCTAGGCAAAGTTCGCCTAATCAGCTGCTCAGTTAGTGTTTAAAAGAATTGGCCAATCAGAGCGCAATACATGTTCATAATTAACAGTTAAAAGTGGAAAATCCATATCAGTGATAATCGACTAATAAAAGAGTGACACGTGTTCACAGTAAACAACGTAAAATTCTCGTTAGTCGAACTGACAAATAAGGAGTTAACATGTGGCAATGGTACCACCACAACAGTTGATTAAGATGTTAGAGAAACGATTAATCAATAAGAGATCGACACGTGGCAGAGCCATATCAGATGGGCTCATCTAATTAGTGACTAACACGTGCTAACGAAATTATGCGTTAGAAGAAAAATTTGATATATTTAAACCAGTAAAATCGAACGATGAGTGGAAAGTCGTGTCAATAAAATCAATCAATTTAGGAAACTAATCCAATTACAATTAAATATAAATTAATGATCTATCTATAAATACGTGAGAATATAAAGTATTTTATGCCAACTTATTTGCACGCTTAGCCTGCTCATAGTTGTACCGGGTTGTCGACCAATATTGGTCACCTTGAGCTTATGTGCATGTCTGAAATTTTATGTTGCTTCTATTGCCTTGATAATCACCCTGCTCGGGTTCAGAGGTTGTCCTTCAAACTACTTATCCTCTTTAATTGTGCTCATAATATTTACTTATCCTCCAAGTCACATGGTCTGTAGAAGCATGAGATTCTCAGTCTGTAGTGAATCCTGGTATATACACAGCAATATGCTTTGTTAGCACTTCTTGGTACTCAAACTACTCCAGAATGCAAGTACTCCACTAGATCCCAATGGTACGACATATTCTCTCACTGGGAAGTTGTGTGATTTCCATTTTTTTTTTCAATTTTCTTTATTTTGTTCTTCATTTCCTCAAGAAAACTATATTCAGGTGATTCTTTTTTCTGAGGTGTTTTAGAGTCCGGGCTGTGAGAAGAGACCCAATCCCCGTGACAGTTCCAAGCAAGTCTCTTCATGGCTCTGGTGTGGTTATTTCGGGTTAGCCATTACCACCACTACTTTGTTCATCCTGCATTGGTTAGGATTGAGCCTCCATACCTCTTTGTGAGATAACATGCTTAATGTGTTCTCTATTGTGTCTTCCAATTCGACCCCGACCACTGTACCTTTATAATGCTTTCTCGTCCTTGTCATTTCCCTTCTATGGTTTGTCCAGAGCCAATGCTGTTTGCTCTTCCTCAATTTCATCATGTGAAAACTCTACAATATATGGATTTTGATACTTAAAATTAGTTTGTACATAATAAATATTTTAAGACAAATACTTATAATTATGTATTATTATTATTATTTATCAATTTTATCTAATACAGGTAATTAGAAATCCAACTTGATTTAATGAGTGAAAAATAAAAATACCTAACTTATTGAATGTGTCAGCACATGGCTTAATGCAAATCAGACCGGAAGGCGGTTGGATGGTCGTCCGATCCGGTCAAGCCTAGGAAAATCGAATCCCAACTGAACCGGCCTAATGCAAATTATCGTGTTCCCATCGCCCGGAAGCAGCAGTTAGCCCTGTGATCGGAATCAGATTCATCAGAGCAGGCGATATGGGGAAGAGCAAGTCAGCTGCTGACGCTGCGAACTCACAGAAGTACGGGGTCCCCTTCTATGGGGCCGCTTGGTTTCCATGTAAGCACATCGCGTCTCCTACCACCAAATCGGAGGAGGTGAAAGGCAAAGAAGGCGACCACAAGGATCAGTCAGTGGGACTGGGTGATTGCGTCGTCCTTGCAGGTGGAGGCGGGGAAGGGCGCAGCGGCATCCCCAATGCTGTCGTCGTCGCTCACTTCGACTTCTCCTCAAATACTCTCTCGCCGGAACCCGTAAGTCCAAATGCCTCATGCTTGCACTCGAATTTGTTCCCTTCATGTCATTCTCATTTCTTAGCTCGATGCGAATAGGGATCTCGGCTTGTATGTACGGAAGTTTCCCATTGTGGCACTTTCATATTTCTAAGATGAATTTGGAGCTTATCTTTTTTTCTTTTTGCTTACCGTGGATTGGATCTTCATCTTGGTTTTTTGCTTGGGCTGTTCTCCATGAATGCCTGGATAGATTATCTACCAGCTAATGAGGTTATATTTAAACCTTTTGGCAGTGGGGACAATTCTTACTTATGTTTAGATTCACTCTATCTGCTTTAGGTTGCCAAGCACAATACGGGTTCTGACTTGCCGTACAGAATGTCTATCCACCCACGAGGGGATGGCCTCATTTGTGCAATGCAAAATGATTGTAGGTATTTATCATTTCTTCTTCTCTTGTATAGTGTAGAATTCACTCAATTCAGGAAGAGAAGATATTTGCAGCTTTCATGCGTAGATCTGAGGTCCAAGAGAAGCTGATGGTGTCATCCAGCCTTACCTTGGAAACTTCTATTCTGGAAGAAAGATTGCATATCATTGTACTAATTTGGTAGACAACTTTGTGTCCGGATGGAGGGAAAATATTGTGTCCAATTTATTAGTAATTTTTGGCATATTTATGCAATCAGTTTTGTAGGTGCCCTTGTAGGTTTTCATGGTCATTGTGGATACAGGCTTTGTATAAGCCTTGCTTATCCAGTGCTTAACAGCTACATTCCCTCTTCTTTAAAAATATCCCCTTCTTATCCCTGCCTAGCCTATGTATAAGAAGCCGAGTCACCCAACACTTGTAGAGAGGCTGTTTAGAGCAGGTTCTTATTGTCTGTTCTTTAGTCTACCTATCCACTCTTTGCTTGAGCAGAGTTTTTGAATTGGATAAATCCAATACTGCTGAAACCCACAAGCTGCAGATTAAAACATCTGAGAAAGTCCTCAAACAGTTGGAAAATATTGGACAACAGCTAGCATTAGTGTTCAATAAGGATGGTTCTGCACTTGCTGCAGGTGGTGAGGTATATATCATTTCTTTTCATTCTTTATTTCACTTCTTTATGCCAGATGTTGTAGTTACAGTATGGAAAATTTTTATAGTAAACATAAGTTTGCAATTTTTCTTTGTTAACTATTTTCTGGATATGAGTATGCCTATGGCTTTTTTATGAGCATTGTTAGGTTATCTGACTCTGGGTATATTCTTGCTTAAAAGGTTGTATCATCCAAATGTATGTCTCTGTTGTCATTTATTTTATGATGATAACTATTGCACTTCAATTAGTAACTTCAATTCTGTCAGGTATTCTACATTGCCATGCACATTAATACTAGTAAATTCACATTTTTTTCAATAAACTTCAAATATACATGGTTCAAGAAAATATTTCCATAGCTTCATTTGTGTATCTACACTCTTGATCAATCATTCAGTTTGTCAAAACTGAAGGAAACCCAATACGTGGATCTACAAGTGCGACTTAATGAGATTTTTTGTCAGTTATCAGGCATCCATGTTTGGTTCAATTTTATGGGAGTACTAGGACAAGGTTGCTGATTTTCTGAAAAAAAGGACTATTTAAATAAGATACCTACCTTCTATATTAGTGAAAGATATCTATATCAACAAGTGCAGTATGTATTGCTCAAATTCCATAGAGGGCTATATTTTTACCTTGTTACTTGGATATTGCCATGTGCTTCTGCTGTTCGCGTGTGAATTTTTATATTGAAATAGTACAGTTTTATTGGTATGGTTTACGATACTTTGTTTTTTTGATGCATTACAGGATGGGAAATTGAGAGTCTTCAAGTGGCCTAGCATGGACAGTATTTTTGAAGAGAGTGAAGCCCATTCTTCAATAAAAGACTTAGATTTCAGGTTTGCATTGGAGTAATTCTAAATGATAAATTACATCAGAAACATTTTTGGGAAAATATTGACTTCTGGTCCTTTTTTTAGTTTTGTTCTACGCTTAATCCTTTCTATTGACCATGAACAATGTTTCTATCACTTATATTGCAATATACTTGTTTTGCTTATGCAGCCATGATGGGAAATTCCTGGTTTCTTTGGGAAATTCTGGTCCATGTAGAGTGTGGGATGTTACTTCCTCAACCGTTGTAGCTTCTCTTTCTAAAGAAAATGTGAGTTGTATAGTGTGTAACTCCGAAACTAAATTTATCTACTTGAGATTTAATTGGCTTAGCTTGTCTCTCATATATTTGCATCCTACATTTTTCTTTTATTAAAATTCGGTTGATCTTCTTTTTGGTTCAAGCTTTATCTGCATTGTTTACTGTTGGATTATTTGGTTCAGGATGAAAGGTTTGGATTCTGCAGATTTTCTCAACTTAGTGATGGGACACTAGTTCTGTATGTTACAGCAATGACAGGTTATCTAATGTCATCCCTTACATACCATTAAATTTGTATTGAATCATTATTAATAATTTATGTACATATTCTGTTTAAATAGGTCGAGGTGGGAGTATATTGTCATGGAACACAAGCACCTCAAAAAGGATTGCCTCCAAGCATGTAGTCCGTGATTCAATAAACGCATTCAATGTTTCATCCGATGGAAGGCTGCTTGCTGTGTAAGTATTTTTTTTCTCCGCTACAGTCAATTTTAATTATTACTGCCAAGATGAAACCTGATTGAGGGCATTAAATTGATCCATACACCCAATATAAAGTATATGAAACTTTGGAATGTTTCTTTCTTGTCTTTGGCTTTCTTCATTGTTCCTTTCATACAAGTTGCAATCCACAATTCCTTTTTTTCTGCCACAACATGCTAACCCCCTCCTTATTTTGGCCATGCAAAATGTGGGTATGTTATTGCGTGTATGAACAATGCCAATTTCACCCCAGACATCTCATTTGCAAAGTAATTCTGTTGTGTTTGCTGTGTCATATTGATATGATTCATAGGATAAGATCTCTATATTCATTACACTAGAACTTCCAGCTAATGAACTAGCAAAAAGTTGTTGCCTTTGCTTCCATATGCAGGGGCACTGGTGAGGGAGACATTCTCATATTGGACTCTAACACAATGCGGGCCCGAACATCAGTTAAGAAAGCACATTTGGGTTTTGTTACGGCACTGAGCTTCTCACATGACTCGAGGTTTTAATCATGAATCCATCATGCACCCCTCCCATCTTTGCTTTCAAGTGTCAACACCCTCATTCATTAAATGAAATTTGCAGGGCTGTTATTTCTGTATCCATGGACTCAAGTGCAAGGGTGACTCGAATTGAGCAGGAGAAGCCCAGTGGTATGGTTCACCATCTAGTTTAAATCTCTCCATTCAGGCATTCCATGTGCTTTTGCGTCAGATGCTCATACTTCAAATACGTGCATATGCAGGAGGACTGAGCCTGTGGATGATCATACTGATCGTGCTGCTCGCCGTAGCTGTGTATTTCATGAGGAACACAACAATACCGTACCTGCAGAAGGTGAGTACTTGAAGTCTACTCAAAATGTCGCATCCAAAATCGTCCAAAGGAGTTTTTGATCAACAGATTATATATTAAGGCTGCAGAGTCGGGGAATTATTCAATACAACATGTTCCTTGTGACTGTCACCAACTGCATCAGAAACAGTTCAATTTTCATTCTCCAGTTATATACTATGCTTACATATTCTCTGCCAAAAGTCAGTTTTGTTCTCTGTGACTTGAACAATTTTCTTTGTCAGCATAGATAGGCTCCAAAAGTATGCCTTACATTAAAAAAAAACTACTGTAGAAGCCTGAAAATGGAATTCCAAGATACTGCCATGAAAAATGGAATTATCATTATCAACTGCAGAAGAAGCCTACAAATGTTGATCTACAGTAACATCTCAGCAACAGATAGCTGAGCTTTGAAGTGCTCCGAGAGTGAATCAGATTGGAAAATCCACCATAGTCGGAAAAGTTCATTGGCGCTTTCGTTGGTACAGTGAATAACCAATCAACGCAGACATCAGGAACGTCCACAATACCTGTCATCATCATTGCCTTGCCTCAAAACACATGAAAAGCCATTACATCTGAATGAAGAGAAGAAGAAGAAGAGTTGAAGAACCCTAAATCGAAAGATTGATGGAGGTTTTGAGGGTTACCGTATTGATAGTGTGCCATCGCTCTAGCCTCTTGATCCGAGACTGCATGTCTTCAATTACACCTTCTATTGGAGTGACTTCCCTGCTTGGAGGTGACTCTGAAGCCCAACAGCTTCCCTGTTTTATGACCCATTAGAGTGCTAGGAAGCTAAAAATACACCAAATTCTGAAAACCATACGCATTGCGGTCCAGATAGAGAATACCTGGGACCGTATTAGGTCCACAAGCTCTTGCAATTTCACGGCTTGTCGGGCGTGGATTCCATTAGAATTTCTTTCTGTTGCGGGTAAATGTTCTAATATTATCTGGAGATAGCTCTGCACAAATAAGAAAAATTCAGCCAACATGCAGTCTAGGAAACGCAAAACCCAGAAGGAATGGCTGATCAAAGAGCAGACAAAACAACCTTGGTTGTATATGAGCCGACCAATCTCAACATCGACCCAGCAGCTGCTACAGCTTCCTTATCGGTTCCTTTGATTTGTAGATAAGTGCACGGAACTCCTTGCAATTGATCAACTTCAATAAGAATCTGAAGAGAGGGAGGATTATCACGTCAAGTTAAAATGGCATACAAATATAAAAGCACTGCAAAGATTTACTATCCAAGTTGTAGCAAGAATAAGCTTAGAAACGAACACAATGTCAGGGAACAACATTTTTTTAATATGGAAACATCTTTGTTTCTCTAACTTGCACTTATAATTTTGCCTCTCTTTTCATTGATCTCACTATTTCACAGTTTGAAAACATATTATAGTCAATGTAGTTAACCTTTCCATCTTGATATATGAATGCGGAAGCCTCAATATACGCAACTGCTTGATATCTGGGGAAAAAAAGGAATATGGAGATCGTAATCAGCAAAACAACTGAAGTTTACAGAAAGAGCAACAGGGAAAAGGCTATATGCTCCTTAGACCAAATTCAGCCAGAAACGAAATATGGAGTATGTAGAATTTGCAGAAGAAATAGGAGGAAAATAAAATAATGGAAGAACATCTAAATGAATCTCACCCGAGGTTTAGAAGGCCAGCAACAGTACTGATGCTGATATCAAAATCCACTTTGGGTTGGATGATGAAATCCCCTTCCTTTATAGGCTGTCAAATATTTTTTGCACAATAATGTAACTACATCAGCACATACTTAAATAAATTAATCATGTTAAATAGATTACTATTCCCACAAACCTCTCGTATCAATAAGGCAAATCTACCCTCACATATTCTGACTCTTATGCAGTCACTCTCTTGCAATTTCCCATTACTAAGAATTCCTGGAAGCCTCAAGTATATGTCAGTGAAATTCTGATCAGAACTGCAGATTTTATTAGTCTCTAGGATACTCAAAATGTCTTGATAAGCCACCTGGAATTAAAAAACAGTAATGTCAATCACAACTAAGGCATACTAAACAAAGAACAGGGAGAAAATATAAGAAATGAAATGATCAGGCCCTACATGCTTGTTGCTCTTCAAAATAAATAATGAACTCTCTGGAGAAAGCACTGGATCAAAGTCGTTCCGAATTTTGAGCTGAGAAAACATAAAAAAAATGTCAAAAGGCCAAGCAAACAACTTCATGATCAATAACTCGAACATGCTGACAATATTCTGCCATTTTAAAGAACCGTGACTTTAGAATAACAAACATATATTCTTAGCAAATTCTCAGGTACTAACATGGGCATGAACAAGATGTGGCTCAATGTACTGTTGAAACAATGGAAAGACAGTCATCATGATCTCGTTCTGGGAGATAAAACAGCCGACTCTACTCTTATCCCTTTGCACTCGTGAAATCAGGTGTGAATGAACTCCACCAACCTGTTTATGGGAAGAGAATATCCAGAAGAATAAAAAATTGAGTCAATAGAAACTGTAAATCCAGATAAGATAATAAGTTCAAAGATAAACAGATTATACTTACAACAGCAACCCAGAGATCTAACGCTTTCCTAATGTCTGGATGTAGTGCATAAATACCTTCAAAAATTATCTGCCGGGTGGAATAAATCAAGTAAATAAATATCATAGTTCCTATGTATTCATGCTGAGACTCGAGCAGTACCTAATTATAGTGACTCCACTAGCATTATACTCCCCAAAAAAAGTGACTGCAGTAACACCAATATTATAATATAAAGCCAATGCCATTGCAAGTGATTGTGGACGGCACCAAGAAAAATATTTCTTTTCACAACTATTTTTTATCTATATTCTAAATGAATATTTTAGCAATAGGTCTTTCCAGTGAGATAAAGAACCTTAATATAGCTTTCCAATTTGAAGGAATTAGTTGAAAGAAAAGAAAATGTACCACACCACAATCCTCAGAAACTGTGAGTTCCTTGAAACCGCTCCGTGCACCAGTCTCCAAGTCAAACATGGGTATTTTTGTTTTCCGACCACTCCTTAAGTCATTGATGTTCTAGGTAAATCATAACAATTAAATATAACTTCCGATAAAGTCCAACCATGATACATTTCATGTAGGCAGGGGAAAATTCAAAGATCTGACCGAGTGATTTAGATAAATATGAAAACAATTAGATGATTGACACTCTGGCATGTAGAAACAATAATAATTCATGGAACTGAAATCATTCTTATTTCTTCCAGAATGGTCATAAAACTGATACATGCATCAAACACAAGTTTATGTGGTAAATTCGGTACCATAGGGTCAAATAGCACAGCATAACTCAGACTTAAATATTTTTATCTTGTTTGTAGCCATAACTGTGAGCTGGTCCACTGGGAATCATATGGGACAACATCATTTAACTAAGACCACTAAATGTGACCTAACAATGAATCTACTGCTAGAAATGCTGATAACACGTCTACTAAAGTGCAAGAATAAACAGATTGCAGTATGTGAATTAAGGAGAACAATTCAGGCATCATAATTAGCTCATTTTTACATAAAGCAAGAATATTGGATAACCACGGATCTCAATTAGCTCTTTCTCTACCTATACAATTAAAAAATGTATTTACCTTAGAAAGCAAGGATAGATCAATTGAGCCAAATTCATCATACTTAAAATCATTCATTTGATTGGATTTGTAGTAGCATTCAAGGGACACCACCTCACAGCCGACTATATTTGCCATTTTATGAGCCAAACTGGTTTTTCCTGATCCACTTGGACCTCCTGCAAAATAAATTGAAGGAATTGCACAATAAATGCTAGAACTATCACAAGATTAAATGCATAGCTCCGGCAAGAGTCTGGCCCAAACTGTAATATGTATGATGCTCTACTACATGCCTCTCATTAAAGCACGGAAGCTGACACAACTGTGGAAAAAGTAATGCTATTTTTTGCCAACTGGGATTGATGTTTCATACCAGTAAATATGTTTGCCTTCATGTAAAGAAAAAGAAAACTTCTGATTATGCAGTTCAGCCATGAATTATCAGTATCTAAATGCAAAAGAGCCATGAGTTATAGTTATCTTATTGCAAAATAGATTTCAGAAGTAAATTAAAGTTAGTGATATTACCAATTCCAACTATGACAGGGACACCCTTATTCTCCAACAAAGCCTGCCATAGACTTTCACAAATCAATCAAACTGAATGGAGCACTAATAGGGATTTGAGGCATAAATTTTGCAGAATACACAAGTTTCAGTACCAGCCCTACTAATACTGGTTCTACCTGAATTGCTTGAACAGCAAGAAGCAACCCTCTGTCCAGGTCATAAGAATCAGGCATTGGAACAAGCTTCATAGACTCCCTGAAAGATGAAGAATCTGCAGTTGCTTCATGAGAGAAGCCTTACCATGAAGCTGGAAAATAAAACTTCATAAAAGAACTACATAAAGTCCACAAGAAGACTTACCATGAGTCAGCTTATTAGTTTGTGAAGGGTCTGACAAAGTGAACTTCCACGTTTCTACAATAGGTTCCATTTTAGACTTTGTAGGAGAACGAGTCCAAGGCTGGAGATCCTCAAGGGCAGTAACAAGGTTGGGAGTTACCCTAATGGGCCTTGGGGCACCTATTGCCCTATCTTGATTATTGTTTGTAGATTTAGTTGATAAAGGTGGAGGTGTGTTAAGACGAGGAACACCTACGACCAAATTCAACCAAAAATGAAAGGAAAACATATATTTGAATTGATGATCTCTATCAAAAACAAATTTAAAATTAGTGAAGAATGAGCATTTGACCAAGTTTCAACCTTTTGTCTCTAGAATCATTTCGAGATATGATTTTGTGATCCACGGTCCATTAATACCCAGCTTCAATGCTTCTGCTCCAACGGCCTACATAACATGAACCAAATAAGTCTAATATGCAAAACAACTAACAAAGAAGTCAAACTTTGTGGAAAGGCAAAATAGACGCTCATGCAGGTGCCTAGGTCTCATTATTTCACATCAAAAACTCAATACAAGGAAAGATTGGATCTGTATTCTGTTAACTCTCAACATCAAAAGGAAATACTAAAGCTCACTTCAAAAACATCTATATTTTTTAGTATAAATATATATGTAATAGAAACAATGTGTATACCAGATAAAACTTGATGCAAATAGAACTCGATAAAACCAGAACAAACTTTCTGATACTAAAAATCAATTTAGGAACAGTATGTTAAATATGTTTACAATTTCGACCCCATATCCAACTTGTTATCAACAGTAGCATTATGTACATGGAGAATATTTCGTCATAACTAGGTTTGAATACACAATTGCAAGCATAGTCCTTAATGGGGGCAATTTCACATATGTTTGAAGATGAACTTATCAACATCCATGTAACTATAAAGTGTTCATGGGCTGTGGAAAATAAACTCCATATCTTCCAAGAGTTTCAATACATGAAACCCATGTCCATCTACAAGAGAATACTCAGTGATGGTGCAACATGAAGGCTAGATCAAAATTTCCAAAATTAGAAGAAATTCTCTCTTCAAAGGCATGCAGTTAAATCAATATTAAAAAATCAACCCACTATTTCATTCTGAATCATCAAGAAGCCTTCATGGAAAAACATAAATAGCATATGAACATGGAAAGATTGCCAAAACATAGTGAGAACATGCACTAAGGTCAACCATTAATGACAAGATAGATAAACAATGATATCCATACTTTTCTAGTTGTTCCTCGAAGCACCATGAATGTTTCATTGAGGCTATCAATTCTTTCATGTGACAATGAGAGACTTCCATTGATAAGACAAGTAGATGCTCTCTTGTAACTGACTACAACATTGTAACCCAAAGCCAACAGGCCACCCAGTGTCATCCGCCCAACCTATTCAAGATGAAAGATTCAGAAATTGGTTTAGTAGGAATAATGAGAAGTTATAGAAATATGTGCCGTGAATAAAATGTGGGAAATCATAGTACAAAAGATTTTTCATCTTTCTAAAAGGGAACTCCAGAAAAATTACAAAAGTAGCAGACTGCAAATTAGACTACATGACTAAACCTAAAAAGGTAAATGTGATATTTCTAGTGAAGAGGAAAAGATTTGTTTTAAGTGGAGATATGTTTATGCTGCAATATAACAAATAATTAGTCATGTTCGACATAAATTAACAATTCTGTCACAACAATTCTAACCTCAAACTCTGCTTTAGGCCTGATGATGAAATGTTTGTCCACAATCCTCTGGTCACCGAGGGAAATATAGTATCTAATACCAGATTGACGAACCTTTATCCAATCATTGATCCTCGCTTCCTCACTTGCTGAGGGAGGCCTAAGGTACATCTCGATAAAACTGGAAAGCGCAAGAATTACCACTTGAACAATAAGCTGGAAGCTCATTGAAATGTAAGATGCACAACTTGTCCAAAAACAATCATTACTTGTCAGTTTCAGCTTGACCTCCTTGAAACTCAGGAGTTGACTCTAATGTATCTGAAGACTGCAAGATTAAGTAATCAGAACTTGCAGATTATATGCACAGGTTATAATATCTTATTTAACAAGAATATACATTTTTTAACTCTAATTATCTGAATACATGCACTTGTAGAATCAATGGAATCATCAGAGATTTTGGAGTCATTGATTCTACAAAGTGGTTATAATATCTCTTTTTTTAACTCTAATGTATCTCTGATGGTCATGTATTATACATTTAGTTGACTCTAATGTATCTGAATACAAGCACTTGTAGAATCAATGACTCCAACATCAAAATCATAATACATTGATAACTAACCTCTATTCTGCATTTTAATTTATAAATTGCTTCTCTGAATGATGAAGCAAAGCTATTGTTGATTCTAATCTGCATAAGATCTCCAAAAGATTAGCAGGGCTTCAAGAAATATATTAGGAAAAGGTATGTAAGAAGAGAGCATGAGAATCCCGACCTGGGCATGATGAAGGTCGGGTTCAATGTGCTTTCTGAACAATGGAAAAATACTGTCAATCAAGTAATCCAGTGAACAAGAATCTCCAATGTCGTAACGGACTTTTGAAAGAAGACTAAAATGAACACCACCCACCTGATCATATTAGCAGACATTCACTAATCCAAGAATAGGACTGAAAAGATTTAAATAATTTGAATGACTTAGGAACAGGAACCAAAGAACAATATTTACCACAGCAACTCGGATATCCAGCAGAGATCGCAACCTTGCATGTAATGCATAAGTTCCATCGACAATCACCTAGAACAAACTTCACAGAGATGAGTCTCGAGAAACTTTGCATTAATTATGGAGAGAAAAAAAACATCCACCTCATGTACTTACCACATTAGAAGAAGCACTCTTTATTATTTTTGAACCAATATACTTTTTCTGCTGAAAATCAAACAGTGGTACTGAAATATCTTTCCCACTTAGCAGGTCCTATGTGAAGCAAAGAAACTGTGAGGAAAGAAATGGAAAACTATATAGTATAGTGAAACTGAAACAGAATGACATAAGATCCCAATTCTAATATCAAAAGGCTGTACCTCAAGACCTTTGACTAAAGCATTGAAATCTATAGCGTCCAAGTCATTTCCTTCATCCACTCCAACTCGATAGCTCTCCATTGATATAACAATACAACCAATCACAGATGCCACCTTTTCTGCTAAGCTTCATAGCCATCAAATCACCTTGGATTAGTAGAGTTCTCCATTTTGTAAATATAAACATTAGAATACTTGATTAGGGTAGATACCTTGTTTTTCCAGAACCACTGGGTCCTCCAATGCCAACAGTGACAAAACCCTCTTTCTTCTCTCGCAGTTCTTGAATCGATTTTATCAACAGATAATAACCATGATCAAAGGACTGTGGATAATATTTCAACAAGAAATTCTCACTTAGTCATTGAATAATAATCCCCTGTATGACAAAATTGATCAGAATTTCATGTGTGAAAAGTAATTTGTCTCCAACTTAGGGTGGCAATTGACCCGGTCGGGTCCGGGTCCACGCAGACCCAGATGGACCCGGCCAAGATTGCAACCTGGAAGAAACTTTAAAAAATAAATTTACTCTCTAATAAGATGAGGAAGGATACTGAGGAGGCCTTCCTGTCAGAACCAGAAATTGAGATATATAGGTCAGTCTTTACCATTGAGTTGGTAGGAAAATACAACTAGGCCTTTGGGCTACATATGAAACATGGAATTTGTCTGAACTAAATCATAAAATAACTATTAACTTTGAGATTAGTAAAGATCTATAGACAGAGGCGGATAGAACAAGGCTTACATCATTCTAAATGATTACAGAAATCCCAGCACTGAAGTATATTCATCAGCAAATGCATTCAAGGCATTTCAACAAAAAGAAGTTATCCAATCAAATTACACCAACTTGCTGTTTCTTTTGCTCATTCAATGACAAGGTTGCCCAATGGCTACCAGATCTTCCTCATCATGTGAGCACAATATCCTGATTATTGGCAGACACCATCCACATAAACCAAGTCCAAGATCGGATGTAAACTTAAGAAAGAAAATGAAAACACAAACGTTTGCAGCAATTCGCTAATCTTGCTGAACTTATCACCATTTCACAATTGAATGACGACTATTTCTTTCACATGATAGGTAATTAATCACGTTACTGCACACAACATGAAATGGCATTCGCTGCAAGAGGAAGCTGGGATATTTAGAATAACTCCCACCAAAATCAAAACGCAAGAACGGAGCAAAAAAAGAAAATATCTAACTTCATAATCCGCAGTAAATCTCGACAAGTTAACCGCGGAAATGGGAATACAATAATTTGTAATTTCACAGATAGACAGATGATCAGGTCCCAAATTACCACATGGAGTGGGAGGGACTGGAGGATGGAGGAGGCGGCGGAAGTGGAGGGCTGTTGTTGGAAGTAGTCCCTGCCGCCTTCTTCGAACACCCTCTGCACAACCCCGTCATCCATTTTTCTCTCTCTTCTGGTCTTACAAACTGAACAAAGTCCCGAAACAACCCTGTCCGGTCCTTTGCTTCGCAGAGGAGGAATCTCTTTCCCTCTCTCTCACTGTCTCAGTCAATTTGTATATGTCAGAATCGGAATCTCTCCCACCTCAACCCAACACCTTACGATTTACAGCAGAGGGAGAAAAAACACGTTCGCTTGAATTCCTTTTCTCCATTTTTTTTAAATTTCTCTCTGCCATTTTTTCTGTTGATGGATGTTACAACGACGAAGATCCGTCTACGTGCCTAGGCAGCATTGCCCACGCCTTTCTTGCTCCTCTACGACTTCTTTCTATTTGCAATACTTTAATTTTGCATCCCTGAAGTTCAAACTTTGGGCTGTTTACACCCCAAAAAATGTCAATGTCCAAATCGACACCCTGAAGTTTTCCGTTCAGGCCACCTAACCTACTACCTAACCTATTTGGTCCGAGGGTAGAATTGGAACTTTATTATTTCAAACAGATTATTACTTTATCTAATTAATATATTAAATTAATTTTAATACAATTTTGCATATTAAAAAATATAAACTCATTAATTGCTCAATTTTTAGAAAAAACATTATTTTATTTAACAATTTTCCCACTCACTTCCATTGCAGAGGACAATGGCTCATTAATCATAATGCATCCACCTATCCCACGTTTATATAATTCAACTTAGGTGTAATCAGACCCACACCGACAAATATAAGTGGGTTGAGATAACTTAATATTTATTATTTTCTACGGCCCACAAATATTCATCTAGTCATTTAATGTACACTAATTCAATATCTTAGTTTTTTAAATATTGGTTTTTTTATAATTTAATTCATTAATCATTAATTTATTTGTTGTATAAAATAAATTTATTATCTTATATAATTTTTTTGAGAACTTAATTGATATGAAGTCACTTATATTTGCTCTAAAATATAATTCATAAAATGAAAAAATTATGGTTTTTTATTATTTATTAAAATAAAATATTTTTTTATGCATCCTATAGGCCCAAGATCCACACTTCTCTGGGCTGGGCTACAATCTCTAGACTTCACGAGATAGTTCTTCATTTTTTTTTTTGCACAAACTTTACGAGATAGTTCGACAGCCGGAAATCTCGCCGAGATGTCGAGAAATGTCTAGAACTCTCTTTTTTCGCTTATTATCTTCCATCTTTAAATAGCCGGAGAGGTGAGTGCACTTCTGTGACTGCAAAGTATAGTTTACAAATAGTAACGCGATCAAGAGCCTATCTAGCCATCTACGAGCCTGTGGGAGAAGAAGAAGAAGGCGATGTCGCTGATTCCTAGTTGGTTCAGTGGTCGTCGGAGCAACGTCTTCGACCCATTCTCCCTCGACCTTTGGGATCCCTTCAAGGACTTCCCATTCCCCAGCGGCAGCTCCATCACTTCCCTCTCCGCTAACGTGGGGGAGAATTCGGCGTTCGTGAATACGAGGATCGACTGGAAGGAAACTCCAGAGGCTCACGTTTTCAAGGCGGATCTGCCGGGGCTGAAGAAGGAGGAGGTTAAGGTGGAGATCGAGGACGACCGCGTCCTCCAGATCAGCGGGGAGAGGAAGGTCGAGAAGGAGGAGAAGAACGAGACCTGGCACAGGGTGGAGCGCAGCTCCGGAAAGTTCATGAGGAGGTTTAGGCTACCGGAGAAATCGAGGATGGACCTGGTGAAGGCCTCCATGGAGAACGGTGTGCTGACCGTGACGGTCCCTAAGGCGGAAGAGAAGAAGCCTAAGGTAAAGTCCGTTGAGATCTCGGGCTGAGGAGCGGTTGAATCTTCTCTACTATAAAATCTTGTTGTCTACTCTAAATATGTGATGATGAGTCGAGGATGATTATAGCCTTTGCTGTGTTCTGATGTCCAAAACGTCGGTCTGTTGAGGTTATATACTACTGAGCATGTACCATGGCTATCGTGCGTCTTGTCTAAAGTGATGAATGTTCCAAGCTTGTAATGAGGATAGTGGCTATGGAGACTGGGATTTTTCTCGCTAACTTGAAAAATTCCTCCTTGGTCTCTCAAATCTAATCTTCTGTTATTCCGAAGTCAACCTTGCTCCCTTTCTATCCAAGTTGACATTTCAAATCTTTTAAAACTAGAAATTCATCTTAAAAATGAGATGTCGCAGAAGTGATGTGTAGAGCTGTAGAATGTAACTTGGCCATGATAAGGACTGAAGATGGAACAGTATCCACAGTTTGATCATGTCAGTGGTGGTTTTGCTGGTAGTTAGTTCTATTCACCTACCTGCGGGTTCCTTGAACGGGATCTGATCTCCACATTCAAAGATGAATCTTTCTGGGCTGCCCATCTGCCTCACTTGTCATGTTCCCCTCTTTGTAGGGTCCTGCAAATCTCCACCAAAGCCTTAATAACCTCTTAGTAGGATCCTTCGAGATGATGTTTCCTCAGTCTCAACCTGGCATCTTCAGGGGTGTATGGGCAGTTCCTCTAATAGTGATCAGGTAATTAATTCGTTGGACATTAAAAAATTTACACAATAAGTTTCCATCATATTTGAGTACATGTGAATCTCACTCTGCTACATTTAGTTGGTATTAGATCCCTTCACAGAATCTTTCGAACTCAACCCGATTAGAATTAGTCAAATTTGATAGGATAAATGGAACCGATACTAAAATATATTAACATTTATAATTTATGTTATGATTTATTTATTCAAAATATAAAAAAAATAGAGATAAATTTAAAAGTTTTAGAATAATTTTTTTTGTTTAAATTTTAGCTTTTAAATTATAATATTTATATTTTAAATATATACTAAAATTAGCATAATTTTACTGATAAAAAATATTATTCTTATCAATAAATCGTGTATTTGAATATAATTAATTATAAAATAAATATATTTTAGGTATTTGTTGGAAAAAAAAATTAGCGAGTCCCATGTCGACCTATACCCGTAACATGTGTTATTGGATCACTACTCTGTACCCGAACTCGACTATGGGGTTGAGCGATAACAGATGAAATCTGATTATTACCACCTCTACTGACATAACCCCTATTGTAATAGATTAAGACATAAAAAGCTGCTTGGTCCGTGATACACATCTTGCATGGCAGAGTTTATTATGTAGACCAAATTTAGATAAAATGCGGTGAAATGAAATTTCTTAAACCAGGCCCGGCAACACACTCCTCTTAAATAGTAGAGTTACACTAACTATATCTCAATTCAATTACATGGAATATATAATATAATAACATGTATTATTTTTTTAGGCTTATAATTATTATTTTTATGCTAATCATATTCTTTTATGTTTAGTTACAATTTTTATTGTTTTTACAAAGAAATAATAAAAGGGTATAAACAAGAAGTGGCGGGTCAATCTCATAGGTGATAATTGTACTGCACCGGGCCGGTTTATTGGATTGATTTTGTTGGTATTATACTCCATAATCGGATTTACCGGATTTGGTGTAATTATTCAATTACATCCATTAATATCCTATTAAGTTTATTTAAATTTAATCGAATTCAATAATTAAAATATATTTTATTAAGAATAATATTTTAAATTAAAATATTTATTAATTTATTAATTAAATTATGGTTAAGTTTGTTATTTAATAAAAATAAAAATATTTTAACAAAGTATTTAAACCTAAATTTAAAAACTATATATATTAAATATTTTCATTAAAATTTTCACATAAATTTTAAATTTTACTGTTAATCAAATTTTATAATATTATATTAATATTTTAAATATATAATATAAAACTTATTAATATCAAAATAAATTTTAATTAATTATTAGTTAAAAAAATGTTACAACCTATCTTATACTCTATTCAATTACCAAGTACAATTAATACAATCGGAATATGAACTACCTACTCACTTATATATGTTAAAACTCTTTCGCATTTATTACTGTTCCATCAAAATCAATAACCAAAACATATTTTATTAAAAATATGATTGAAACATACAACACATTACTAATAGAATTGTTAATCTACCAACTACACTATTGTTAAGTTTGTTATTTAATAAAAATAAAAATATTTTAACATAAATAAATATTTGAACGCAAATTTTAAAATTATTTATATATTAAATTTTTTGCATAAAATTTAAATTTTAAAATTGATCGCCCAATCAAATTTTATAATATTATATTTATATTTTAAGTATACAATATAAAATTTATTAATACCAAAATAAATTTTAGTTAAAAAATGTGTGCTTATTAATTTCATAGATAATTTTTATTATTTTTATGTTTAGTTTTATTTACCACAAGTTAAGAAAGATGAATTTAATATGTATCTTTTTTCTTTTCTTTTAACCGTTTACTAGTAAACTCAGTTTTTCTCGGACAAGAAGACAATGAACCGAGGAGAAGTGCTCTCGTACCCATATACTTTTTAATTTTATTTTTTTACTGATTTATGAAATAAGAAATTTAAGATATAGTATAAATTCTAGTCCCATATAGTTAATTTAAACAAAATAGATAAAATCATTAAATTATATAAACCTCGTAAAGATGTATTTTTAGAATGATTTTTTTTGCACAAAATATTTTTGAAATGAATTCAATCAACATGTCTTCTCCATTGTCATAAATATATTATAGAGTAACCAGTACACAATATAGATAAAATTTCTTAGGAGTATTTTAAAATTATAGGATTGAAATAATTATATTTAAAGTTTAAAAATAAAATTGATAAGTAAAAATTATAAGTTGAAAGTGAAATTTTAGTAGAATTAATATATGATTTATAAAATTATTTTTTTACCTTTTTTATGAGACAAAGAAATTGAGATTTAGTATTAGTTGTTGTCCCACATGGGTAATCTTAACAGAATGGATAAAATATTTACAGTAAATATAAAGTTCACTTGAAAGTGAAGTATTTATTTTTTTCCAATTTTAAGGAACTCAATGTGGTTAAATAAGCAAATATTATTATCTTGCAATATTTTCTATTCATCTTATCATCCTTATAAAAAGAACCATTAAACTTATAATATGGTCATTTCTATTATGGACAGACCCGCATAATGAAGCTTGGCATGACTAAGCATCGCATCAGCGGCTCCTAATGCCTATCAATAGGCAAACCGACTTTACGGTTTTATAAGGATTAAGGGTGACCATTGTAGTATTGAATCATTTGATTGATTTTATTCAATAACTTCGAATGGTTTTCCTTTATCTTGATGCTAAAAGATAAATAAATGTTATAAGTATATAATTTTAAAAATATTTCATAATTTATAAGTTATTTTTTGCTCAATTAATTTATAAATTATAACTTTTAATTATACGTTAGTATAATATCTTATTATAATTATAATTTATAAGTGTTAAAAATTTTATAATCTTATATTTTCACACTAATATTTTATTTTACTATCAATATTTATCAAGGAGTGTTCTGCACTTCACTTCTCCATATCTCGTACTCATATAGTTTATAAATTTAATTTTTTACTGGTTTATGAAATAAGAAATTTAAAATATAGTATAAATTGTGGTCCCACATGTTCAATTTTAATAAAATAGATAAAACCATGACGTTATATAAATCATGTAAGATGTATTTTTAGAATGATTTTTTTTGCCCAAAATATTTTTGGAATGAATTCAATCAACATGTCTTGTAATGAGTACAAATTATAGATAAATTTTTTTGAGTATTTTAAAATTATAGGATTGAAATAATTATATTTAAAGTTTAAAAATAAAATTCACAAGTTGAAATTGAAAATTTAGTAGAATTAATATATGATTTATAAAAATTTAGCAGTTGTACAAGGCCGTAGGAATAAGACAGAAACTTTCATTTGTCCTCGTTGTTTGTTTTGTCTGTTTGGATAAACCTTAAATAGGATAATGTGAAATGACACGTCATATATTATATATATATTAATTATTTTATATAAATTTATCTTTTACTAACCTCAACAATTCCACTACCATGTCATATATATAAATGAGCGAATATAATATTAATAATGTGAGTCAAAATGTAAAAAATAACAAAGTTATATGTAATAAATATACCCGTGATCAAACGTAGACATCAACATTATTAGCACACACCATCTGCATCACAATCTCATATTGCACCAACTTCTAGGACTATCACATAGATAGAAATGATGCTTCAACTCCTTCTCAGCCTGTTATCTCGACCAACTTGACCTCCGGCTTCTTCTCCTCGGCTTTGGGAACAGTCACTGTGAGCACACCATTCTCCATGGACGCCTTCACCTGATCCATCCTAGCATTCTCCGGAAGCCTGAACCTCCTCATGAACTTGCCCGAGCTGCGCTCCACCCTGTGCCAGGTGTCGTTCTTCTCCTCCTTCTCCACCTTCCGCTCACCGCTGATAAGGAGGACGCGATCGTCCTCGATCTCAACCTTCACCTCCTCCTTCTTCAGCCCCGGCAGGTCCGCCTTGAATACGTGAGCCTCCGGTGTCTCCCGCCAGTCGATCCTCGCGTTCACGAACCCTAAACTTTCCCCCATGTTAGCAGCGGAGAGGGAGCCGATTGGGAAGTCCTTGAAGGGGTCCCAGAGGTCGAGGGGGGAGAATGGGTCGAAGACGTTGCTCCTCCGACCACCGAACAAGCTCGGAATCAGAGACATCTCTTAGCTGAAAACTTTGTATACAGAACTTTAGTGGGTTACTGAACTTTATGGGATTGGCTGAACTGAATTAATTAATTTAAAGCCAATGCGTGGCTATTTAAAGAAAAGGGAGAAGGGAGGATGGAACGTTCTGGAGTATTTTCGATGGGCCAGTGAGGCTTCTCGAAGTCTCCCGTAAGGCCTGGAACGTTGTAGCCCAGTCTGTGGGCCGAAGGAGATTCGGCGGTGGTTCTCAGCCCACGGTTGAAGATTAGAGCTATCTGGACAGGGCTACAACTCTCCAGTCCTTACGAGACACTTCGAACAGCCGGTCCATCCAGAATGGACCAGAAGGTCTAGAATTCTCTTCCGTTGCTTCCTCTCTCTCTTAAATAGCCAGCAGGTTGATTCAATTCTTCATCAATCTGCATTTCTGCATTGCAATCACTCGTAAAACACCAATCTTTATACAAGTCGCCATCTTAAGAGTCTGGTTTTCGCGCAGAAAGTGTTGAAGGAAGACGATGTCGCTTATTCCTAGCTGGTTCGGTGGTCGGAGGAGCAACGTCTTCGACCCATTCTCTCCCCTCGACCTCTGGGATCCTTTCAAGGACTTTCCATCCCGAAGCTCCCTCTCCGCTGCTAACATGGGGGAGAGTTCAGCGTTCGTTAACACGAAAATCGACTGGAGGGAGACACCGGAGGCTCACGTGTTCAAGGCAGACCTGCCGGGGCTGAAGAGGGAGGAGGTGAAGGTGGAGATCGAGGACGATCGCGTCCTCCAGATCAGCGGTGAGAGGAAGGTGGAGAAGGAGGAGAAGAACGAGACCTGGCACAGGTTGGAGCGCAGCTCCGGAAAGTTCACGAGGAGATTCAGGCTTCCGGAGAATGCCAGAATGGATCAGGTGAAGGCCTCTATGGAGAACGGTGTGCTCACAGTGATGGTCCCTAAGGAGGCGGAGAAGAAGAAGCCGGAGGTGAAGTCCGTCGAGATCTCGGGCTGAGGAGGAGCCGAATCTTTTCTAATGTATAGAATCTTAATGTTGTCTACTATAAACGTGTGATGAGTCGATGACTGTAGCTTTTGCGTACTATTCTGACGTCTAAAACGAGTACTGTTGTGTGGATCCTTCTCTGAGTGTTTTCTTTTTACAAATGGAAGTGATTGCTTGAGGCTATATCTTCTGGAATTCGATTATCTAAAACAAAAGATGACGTTTCTATGTAGACAACAATCTCCTGTAATTTCGATTCCAGTACCACCTTCCTGTTGAAAATCATGATCCAAGCTTCAAATTCTGATAGGGAGCTAACTTGCCTTTCACCACCACTGTCCCTTTCCTTCATTTTTGCCTCTTCATCCCCGATTATGTTTTTGGTGGAGGAGTCGCTACCACTAATAGTTTTCCTATTCATCTACCATTTCCATCTTCTTGCTATCCTTACCGCTGTCCATGACGAGTTCTTGCCCCCTGTCCAAGCTGCCCTTTTCTCTTTTCTTGAGCATCAACTCCATGCAAAGCTCGAAAATCAAGACAATAGGTAAATGGTAGATGAACTGGGGAAATATTGTCATGAGAATAGACTTATTTTTAGAGTAATAATTAAATTTCAATAAAATTTAAACCTCAAATAATATTTTATAAAATTTGAGATCCGGAAAATTGAGTAATTGTAGTGGACGTTGTAATGATTGAAATGCAAGTTTTATTACTAAATTACAAGTAAGAATAAATTATACATCAATTTATAAAAATCGGAAAGTTTGATAATCAAATTATAATTTCTGGAAATTAATATTAAATTGTGATAGGTATAAAAATGGTTAAAATGATGAAAAGTACTAATTTGTGATGTTTTTATAATATTTATAATTTAAATGATCAAATTATTATAAATTGATAACTTATATAATTTTTGTGTAAATCGCTGATAGTTTAAATTGAAATTGTTATATGAAAATTAATTATATATTAATACGAGTTTTTTAAAATTAAAAATGAATATTTGGTAGTGTAATAACTTAAACATTGAATTAGATGATCACAGTATATGAATCAAACTACACAAATTTATAGTGGGAGAGAGATATAATATTAATATGTTAGAAGTAAAAAATCCTTATATCATTTTTTTCTCAGTACAAAATTATGGATTATTTTTTCATCAAGAAAGTAAATGAATATTTGATGATTATAAAAAATGATGTGTTAAATAAAATATTTATTGAACTGTTTGCAAAAATTATATTTCATGCTTACCAAGTCTTAAATTTATATTTTTAAATATTCAGTATGTATTTGTATATAACAATTGTTGTATAATTTTGATTGAATCAAAATTTACAAGAGGTAAATTATGATTTATAAAAAAAATGTACGTATAAATAACACATTAGGATAGAATTTCACACATTATTTTTTATTAATCAATAAATAAATTTTAATTTAAATCTCTATCACTTTTAACTCACCACCAAATGTAACTTTTAACACAGTTATACTAAACCACTTTTTTAACACCATCATCCTAATTCACAATCTCGGATTCATTTTTTCTAATATATAATACTCGTATCTTTCTCAAATTTTATTTTGTTCTTACAAAACCTTTCACATCTTCATGCTATCACTATAAGTTTAAATAAAAACGTACATAAATTCTAAAAAATTTTAAAAACTCGAAAAACCCTTAATTATATCTCATTTATTTACAATTAATTTTTTTAGTTGAATTATGAGAAGTACACAATCATGTGAAAAATATCTTTTGCATTTGCTTTCAAATTATTTTTCTTGTTCAACTATTCATTAACTCTACAAATGCACTTGTTTGCAACTATATTAGTAAATTATTTTGTCCATTTGGTTGCTAAGGGTGAAATGGATTAAAAAAATATGTGGGTTAATTAAGAGATTTCATTTGTCAATAATATGTCAATTTTCCTCAACAGAGAAAATTAATAGAGGCAACATTATCCTCTTAACATGCTATATTTTTTCATAGAATTGCTATTCTAGTATTATTTGAGAAATTGATGTCTTTTCATTTATGTTTTAACTAGTAATAGAAGTATATTCTCAAAATTTAAGTTGTAATAATTTATATCAACCCATAGTAAAGTTTATCTTATCATCTCTAAAGAATGTTTTAAATATTTTATACTATATCTACTCTTCTATACAACTCATGCATTAACTTAACAATTAACTCTACTTATTTTGTTTGTGAATTATTTGAGGGGTGTGATTTATTTCTTTTACTTAATTTATTGTTTGATTATATTTAATTTTGCACCTAGGAAATTTGTTAATATTAATCTTATTATAAGCGGTTGTATAGTTGACTTTATTTACATAATATATATTTATATTTTTTACAATTAATTTGTTAGTGAGAATTAATCATTTTTTCGGGTTATTAAGGAAAAGATGCAAATTGAGCCATATGTTTTGAGATATTAATTTAATAGCTTCCCATTTATTTTTTATATAGATTAATGAGTTATTTGTCATATTTATTTTTTTTGTGCATAAAATTAGGATTTAGCTATTTATTTAGTGAAATATTTTGATGAAAATCTTGATTTTATTCTTGAGTTATTTATCATATTTATTTGTTTGAGTATAAAATTAGGATTTGGTTATTTATTGAGTGAAATATTTGGATGAAAATTTTAATTTTCTTGATTATTTATTAACATTATAATGATAGATTTGCTATCCATCAAAATAATTTAAAACTTTTATTACAATGTAAATATTATTTTAATTCGAGACTTTTATGTCTAAATATGGAATGAGCAGGACATGTGACTTGTTGTTGTAAATAATGATTTTTTTTACATATGTGCAATTCAAATAAGTGGGAATGGTTGGAAGTATACATTATACAATATGCTCCTAATTACATAATGAAATATTTTTAAAGCAACTTAGTAAGTGTCATATTCTGTTTGATTTCCATTATATTGAGTAATTTGTTGCTCATTTTTCACATCTATTAACCTCAAGTATTCATAATCACCATTAACTTGATTACTAAGAGCTGTTTGCTCACTTTCCACCTCTATTAACTTCATGTTTTGTTTGATTTTTATCAAATGTTCAAAATCATATCTATAGTATAATTAAAATAGGATGCATACTATTCATTAGTTGAATAAATATTTATGAAAACATGTATATACGGTGAAATAAATATTTGAGGGAGAGATTTTATTCTATAGTTTTTTTTGTTAGAAAGTATAATAAAATATAAGAATAAATTAATCACCACTATTAAACCAATATACATATATTATGTAAACAAATGAATTATATGATTAATACTAACAAAGTTATTTTTAATTGAGAATTAAATCACAAATTATCCAAAATAAATTTATAAACAATGAACTAGGATAGGGATTCATAAGAAAGAGGGTGCAAATAATAGTTTTAATCTATTACTTACATATTGCCGTATAGTATAGTTCTAATCGATTAGAGTGACGATGTTAAAAGAGAGAGTGCTAAAATTTTAATAATTGATTAATAGGAAAAAAAAATATTATATGGCGTTAGAAGTTAGATTTGTGGTAAAAATGACTATTTTATCAAACAATTTTTAGTATAAATGAAAAATGCGAGAGTACCATTAAACATCAATATATAATTGCAGCTTATTTAGATCGGACCACTTCAATAGGGTAAATGTGTAATTGCAGCTTTTATTAATAAAATTTTATTCATGGTAAAAAAAAACTTTACAAATTAACGTGATCATGCCAAGGCGTGGCGATTTAAAGAGAAAGAAGAAATGGATGATGGAACGTTCTGGAGCATTTCTGATGGGCCAGTTAAGTTTCTCGAAGTCGCCCGTAAGGCCTGGAATGTTGTAGCCCAGTCTGTTGGCAGAAAGAGATTCGGCGGTGGCTCTCAGCCCACGGACGAAGATCACAGCTATCTGGACATGGCCACAACTCTCCAGTCCTTACCAGACACTTCGATCAGCCAGCCCATCGAGAAAGGACCAGAAGGTCTAGAATTCTCTTCCGTTTCTTCTTCTCTCTTTAAATAGCCATCATGAGAAGTTTCATTTCCCCAGAAATACTCTAAACAAGTCGCCATCTTAAGAGTCTGGTTTTCGCGCAGCAAGTGCAGAAGTAGGAAGAAGATGTCGCTTATTCCTAGCTGGTTCGGTGGTCGGAGGAGCAACGTCTTCGACCCGTTCTCCCCTCTCGACCTATGGGACCCTTTCAAGGACTTCTCGTTTTTAAGTTCCCTCTCCGCTGCTGACATGAGGGAGCATTCAGCCTTCGTGAACACGAGGATCGACTGGAGGGAGACACCGGAGGCTCACGTGTTCAAGGTGGACCTGCCGGGGCTGAAGAAGGAGGAGGTGAAGGTGGAGATCGAGGACGACCGCGTCCTCCATATCAGCGGCGAGAGGAAGGTGGAGGAGGAGGAGAAGAACGAGACCTGGCACAGGGTGGAGCGCAGCTCCGGCAAGTTCATGAGGAGGTTCAGGCTTCCTGAGAATGCCCGAATGGATGAGTTGAAGGCCTCCATGGAGAACGGTGTGCTGACCGTGACCGTTCCGAAGGTGGAGGAGAAGAAGCCGGAGCTCAAGTCCATTGAGATATCGGGCTGAGAAGCAGTCGAATCCATTGAGAAGTCAGTCGGCTTTTTAATTTCTGTGCTTTGGGTTGAGATACTCGGAATAATCAATGCATCTAGTCATAGATTAGAGTTAAACAACTGGATATGGAGGAAGAACACAATGGTATTATGGAAAAATGTAAGTACAAAGAAATATTTTGATTCTCTCTTCTCTCGTTCTATATCCATTTTCATATATTGATGGATATGTGTGGCGCTGCTCATGGACCGATCATATTATTAAACGAATCCCATTTCATATTTTTGGAAAGATGCACTTTAGGAATGATCATTGTCAATATTCTGTGCAAGCTCCAGGTAAACAAATGCTTAGGGCTGATGAAGTCTATAGCATCATCCTATTGTGTGCACGCCATCTTTTTTTTAAATATATATGAAATCTAGAAAATATAAAAAATAAATAAAGGGTTGTGATAAATTTTTATTAAAATAAATATATCATATTATAATTATAAAATGTTAAATATTATATAGTATTTAAAGAAAATTGGTACTATTTTGAGTAATTTTTTTGTTATAATAGCCGTTGATTTAAAGGTAGTTGTATTGTTAGGCACCACTCAAATATATCTTCAAAACCCAGTGGAATTTCTATACTAGGGTTAGATGTACTGACTCTAATAATATCATACAATAAAATGTTCATTGGCATTATTTAATAAAATTTACATACAAGTTATAAATGAACTTATGTTATTTAAAAAATCGTAAAATTGTAGTAATTTCAAAATATACAAATTTACATAATAAATAGATATATAATATATGATTAAATAATATGTAATTACATATTATGTACTTAAATGTATAACTATATAAATTATGTAAAATACTACAAATGGAGCTTAATTTTTTTGTTACATATAATAGGATGAAATTATTTTAATAAAATATTTGTTATGATATATAAATTTTATTATAATATCATATCTAATTTATAATTTATAAAATTAAATTTACCATAATAAAAGTAAATTATTGAAAATTTCATCGATCGATATAAACTGGTCGGGTTGGGTCGTATATTATCTCATCCGTACACGACCCGAAGTCGAGTCCTATATACCGGAGCCCGCACAGATCCCATATTCGGGTCTGCACAATCGAACTCACATCCAACTCGATTAAGTCCATTGGACCCAAACCTACGGGGATAAGAGATTCAGGTCCAACCAGTATCCGACCCGAATCTACGGGGACCCGAAATTTGAGTCAAGGGTCCTTAGACCATAATAATTTACTCTTCAAGTCTTGAACTCGGATCCGGCTGTTAAGATCCGGATCTTACCCACATAATTCGAACCATTGTTATTTTAAAATAATAATATGTACACTATAATTTGAACCTAAAAAATCTAAACAATCAAATCCAAAATATATGTATTTAATTAATTAGTAATTCATTTTAAATAATAATAAATAATAAAATTAGACTTATTTAAGTTTTTTTTAATTAAATAAAATAAAAATGTGTGCACGGAGATTTAAATATCTATAAATAAAGGTTAAATTTATGTACTTAACTAATGCGTCATATTAACTTTAATGTCTATTTATAGAATAATAAAGAATAGAATTGGTGTTTATTAATATTTTTTTATTATTTAAATTCAAATTAATAAAATAAAAATTAGTATAGAGCAATTTGAACTTGTAAAGGAAAATCTAAATAGTATATTATTAATCACTTGCTTATATTCACTTTAATATAAATTTACAAAGTAATAAACAATATAATTAATATATATCAAGGGAAAGTATAAATTAAATTTTAAGTATATATTATTAACAACTGGTTTATATTAATTCTAATGAAATGCTATAGAGTAATAATAAATTTAAAATAATCGAATTAATATTAAAAATAAAAAAAATCATAATATACTTTTGGAGAACAATAAAATATATATTTTTATTTTAATAATTTATTACTGTTTTAAATTATATAAAATTCAATGTAATCAAACTATTAATAACATAAATTGAAATTTTGTATGTATTCGAATCACACATTTTATATTTATTTTTTCGAATACAAAAAATAAAATGTCGATAATTTATTTTTATTTTGAATATATTATTAATTTGTAAAATTGTATCAAAATCAATATAAATTAGTAGATAAATAAATAAAATTAAGTTTTGTCAATTAGGTTTGAATATTTGTGTATATATTATTTATTTATTTGAATTTAAAATTAAAAAAAATTATTAATGGTGATCAATTCTATTATTTATTATTTTGTAAAATTAAACCAAATGCAATATAGGTAAGTGGTAAATTAAATAGATTTAAACTTTGCCTGATATGTTCAATTATAATGTATATATATTTTTATTTATTAGAATATAAAAATTAAAAAAATGATTATAAAAATTAATTATATTGTTTATTTTTATATAAAATTAAATCAAATTAAATATGATTTAGTGGTTAATAATATAGATTTGTGTTCAAATTATTGTATATATTTTTATTTTATTTATTTGAATATAAAAAAATCTTAATATATATCAATGTTATTATTTATTATTATATAAAATTATATAAAAATTAATTTAATCAAGTGGTTAAAAAATAAAATAGAAATTTGCTTATACATGTTCTCAAATACCTATAAATACATATTTATTTTATTTATTCGAATAAAAAAATCTTAATACAGACTAATTATTTTGTAAACTTAAATTTTACTATTTAAAATTTATGCGAGTACATATTTATTTTATTTATTTAAATACAAAAAAAATCTTAATTAAAACTAATTTTATTATTTATTACTTTATAAAATTATATTAAATTCAATATAATCTAGTGGTTAATGGCCGCAAATTATTTTAGGTTCGAGTAAAAAAATCTAAATATAAACCTGATTATAAACCCAAAAAACTTTAAATAATGTTTGAATGGCACATATATTCAAATTCGGATTTTATGTATTTTTTACATATCTATTAAATAGACTAATCAACTATATTATTTTATAAGGATTAAGGGTAACCATGGTAGTCTTTATAATTTTATAAGGATTAAGGGTGACCATTATTTTCTTTCTTATCTAACTTAATGCTGAAAAATAAATAAATGTTATAAATATATAATTTTAAAAATATTTCATAATTTATAAATAATAATTTTTAATTATCGATTAGTATAATATCTTATTATAATTATAATTTATAACAGTTAAAATTTTTATAATCATGTATTTTCGCACTAATATTTTATTTTACTATCAATATTTATCAAGCAGTGTTCTGCACTGCACTTGTCTAGGTCTCGTACCCATATAGTTATAAAATTTTTTTACTGATTTATGAAATAAGAAATTTAAGATGTAGTATAAGTTGTGGTCCCACATGGTTAATTTTAATAAAATAGATAAAATCATGATATTACATAAATCATGTAAGATGTATTTTTAGAATGATTTTTTTTGCCCAAAATATTTTTGGAATGAATTCAATCAACATGTCTTGTCCATTGCATGTTATGTTATAATTTTAATTGTTATTTAATATTATAGAGTAATGAGTACAAATTATAGATAAATTTTTTTAGTATTTTAAAATGATAGGATTTAAATAATTATATTTAAAGTTTAAAAATAAAATAGATAAGTAAAAATTATATGTTGAAATTGAAAAATTAGTAGAATTAATATATGATTAAATTTTTTTTTACCTTTTTATGAAATAAAGAAATTGATATTTAGTATTAGTTGTTGTCCCACATGGTTAATCTTAACAAACTCATCAATGTGGGGCTAAATAAGCCAATATTATTTTCTTGCAATATTTTTCATTAATCTATTATTTATTTTATCTATTTTTTAAAATTAACCATGTGGGACTACAACTAATACTAAATCTCAAATTCAAGGACTTCTCATTCACAATCCCCTTCTCTCCTGCTAACACGAGGGGAGAATTCGGCGTTTTGAACACGATGATGGACCGGAGGGAGATACCAGAGGCTCACGTGATCAAGGTGGACCTGCGGGGCTGATGAAGGAGGAGGTCAAGGTGGAGATCAAGGATGACCGTGTCCAATTTATCAGCGATGAGAGGAAGGTGGAGAAGGGTGAGAACAACGAGAACTGGCACTGGGTGGAGCGCAGCTCGGGAAAGTTCACGACGTGGTTCGTGCTGCCGGAGAATGTCAGAATGGATCAGGTGAAGGCCTCCACGGAGAACGGTGTGCTGACCGTGATGGTCCCCCAAGGCGGAGGAGAAGAAGCCGGAGGTGAAGTCCGTCCATATCTCCGGCTAAAGAGGAGTAGAATCTTCTCTCCTGTTGGGCAATGTTCCGACGTCTAATGATATATAACTGTTGGTTGTAAGGAGGCTCCGTGAGTGTTTTCTACAAATGAACTTATTGCTCGAGGCTATATTTTTTCTATACCTGACAATAGCCCATGTTTTGGCAGTGGTCCATGAAGGAGGTAAGAATAGGACAGAAACTTTCATTTATCCGATGAAACAATCATTGTTTCTTTTGTCTGTTTAGATAAACCTTAAATAGGATAATGTGAAATGACATGTCATATATATTATATATATTTATATTAATTATTTTATATAAATTTATCTTTTACCAACTTCAACAATTCCACCACCATGTCAACGTCTACAATGGGATATTAATTGGCTTATTTAAATGTGTATAAATGAACAAAATGTAATATTAATAACGTGAATCAAAATGTAAAAAATAACAAAGTTATATGGAATAAATATGTCCATGATCAAAGCACAACTTCACACTAAAAAGTGCAATTAATTAGAAGGTACTCTTCAACGACTGACTGACTGAGACATCAACATTATTACACTGTCTTTGTATAGCACACACCATCTACATCACGATCTCTTATTGCACCACCATAGAGAGAAATGATGCTTCAACTCCTCCTCAGCCTGTTATCTCGACCAACTTAACCTCCGGCTTCTTCTCCTCCGCTTTGAGAACGGTCACTGTGAGCACACCGTTCTCCATGGAGGCCTTCACCTGATCCATTCTAGCATTCTCAGGAAGCCTGAACCTCCTCATGAACTTGCCCGAGCTGCGCTCCACCCTATGCCAGGTCTCGTTCTTCTCCTCCTTCTCCACCTTCCTCTCACCGCTGATATGGAGGATGCGATCGTCTTCGATCTCTACCTTCACCTCCTCCTTCTTCAGCCCCGGCAGGTCCGCCTTGAACACGTGAGCCTCCGGTGTCTCCCTCCAGTCGATTCTCGTGTTAACGAACACTGAATTCTCCCCCATGTTAGCAGCGGAGAGGGAGCTTGGAAATGGGAAGTCCTTGAAAGGGTCCCAGAGATCGAAGGGAGAGAATGGGTCGAAGACGTTGCTCCTCCGACCACCGAACAAGCTCGGAATCAGAGACATCTCTTAGCTGAAAACTTTGTATACAGAACTTTAATGAGTTACTGGAGTAGGAAATAGCTTTCTATTGCCTTGGAATTGGCTGGACTGAATTGATTAATTCCGAGCCAATGCGTGGCTATTTAAAGAGAAGGAAGAAGGGAGGATGGAACGTTCTGGAGTATTTTCGATGGGCCAGTGAGGCTTCTCGAAGTCTCCCATCAGGCCTGGAACGTTGTAGCCCAGTTTATGGGTCAAAGGAGATTCGGCGGTGGTTCTCAGCCCACAGTTGAAGATTAGAGCTATACAACTCTCCAGTCTCCAGTCCCTACGAGACACTTCGAACAGCCGGTCCATCGAGAGTGGACCAGAAGGTCTAGAATTCTCTTCCGTTGCTTCTTCTCTCTCTTTAAATAGCCAGCAGGTTGATTAATTTCTTTATCAATCGGTAATTCTGCACTGCAATCACTCGAAAACACCAATCTCTATACAAGTAGCCATCTTAAAGAGTCTGGTTTTCACGCAGAAAGTGTTTGAAGGAAGACGATGTCGCTGATTCCTAGCTGGTTCGGTGGTCGGAGGAGCAACCTCTTCGACCCATTCTCTCGCCTCGACCTCTGGGACCCTTTCAAGGACTTCCCATCCCGAAGCTCCCTCTCCGCTGCTAACATAGGGGAGAATTCAGCGTTCGTTAACACGAGAATCGACTGGAGGGAGACACCGGAGGCTCACGTGTTCAAGGCAGACCTACCTGGGCTGAAGAAGGAGGAGGTGAAGGTGGAGATCGAGGACGACCGCATCCTCCAGATCAGCGGTGAGAGGAAGGTGGAGGAGGAGGAGAAGAACGAGACCTGGCATAGGGTGGAGCGCAGCTCGGGCAAGTTCATGAGGAGGTTCAGGCTTCCTGAGAATGCTAGAATGGATCAGGTGAAGGCCTCCATGGAGAACGGTGTGCTCACAGTGACCGTTCTCAAAGCGGAGGAGAAGAAGCCGGAGGTGAAGTCCGTCGAGATCTCGGGCTGAGGAGGAGTCGAATCTTCTCTACTATAAAATGTGCGATGAGTCCATAGAATAGCTTTTGCGCAGTGTTATATGATGTCTAAAACGTTTGGTTTGATTGAGTGAGGTAGGCGATATATAATACCCGTAATGTTGTCACAACATGCGAGTCCAGCTCCTCCCTTACAAGATCGGTGTCGAACAACATGAAAGAATTTCAAAATTTTAAATTAAAACAATTTTTATTTTATTCTTGTATGTACTTTATAAAAAAATATATATTAATAATATTATATATAGTTATACGATATAATTATATTATAAAATTATTGTATATATACTATAATTTATTATATACATATTTATATTAATTATATTACTATTATATTATATTTATATATAAATACTATTATACAATTCATATGAATTTATTTTTTAATTGTAATAATAAATCATTTTTTGTTTAATGATAAAAATGTTATAAATGAAATTATATTTAATATATATTATAATTTATTGTATACATATATTTTTTTGTTACTATTATATATCATATATATATGTATAAATATTATTATTTAATTAACATTTATATAATACAATTATATATGTTTATAATAATTAACTATTTGAGTTATATGATAAAAATATTATAAATAAAAACATATGTAGTAAATATATAATATAATTTATTATAATTAATGTTATTATAAAATATGTATGTATAAATATTATTATAGGATCTTCATTTTTTTTTATAAAAATGGTTCATTTGTCTTGTATAATTCAATTACATATAAATAAATTAATATAAGATCACTTAATTAAAAAATAAATAGTATTTTTTAAATTTCATGTAAAATATATATTGGTATTCATAATTGTGTAATTAACTGTCTAATTGTTTCTTAAATTAAAAATTTAGATTTAAAAACAAAAAAATTATAATAAATCTTAAATAAAATAAAAAATTTAAATAACAGTAATGCATAGATAGCTCTAATAAGACTTTTTTACTATTTTTTATATTTTACATGTACAATTATTACACGATTTGAGCGGCCTCAAAATATTGGATATTAATTGGCTTTTCATGTGAGTATAAATGAGCATATATAATATTAATAATGTGACTCCAAAAGTTATATAGGGAGCCGAGCAAATACTCTTCACTCACTAATTATTACACTATATTTGTATAATTATTACACTATATTTGTATAGCATATCGTACATCACCATTGTCATATCTCACCACGTACTTGGACGATAAACATCTCGACCGACTTGACCTCCGGCATCTTCTACTCAGCCGTCCGAATGGTCACGGTGAGGACACGTTGCTCCTTTTAGAGGTCTTCACCTTAAAAAAATTGATAGATATAAAAATATAAAATAATAATATATCTTATACATTAAATATATATTTTATATAATATATAATTAAAAAATTAATTATAATAAATTAATAATATTATAATTATTGTCAATTTATTTTCTTCATTTTAATGGATATTTTTTAATTTATTATTTTTATTTTTAATATTATATATATTATTTATCACAATTTAAAAATAGATAGCGATATTTAAATTAAATTTTAATATAAAATTAAAAAAAATTAAAATCGGTTGAATTTGGTAAATTAATATAGCGAAAATTGAAAAAGTGTGAATAGTTAATAGTAATTTTTTATATATTGAACTATATAATAAAAAATAAATTAAGAATAAAATAAAAAGTTTACTAATTAATAAAATAATATATTGATATATATATATACTGAATTTATGTAATATATATTTAATAAAATTATTATAAAAATTTTAAACAATTTTAATATTTAAAATAAAGGTAAATATAAGGTTTGATAAATTTGATAAATAAAATTTATTATTAATAAAAATATTAGACGAGAGGATAGTATACTGAGTGATATAATTTTTATTCGAAAATTAAGTGAAAGTAAGATTAATAATTAGAGATATAAATGAAAAACTAATATATTAATTTTAGTTGTAAACAAATATTTCAGTTAGAAAAAAGAAAATAAATTTAAATTAATTAAAAATGTTGGTAGGATAAAATAAAATTTGAATAAAAATTATTTATATATGAAGAAAATATTGTCAAAAATATTTGAATATACGATCAATTTGATAAAATGATAAATTTTAGTTGTATAAAATATTAAATATTATTGAGTAAAAGTAAATGAAGCGAATTTGACTAAATTATTATTACTATTATATAATTGATGATAAATAAAGGAGTAAAATATTTGATTTATAATTTATTAAGGGTGGTAAAGTCTAATTTTAATTACAAATAAACGGTAAGTATAATTTTAATGTAAAATTATGAATAATATGATAAATACAATGTTAATATAGGATTAGTTGAGTTATACTATTCGAAAATTTATCAAAATAGTTATTATACCCTAAAATAAATAATAGATAAAAAAATATAAAAAATAATAATTTATTTTATACGAAATTATAAAATATATAATTTAAAAATTAAATATAATAAATTAATTATATTTTAATTATTATTACTTATTTTTTTAATTATAACTAATATCTATTTAGTGTATTAAATATTATCTCTAAACATTTATACTTGCATTCTCCCTCCAAATCAACCAATAAAACCCTAAAAAACTTACTAATAAACTTTCACCTTCGCCCTTTGGTAGTTATCGCTCTTCTCCTCCTCCTCCACCTCCCTCTCACGGCTGATATGGAGGACGACCGCGTCCTCCATCTGCACCTTTATCTCCTCTTTCTTCAGCCTCGTGTGTCTCCCTCCAGTCGATCCTCGTGTTCACGAACGCCGAATCTCTAGCCCATGTTAGCAGCGGAGAGGGAGTTTGGGAATGGGAAGCTCGTAAGCAGAGACATCCCTTAGCGAAAAACAAACTGCAAAAGCTGAAAACTGTGTGTACAGAAGATTTCTCCATGTAGCATGACCATCCTCATTCCATATTGTTAGGCGAGAACTTCTTTCAGCTAATAGTTGAAAGATCATAAAAACAACAATCCATTAATTTTCAAGAGTACAAGACGCCCGATGAATATTATGGCGCCGAAAAGGAATTATCGACTGCCGTGATCGAGGAGTCGACCGACCTCCGTCGACTGAACTTTCCAGTTCAGAGCCAGCTAACCAAAACATAGCACTGCAGCATTACTCCCAAAATTCTTCAGCTACAGAGTTAGAGAAGGGGATAATGGATTGAAGCTATCCACTTGCATGAATTAAATTCGAAGAACTTTCTTTTACCCAACAAAAAAACATTTTCCAAGAAGTGACCCTACATTTACAGTGTCAATCCCACTATCAGTTTCCTGAAGTTCCATATTTACACTGCAGACTATCAGGGATTCCATGTGATTTAGTTATGATAGTTTTTTACCACATACATCAGTTGATTTGATACAAGCCAAAGAAGTAACAGCAGACTGGTTTCATTTTGAGCAGAGAAACCAAAGTCCTTACCTTTATACATTAGAAAATGGGTTTTCTTTTGAATTTGTCTTCACTCACTACACTGCTCCAACAATGCACACTTAATGTTACATTTTACACTAAATGGATCGGAGATCCAGTAAAGTGATACTAAAAGACCATGTAACTCAGCGCTACAAACAGCACCTCAAATGTGCCCACCAGCTCCAGCCTTTCCTGAAATCAGAAGAGTGAGACATCAGAGGTGTTTGAAATGCCCGAGGCCTCACATAAAGCAAACATGAAGACCCTTTTGGAATGTGTGTTATACAAGTGAACACATTTGGATTGATGATCATTTTTCTAAGGGCAAATTGTGCAAGAGATGGCATGGCCCTGGTCGTACAGCTTCAGACTCCCAGCTGACTGTCAACCAACCCACAATTGATGATTTAAAAACATATTTTTGGAAGACATCAGTGTCAGTGCACATGACATCTCATTATGCTAAAGCCACGGCAATGCAGAGAGGCAAATTTCAGGTCCATATGCAGTCCTTAAAGAGAAGAAAAACAGGGTAAAAAAAAGCCGGTTAAGATTCCGAGAACTCACCGAACCAGAATCGATAGGAATGTAGCCATTGGGTGGTGGTAGCCAAATGGGTCCATCGACTCCGTCACCGTCACCGGCCGCTTCTTTCTCTCACCGGAAGAGGAATAACATCACGACGATGACGAACGACAGGCGAGCAGGGGGAAGATGAAGTTGGAGGAAAGCCCATTGACATTAATGTCGGCGACGCTGGTGCTGCTACCTCTTTTTTCACAGTTATGGCAGCAGCAGGAAGAGGCGCCGCTCCCTGTGAGGGCTTGGGCCAATCTTCTTGTCCGTCGATGGTGGTGCCTGGAGCTGAGCAGCAAGTCGACGAACGCACGGATGATTTAGCTGTGGTTCGGTCCGGTCGTTGACGCTCAGGTAGCCCAGTAGGAGGTCTTCGATGGCCATCTCCTCAATCGACGCCCTAAAGTCCCTGTACGGATCCCTCGACTCCACCACCACGTACAGGGCACACCCCTTGTCCGACTCATCGTCGTCCTCCTCCTCATCGAGATCCCCGAGAACCGATCTGTCCCATCTGTCATCGGACTCCTCCGCTGCAACCACCGAGCTCAAAGAGGATGCGGCCCTCCGATCTGGCCCCGCGTATCACCGTCTGGATGGAGTCATCCTCCTCCTCCTCTCCTCCACGGACGGCGCTATGGAAGGATAGAGTGCTATAAATATACTAAATTATATTTATAAAACAATTACAACGGTGGGTCCAGTTTTTTGGATCCACCAGTCGGGTCCATTTGGATCCAAACCTCCGGTACAGACAGCGGGACGCGAGCCCGCTGGAACCCAACCTCGAGTCCAGCCAGCGGGACCCGAGGGCGGACTCGAGCAGATCCGAGGCTCCTTGGGTCCGCACGGGTTGGATAGGGATCTGACTCTCGGATTCCTATTGACATGCCTATCCATGTACTGACCGTGATGGTTTCCAGGCGGAGGAGAAGAAGCCGGAGGTCAAGTCCGAGATCTCGAGCTGAGTAGAATCTTCTCTCCTGTAAAATCTTACTCTAAATGTACGATAAGAACTTGTCGACTATAGTTTTTGGGCAGTGTTCTTATGTCTAATGATATATAATAGAGGCTGTTGGTTTTAAGGAGCTAGTGTTTTCTACAACTGGAACCGATTGCTCGATGCTATATATACAATAGCCCATGTTTTCGCAAGTGGTCCAGGAAGGATCTAGGAATAGGACAAACTTTCATTTGTCCAATGAAACAATCTTGTTTCTTTTGGCTGTTTGGATAAACCTTAAATATGATAACCTATAATCACACACAATTGGATATTAATTGGCTCATTTAGATGGGTATAAATTAACAAAGATAATATTAATAATGTGAGTTAAAATGTAAAAAATAACAATGTTATATGGAGTAAATGTGCCAGTGATCAAATGCACAACTTCACAATAAGAAGTGCAATTAATTAGATAGTACTCTTCAATGACTAAATGAGACATCAACATTATGACACACCATCCTACATCACCATCTCATATTTCACCACCTTCTTGGACTAACACATAGAGAGAAATGATGCTTCACCTCCTTCTCAGCCTGCTATCTCGACAAACTTGACCTCTGGCTTCTTCTCCTCCACTTTGGGAACGGTCACAGTGAGTACACCGTGCTCCATGGAGACCTTCACCTGATCCATTCTAGCATTCTCCGGAAGCCTCAACCTCCTCGTGAACTTGCCCGAGCTGCGCTCCACCCTGTGCCAGGTCTCCTTCTTCTCCTCCTCCTCCACCTTCCTCTCACCGCTGATATGGAGGACGATCGTCCACGATCTCCACCTTCACCTCGTCCTCCTTCATGAGCCTCCGGTGTCTCCCGCCAGTCGATCCTCGTGTTCACGAACGCTGAACACTCCCCCATGTTAGCAGCGGAGAGGGAGCATGTGAAAGAGAAGTCCTTGAAAGGGTCCCGGAATCAGAGACATCTCTTACGCGAAAAACAAATAGCAAAAGCGGAAAACTTTGTATACAGAAAAACTTTAGTGGGCTGCAGGAGTAAGAAAGAGCAGAGCCTTGTAATTGGATGGACTGAATTGATTAATTCAAGGGCAATGCGTGGCTTTTTAAGGAGAAGGTAGAAGGGAAGATGGAACGTTCTGGAGTATTTTCGATGGGCCGGTTAGGTTTCTCGAAGTCTCCCGTAAGGCCTGGAACGTTGTAGCCCAGTCTGTGGGCCTAGGGAGATTCGGCGGTGGTTCACAGCCCACGGTTGAAGATTAGAGCTATGCGGACAGGGCTACAACTCTCCGGTCCTTACGAGACACTTGGAACAGCCAGCTAGCTCATCGAGAATGGACCAGAAGGTCTAGAATTCTCTTCCGTTGCTTCTTCTCTCTCTTTAAATAGCCAGCAGGTTAATTCAACTCTTCTTCAATCTGCAATTCTGCACTGCAATTACTCGTAAAACACCAATCTCTATACAAGTCGCCATCTTAAGAGTCTGGTTTTCGCGCAGAAAGTGTTGAAGGAAGGAAGACGATGTCGCTGATTCCTAGCTGGTTAGGTGGTCTGAGGAACAATGTCTTCGATCCATTCTCTCCCCTCGACCTTTGGGACCCTTTCAAGGACTTCCCATTCCGAAGCTCCCTCTCCGCTGCTAACATGGGGGAGAATTCAGCGTTCGTTAACACGAGAATCGACTGGAGGGAGACACCGGAGGCTCACGTATTCAAGGCGGACCTGCCGGGGCTGATGAAGGAGGAGGTGAAGGTGGAGATCGAGGACGATCGCGTCCTCCAGATCAGCGGTGAGAGGAAGGTTGAGAAGGAGGAGAAGAACGAGACCTGGCACAGGGTGGAGCGCAGCTCCGGAAAGTTTATGAGGAGGTTCGTGCTGCCGGAGAATACCAGAATGGATCAGGTGAAGGCCTCCATGGAGAACGGTGTGCTGACCGTGATGGTCCCTAAGGCGGAGGAGGAGAAGAAGAAGCCGGAGGTGAAGTCCGTCGAGATCTCGGGCTGAGGAGCCTAATCTTGTCTATTATAAAAGTGTGATGAGTCGATGATGACTATAGCTTTTGCCTACTATTCTGATCTCGGTGTGTTTATTTTTTTTTTTTTTGCAAATGGAAGTGATTGCTTGAGGCTATATCTTCTGGAATTCTATTATCTAAAACAATAGCCTTGAGGATAACCAAAAGATGACGTTTCTTCTTTGATAACCATCTCCTGTAATTTGTTCTGCCCAATGGGCTATGGACATGGTATACCTTGTTTATCGCGGGATGGTATTTCTGTGAGAGAGCTAACTTCCCTTTCACCACCAAGAGTAATCCCCCGATATTGAATTGAATTCATTCCATCAATTGCTCTGTTTTAACTCCTATACTTCTGTGGTTGAGCGGAGCTGCTACACACCTATAATACTCCGTCCCTATCCTTTATTTTTGCCTCTTCATCGTCGATTATGTTCATGCCCTAAAATTCTTATCCATAAGACACTTAATAAAGGCCCATCTACCATTTCCAATGTCTTGTTATCCTTGCCGTCCATGATGAGTTGTTGCCCCTCTCCAAGCTGCCCTTTTCTCTTTTCTTGATCACCAACTCCATGCAAAGTTCGAAAATAAAGACTAGATAAATGGTAGACGAAATAATGTAATGATAATAGACTTATTTTTAGAGTAATAATTGATTTCAATAAAATTTAAACTTTAAAGACTATTTTATAAAATTTGATAACGGAAAATTGAGTAGTTGTAGTGGAAGTTGTAATAATTGAAATGTAAGTTTTAATATTGTGCAAAAAAAATGTAAGTTTTAATACTAAATTACAAATCAGAATAAATTAGACATTAATTTATAAAAATTGGAAAGTTTGATAATCAATTCATAATTTCTGGAAATTAATATTAAATTGTGATAAATATAAAAAATGATTAAAATGACGAAAAGTACTAATTTGTGATATATTTATAATTTAAATAATTAAATTGTTATAAATTGATAACTTGCTCAACTTATTTTATGTATTTTTTCTATAAAGTCCTAATTGTTTGAATTGAGATTGTTAAATGAAAATCAATTATAAATTAATAAGAGTTTTTTTGAAATTAAAAATAAATATTTGCTAGTATAATAACTTAAACGTTGAATTAGATGGTCACAATATATGGATGTGACGACTCAAGTTTATTAGTGTAAGAGATATAATATAGATATATTGTGTGTTATTGTTTATTGACTGTGAAATACATTTATATCATTTTTTCTCTCACTACAAATCTAATTAATGTGGATTATTTTTATCAAGAAATTAAATAAATATTTGGTGATTATAAAAATGATGTTTTAAATATTTATTAAACTATTTGCAAAAATTATATTTTGTGATTATTAAAATTCATAATGGTTTATTCCCCTCCATTGCCATTTAAGACATTGAAAATTTATAATGGTCTATTGTTGCTCGACTTCAGTCTCCCGTAGATGAGATAAGAACGACAGAGCGATTTGGATGTAATAGATTAATAATATATTTTGTATATACTCTTCAAATTATTTTTCTTTTTCAACTATTTATTATCCTACGAATGCACTTCTTTGCAGTTATATTAGTAAATTCCCTAGTTGATTTGCTTCCTATTGGTGAGATTGATTGGAAAAATATGTGGGTTAATTTAGAGATTTCTTTCATCAATAATATATCAATTTTTCTCGATAATAACTCTATTAATCCGACATATGTATGTTTAATGTTTTTTTATTTCTTATGCATCTAATTATACTCAGAGGAGAAAATAATAGGAGAACAAATGCTATATGTTTTCATAAAATTGCTAGTTTAGTATTATTTGAGAAATTTGTCTTTTTCATTTATATTCCAATGTAGGTATTAATATATATTCTCACATTTTTAGATAATGGAGTATATGTTATTATTTTTTAAAAATATTTTATGTTATAAGTACTCTTTTATACACCTATATGAAATATTTACATATTATACATTAATTTGTATAATATATGTTAACAGCTAACTATACCTATTTTATTTATGAATTTTTTAGCAGTATGATTTATTTTTTTTTCGTAATTTATTGTTTGATTATATTTAATTTTGTATGTAGAAATTTTGTTAATATTAATTTTATTATACATAGTTGTATGGTTAATTTTATTTAGATAATATATTTTTACGTTTTAAAATTTATTTATGTGTAAGAATTAATAATTTTTTTAAGGTTGTGAAAAAATATGTAAATTGGACCATATATAATGAAATATTGATTTAATACGAATATCTGAGTTATTTATCATATTTATTTTTTGTATATAAAATTGGGATGCTAATTTTGATAATTATCTTGATTTACTTGATTATTTATTAATAATTTTAAAGAAATTTAACTATTGCTCTAAATAATTTAAGACTTTTTTATTAAAAAGTAAATATTATTTTAATTTAACATTTTTATGTTAAAATATAGCTCATGCAATTCAATTATTATTGGTAAAGAAAATCTTTGAAGTGGAATTCAATTATAATTCCTTTGCTAAGGAAGTAGACTGAATATACATTATAAAAAGTATTCCTTATTTCTCAAATATTAAATTGTTTTTTATTTCCACGGTATAGAGTAATTTATTGCTCACTTTCCACCAAACCTTATATTTTGTTTGATTTTAGAGATACATTTTATTCTACTAGTTTTTTTTAAAATTTTAAGTATAATGAAATATAATAATAAATTAATCACCACTATTAAAATCAACTAAATTACAATTATAAATGAAAAAAATTAAAAACAATATAAAAATAAATAAATGAGGCAAAATCAATCGAGTATACTATTTGGAATATAAATGTAGCAACATATTCGTTAGTTGTTATTTAAAAATTATTTAGAAAAAATAACCTTTAAAATAAAAATACTAATATATAATATAAGTTGTATATTATAAAAGAAAATTAACTATCAAACTTTATTAAAAATTATTGTTATAAAATATATATTTAAGATGATAATTTAAAATGTATAAAATACCTATGAATTTAGAGTATAAACTAAATAAAAAAATTTTCAATAACAAACATAAAAATGTAAAGATATTTTTATTGAAAAATATGAAATTACATTAGTTTCAATTTTAATAACGATTATTAGAATATTACATAAGAATTTAATTCACTAATTCAATTTACATCTTTAGCTTCTTAACTTAAAATTGTTAACTTATTTAATATCTTGAAATATGAATAACCATGATTTTTAATAAAAAATTAATAAAATTAAATCACAAATTATCCAAAATAAATTAATTATACCGCTAAAGTAATTTATAAACAATGAATGCAATAATATGTAAGAGATTAATAATTGAACTGAGATATTTATAAAAAAAAAGAGTGCAAATGATAATTTTCATCTATTACTTCCAAATTGCAATGTAGTTCGTAGTTTGTATTGATTACTTCCAAATTGCAATGTAGTTCGTAGTTTGTATTGATTAGAGGTTGAACTTGAGTTGCAAGAGTGGAAAATGATTTATTTTCAATTTTTAGAAAGGCAAGTGAGGGGAAAAGCACTATGGAGTCAAAGTAAATGCAAGTAATTAAAAAGCTGAATAAATGATTGAGTATTAAGGTTCACATCAATTCACATCAGTGAGGTGAATTAGGAATTATGATTTAGGGTGAAGATGTTACACGAGAGAGTGGTAAATTTTTAATAATTAATTAATAAGAAAAAATATTAAATGTGACATTATTCCACAATTTGTTATTTGCAAGTTATTAAAATTTAATAGAAATTAGATTTGTCCTAGAAATTATCAATTTATCAAACCATTGATAAATAATTGTAACATTTTAAATGTTTGATGCAAAAATTAGAGTTGGTTTAAAGATTTTATAGACAAGTGTAATTTAGCCCAATTTTAATACATTCATAAGGCAATTATATCCCAACTCTACCAGTAAACAATTTTTAGTATAAATGGAAAATAAGACAGTACCATTAAACATCAATATATAATTGCAGCTTATTTAGATAATTTACTTTTATTAATTGCAACCCTTAAACTTTCTAACTTTTTGAATTTTTAGCTTAATTGATGTTAGACTAGTTGAGCTTGTTGCTCTAGCTTTAGCACTTTCACTTAAGCCTCCTTGAAATTTGACTCAAGCACACAGTCTTAATATTGCAAAGCTCTGCCTTATGACACCATTACTTTGGTAAGTTTGATCTAAATTTTACAGTGCCTTATATTACAAGGCTATGAACTTTAAGCCTAATGGACATTCAACATTAAGATAATTTACTTTTATTAATTGAGTGCAATATGTGATGCTTCACCTCCTCAGCTGGTGATCTCGACGGACTTGCTCTCCGGCTTCTTCTCCTCCGCCTTAGGAACCATCACGGTTAGCACACCGTTCTCCATTGAGGCCTTCACCTCATCCATTCTGGCATTCTCTGGAAGCCTGAACCTCCTCATGAACTTGCCTGAGCTGCGCTCCACCCTGTGCCAGGTATCGTTCTTCTCTTCCTTCTCTATCTTCCTCTCACCGCTGATATGGAGGACGCGGTTGTCCTCGATCTCCACCTTCACCTGCTCCTTCTTCAGCCCCGGCAGGTCCGCCTTAAACACGTGAGCCTCAGGTGTCTCCCTCCAGTCGATCCTCGTTTTCACGAAGGCTGAGTTCTCCCCCATGGTTACAGATGAGAGGGAGCTTGGAAATGGGAAGTCCTTGAAAGGGTCCCAGAGATCGAGGGGGGAGAAAGGGTCGAAGACATAGCCCCGACCAGCCAACCAGCTCGGAATCAGCGACATCCCTTACACAAAAAAAGAGAAAAAGGGTGAAAACTTTATACAGGAATAGGTTGGTGGAGTTAAACTAGAAGAGAACTCTCTTGATGCTATTTTCTGGATTGCAGATTAATATGATAGCGCCAAGGCGTGGCTATTTAAAAAGAAAGAAGAATGGATGATGGAACGTTCTGGAGCATTTCCGATGGGCCAGTTAAGTTTCTCGAAGTCTCCCGTAAGGCCTGGAATGTTGTAGCCCAGTCTGTTGGCAGAAAGAGATTCGGCGGTGGTTCTCAGCCCACGGACGAAGATCACAGCTATCTGGACATGGCCACAACTCTCCAGTCCTTACCAGACACTTCGATCAGCCAGCCCATCGAGAAAGGACCAGAAGGTCTAGAATTCTCTTCCGTTTCTTCTTCTCTCTTTAAATAGCCAGCATGAGTAGTTTCATTTCCCCAGAAATCTGCAGCGCAGGTCATTTCCATAATAGACAAGTCGCCATCTTAAGAGTCTGGTTTTCGCGCAGCAAGTGCAGAAGTAGGAAGAAGATGTCGCTTATTCCTAGCTGGTTCGGTGGTCGGAGGAGCAACGTCTTGGACCCGTTCTCCCCTCTCAACCTCTGGGACCCTTTCAAGGACTTCTCGTTTTCAAGTCCCCTCCCCGCTTCTAGCATGAGGGAGTATTCAGCCTTCGTGAACACGAGGATCGACTGGAGGGAGACACCGGAGGCTCACGTGTTCAAGGCGGACCTTCCGGGGCTGAAGAAGGAGGAAGTGAAGGTGGAGATCGAGGACGACCGCGTCCTCCATATCAGCGGCGAGAGGAAGGTGGAGGAGGAGGAGGAGAAGAACAAGACCTGGCACAGGGTGGAGCGCAGCTCCGGCAAGTTCATGAGGAGGTTCAGGCTTCCTGAGAATGCCCGAATGGATGAGGTGAAGGCCTCCATGGAGAACGGTGTGCTGACCGTGACCGTTCCGAAGGTGGAGGAGAAGAAGCCGGAGCTCAAGTCCATTGAGATATCGGGGTGAGAAGCAGTCGAATCTTCTCTACTGTAGAGTCTTACTATTGTCTACTGTCAATGTGTGTGATGGGTCGAATGTCTAAAACGTCCCCGTTTAGACACTTGTTTAGTTGTTACTCCATACTTATTGTTGGGAAGACATTCTTTATTAAAAAAACTTATTTGTCCTTGTTAAATTTAAAATGCATCATACATAATGGGAGAGATGTTGAGATATGTAAGTGTTATTATATATGCCTAAACTATGTAAACAAGACTTTATTACATTAAATAATTTACACACTTATATAAAATTTATAATAAAACAAAATTTGAAAAAATAATATTAAAATACATCATATAATCATAACTAATTAAAATTGTACCACAATAATAATTCTACCGCTCACACAATATTTCATAAATCAAATTATAATGTTTATGAATAACACAAATGTGAAAAAATATGAAACTGATTTGGATCTTTTTATATTGTTGTTCAAGTATTTTGAGGTTTTTTTTGGCTAAAAGTCTCATACCTTACTTCTCATCTCATCAATAACTATTAACTATTAGAAATAGGTTATGGAGAAGGGGTGATGCAGCACTGTAACTTCTAGAATTCACTTCAATTAAAATGAATTGAAAATGGAGCTTAAATTAGAAATTTTATTTTAAACTAATAATAATAATCTAAAAAGTAATAAAATTTCAAATGGAGAATAAAACCTAAACTAATAATTAAATTTAAATATGAGAGTGTAGAGCTGAATTTAGAATAGAGATTGGGAATAAAAATTCGATTGAATTATTTCATTCGGATGAGTTCTTAATTTTGGATTAAATTATCTAATAAATTTAAAAATAGAAAATATAATTTAATTTACAAAAATAAAAGAGAGAGAAAAAGTGGAGGAGGCCGTGGTACCATCATAGATACAATTTTGGATCTACACGCTACAAATTGAAAAAATCATCTAAAAATTGAGATATTGATACGTATATTAAATTAATTACATTAACTTCTATTGAATAAATTAAATTTTAGATATAAACTTAGAAATCTGGATATCACAGCCACAAGTCTATAGTTTAATCAATGGAGTGATATTATTAGTTATTATATTATTATAAAATTTATAATTATATTTTATATATACTAATTATACAAAAAAATTATATAGGGTGATTACCTCTCTCAATTGTGTCATGAAGGAGGTTGAAGGAGATAGTGAAGTAGTCCCCTCGACGCAATACAATCTACCCGATTTAGGACTATTTACATTGATTTCCCCCTTTTTCAGATTCTTTTTAATTTCGAAAATTGGAATAAGGTATCATCCCATGTTGGGCGGAGTGTGTCGACTCGAGTGTCATATCATATCATGCCATGGGGGAGCTGCCGATGCAGTCTGCCTTGTCCTCTTCGCACGTTGCCGACAAGGTGGAGCCCACCACCTTCGATTCTGAAATCGACTGGCAGGGTGTAAGATAGATTCTCGGGAGGAATCTTTTAGTCATTTTGTCAGGTTCCACTATTTTTTTTGCTCATCACAGATTCCACTATCTGACACGTCTCTGTGTCGATGCCTTATTGGTGCAGACCTTTTACGGCATGTGAAGTCACCCACCTCCCTCTTAGATCAGATATTATTGCTTAAACTCTCTTCGCTAATTGCTCCCTCAACTATTCATCGTGTCCCAATTGGGTCCGATGATGAGAAATAGGTGCGCAACAAAAAAATCATGAAAATAAATAATATCCGATCTGAATACCTGATTGGATATGTTCGGCACAAGGAAAAATGATATAAATATAGTTGGTCTCACCATCACAAAAATATCTGATAAATTTCAAACGTTCATGGATATCCTGTCATTAGTTGAAATTTATTCAGATTTTCTATAAATTTAATTACTATTTTTTGTGTTTTTTTAATATTTAATTGCATAATATTAGTAATAATATTATTTAATAGATATAAAAATTTACAAAATCTAAATATAGTAATTACGGAATCTTGGGCCCATAAATATTATATGAAAAATTCGAATTTGGTGTGTGAGTGGTTTTTTATCGTGATAAATAAAATTTTATTTTAGATTAAAAATGTATACCAAATAACTTGTTATTAAAAATATATAAACAATCGATCTATTGTCTACCAATAACCTGAAAACCCGTTGCCTGCGGGATATGCGATAAGGAAAAGTAATGGGATTAAATTGAGATATTCTCAATTATGTGGGATCGAATTACAATTAATGCATTTTAACTTCGCTCCAACAAAACTAACAAGCCATACGAGAGCGAGAGAGAGAGAGAGGGCCCTCCTTCCAAGTTAATTGGTCATGGCTTCTCCGCGGTGCGGGTGGTCATGGAAGACGACGAGCTGCTCCGCGACGGTGGCTTCCGGCTACTTCTCTATGCACGTCAGAGGACGCCGTGTAGTATCCGCTCTGAAGGATTCATCTTCTTTTTCTTCTTCTTCTTCTCGTAAAGCTTCTCTGTCTGCTCGTAAGTCCGGGTCTGAGCTGAATGAGGATGTAAAATTAGCTGTTCCAGCTCCGAAGTCAATCCGTGTCAAGGAAATGGAAGTTTCTGGTGCCTCCGTCTCGAAGCTCATTCGAAAGCGAGGGAGAACGTCTCTTAATTTTAGGTCACTCTTCGACAGGCGGTTCCTCTGGCGGAGGATATGGTTCGCGTCAAAGAAAGTCCGAAGCATTATTCTACTCAATGTCGTAACGGTCGTTTACGGTAGGTTTCTGATTTCTGCTTTTGAGTATTGCTCATTCTTGTCGTAGCTGGGATGGCCATTCCTTCGATGTGCAAGTCATTATCTGTCTCCTTAGCAGTACACAGAGAATGGATCCTGCCGCTTTCGCTGTGGTGCTTCTGCTTTGTGCCAGTGATAATTTTATTGTCTTTATGGTCTTGTAGCCAGTAACATTCCCATCCTGAAAGAGGTTGAATCGGTCATGGATCCTGCCGCTTTCACTGCCATAAGATTCACTGTGTCTGCAATCCCATTCATTCCGTTCATGTTCCGAGCACCCGATGCTCAAACCCGTAATGCTGGGCTGGAGTTGGGGCTCTGGGTCAGTCTTGGGTATCTCATGCAGGCGCTTGGCTTGCTTACATCAGAAGCAGGGCGTACATCATTCATCTCTATGTTCACTGTAAGTGGTTCGGAAAATTAGCATTGGGTGGTTGCATCATTTGGAATCTTACTTTTGTAATAGAAATTACCAAAGGTCTTGTTTCGATTTAATTATCTATGACAGGTTATTGTAGTGCCCCTGCTTGAAGGCATGCTTGGAGCTACAATTCCTACCTATACATGGGTTGGAGTTTTTATGTCTGTTATTGGAGTTGGAATGCTTGAATCTAGTGGATCTCCACCAAGTGTAGGTGCTTCAAAATCTTTCTCTGCTGCCATTATTTAGTCAATGCTATGTGAATTGGCTGAAATTTGTTGAGTGCGTGGTTTAAATTTTATGAACTAGTCTGAGGTTCCAGTCCAGCAGCATGCCCTATTTAATTTTTTTAATCTGCCTGAAAACAGTCTCACAAGCTCTCAACTTTTTCAGGTTGGTGACCTCTTGAACTTCTTAAGTGCAGTATTTTTTGGAATACATATATTGAGAACTGAGAATATTTCAAGAAGAACGGATAAGAAAAAATTCCTTCCACTGCTTGGATATGAGGTTAGTGTTATTTTCTAATGTTACAATAGCAAAAATAGTTTTTTGTTCTGTTCTTACATTTCTGGTTCTTATTTAAAGTTGCATCCAGGTATGTGTTGTTGCATTTTTCTCTGTATTGTGGTATTTCACTGGAAGTTTATTTAATTCCACTCAAGAATCTGGAGTGTCCTGGACATGGGCAATGGTCTGGGAGTCACTGGTTGAATTTCCATGGATACCAGCGCTTTACACTGGTGTATTCTCTACAGGATTATGCCTTTGGTTAGAGGTAATCTCCTTGCTTATTATAAACTGTTGAATATGTTGCTGCTCAATTTCTGGATCCTGTTCTAGTATTGCATTATTGTGATTTCTGCTGCTAAAATCATTTAGATAGCAGGGGGCTATTTTGAAGATCTCAATGGCATAATGTCATCAGCAGTAAATATAGATTATGACCTGCACTCAAAAGGTTAAGGCAATTGAAACTATAATGGTGTTGTATCTCTAAATAATCATTTCCCTGATTGTCGTCAATTGAATTCTGCTAAAGGGTTAATCTGTTTATTTATTAGCTCCTGAACTTCTCCATATTTTCAGTTATCACGATCTTTTTTACAAAATCCTGAATATGCAATGCATTGATCCGTCATATGCTATGCTCTCTCTCTCTCTCTCTCTCTCTCTCTCTCGCAAAATATGAACAGTTTTTGTCTTGTGTATAATGGGCAAAATTGCTATTATGTTCCCAAGGATTCCAGTGGAAATTAACCACAAACAAGATTTCTGTCCATTTTATTGATTTACATCAAAGACAACAAGGTGAATTTATTGCTGCTATTCTTCCATGTAGTACCAATTGAACTTCATTATGATATTCAATGGTCATGAACTCCTTTTGACAGGTCTTGAATATGTAGTGCATTGCCTTATGTCACTTTCCTAGTTTCATCTTGTGTATAATGGCCAAAACAAAATGTTTGAGTTGAGATCTTTATGTTGATAGGTCTATACAATCAAGAAGTTTGGCTTTTTTGGCCAATCCTGTTGTGAGAGTTTAAAGTAGAAGGAAAATAACAAGAGAACTGGTGAAATATTTTCAAACTAAATAATAGGAGTTAATTCTCTAAGGAAATATTATATCTTAATTTTTTTCAGCTTATGTGAAGGCATTTTATCTTAAAAGCTATATGTTATGCTCCAGTAGAGCCCTCTTTCTTTATTATAAAAGTAAGGTACATTCTGCAATTGGTACAGATGGCTGCAATGCGTGACGTGTCTGCCACGGAAACTGCAGTAGTCTATGGGCTGGAACCAGTTTGGGGTGCGGGTTTGGCTTGGTTTCTTCTTGGAGAAAGATGGGGCATTATTGGCTGGATAGGTGCTGCACTGGTACTAGGTAAGTGCTAATGGTTATTTGGAATGAGAATTTCCGTGCTCCTCAGGTAGAGTATTTCCAGCATTTTACCTCTGCTGTCACTCTTTGGGATAAATGGATCATAGAAAAGCTATCGAGCGGTTTTCTTGTTTGAACAAACAACCTTTTGAACAGTTATTGTTGTCCTTATGCATCAGCAGTAGTCACGAAGCTCTTTTTTTCTCCTCATTGCCTTTTCTTCTTGATCTCTTTGACATGTGTGAAAGTTTACCTTGTTTCTTGCAGGGGGAAGCTTAACGGTGCAGATATATGGTTCATTGCCCCCCACGAAAAGCAGTAGTCTGACTTCCTCTCCAGTCATTGTTCATTCCAAGAAGGATTTTCCTGATCTGTCAAAGAAGTAAGCAGCGTGCTGAAATTATTCCCCCGAGATGATGCCTCTATTCATCATTGCTGTTGTCTCCGGAAAGAACTTCAATCAAGCAATATATATCCTATATATGATGGCCATGATCACACCCATGAAACTCTGCTATAATCTTCATGGGTTGACTGAAGATGTATGAATTTGCTCAACATAGAAGTTGAGTTCAACCGAGTAAGGACTCAAACAGTGCTTCTAAGAGAGGGTTTCAGAGACACTCCTATGTGCCCTATCCATTAGATGATATATGGAAATGTTCAGATACGAATAACTCGGGTGAGTTATAATCCCCAAAGAGATCAGCAAGTGTCAACCACCCTTCCGTTTATGACTTTAGAGTATGCCCCATGAAAATGTTAGAGGAATTGGTGAAGGGGCTCATCATCCCCAGCAGCACCACCTCCACCATCATCATGCAATGCAGAGGTGAACACCTGTTTCCTATCTGTCATGTATATATGTCAATATAGAACCAGAAGGTTTCTTATATACATTAAGTATATACTAGGATCCTGAAAAATACACGTATGTGTACATAGAGACAGTGTATATATAGTAAGTTGATAAATACTATGATCCGATCCTTGCTTTCCTATGGAAGTTGCATTATTTTAGCTCCAGCCTTTTGTTGCTGTAATAGGTACCATCCTCAAATTCTTCATGTGGATAAATAATTTTATTTTTGGATAAATTGCTAAAAAAGTACCTCTATCAATTTCTAAAATATTAATTTCTCTGTCAAATGTTGCTGTGGATTGATGGAAGACATGTTCCACTGAGCATTTGAGGGAAGACAAGACACGGTAGGTGTGGGTGAATTAGTCGGTCGCTCTCGCTCAAGAGCCGGATGGAAGACCTAATAAAACATGCGAACCAAGTGAGTGAAGATGCGAGCAGTGGATGGAAGAAAGAACTAATAGAACATGCGACATGTCCTCCAGGCAAAGAGGCTGTGCAAGTCGTCGCCAACCTCTCTCTCACTTACGCTCATTGCTGCTTATTGGAGTAGGTTGAGCTGATGGCTGGGTTTAGAGCCATGGCACTCTATGCATGCAACCTGCACACGTAAATTCAAACAGGTGACAAATTCATTCAAGTTATTGGGGCAGCATGGCTTACAAAAAGGGAAAAAAATCAAGGAATCAATGTTCCAAATATTTTTACATCTGGCAACAACATAAAACGAATTAACATCACTCAGCTGACCCTATGCTTTGATGGATTTGTATCCAAAACCTATCTAAGCTGCTGCTATCTGGTGTTGTTCTTCCATTGCCAACTCCTCAATCCAAAGTTCTTTCACAGCTCTAACAAGACCCCTTGTGATCCCATTTAGGTACAATCCACTCTCCTTCATTTCCTCCAGCAACTTTTCAGCTGTTTCAGTGTCAAGAGCCTTCAAGCATAGGGACTGGATCAACTTATTATACTCGTCTGCATTAGGTTCAACCCCAAAGCTCTTCATCTCTCTCAACAGTCCCAAAGCTTTATCATACTCCTCAAGTTTGCAATATCCCCTGATGAGTGTGTGGTACATGACAGGGCTCAGCTTCTTATGCTTCTTCTTGGCCTCCTTCAATAGCCTACACGCCTCTTCCATATCTCCACCACTGACAAAACCACTTATGATTACGGTATAAGTGAATAAATCAGGCTTCAGTCCTCGCCGTTCCATTGTGGTCTTCACCTCTAATGCTATATCCATTTCTCTTGCCTTGGAGAAGCCATTAATTACTAAGTTAAAGACTGCATTTCCTGGGGGTGGGCCTGCCTCAATCATATCATGCAGCAACTTCTTCGCCCCATCCAAGTCCTTACTCCTGCACAAGGCACCAATTACTGCTGAAAATGGCTTGATTGCATATCTTCGAGCTTCTTTATCCAAGTCACCCAATATCTCTCGGGCCAACTTCACTGTTTCATCATCCCGGCAAAGGAATGAAATCAAAGTGTTCATCACGGATCGAGGGGGGACTTTTCCTTGTTCCTTTGCTGTTGAGTAGAGAGAATACGCATTTTTAGTCAGCCTTCCCTGGCAAAGCCAAGAAATGATGCTACCAACATCCTTTGCCTCAGGCAATAACCCTGCACTGAGCATCTTCTCGCACAAAGGCAATGCAAGTTCATAAGACTTGCGCTTACAGAGCGCATCAATAGTGAAATAATAAGACATAGAATCAGGAACACATTCAAGCTCATCAAATTTGTTAAGAACCTCAAGGGCCGCCCTTCCTTTGCCCAACCTGGAGAAGGCAGCAAGCAGCTCATTCAGAACGCTAGCCTCAAGAAAATCCTCCCCCTTCTCTTTCTGTCCTATCTCCCTGACCAAATCCCACAGCACGTATATGTCTTTCTTCGGTGGGTCACCTCTGCACACGGCCCTAACCAGGGCTCCGACGGTGGTGGAGGATACTTCAAATTCGGATGCCGTATTCGAAGCCCACCTGAAGAACCTTATCAGATTCTCTCCGGTGATGAGTGGAGTCTCGAGCACATTCACCACGAACTCCTCGCACAGAGTTAAGTGCAGGCTGTCCAATGTCGACTCAAACGACACGTCAGCGGTACTCTGCAGAAGAGACAGCACACTCTCCAACTCTTCCGGGCTGATCTCGCGAACCTCAGCGATGACACCATCACCGCCCCCTTCTGGAAAGCTATCCGATTGGACATCATAACTATCAACAAAAATACTGTCCCCAGCAGCGAAACTTCCCGTTGTGCCATCATGAACTTCACCAGAAGCCATTTCCACGGCCTCGGACGGACCATCCTGAACAGCCGGATCGAATTCTCCGCGGGGGACTGCGGGCTGGTCAGAGAGCAGCCTAGCGTGTCCGCCATTGAACAAGAGGAGCCTTGACCATATAGACGGAGACGAATCAGGTCGGACAACTTGGAAGGTCTTTCCGGATGAAGTTACCGCAGGTAAAGAAAAAAACCTCCGAGGGATATGTCTCGATCGAGAGAGACGGAATCTCGACACTGACCTCCACATCCTCTTCCTACCGTTCTGTTGAGTCTCGATCGAGTGTAGTCCGGTGAGGGGAAGAAGAAGAAGGCGTCCCCAGGCGAAGGCCTAGATCGACAAAAGGAGTCGAGGGCTCTGTCTGTCTGTGTCAAGGGTTTTTTTAAAAACCCTAATTTGGAAGAAAATGGTTTCATTTTCGGATTTCTAAAACCAGATAATTAGTCGATGCTCGAGCTCCGGTCAGGGTGCTCCGTGCTTGGGCTCGGGCTGCTCGGGGCTCTCGGAGTCGGGGGCTCGGGCTTGGGCAGCGGGCAGGGGCTAGGGTTTGGGCAATGGGCGGGGGCTCGACTCGGGGGGTGCGAGGCTCTCGGGAGTCGAGCCCGGGTTGTGAGTAATATTGACATGTGTTATAATTACTCTATTGTTAAAATTTTAAAAAATATAGTGTTACAAGAGGTCCATCAAAACAAAAAATCATTTTGGGCCTATTAAATCGTGGGTTCTATTGGGCCTTATATTTGATCAGGCCTTAACGTCCGGCCCATATACCTATTTTAAAGAGAAACACTTGTCATTTCGTCACGGCCATCACACGGATCCACTCGCAGTACTGAGAATAAAGATTGGAACGGGAGGTCTCCGGAGGAAGAGGAGGGCGCTATCGGAAATGGCGGCTAGGTCGGTTCTGCTCAAGCACCTGAGAGTGAACGCCAAGCCCTTGCCCCATAACATTAACCTTAACAGCTCTTTCGGACTGTCCTTCAACGTGGTTCGCCGCCTCTTCTCGGAGGAAGTGAGAGGCTCCTTCCTCGACAAGTCGGAGGTCACCGATCGCGTCGTCGCCGTCGTCAAGAACTTCCAGAAAATCGACCCTTCCAAGGTATGTTCTTCTCCCACTCCATTCCTCGCGTCAATTTGGTTCATTCGGTAGTAGTCGGTCCCGTATCAGGTTGAGTCGGTTTGCTGCTCCAGCGCCTTTGAATTTTGTTTCATTTATCTACCAACTGATGGCTGCGTTTCGTATTGGACATTGTTGATTGAATGTTTGATCCCGAAGGACGCGATGCGTTTGGAGATGGGAATATGTAAATTCCTATTTTTTTCCTGGAATTAACACACCCTGATTTGCTTCATCATTCAATGAAGATTGTAAGCTGCCAAGTCTTATAATTATAGGATGGAAATCTGCAGATGATTTGAACTTTGATTTATGCACATGTATTTATATCATATGATTAGTGGTACCACAAACTATAGCCTGGATTGAATGAGAGTGTATGTATTCCTATGCCATTGGTTACACAATATATATTTAATGATATTGTCCAAACATAAACGTGATTCATGCAAGAAATATCATCACTTTATTTATCTATATGCCTTTGTTTTTTAACAAGATATCTATTTACATTTTTTGTGAAAAGGGATCCAGTGACATGAATACTTGAGTTAGTTAAATGTATCATGGAAAGAACCTAAATATCTCTATATGGCATTTTCAATCTGGAAATGATCCATATCTAGCTCAGACATAGTAGAGAGCTTTGTGGAATTTGCAAAATTGTACCATAGATTGGAAAAGTGACTTAATGGACAGCAAACAATACACCCACTTAAGTTATCACAGTTCTATGGTAACTGACTTATGTTTTGGTTAAGAATCCTCTTCACCCTTGCAAAGTTGTGTCTGCAAACATGTGGATCTCCAATTTCCATAGAAATTGTCAATATAAGCATTTTTTTTATATTTTGGATCAATTTACAAGGCTTGGAGATGCATAAAATTACTATATTTGTTTGTTTCAACCACTACCTTTGTTAAGAATAAAAACATTGGCAACATAATGAAGAAGGCCAGTGTCTAATCGAGGGAATTTTACCTGGAGTTGCATGTAATTATAGCTAATTTTTTACCTTCTCCCTTTTTTTAGGTTACACCCAACGCCCACTTTGGGAATGATCTCGGGCTGGACAGCTTGGACACAGTTGAGATTGTTATGGCCCTGGAGGAAGAGTTTGGATTTGAGATCCCTGACAATGAAGCAGACAAGATAAACACCATTGGTCTTGCAGTTGAATTCATTGCTTCTCATCCTCAGGCAAAATGAGAGAAATTTTGCAGAATTGTGGGTTTTTCATATTTTACATGCTTTTCTAGGGGAATTCTGCTCCACTCTGAACTGAATCCCATTTTTGTGGTATCTTTCGTGACTCGCTAAAAACTTTCAAGCCTCTATTTCTGTGTCATCCTCCAAAGAGAACTGACTAGCTTCTAGTAAATGCTTTATCCTAGTGTAGAACACATTCATGGAACTGTTGCTTGTTGCTCTCATCTGATGATATGTTTCCATTCACTCGAATAAAAAGAAAATGTCTATTTGCATCAGCCACATTTGTAGGTATTACTGCCTTGTGAGATTTCAAACTAGAGCTTTGCTTGAAATTGTTTGAGCATGGAGCACTTAGCTGGATCATTCCCTTTTGAACTCTCAAGTTCAAAACATTGCCAGATTTGCCCATCTATACTTCTCAATACCCAAGGATACGTCAGTCTCCTATTCAGCACAAAGTAAGGTGAGAGTATGTTCAAAGAGCAGAATATGTTTAAGGCACGACGGATTCAGATGAAAAAATTCACCAAACACGGTAGTAAAGATAAAACTTTCACAAGAAAAAAACGCAATCCACTAAAGTGAAATTTCAAGTACAGCATCAAAATGATTAAACACGGGAAAGCAAGGTCCCTTCACAAGCAAGTTGTGCCATACTAAAATGTACTAAGAAACCTCCCTTGTTTGCAATTAACTAGAGAAACCGCATAGGATCCTACTAGAGCATACTGGAATAAGTACACCGATCTGATCATTTCGACCCTAGAAAAAAGTCTTCACCAATAACACCATAGTGCTTCCCATCAAACCTCATTTGCCCGTCACTGTAATCTAGTATCGATCATGACGCCTGCCAGATAACAGTAACAAGTACAAGCATAATGATTCAAACAGACAGAACATATAGTGAAAACCCAAATAGATGTTTCTCTTTCAAGGAAATCAATTACTCTCCTTTTGACCAGAAAATATATATCAACCTTAATAGTGAAAAGACTATTTGCCCATCAGTGTGTATTTAGTGATCCAGAGACTGCAACCTAATACTCTTGGAATTTATTTCAAGAAGAATGCTAAATTATTTGGCAATTCACAAGATTACATTTAAAGTCACCTACCTGTGGCGGTCATAATCCCTCAACCGCTCCCTAGATCGCGAGCGAGACCGTCGACGACTTCTCGAATCATAATTTCTAGACCGGTCATAATCTCGGTCCCTTTCCTTTCCATGTCCGCGATCTCTGTCATAGTTTCTGTCCCGGTCTCTGTTGCTCCTATCATAATCCCTCCCTCGATCACGGCTATCTCCTCGTTCACGATCCCTACTTGATTCTCTATCTCGATCTCTGCTACGCTCTTTTGATCTGTCCCGTTGGATCCCATTAAATAGAACAAGTGACTCTGGCAATATCTTAAGAAAAATATAATTGGTAGCAAGAAGATAGCACTCCTGCAAAAGATACAGACTTACCTTCTATCATCTTGGCGATCAACCTTGCGACTCTTGTTTCTCTCTTCCTGTGAGATTAAGGAAAGGTTTAAAATAATAATTCAAGACTGGGGGAAGAGAAATGTCACACCAAACCACTGACAGGGCCTATTAATTTTTTAGGGTAAATATCAAATCAAAACCACTCACAGAGAAAGATTACATGTGAATTGCCTCTTGGATAGGAAAGAGACATGAACCAGCAAGAAAAATGTGGATAGATATAATATTGTGCAAATACATTCTTTTTACCCAATAAATCGTGGCAAAATGCATCTTGCATGGAAACCAGTAAGAAGAAAAAACTAAAGAGAATCATTGGCAGCTGTAAGAATGACATGAGATTCCTCATCTGTCCCTCCTACACCATCTGCATGTAAACAAAATTGCAAGGTTAGTAAAAGATGAGAATTTCTGACCTGCAGCTCTGCTAACTTATCACGAACTTGCATATATCCTAGATGAAGCTTTCCTCCAAAATGATCTGCCAGGCGTCGATCACTGAAATAACACGACAATCACAAGAATTTGTTCAATCTGTCCACAGGAAGGCCTAGATATTACCACAATCGTCATAAGAGTGTATCACAATAAGGTTGCTAATATAGCATGATCTTTGAACATGAAACAGAAAAAAGACGCACATTCTTTAGCTGCAAAAGTTATCCCCGTAATAGTGGGCCCAAAAGCCTGCTGGTGACAAGGAGGTATAATCTTTCGGTCAAAAGCTGAAGTACTATGTTCCCTAAACCGCAGGTTTAGTAAGAAGAAAAAACTCACTTGTCATAAACACTGAGGAATGCTCCACAAATGTCACATACACGTAGCTTTTGATCAGTCTGCAAAAAGAAAAAAAAATATGGTCCAATTATATTCTGATGGCATAGATATATCCAAAATGGAGGCGTGTTTTTAACTACAAAAGTGTATGTGCCTCCACCATATAGAATAGTATAACAGAATCACAGCCTTTTTCTAAATAGTAATAGTCAAAATCTCCATTGTAAATAATTTGGATTTCCAATTCTTTCAACAGCAGACAGAATGCAAAGAAGCTATTTTACATTTTCCATAATCATTAAATGCAATTACTGCATACCAATTGGACAGTAGAATAAAATATACAGTTTAATATGTAAATTAATTTGCACTCACAATTCGCACGTCAACTGCAGTGTACTTGGCAGATTCTTGAACAGGCTCCAGTCTGGCATGAAGCTGAAGTAAAAAAGACAATCAGTGGCTCTACAACTTCTAAATTAACCCAAATGGCCTAAAAAAATAGATATATATGTATAAACCTTCTTGAGTGCTTCAGCCTCTTCCAGAGCCTTCTGTGCCTCATCAACCATTCCCTGCTCACCTGAGGAATGAGGATTATCAAGTTCATGTCCAAGTTCCATTAGATACAGACTCCAGTCAAAAAGGCAGTGACAATCTATACAGAGAGTTAGCATCTATATATCAATGCAACCTAAACCCGAATGTGAAAATATACTAAAAATTATGTTCCCACATAAACATGTATGCAGATTAACCTCGTGATTTCACTTAACATTTCAAAAGAAAATAATTGTCTCAGACTTAAGTAGTCATATCATGAGTGGGAAAAGTTTAATGGATACTGAAATAACCATGACATAAGCACATGATCCAAACTCTGACAAAGGATGACTCACCAAGTTCCTCCGCCTTCTTCAGCTTCTCATTTATCATCTCCTGAGTGCGAGGATCAGCAGTAACAGCAGGCAGGGGTGCCAATGGTGGAGCATTTGGCACAGGTTGTGGCAAGGATGCCCTATCTTTATTGAATGCATCCAGAAGAAGCATAGACTGTGACAAACCATATGCATATAGTCAACAAATTATTAGAAGTATCTAAGGACGAGTCACATGTTCAAATAACTCAAACTTCGCGGTTTTCCAAGACTAAAATCTCCAGTGTAATCCATATTTTTATATCACATGAACATTGCTAACCAAGGTATAGAATAAAATAAAATATGATGACTATAGATACCTGTTTATCTGCTCTTTTTATCCTCAGTTCTTCAACAATTTCTAATGCTCGAATCTTAAGATCTGTCTTGCCTTCAAATTCTGCAAACCAATAATAATCAGATGCATCATATGTCATCAGCATCTAATAAATGACAAAACTAGCACATAACAATGGCAGGCCACAGAAAAAATTGTTCATTTCCTTCTAATTCTAAAACAATTCAATAAAGAAAAGGATGAATATGAAACAGAAAATCACGAGAGGTATGCATTAGAAAGAGTTGAGGAGAGAGCATACTAAGGATAAGAAAGAATGAATCTAAAAGATACGCCTTAAACTAGTAGTCATAAGAAACACTAGGTGCAAACAGGCACAGACAAAGACAGCTTACCATATTGATCAACTTCTTTCAGTTTCTCCTTTATCTCCTTTGATAGTTCAAGTATTTCAGGCGTCTGGAATTCAACCAAAACATGACAATTAATTTCACCTCAGCGGTAAGACTGAAAAATATGAATAAGAATACCGTGTCATACCTGCGTGACCTCAGAAACAGAAATTGCAATAGCTGCCTTAGCATCATCCTCCTCCAGTCTTTTGAGAGCTCTAGCAATTTTTCGATCACATTCAACAATGAGGCGGTCAATAACATCTTCCAGCTCTCTGTCATAATTATCGCTGCCTTTTGCTTTGGCTTCTTGATATCTGAGGATTGTTAAAGCAAAACAACTGGGGAAAGGATGGGCGGAAGTTCAAAACCTTCAGTATATCATAAAGGCAACAACTCCATAGTCAAAATTCTCAAAGCGAGACAAAAAAGACTGTTAACACAAAAATACAGTTAACACAAACTTCAAAAATCAGCAGAAAGATATATTCATCTTATAATGATAAAGCATGGGAGAATGCAGTACGAAAGGATACTCTTTCCTGAGTTGCAAAGAGTGAACTTTCGGACAAGGCCCCATGTCCATTTTCTGAAGAATTAAAGAAAGGAACAAGCTTGAGAAACGAACAGAACCAGGTAACATATGGAAACATACATCACAGGACCAAATCTAAGAAGCTCATGCCTGCGACCCAGTCACCACAACTGGCAGCCGCTAGAATTGAGAATTAAAACATACGAGTGCAGATTAGAAGAACAGAGATCATAAGGGAAGTGAAGAGCATGTTACTGTCAGCTGGAAGAGCTCGTGAGGACAGAGACCGACGAGGTACATGCGGCATACATCGCGATCGTAGTACTTGCGATTGACCTCGGTCACATCGCCGTTCCTGTTTGCGCCCATGAGCACGTCCAGCTGCTTCCTTATCGCATCCATCTCGTTCTCCCCCGATCGCCGAGGTTAGGGTTTCGGTCCAGATAAAAACTATGGATGGAAGACTGACTGCCTCTTGCAGTGGCAGGCAACAGCAGATTGAAACCAAATATCAAATTTAACCTTTTCTTCGGCCAATAAATTATTTAGCCCTTGGCACAACTAAAACATAAACAAAAAGTCATCTTAATTAATTATGTGGGCAGAGAGAAATGGGCCCTATAAACGGGCCTCACTGGGCCTTCAGTCACATTAGTTTGATGAATGTGAAAAAAACCCTTATTCTACTAGTTTTACTTTATTTTTATTAAAGAAGTTAAATTAATAAATTTATTAAATAAGCATAGATTAAATTTAACATTATTAATTACTTATATATGAAATTCAATTAAATATTTTTTCATGACAAAAATATATTATTATAAACTACTAATCCCATAATTTTCAAACTATCACAATAATGTTCTTCTACTAAATGAACTACAATATTTTATATTTTGATGAATTTCTATACATTTTTTTATTTCAACTTAATAAAATATATACTTATTTTTTATTAAATTTAGCATTACTTTATTTTTTACTTAGGTAGCTGATATTTTCCTTCTTGAAATTTAAGAGGTTATTTGTTGGTAATAATGTTTTGTTTTGTATGCTCAAATATTACACTTTTTTTATATTTGTGTGTTAAAAAATCTTAAGGTGCATTCTTCCTCCATCCTAGATCAGCACTACATTCGATGGCCAAGAACAGTGCTTGCATGAAGGGGAAAGTATGCATAACAGGCTTGGAATCATATGTTCCTCAGGCGCGTGTGAATTGGAGGAGGCTTCCAGCTAAGCAGGTTGGCCTGTGAATTGAGGGAGGCTCCAGCTAAGCAGGTTGCATGAAGGGTTGTTGATTCACTACATCCACATGTATAACTACATTATGCTCTTGGAAATCAGCTCTCATTTTATTATGCCTGACTTCATTCCTTGCATACCACAAATAAAGAAATAATGAATCAGACATACTGCACGCAAAGCCTTTGGTTAACTCCTTCAAGCAAGATCATAGCAGATGTGAAAGACTCAAATATCACCTCATTGACCTTGGAGTTGATTACCCTAAGAAGGTGGGATTTCAGACCTTTTGCCAAAGGCTATCCCCAGACTTGTGCAAAATTAGGACAATACTTGTGCAAAATAAAGGGAAAAGGCACTGTGAGCTATAGTTAGTTACTGCACCACTTCATGGCTATAAAATTATTCAAAACAGAAAATCTCCAGAATCACAGAAGGAAATATGGTGAAAAAGTACATGTTTTATCATTACCAATTGTGCAATCTACCAGAGTCCATCTTATATATTCAAATAACAACATGGATGAGAAGAAAACAGAACATTTGAATGAAGGAGAGCAAATGAATTCTCATTTTAATTCTGACAGGAAAGAATGTAGACCTGCAGAAGTATGACTCTTTGAAAGCACAAGAGTACCGGAAGGTAATCTCATCAGAGAATCAAAATAGGGTCTTCCCTTAATATTATTCTATGAAAGTCATGTACAAGGAAGAACTTAATAAGTTTATCAGCACATAACAAAACACGATCTTCTCTTACGGTTATATGAAAGTCATGCACAAGTAAGGACTTGGTGCATTATCAGAAAAGCACAAAACATGAAGTCCCATACAGACAATCTCCTCTTCTCTCCTCTTGATGGAAATTGTCGAGACATCTTCCCTATGAAGGAAGCATTATCATATGGCGCCTCCAAGATCTATACAGTAGAAACAAGCAGCAAGTTCTGAAAACAGAAACTGCCCAACCAACCTGCTGCAGATCCTGTCTGTCAATCTCAATCTCAAGGTGCAAGGAAGATATCCATACATTAAGAATGAGCTACCCATGGTTTCAGAGCACTGCTCCCTACTCTCTATGAATCAGCCCTTACTCCATTTTCTAGCGGACCATTGCAACAGAATTTCCCTGATTCAGTCTGCAAGGACAATGGGACAACTTCAGAGAAAACCTGAGTGCATTTAAATGATAAGAATGAGAGACTGCATGGTAATGATGATCATGGTTTGTAATGAATATACAGTATATCCTTTTTTCCTGTAGCACTGATCTGCTGAGCTGAAGATCTTACCATTGGCATACAATATAGCAACATGAAGGTCATGGCTGAAATTCGAGAGGGCTTTTTCACATGTATGAACAATAATTCGAAGGCGGTAACAAGAATGAACTACAGGCCACATATTAAAAGCAATCAAATGGCACAGAAGGCTACACCTGTTCATCCACTATAGAAGCGGGCTACACTGCATAACTCAGCATCATTCAGATACTTTTAAGTTGAGAAGCTTTATCAATCTATGACAGCAGAAGATTTACTATGATCTCTAGCATTCAAAACACATACGACTTATGGGCAAGAAGAAGCTCATTCCACCATCAGCGAATTCTAGAAGGTAGCAGCTCCCTTGTCACTTAAAATGCAAAATCTCAAGCTTGACCAATCAGTAACTTTACAACAAGTGTTTCTGATGTTTTTTTAATGTAATAGAAAAGTACATACACACAAACCAAAAATCTGGCAACATTAACATGAGCCTTGTGTATGTACAGAGAGTACGCAACTTCAATCTCCCAGTGAAGATAGTGGACACAAAAAAATTAATAGTTTTACAGAAAGCAATCTACGGACATGATTCAGGAATCTCAGTAAACACAAAACACGCCAGAAGTTATATTCTGAAACTACAAGGAGCATTGTTACAAGTAATCAGATGCGACAACAGAGAAACCTCTCAGAAAATAGGCTCGTATCAATAACTGTAGTGTTCTTCCTATTCATCATTTGAAACAACTACAAATTCACAAGTATTATTTTCATAGTCAGTGCAAGTACGTATGAGTGGCAATCATCCGAATTTCGAATGATAGACCAGTACGACAGCATTCAATTATACAAAGAGGCTAAGTTTCATTAAAAAAAGGAAGGGTTTGCAGCTAAAGGGTACTGATATGAACCTGGACGAGGGATTCTGGGGGAAGGCCGCCATCCTCAACAGGGCGGAGAGATGACTGGGTATCATCAGGGTCCGCGGCAGCGCAATCGGGAGGGGACTCGAATAGCGAGAGGGAGAACTGCTTGTTGACAACGCCGACATCAAAGTAGATCAGTCCGGAGCTGGGAAGGTCGACATGGATGTCCTTGACAGGGAACCAGAGGAACAGCTCCTGGGCCGAAATGCCAGACAGCTCACCGATCTTGCCGGGGCTGAGGGTTCCAGTGACGTTTAAGTCGTAGTGGACCTGGCTCTCGAATTTGACATTACAGGGATGCGGCAGCTTCACCCGGAACAGTCCGTCGGAAGGCTCCACGGAGAATTCAGTTATACCCTTCGGGAGGATCCCAGGGGGGAGGCCGTATAGCCGGAGGTGGTCATAGATTGAATTCTGGGACCAGGCCAAGGGGAGGGCTGCAATTATGAAGCACAGAATAGGAACGAGATGATGGTGATGATGACCCATCTTTGAATTGAGGAAGAGGAGGAAGTGCCGAGGGAGATAGGACGGGGCTCGGCTGAAGGAGGTCGAGATAAAAGAACATAATATAATTGGCCCAACTTACTTACCTAAGTTTATGCACAGAGATATGGAATGAAACTGGAAAGAAAATATTATCTTCCTTAATTATATGTATGCTAAAAAAGAAAAGACATGAAATCAAAGAGCAAAGAACTAGCACTAAATCTGTCTCAATAAATCCTATAGCCTTGTTACCTTCATTGTTCATACAATATGACCTTTCCAATTTATGGGCAATTTGTCTAGAACTCTTTTGCTTTTCTCCTCAGTTCATTCAGCTCCTTTTCAATTTCAGAATCCTGAAATGGGAAAGTGGAATTTGCCGCTACAGCACTTCTTCCTGGTGGAAGATCTCCTTTCTGCTCGAATTGAGAATACAGCAAAGATTAGTAAAAAATAGATGGGGAGGGGGGCAGAAAAGTTCAGTGTGTGTCTCAAAAAATTAGGAAGTACCTTTACAGTCCCTGAGAGTTCTTTCTTCAAGTTTGCAAGATCATCATCGACAGAGGAACTCTCCAGTAATGCAAACTGCGTGATGAAGTAAGACAGGACTAAGACAATAAGGAGGGTTAATCCACAGAATAGTTCCAAGAGGTCAATTCAACATTGGTTTAAGACTGACTATTTTACACAATGCCAACACTGTTTAAGTCCTTGTTTTCTGCCAAAATTTTAATGCCAGAAAGGTATAAGAAGAAAAACTGCTACCTTTCCTTCCAGATCATCAGTTGTTAACTGATTAAGTGCATCTGCTTGGGATTCCATGGCCAGAACTGTAACAATAAGCGCAACTCATATGTCATAAGTCTAATCAGTTCGTGTCATTTGGCTCAAAAGACAAAAAAATAAACATGAAAGGTAAAGTAGGGGAATCTAAATCATATCCCATCACATCACACAAAGCTCCACAGGTATTGAGGGAACTATTCTGATCCTCGTGATATTAGAGTCATAATAACTAGCAAGTAAAACTATCAACATAATATCTAGAAATGTGTACTTAAAATGTCCTGCAAGCACACAAACAGCTTTAACTACAACATAACTTTACAACAAAGGCCATGTCAGTGTATCCATACTTTTTCCAAGTTTCTTTTCTGATTTCCTAATTGCCAATCAAGAGTTGGTGACGATTATGAAGTAGTTGTCATTTTTCAAGCCAAGATACAGATCAGATATCTGCAGAGTAGAGGCTATGCCTAACCTTTTTCCTCCATTTTCTCAAAAGCAGAAAGAGCACTACTGGTGTTAACATTCCCCAGCATCTCACTCACTTTAGTCGCAGTCCTAAAAAAATGAATCAGCAAAGCAGTTTGTTTGAGAAATATGGCTGATAAAGATGAGAAAAAGGATAAATAGATTGTGAGACAAACTTTGCCGACTGTGCGCGTGCTCTTAGTGTGTCTTTCTTTGATCTTGCCTCCTGAATTTTGCTCTCCAAAAGCTACAAAATAACAAGGAAAGTTTCTTAAGATAATTAATTGGTATCAAGTAGTCCACCAGGTAAATGGTGCAATCCACATAATATATGAGCAGCAGGTGGTCAAGATAATTCCAAAACAAAGCCAAAATAATAAATCAATCCAATATTCATGCATCAAGCCTTTACATCGCGTAGTTTTAACATAATGCCTTGAGAATAACGAGAATACTATATTTACCATAGTCATGAAAACATCCCAGTTTTTCTGTCCAACAAAAGGGAAGCAATAGACACAAATAAACATTAAAACAATAAAAAGTTTATTTCTATATAGATAAGTCAGTTAAAGTTAGAAAGAAAATTGATACTGAATAATTGAAATCGCAAATAAGAAAGCTCGGATTGGGAAGGGTTCTAGAGGTTTTAGATCCGATCTTCACCTGTACCTGTAAATCAATAATCCTACTGAACAAGCTGGTGCAAATGTCTAGAATACATTTATAACATAGCAAAATAGAATGTCTTCTATTGCCCCCTAAAAGAAAAGTACAAAGCCCTCTCTGTATGAATTTTGTGTGCAGGAAAGGGGACACTTGCAATTTTGATGAAGAGTCAGTACAATAGTAGACACATTAAGTAGAATTTTCACCCACCCTTGTGTTGGAAACAAGATTATCCACAACAGTCTTTTGCTGATCCAATTGAGCTCTCAATGCAGCTGCATTATCCTGCAAAAACATAATCCAGGTAAATCAGGCACAGCCTTAAGAAAAATTTAATGGTCCATCTACCTTCTTTCCCCCATAATTAAATGTAAAGTTGGGTGTCAATGTTGTATTTAATTCTTACTGCATAGGACTTCCTGCGCTTAAGTGCTTCCCTTGCAAGATCTTCATCACCCTTTGACAGAGCCAATTGTGCTCTTTTATACCTATCAAGAAATCAAACATAGTCAAGGCTTCCCTGAATGAGATCTAAGAAACCAGGAACAGCTCAAGGAGAAATCTTTACCAGTCTTCAGAAGCTTTTTCTGCCACTTTATATTTATTTTCTAATTGTTTTTGACTTGCTAATACCTTCAGCGGATCAAAAAGAGCGGAAGTCAAAGAGGTTTTTATTGGTAAGGAAGAGAGATAAAGCTACGGAGACATATGACATAAGTTCATGGAGAAGCATTACTTGGGCAGTTGCCTGACGCATTTTCACCAAATCATCATTCATCTCAAGTACTGCTTGTTCTAAGATCTTTTCTGGGTCCTCAAACGAGCTAATGATGGCATTTGCATAAGACTAATAAACATAGAAACCGGTTAATTTAGTAGAAATGATCACACGTCTAGTTCTAAGAAAAAACCGATAGTAAGGCCACCGCAAATTATATACCTTAATGACACGGGCAAATCGATCAAAAAGATTCATCCGAACCCCAAAGGACCCTCCACCATGACCATTGCATCTTAACCTCTCTGAAAAGGCAATTCTTATCCCACCAACTCTAAGCCCTAAAGCTGTACAGGTAAAAAATCAGCATACACTTCAATGATTAAACAGCAATTAAAATTGACCAGAACACGTATGGCATGCCTGCAGGGTTGCTTAAGAAGGACGATTTTAAGGTCACAGAAGAAGGCCTGCCAGATGAAGAGGAAGACGAAGGTGGCAGTGAAGCAAAGCTCAGACCAGTAATCGGGGGCGCTTTCATGGCCATTTCTCTGGACGATCGGCCCCAAAAATGTACAAGGATATGAAGGGGCGAGCGAAGGAAGCAGCAGCGGGATGGGATGGATTTCTTGCTGGAGAAGTTTAAAGACAGTGCAGCGTCGATCTCCAAGATGGACAAGGAAGCTTTGTTCTGCTCACTCAGAATTTCTCTTTCTCGACTCTGAGCAGAGTTACGGTTATTTTAATATTAAAATAATTGATTTAAAATTAGATGAAATATAGATATTTATGTATATAAAAAAAATTATATTATTACTTATAAATTTAGGATTTCAAAAGAATATAAATTTTATAAAAGATAAAATTTTAACAAGTACATAAATATAAATGCATAAGAACCAATACCCACCTCCATCATTCATTTTTTTACTCTATGAAAAATGAATGATATTGAAAAATAATATTAAATGTCACTTCAAAAATAGAAATAATGAAAATGCTTTTCAGACCAATGAATGAATGATTAGCGTGAGAGTGACAGAGGCTGTCTGGTTATTGTGGGGGAGGGGAATTGGGTTGGTTCAGTTTGGTTGGTTGGTTTTTATTCCACTGTTTGTGGAGAGGATACCACAACACAACTCCCCCTCTCTCCAAAAAGAACCATTACGTCTTGAAGATCTTTTCCTTCGTTTTCTCTCTCCACTCCCCTGCGCAGCGGAGAACCTCATCCTTCTGCAGTTTCTCCGGTTTTCGCCTCTTCCGGAAAGTGCAGCGGTGGCGACGACGGGTGTGGCGAGGGGAATAAGGATCGCGGCTGCCGTGGTGGAGTCTGCAGCAAGGGCGACTGGCTGGTGATGCAGGCGGCCGTTCGGGAATGGCTTATGACGTCGGAACTCACATTTCCCGAGCTTCCGTGACGGAAGAGCCCTCCCTTTCACCATCTCTCAGCAACGGTCTCGTCTCTCATCTCTCTCTGATATTCTTGTTACTTTTTTTCCTGTTTCCGCTTAAGCATTTCTTCGAGATCATTTGCTCTGCTATCTGATCTCTACTAGGCTTCAGTGGATGATCAATGTAGTAACTGACTGGTCGATTGACATTTCTGACATTGCTATGCTTGCGGTTGATTATGATAATTGGAAGCTGATCCTGATGCTTTGCACTGTCATCTGAGTTCTGGTCTTTGTCTCCATTACAATGCTCAAGAAACTTCCAACATCTTCTATTAATTGAGAGGCTGTTGAACTTGACTGCTCTTTGACATCGCCAGCCATCAGCTAGTGGAGAAAGAGAGCTAAGTTCTTAGTCATTTGATTTAAGGTTGACATTTGAACTATATCTGATCATTGCAGAAGAGTATGTGGTCGTTACTCGCTTTTCAGGGCTATTTACAAAGAGCACATGTTCGACCCCATGTGATGGTTCAAAACCTTCTTCCATTTCCCTCCATTCAATTTTTTTCATCCAACAATCTGGAGGACTAGGTTTGCTTTATTGGCAGAGAAGTGATGCTCCTAAAATCTTAGCTGGTCTTAAGCTCAGCTTCTGATGTTCCTCTGGTCAAATTTTCTTGTGCTAGTAGTACACTTGGTGATTCGACATGAATCAATCGTGACTTCTGAACACCTTTGGGTTCGATCATGTGAAACATATGTTCTGAATTTTCCTTACCTGGTTTCAGATTCAATGTGGCAAATCAACTTGAGAACATCTAATGAAGCAGTATGTGGTGGAATCTATCCTGAACGACCAGGGGAACCGGATTGTTCTTACTACATCAGAACAGGACTATGCCGGTTTGGAACCACCTGCCGATTTAATCATCCTGCTAATAGGAATCTGGTACAGCAGGAAGAATCCCTGTTTAATTCACAATGGAATTCAAAGAAGTGATTACATTCCTAGATCATTCATCAATTGAGTCCCATATTAGAATCCTTGTTATATAAACTTTTTCATTTTATTGTAACACGGAGGAGTCTGGTTCTTCTAGGAGTAATTGTTTTTTGAAAAGAAAAACTGACTCTCATTTTTTCTTTTGGTTTCTTGGCAAATATTTTCCATGCTTTCATCATTTTAGTGCTGATATTCAATTAGGATTCATTGTCTTGCAGGCAATGGCTGATGTTATAATGCAAGGAGAGTATCCAGAGAGAATTGGGCAGCCTGAATGTCAGGCACGTGTTATTTTTGGCTTAATATTCTCTTACTTTGTGAGGTCTCTTATCATCTTACTATGTCATTATCCTAAGGAAGTTGAACTTTTGATCTCTTCTGAAATCCCTACTCCTGTGGACTGTATTTTCATCTTTAAATGCCCTTCTTTTCTGAAATGCCTTGTGGTATAGCATCAATTGAAAGGTGAGGAATATTTTGATTAATTTCTATATGGGAGGGCTGCACAGTATTACCTGAGGACAGGGACCTGCAAATTTGGAGCCACCTGCAAGTTTCACCATCCTAGAGACAAAGCCGGTATTGCAGAAAGAGTTTCCTTGAATACTCTAGGCTATCCACTTCGTCCGGTTCGTACCAATCACATTAATATATGTGCACACTTGTGCAAGCTACTAGCCAACAACAGATCATTGACGTTTTTTTTAATTTATTTTTAGAATGAGATGGAGTGTGATTATTATTTGAAAACGGGGCAGTGCAAATTTGGGAATACCTGCAAATTTCATCATCCTCAGCCTGTTAACATGATGGTGCCATTCTGCGGACCTCCAGTTTATCCTTCTCTCCAGTCCCCCACAACAACTCAGCATTCATACATGGGAGGAATCGCAAACTGGCCAGGTGCATCTTTCATTGCTAGTCCTCGGTGGCAGGGCCCTTCGAGTCCATTGCTTCTGTCCCAGCGAATGGTGTCAATCCCAAGCTGGAATACATTCAATGTGAGCCTTCATACGGTATCACGCTATTCTGTTTGTGAGGAGTTGGGGTTCCTTCTTTTACCAAGCATTCTATAACATGAATTATTTGCATGGAGGTGTCTAAAATCATTTCAACTGGTTGTACTCTTTCTCCAAAGTAGGCTGCATATAATATCTTATTACATTGCTCGATCTTCCAGGGCCAGCTAGGGTCTGTCTCGCCATCATTTAAGACAGCAGGAAACAGTCAAATTTTTGGAAGTTCACATCAGAGTGATACAATGAGTGTGGGATCTCAAGGGCCAATCTCTCCATACAGATCAAGTACAGTCCCTTTTGGATTTTATGGACTGCAGAGGGAAAACATCTATCCAGAAAGACCAGGGCAGCCAGACTGCCAGTTCTACATGAAGACTGGGGATTGCAAATTTGGCGCAGTTTGCAAGTTTCATCATCCTAGAGACAGACTGAATCCTCTTCCTGACTGCCTATTAAGCCCCATTGGACTTCCTTTACGCCATGTAAGTAATAATACATTTCAGTTCATTTAACCCTTTCTAAGTTTCAATAATTTATTTTACATGCTGAGGTTTCACAAGCATAACATGCCCAATTTACAGCATCAAGCTCTATTAGTTGCCCATCATATCTGAATTACTTAACCCTGTGAAATCATTCTCATTTTGATGCTTGCTGTATTGAGTATCGGCTTCATTCTTTCAACAGGGAGAACCTATGTGCCTCTTTTATTCCCGCTATGGCATCTGTAAGTTTGGCCCGAGTTGCAAGTTCAACCACCCTACGGGTATTTTTGGGAACAACCTCTCACCGTCCTTTTCCTTTGTTTCCCCTGCCCGGCTATTGTTCACGTCACATCCGGAAGCTAATGCATTAGCTCTGTCATCAGATGGGCTGGTGGAAGGAGGGCCACGGAAGGCCAAGGATAATTTCATTGGAGACAAGGCACATGCCGCTGAATGACGATGCCATTGACACGGAAGGATAAGGTTTATCGTCCCTTGAGAAAACTTTTGGATGGTAGAGAGAGAGAAGGAAAGAGTTGCAACCTATGGGTCATGATCACCGCTGCTGAGCTAGGAGGTGGCAGCCGTTCCTGTTGAGTTCTGTATCTTTCTGATGGTGGAATTGGGTTGACCATTTAACTTACACATACTGCTCTGCCCATCTGTAAATCTAAACTTTGACACATTTAGAATGCCCGATGCAAACATTGATTTGTCCCCAAAGAGACAGACAAGTATACCTGATTCATGTTCAGAAGAGTATTCATCTGTATTTTAGTTTCAAATCTCCATTTTATTACGTTATACGCAATATTCCTATATAAAATTTGGTGCCCAAAAGTACGGCACTTGACATGGGTGATTTTTGATGATACAGATGACTTTAGATTTGGTTTCCTTTACTAAAAGTGTCTCTCCTACCCATATATGACTACTGTACATTCTACACAGTGTAGGATCATATTAATTTTTTTTTATATATAACATACAAAAAATATTAAAAAAACATTATCTCGTATGACTATCTAATAAGTTTATATATTATATTCGAAAAATAACTTTACATTATTTTATATGTATTATGTACTACCCTTAAATATGTACAGGTATAAGCTTACTTGAATAAACTAACAATCAATCTAAAAAGGAGAACATTTCAATATCAAAATAATATTTATCAAATAATAACAAACATTGGGACTTAATTTATTTTTAAAATAATTTCTCTAGTTATAAAATATTTGATATAATAGATGTGACAGCATGTCCCAATTTTTCGATAGGTGTTCCGCACCACCCAATTTTCCGGTGTTCTGCACCACTACATACTTTTCATACTTTGCAATGGCAAACTTCAATAAATTGTATATAACAAGATAATTTATTCATAATTTCATATTTATTTTGTTTTCATAACTTTTTCATTGGTTAGTACTCATAAATTAGACTTTCCGTATTTATAACCTAGTCGAGCTTTCCCACACTATTTATAATAATCGAGCAATCAAATATATTAAATTTCATATGCAATCGAGACACAATAGTTCGCTCTCTCATGTGAAAATCTGATATCCAATTATTCTACCCCACCATCTTTCCATCTTCATAGGCATATATGTGTATTTGAGTCTCATTCATACTTTTTTCGAGATCCCAGGCAATCTACAAGTATATTCGATACTTTTTTCTCCGCCGCTTCGATATAAGATGGGCATCAAGAGTAAATTTATAGGTATTATGAAAATTAACCAAATTCCACTACAGTTATATACAAAAATACAATTGAATATGTTTAATTTTATATGCATGTGTTTATTATGTGTTTATTAGATAGAGTAAGTTGAAATAAGCATGATTTGAATTGAATATAAGTATATATCGTACATAAATATGTAATTATATATATATATATTTATGTGCAACATAAATTTGTATAAATTTCTTTTTATAATGACCGAAAAGGTTAAATAAAATTGTGCAAAAAAAGAAAAGGTTAAATAAATGATGAATTTGACAGCTCATTTAATAAAAAAAATTTAGTTTTAGATCTTATTATTTTTTATAAGGTTTTATATGTTTAGAAAGAAAAATATATATTATAAATTGATATTTATTATTGAAAAAACTATAACACTTAACACAAACATTAATTTCATCCTATAAGTGATCACTTAATTTATAAAAAAAATCTCATTTGTCCCATTTCTATTTCGTAGCGTTTTTACTGATTAATATAATAAAATACTATAATCTCGTTCATTAGTCCGTTAAGATCGGACTTTTTGTGTGTACACCTTGTACCCTCTCACAAACTTATTTAATTATTTGTCCACTAATGAGATAGTAGACACTTCATATTTACCATATTACTACAATAACACTTAATATATTGAAATAGCGATCATTTTTATTGTATCAATATTGTTGACCAACAGTCATTATTAATATTGTCGGGTTACAATAAAGTTTATCATTACCTTAAGTTGACCGGCTCTAATATTAACCCTCTGGTTACACACGTGCATATGTAATTTTGTTCCTATATTATTCTGAACAATTAAGTTTTATCAAATATGAAATTATATGTAATTCACTATATTTTTTTTATTTACACATATGTCTTTAAGTTTACTTTATTTATTATTATGTTTCTAAAATTCTCAAATTTCTCCTTTAGGCCCCTAATTATTCTTTACTTCCATTTGAGTTCTTAATTTATTATTAATTACACCTGAAAACTCATCATTTCAAAAATTGTATCTTAGTCCCCAATATTTCAAAAATTATATTTTAGTCCCTTAAACTTTGATTTTTAATAAATCATATTAAACTCCCTTAATTCCATCCAATTATGATCGTCTTCCCCAATGCCTACGATCATTCTAAGGTTTAATTTGTCAAATTTGACCTTGAAATGACCCTAAATGGAGATTTGCCGTAAAAATCATTGTAGAGAAAAAAAAATTGTTTTCTTACCAACGAAGGCACATTGGTCAGAGTTCTTGGTGTGAGAAGCTAGCTCTCTCCAAGATGATCATTTTATGATAAAATGATATTTCAATTGATAGCCTGAGTGATTAGAATTCAATTTAGTAAAATTTTGGTGATTTCGCTCTATAGATCGAATATTCTAGCGAAGGGCGGTGGTAGCGACTTATCACTAGGATCCAAGGAAGACGAGGTTCATATGAGGATGGTAAAAAAGGATTGGTTCAGCCTCATGTGGTCCGAAGGTGGCTCCAATTGAGCTCAAACCATTCAAGTAGGGTTCATGCATATGGGCAAGGGTATTAAGCAAGCTTGCTAGCACTTATTCGATGATCGTCGAGCTGAAGGGAGTATATTGTTGGATGGATGATTTCCTCACAATATCATTGAATACAAATTTGTGATCTGAGGTGGATAAAAGGGTTAATATTAGAGCTTTGGTTTGCAGGTGATTGAAAAATGGTGCAGTACAGATTTTCTAAGCTTTTGAGGTGTGAAGAAAAAGAGTGAGGAGAACCTCTTTATATAGGGAGATCGAGAACTCTCGATCCTATCTGTTCCACCGTATGTTAGCCATTAATTCTCAGAAGGCCTTTTCGGAGTAATTTAGTGTTCGCCAGAGTTATGACGACATTTTCTCTCCCTTATTTCAGTTGTCTAAAGGTTGAATATGACATTGTGCCCGTGCATGTGAGCTTTGTACATGAAATTCTATCAGTTGACCATTGACTATTGACACATGTCGATCTATGATTGGTCAATCCAACAGACATGGATTTTCATCAATTGACCGTTGATAACATATATGTGTCGTTTTCTGATTGGTCAGCACTTTCATACGTTGATATGTTAACTAACTGAGTGCGGTCGCCATGCGTCACACATTGATTGGTCACACGTGTTGACTATCCACTGACCTGGCGGGCCGTTCGTTTACTCGACTAGACCGTTGACTAATTCTATTAAACCGGGTTTAGTGACCCGAAATTGAAAATCATCTACTCTAGGCCCGATTTGATCAATTTTCTAAAAGTTAAAAATTTGTAAATTCATTTTCTACATGGCAGTAATCTCGATTTACCAATTTTCCCTTTTTGAGTTACCCTAAAAAATAAATTTTCAAATCGGTTGCTCCCAAATTGGTTTAATTTGATACGATTCAATCCTTGTTTACCTTTATCCGGTCTGTTTTACACTTCCTATTTTTAATTGGATTGATTTTAATTGAAATTTTAGTAATTTAAGTTCAACTTGGATTACTTTATATCTCGTTTGATCTCTATTTATTATATCAGTATGATTTGAAACTCGATTTTATTTTAAAAATTTTAATTTCTCTTATCCAATTTTCTTATTTAGGAAAAATAGACTTTACAAGAAAGCTGACTCAAGTACTTTTCTAATGACACTTTAAACACTTGATTTAATGTTCACCAAAGGAAGTTTTGGTTGCTGCAATTTGGTTTGAGGTGTTTAAATTTTAGAAAGAACTACGGTGAGTCGTCAACAATGGAAGGGCCAAGTCTTATAGGGCTGTGTTTTAGACTTAATTTCCTATAAGATCATAAATTTCTTTCAACATTTCATTGCCCACAAATCCCTGCAAAAATTAATTCATCCGCAATGAGTTTTGGAAATGCGTCGAGGAAAATCGTCCGAAATCGAGTCTTAAGTTGGATGGAGGAGATAACGCGAGTGCAATGCATGTCTTTTTCGCTCAATGGTCCAATAATATTACAAACTAATATCCAATATATTTCTCGGTCGATTGGTCTGACGAATTCACCTTCAATTAGATATATTATTGGCCTAATATTTTTTTTTTAATTTCTTGTCCAATTCCATAATAAGTTGGGTCAAGAATTTCTATTTTATAATTTGTATAATTCCTAAAAAATATGGAGTTTTTTGCCCGGATTGGTTCGATTCCAGCCGAACCATTTTTCCATAGGGCCTTTTCCCGATAATTGATTTCCAATTCAAATGAGGTTATTTGAGAATTTTTTTTTGCACAATATTTGAGAATTATTTAAGTCACTTATTTCTTATAAAAAATATTGGTTCGAACCAATTTCTAATTTGGTTCGAATTTTAATTCTAATTTGAGTTACCATTCTTGGTTTTACCTCGATTTGCGATCCAATTGGCTTAATTTTCGGTTTCAGTGTTACACCTTATATATGGACAAAGAGACCGCTTGCCTACTGGAAAATGTGACGATTCAACCTAAACTAGTGGAAAATATCCAGCATAAACAAAAGATCAACTCAAGTCTCAAGAAATATTCTGATAGGATGTTGTAACTATAAACTACTAACTTTTTCATAAGGTTAAATGAACTATTAGTTTTTAAAGGTCGGGTAATAGTGTCCAATAAAGTCTTGTTAAAAAATATCATACTATAAGAGATTTGTGACTTGATATATGCAATGAATCCTAGTAACACAAAAATGTATAGGATCTTGAAATGGGAATATTGGTAGTTGAGAGATCATGCAATATATCACATGATGCTAATCATGTCAACAAATAAAGGTTAAGCACAAAAAAACTACTAGAATTATTAGAGCTCCTCCTTATTCCCGAGTGGAAGGGGAAAAAATATCGATGGATTTCTTGATGAGGTTATCCTCCATGAGATATGGGTTATCATGTACCATCTCACAAATTCACTCACTTTCTACTTATTAGGTTAAAAAATATAATGGAAAAACTAGCTAGGTGGTAGATATATGAGATCGTGAGCCTACATGGAATTCTTATAACACCGAGATTTTTTAACAAAAAATTTTTAATAAGAAATTAAATTGGAACATAAGATAATTTAAAACTCAATTAATCTGATTAATAATCTCATATAAATTAAAACTAATCTAATTAAATTATTTGTGGAAAACTAATTAGATTAGAATGACTAACTTGGAGGACCCAAGTTAAAATTGTGAGATAGAGTTTAATTAAATATTTTATAAATTAATATTTAAAATATATATATATATATATAAAAAGAATTAACAAAGGCATATATTAAATATGCCTTTATCAGTTTTTAAGTGGACTAAGATACATTAAACTCAAAATAAGTAGGCTTAACGTTACCTACTATAAAAGGCCAAATAAAACAAATCCAACCGGATGACCTTAAATATGAAGCCCATTGTTGAAAAAGTTAAAATTGAAGGCCATCAGAAGGAAGGCCAACCATCACTTTAAGTTCATCCAACCACCACATTCGAAGACCATCACTTTACGTTCATCCAACCACCACATTCGAAGACCATCACTTTACGTTCATCCAACCACCACATCCGAAGAGTCGGTCTAAGTCTTCTCTTTTGGACCCTACGAAAAAACATTTAGCTAAATAAGCTTATGGTATATAATTGTGTTATCATTATAAAATTTAAGGAAAACCATGCATACAACTTGGATAGAAAATTGAGCAAAAATCACATTGAGAAAATCTAAAGAATGTCATAAGGAAGGCCATACACATGGGACTAACATGCGTGAAAGAAATGAAGTATGAGTAACGCTGTGAAATTGGACAACCTCACTCAAAGAATCCTGATGTTTTTTCTCCAACTGACCTTATAAATTATGAGTTGAAAGAGCAAAATATTTAAGAAGTATAAATAATGAAGAGTTTGAAAATTAAAAGAGTACAATTCTCATACAATTGAAATCAATTAATTAATTTACAAATAAAAAGTCGAATAAATAAACCTTACCAAGTGATAAGGGAGTGGAGACTGAATCTAGTGGAGTAAAAGAAGAGTCCAATAACCTTCTAACTAAACTAAAAGAGAGACAAGTTTATATTTGTACCCTATACAAGAACAAGAACAATATTAGCTTGTCTTATGATAAGCAAGATAATAAATGTTACATACAAGCAGCCCATGATACTAGAAGATTGAATAGAACAATTAAACTAAATATGATCTGACTCGAGCTAAAATATGAGGCCTTAGAAGTCACTAAAAATAACGAAATTATGAGATAAACGGAAATGAGATGAACCATGGATTAACATAGTGGACTAAATCCTCAAATACGGAGTAGCAATGCTTGGGCTTGGAAGAAGTTCAATGTGGTTCACCCTTTATCCACTAAAAGTCTAGATACTCCGAATAATCCTTTCATGCAAGAAAATAATAAAAAGATATAAGAAAGAAGATAAGAGTCACTTATGAAATGGGAGCAATCATAAAAAGAAAAGGATGCATTTAATTCACATTATTATTGGTCATAAAAGAATAAATAATTATCATTAATTAAGATAAAAATTACCTAGGTCATTTTTAAGTATTGGCCAATGAAAAAGTACTTAGAAAACTAAGGCTGAGAGTGGAAGACGCCGAGTGGTATTGTATTCAAGAAAAACCAAAACATATTTAAAAAACCTATCAGAAAAATAAAGAACGATTGAGAAATCTACCTGGTCAACATGCTAAGGCAACACAAAGAGAACTTATCGAGTCTTAAATGGTGAATTAGGAAATGGAGTACCTAAACCACGTATCATAGCGGCTAATAATTAAGAAAGTCGGCTATCCTTGGACTACTTAGGTAAACCTACTTCCTCCCTATAAAAATCTTGCTAGAATGCAAATTAGATAAATTAGTTATCTCAAATTGTATTGAGATGAAATACTTGCTCAATTATCTAGAGTATGATATTCTACTACCCAAGTAGAAAAGCATACATTAGCAGGATTACATCTCCGCTTAGATTGGGATTTCTCGTAGGGAATCTGACCAAGACATTTAGGGGATCAAATGGTCAAATGAATCTTTGAACTAAACCTAGGAGAACTTGGAACCAGAATTAGGAGTAGCTTCAACATGATCAAGATGACCTTCCACCCAAGCATCCTGTTGAATCCGCCTCCATCACCTGCAAAAAGAAAACTTGGAAAAGCACTTGACAAAACCTACATCATAATCCTAATCATAAGAATTAAGGAATTCTTATGGATTAATCCTAATCAAGGCTGAAATAATCGAAAGGATGGGGTAGTTTCCCTTAAGGCAGCTAGCAAAATTAAGAGCCTAATGTCAAGAATGTACCTAGGGATGAGCAAATCCCTGAACTAGGTTAATGACAGAACCGAATGCGACTTAAGGAATTGAGACCCTCGACAAGGGTGAATTAAGATTAGAGAACTAATCTCATGACAAGCTGAAGAGTGTCATGGCTTGCACAAGCTCGGCAGTAAGACGCCATGAAAGAGAATTGAATTCCAAAGTTGAACACCTCGGTAACCAATATTCGGAAAATTGTGAGAAGTCAAGGTTGCACTTGATAGCCATCGGAGTCAAAGACAATGAATGAAACATTCACACGACATGGAATGAGTGTCTACAATCAAAACTAAGAAAGGGACTTACTGGGGAAACAAATGACGAAGTCGAAGGATGCGACCGACATAAATGAAACGAAGTTGAAGCTACAATTTACTAAGGAAAGGCCGGGAGAAAGTAAAGGATAGCACATTTAGCATTTGATCATGGAGAATGCGGGTGCAAGGGTACTAGGCAATTAAGGATAGCTTGTTTAACTAATTTGAAAATTTATGAACGCTGTTGTCATATCTCAATCCGGTTTGGTTGAATCCCCATAATAAACCCGCCACTCCTTCCGGTTTATCAATTATTTTGATACTATCAGGAGTTAGGCAAAATTCTACACACTATGAAATAATTAGTAAAACATGTTAGAATATAATGGTTGCAAGGAGCTTACCACTTAATTTATTCCTTCCCAACGCTTCTCTTCATATTTTTTAAAAAACGGGTTTAAGGGAGAGAGTGAGTATATATTTTCATTTCCTTAGTTTAGTCTTAGCACACAACCAACCGCACTCGCATTTACTAACCACCCTAGTAGAAGGTTACACTTTCTATCTCAAGTCTGAGTGAGATTTACCGTCCATCCTCTCCTTGGAAATTTTTATCCACTTATGGTCCATAGTGCATTTTAGTTTTAGAAATTTTTATTCACTTAATGGTTGAACTCACTCGCTTTTCTAAACATTTTAGGAAAATATAAATAGGAACATTTACAATAATATCTCTCCCTGTTATGTTTAATGTACAAAATATATTCATATTATTTCGATAAATTTTTATGAAAAATATTTATTTAAAAAAAATTTATTTTTTTTATGGTTTTCACTTACTCATGTTGAGATTATGATAATAGTTTATTTTTCTATAAGTTTCGAATATACAAACGGGTCAAGTGTAATAATAAAAGTATACATGAATGGAGTTGGCAGCCATTTTGTCTCTACGTTGACACATTAGTTGAACTATTAGCTCACCCCTCTCTTATTTTATTTTTGGGGCAAAAAATACACATAGATCATGCATCAACCTCCACTTCTACACACATGCAACTAAGATGCAACACTCGAAAAGTATACACGGATGTTATCTTTACTTATCAATTACTTAATTTACATGTATAATATTGTATTTGATTTGAGTTTACTACATACTTTTAAAAAATTTTAAATTTCCACTAAAATTTATATATTTTATTCTTAAGGCTTTTATCCCATGGTACTAATTTAATAAATACATATTTCTTAATAATATCGAGAATATAATGGGTTATCATTATTCCTTCACGTCAGGAAATCAGGCTAGACTTGATATGTAATTTGTAGGGAGGCTACAAATCGGTAATTATAAGTCCCAATATTCTAGAACAAGGAGCAAGAAACATACATTATAATACTTGAAGGAAATGATCATGAGAAAGCTTGAAGGATGAAAATCGAATTTTCTTTGAACGGTTGGTAGGCATATTCTAATTAAGCATGTTTATTTTTTTGTTGCCCTAGTGTTGATGCAAAGAAGCAAATGTCATAATCTCATTTATGGTGGAGTAGTACGGGTGAGAAAAGGAAGATCAATTGCATTAAATGGGTCAAACTGGTTGAATTAAAGAAAACATGAGTACTAGGCTTCAAAGATCTTAGTTACTTTAACAAAGCCCTGATAATGAAAACAACTTAGAAACTAATGTCCAACCCAGTGTTATAGGATAGGTATTATGCCTGGTCCGAGTTTATGGAAGCCTTGGAACCAAAGTATCATCTATGTGGAAAAGTATCCACATAGGTAAGGATCTTACGAAGGAGGGCTTAACTTGGCAACTGGGTGATTGGGAGGAAGATCCAAAGTGTGGAACAAAAAATGGAGCCCATCATTGTTGGGTCATAAACGGAGACGTGATTACCCAGGGGAGTTAACAGATCTCCGTGTTTGCTTGTTGATAGACCATAGTAATAGAAGCTGGAATAATGATATCCCTCCTCAATTTAATCTTTACAAAGGAGAGGTGGTTTGTAACCCTACATTTTTGTTATGTAATGAGGATAAAATTAATAGAGATAAGCACGAGCAGACCCCTATATGTTATTGCTAATAGTTATAAAGTTTTTGGGGAACTTAGAGGAATTGAACCAAAACGAGTGGGGACGACAAGCAAGGTGGAGGCATAATATTAAGCGTTCATTTTTCCATGTTTTCACTAACTGGATACCATTGTGTTCTTCCTCATACACATGGAGCCGTTTTAACTCTAAACGAAGGGCGCAGTCTATGGAGAGAGAAAGAAAGAAAGAAAGAAATGAAGGATACATATGATTAGATGCCAGGATGATTCCCATTTAGGAGCAGACTGACTCTCTAGATTATCATACTTGGTGGTTACTTGAAGGGCCTAATTTAATCTTCTTAATGGCTCATGCTAAGTACTCCATGGCTGCGAAGTAGCCAATCAGCACCGGCAAGGATATCAGTGTGCCAAAGACGACCCTGCACAAAACCAAAAATATGAAGTTAAGAGTAGGAGATCCCAAAATAAGTGGATAAATCCAATCTGATCAGAGTGCTTACGCAGTGCTTATGACGGTTGCGTGCAGTCCGTATTCCTTGGCGTAGACGAAAGAAGCCACTGCCTGGGGAAGTGCTGCCTGTAGGACAGGAGGAGGAGGAGGAGGAGGAGACGCGAGGTTTATGACCCGGTGAGACATTTTTAGGGTTTTATGATTATAGCGGGCTGGAGGGTTGCCTACCTGAATGACGGCAATATGAAATAGTCTGCCACGCAGTCCCACGACCAAAGAACTGGTGGCCATGATAGCCGGCCCCACGATGAACCTCAGAACCATTCCCAGTGTTGCCGGTCCCTTTCCACAGGCTATTATCTTCTTCTGTGTAGCCATGAATATACCTGCAAATTTGACAAAATGAGTCCTATCACGTAAGAACATAACAGGACACAGCATCTAGACGGAGAAGGATGATAAATGGGTAAGCAAAACGCACTCACTCACCGATATTGAACATAGCCGTGCCTGTCCCGGCTTTAGAAAGTATCTGTACAGACCCACTGATCACGGTCGGCATCCTCAGGTTCCACCTGCAGCCAATTTTGAAAGTAAGTTAATTAGCCTGTGTGTGTCTATGTCCATCCAACTGCTGCATACAAGATCATATGTATATATTGAAATATGATTATATATATATATACTTGTGTATATTAGAATTACCAGTGAGCTGCTAGAGCCCAGGAGATTCCGAGGACGACAGCAATGATGTTAGGATTCATGGCCAACTTAATGGCCACTACGCTGATAAACCTCCACTTGCTAGAACCTTCACTGCTGCCACCTCCATTACCTGAAACTGCAACAATGTCGTCGTTTTGCTCGATATCTCTCTCATCAGTGACGCGGTCAGGGCTCGAAGAAGCAGCTTCGGGCGAAGAAGAAGCCGCCGCTGCCATCTTTCGGTACTCGAGGAACGTCAGGAGCATTGGGAACCACACCAACGACTGTATCACCGACAGCTGGACGACGATGTCTACGCCCACGTCACCGTACATGGGCCGCATGATGGGCACGCCCATGAAGAGGAGGTTAGTCAGCGTGCTGAGGGAGAACCCGGTCACGCAGGAGTTGAGGCTCCCGGACGGCTTGGCCGGGCGATCGCCGGAGCCGAGGTTGGCCCAGGCCCACCATGCAGCGAAGCCGACGATGGTGGCCACCTTGGACACCGCGTCCGCCCCGATCATGCGGTAGATCATGCGGAAAGGGTCGACCCCGGCCGTGAAGTCGAAGCTGAAGAGAGGGAGGATAAAGAGACAGATGAAGCGATTTATGCCGTCGCATTGCTCCGAGGTGAAGAGCCGCCACCACCGCACGGACGCGTAGCCCAGAAGGAGGGCGAAGTAGAGCGGGACCATCCCGACGACCACCTTCGATATATCATCCAAACCTATCATCTTTCTTTTTTGGCGAAGAATAACAAGTTTCAAACACTCCAAGTAGAAAAGTGCCTCAAGTGTAGAGATCTGATGGTCCTTGAGATGGTATCTTTGGGGGTTCAGGTTAGGGGCTATTTAAAGCTATCTTGGTGCATGTGGGAGCCAAGCTAAAATACTAGAAGATACTATTTATTTAATGGCTTCTTTTTCTTCTGATTTTACATACCACTATGCCCAGAAGAATCCAACGACTTGGAAATATACTATTCAAACTAAACGGAGAGTCAAATGTACAGCAGTCCTTTTAGAGAAAAATGTTAGAGATGATAAATAAAACCTTACACTGCATTTTGGCACATACGGGTTTTGAAGATGGAAGCCGAGACATGTTCCAAGATGATGGCCATGTCCCAAACACATTATTTTTCTTTATTTTTAATGTATTTAAAATTATAATATGATAAATTAAAGCCATTGTTTATCTCGTGCTAAAGGCAGGTATAGACAAAGAAGGTCCATTTAATAAGCAATAATGTGTAGCATCACATTTGTGTTGTCTTGTATAATGTGGCACGAGTATCACGCATGGCTGCGCTAGTTCTATTTCACATCTCCAAAGTTGAGTTCCATTTCTTTTCACCCAATGAATGAACGGAGTTTCACTGCAGGGCTGACCCACATGTATGTTGAAAACATAAATTAGGAGCATTAGGCCTAATTTTGTATGGCATGACAATTCTTCGTATGAACCCATGGTTTTCCAATCAATCAGCTCCGGCTATTGACCATTTTGAGCATCAAGTTGTAGTTTTCCATGGTGACAAACTGAACCTTATTATTTAATGAGCATCAGCCATCAGTCGTTTCTTCATGCTTTTTCAGGTGCTAAATGCACTTCTTGCCCACTTTCTATGTGACAAGACCCTTTTCATTTCTTTACATTTGTTTGGCCTCCATGACTGACTATCCACCGACCCAATAAGCCAGCCATGAATATTCGAGCTCAAGTTACACATATCCATCCTAAAACTCTCCTGCTCATAAGTTCCATCTTTGTTTTACATACAAAACTTCAATTCAAGACCCCATTTAAGAAGAAGAAAATGTGGAAGCAACTTAAAATGCTATAAACTTGCTTTAGGCTCTAATTTGATATAATCACACACTAGTGCCGTTTTGTAAAGTGAAGCTTGGCATCATCATGAAGACATGGAAAGTGAGGTCGACAATTAAAGATACTCTGTCCTAATTGTATTATAAGCAACCCATGATTTAGCAAGTGCAGAATTGTATACCAAATCAACAGAAGACCGCTCATGACATTGGCTTTTTTTACAAGTAATATATGAATCATTTACTAATTATTACACTCTATAAGCATCTACCACATGGATGGTTTTTCAAATTAGCTTAAAGAAAATTCATATATAAAAATATTTTTACCTCTTGAATGAATTAACTTAACTTAAAATTCAAATTAATAAGAGTTAAACTAGATGATTTTTTTTTTGCACGTGATGAACATAGGGAAGTAATGGATGCTGTGTATGAACAGGGAAAGACAAGTAATTGATTTAAATATTCGTGCTATAAACCCGTTTTGTCCTAAGCAAGTGTCCTTCCTCCTTGCCTACCGAGGAAGGAAGGAAACAAGCCAAAATGGGGTCTTGCCCTAAGGAAGGGGCCCTATTTCTGAATACGTTATTTGACCACTTGGACACGCTTTTCCTATAAGAAAAGAAGACAGAACAAAAAACCAAGATGCTCACACTTTGATCAGATTACATTGGTTAGACGTCTCGTTTATTGAAATAAGATGTGAAAATCCATAGTGATTGGATCACGAGTAATCCAGATTAGAACTAATTTTAATCTAAATTTTTTATTAAGGCACTAATGACTTTAATCAATTCCCATTTTATCTTATTATTTACACGCTTTGTTGGCAGAAGTTGGTGACATGCGGTCATTGTTGCCGGTGGCCCTCCTAGTCATAGTGTATACATATATAATATATACACATACTCGTGTGAACGAAACATGTATTCACGTGTTGTGTTGTGTTGAAGACACTTTCTTAGAATGGTTAATTTTTCCAGTGGGCATTCAAAACCTTCACGTCAAAATGCCATTGGCCATGGGTAAAGCTTTTGAGAACTAAACTCAACTGCAGCTCCACTTTAATTTTTACACTATACTGTAATGAGCTTTTAATTTGTCTGGGTTTCAAGTTTTACTGGTTAATTGCATTAAAAAGCAGAAAAAGTTGAATCCTTATTAGGCCAATAAAGCTACCTTTGATTTTTCAAGGAGGATTCATCTGTTCTATGACCTAAGAAAGAGCACATGCCATGTCATTATAGCTTTATGTCTATATTTTAGTCATTATTAATTAATAATTAATTATAACTACAAGCTCTTTTTCATCCTCAATTGAAAATAAATATAAAAAGCTAAAGTATAAAACACATTCAATTTGATCTTTCCACATAAAAAATCCATAATAACATAAATTCTAAAAGTTAGTGATATGAAAGTTAGAGAAATTCTAAATATCCTAAAATAAGAAAAAAATATTTTATTTAATTAAAAAAATATTATTTTTATATTATATTATAAGTTTATCTATTTTATTAAAATAATCACAAATTTTATTTTATTTATCTCAAAATATATGGAATAAATATCCCTATTACTATCTCTAACTATAAAGGTATAATAAAAGAGAAAATTCTGAATGTCCCTAACCCCTACTAAAGAATTACCATTACTACCGATACTACCATAACCGTATTCTCAGTTACACTCCTATTTTCAATAGGACAAAACTTATCATTGTGAAACCCTGCTGCTGACCACACTAGGTGCTACCGTGGTAGCAAGAGTGGCCAGGCGGTGACAATTGAGAGGTTGTCACTGAGCATTCCTAGTCACACGGGAAGAGAGGTCAAATGGCAAGGCAAAGCCATACGCCCGTTGGGCTCCTCGCGGAGTATAGCTCACATCCAAACATCTGATTGGGGAACGGGGCAACGCCCATGAAGCTCCGGCGGAAAGGGAAGGCCTGCCAGGCCGTATGCCCATGGGTGCAGGATTCTTCGAAAAAGCGCGGGCTGACTCGGAGACCTGGGACCTTGGCTTAGCATGGGATGAAGGGAGCAAGCGGAGGCTAGATCAGAGCGAGCAAGAAAGGGGCGAGAAAGAGCAAACGGAAGCGATAAGAATGGAGAAAAATAAAAGTTATCTAAATATAAAAATTAAGAAATTATTATATATGTATAAATTTTTTTATGTAAAATCTAAAATCGTAAATTACTTAGGTGAGCTAATACATTCTCCAAAATAATTGCAGGTAAAAATTAAAATTTAGTGAAAAATAAGTCGAAAACATCAACTATAGAATGGATACAATTTAAGGTAAATAAGGTAAATAAAATTGAGTATAAAATATTTTATTTATTACTTATTATTTGTTATATGTATAGGTTATTTGTATAACTTTTTGTACATATTATTTATTAAAAAAATAATTTTTTATTAAAAATAAGATAACTTTTTTTATTTATAAGTATTAGTTACACAGATTTTAAATTACTAAGATTAGCTCATTGTAATATTAAGGGGACTTGGACTGAAAAGAATGCTATAGATTTTCTCTAGGCAAATTTGAGGTTCTTGATAGTTATATATTTTCTTTGTTTGTCACTATGTGGTGTGCTAATAGGTGGATAAAATATATATGCATTAAGGTAATTAAAACAAACAATTAATTCATATTGATAAATCCTTTATAATTTTCTAATAACTAAAATTTCATAGATTTAATGTGAGTTCTCCATTTAAATAGAGAAATTTAAGGGATAAAATTCCCTAATATAAAAGACAATTAAGCTTATTTATAATGGATAGTAATTTTAATTCATTTAAATAATATCTTGAAATTACTTAATTAATTTAACTCTATTTTATTGGATATATTCCAATTGATAACTATTTTAGTTCGTCTCTTCACTCATCATACAATAAAAAAATTTGAAATGTCTGATTTTTTAATAACTATAAAATACCTATTACTCGTATCTAAATTTACTAGTTGATATATAAAATAAATTAAATAATATTTTTATTATCAATACAATATTATTTTAAGTGAATTTTTAAACTTTTATATGATAATTAATTATTTTTTTCGTATCTAAAAAATGATAATTGAATAATTTTTTTTATTACATAGGGGAGGTTTTCAAATTAGTATTTTAAACTTGGATTATTACACAGGGGATTGAATTGGCGCGAGTTGGGTATAGACGGGAGGTTGAAAGCTTTTTCTCATTTAGCCAAATATAAAAAAAATCGTTAAATGTAATACATTTTATTTGGGTTTTAGTTTAATGAATTTAGCTCCCTTTTTTTCTATTGAGATTTTAGTGTATAGGATTCACACCCTTTTCTTTTTTGTTGGGTTTAAGTGTAATTATGTTTTTTCTATACACAATTAAGTATTGTTTTATTTCTCCAATCCTTTTTTATTTATTTACCATGTATATATATTTAATAATTTTCTAACTTCAAACATTTAAATTAAATAATTTAATTTTAATTAATTCAATCAGATTTAAATATAATTTAATTTACTTAATCTGATTAATTAAATATTTTTTTATATTAGATTTCTACTCGAAATTTTCGACTTGGGAAATGTGATATTACAAGAGTGATGTTTTCTGTACGAGGAGAGATGTCCTTACTGGAGATAAATGGTAAGAGTTTAACCCTTATAAATTATAATTTTTTAAATTATATAAGTTAATTATTTATCCTCTAATAATACTCTCTTTAATATTAATTTAACCACTTTTCTCATTTTTCATTAATCACATAAAGGGTCAGATGTAGTGCTACCCTCACGATTTTTGCTTCATTTATTTGTGATTAGGCCAAGTCCTAGCAAGAAGGAAAAATTCGGTAGATCAATAATTTTTTTATGTAAAATTCGGTAGATCAATAATTTTTTTATGTTGAATAATGGAGCAAATTCTCAAAAATATTGCATCGTACCGTACCGAGACTAGGCTGGGGACCGCAGCTCAAAAACACACCTCAAATCCATCCATTAATGGAGTGTGCAATATTCTCGGACGCAAGTTCCTAATGACCAAATTCAAAGGTACAACACACTGGAGCTGGTGTACCTAAACCTAACCCAGAAATTCAACATCTCCCATGTGATCATAGCAGTACCATTTTCAACCCTATTAAGTCTCCCAGTGTTTTTGGAGAAAAAAGAGAAAATGCCAAGAAGAAATGAAATCAACATGCAGATGGTAGATTGAGATATGCATGCACATCCATGTATGATATGAACAATTCCGTTAAAAACATCATATAATTATTTTAATATTAAATATAATATAATATAATAATAATAAATGTCTTTTTAATTAAAATTCATCGTTTAAATAAATATATATTTAAAATTTTATCATATAAAAATATTCTCTCGTGTACTTCAATACAGCATCAACATTCTACTATGAAGAATGCAATTATGTTTTAGTTTTATGGGAACACGAAGCTTCTAATTTTGGCACTTAAATAATAATTCAACTTCATTATTCCCATCTCAATAGCTCGGTAAGCACGAGTTTTAGCGGATCCACGCCTGACCCAAGATTGGGTCTAGCGGTACCGACTCGGGTCCATATAGTTGGTACAAACCCGACCTGTCTAAACCTAATCTCGTATGGATCCGAACTCGTTATTGGGATTCATTTTTTTAATATGTATTTTTATAATATATATTTTTATTAACAATAAAAAAAATTTAAATTATTGTAATATTGTATATTTATTATATTATTTTTTTATTAAAAATTTTTTTATATAATTGACCAAAAAATTATATTGTATAAATAAAATTTACTCAAAATATAAAAAAAATACAATATAAAAGAAAAGTTCCTTATAAAATAAAAAAACGTTTTAAAAATAGCTTATATATTTATATTATAATAATTACAATAATAGTGTAATATACTTATTATTTTCTTGATCATTACAAATAAAAAATAGTATACATTAAATTTAAAAGATTAGTTTTTACCGAAAAATAAATACTTCATTTAATAAAAAATTATTTATATTGAAGCTAATAAAAATAAAATATTATTTAATCACTATAATTTTTAAACAAAATAGGTATGATCTCCTCATTTTCTACTTATTTATAATAGTTATTATAATTAAAGTTAATAAAAAGTAATTTAATATACTTAAAATATTTAATCATCTTAAAATTCAACCAAATTATACTAAATACATACAAATATTATAAAACACAATAAAAATATAATTAATAATTAAACACCACTTAGTAGATTTGATCATTTGCAACACATTATTTATAGCAACAAATTTTCATCTATATTATAATCAATCTCATCAATATTAGCATTTATTAAAAAAATTAACAAATAAAATAAATTATAATAATAAAAAATATCCACATAAATTTAAAAAAGTACAATATTAACCAAATCACACTTCAATAGTATACTAAATAAATTCTAATAAACTAAATAAATAAAATAATTAATAAGTAGCACAGTAAGAGAGATGTGTAGTAATCGGATATGAAAACCAGCGAGGAAATAAAGCAGTTCTCTGATGGCATACATAGATACAGAGAAACTAGGTGGCGGCAGGGGCAGCTGCGGCATATCCACAACTGTATGGGTCAGTTTTTGCGAGAGTTATTGTGAATCTAGAATTTGCATATAATTTAAACACTATTTTTATTTTTTTCCACTTTATAGAGATATTTAGAGTGAAATAACATTTTGAATCCATTTGAACACGAGTTCCGAGTCTCAAGTCCAATCTATAGAGTTGAACTCGAGGGCGGATCCAAAGCTCGGGTCTATGGGAGAGATTCATACAACATATATATTTGAATTTTTAAATACTTTAAATTCATTAATTTACGCTAAAATATATTTTTTATATTTAGGGATTTATACAATTTTTTGAATTTGAAGAAAGCGTTTTTTATTTTTAAAATGATTTTAATATTCTTTTAAAAATTTATATTTTCTTTATTTTTATTCTTATGTATTTTTAATAAATTTATGTATTAATAATAAGTGTATAATAAAAAATATTATAAATAAAAAATATATCATCTATATATAATATAATTTATTCTATAAATATAAATTATTTTTTTTGTTATGATTATACAATATTTATATATAAGTATTATTACATAATTAACATGAATTATTTATTGAAATTATACGATAAAAATGAGACACGTAAGAATAAATATGAAGCATATGTATATATAATATATTTTATCATATACATACATTTTTGTTTTAATTATACACTATTTATATATAAATATTATTATACAAATAATATTTATTCATTTTCTAATTAAAATAATATTCTATTTATATTATATTATATGAATATATAATAAAAATATAATGCATAAAAATGTATATCTTATATAATACACTTTATTATATATTATTTTTATCGTTGGTATTATATAATTAATATTAATTTATTTTATTTTTATATTTTTATTATAAAATTAAAATTAATTTGTTTTATTATCGTAACAATAATTCAATAATAAAATGGGTCTAAGTTTGAGGACTTCGTCCTCACGAAGTGAATTAACATTCCCATCCATGTCTCATCCCAATAGCACGTGGCAGGACATTAACTTCACTCTTATGGCATATAATTGACCTTCCATCACATCACCATGTCTGCTCGGTCAGGAAGAGGGTGGACTTTAACATTTCCATATAAAAGCAGATGACATGTGGTCTGGAATGTGTGTGAAGATGATGTGCGATCACTTGGGCTTGGGCGTGAAGATTGAGCTTTCTTGTGTTTGGAGGAAGGATCACGGTGACATGTTGAGAGCCTGAAGGAAGAGTGGGGTCGTTCTTGCTGTCCACGACGCTCCCAGTAATCACTGGTACAGGCGAGGATTGTGCGGCAGACACAGCCAAGAGCATAATGTGCTCAGATGTTAGAGTGAGTTCAGATATGGAAGGCCATGGGCTCTGGATCATCTTATAATCAATAGAGCAATATTACTATTCTATTGGTTTATTGTGAGTGAGAGAGCATCAATGGCTAAGAGTGATAGGGTTTAAAAGTTAATTGTTGTTCAGTTTTAAGAATACATAACTAAACTTGGTGACCAGAAGTAAAAACAAGAACGTCATTAGAAGATTCCTTGAAACTAGAGATTTCCTAGTCAGCCATGCCCATAGTTGAGGAGATGGGACACCCTAGGCTTGCTTTTCTTTTTATCTTCCTACGGAAACAAGAAATAAAATCTGCCTTAACACCCAAATTATTTATGGGATTTATCCGGATCTCGGTTGGAACAGTCGGGCGAAGAAGAGACACGTATGTGTTTGTGCGTCGCGTGCCTCGAATATGTGACGATTGCGTGTGTCCAACGTTACTAATCGACTAATTCGTACTATAATAAATCAGTTTTTAATAAATTTTTCGTTCATTTTAATCAATTTTAACCTTTACTTATCTAGTTCACCCCAAATTCGACCCATTATTAGTACAAACTAAATTTCTAAAAATTCAATACGAACTAGTTTCTAACAAATTTATTAATTAATTCAGCTAATTTCAGTTTTTGTTTAGTTGGTTCATTCTAATTCAGTTGATTATTGACTAAAACTAAATTTAAAAAAATTATTAATCTTCCTATTATTTTAGGGACTATTTTTAATTTAATTTACCTATTTTAAAAATAGTAAGATTTTACTACTCTAAATCAATTTGATAATTTTGACTTTCCTATATCTTCTTCACCTTAGATCTAATCCATTATTGATCTAATTTTTTTTCTACAAATACTATATCTCATTATAAGTTAATTATTCTTAATATAATATTTTTAAATTTATTTAACCGCTTCTAAAAATAGGAAATATTTATATTTGATGTACTATATACATTTTTTGTCCAATTTTTTGTTTAAATTTATGCTAATCAATATTTACTTTATAATTATTTAAATATATTTCACATTCAAACTTTTGGAGTTTTGTATGAATTTTTTATCCGATTTAATTTTATTAGTGGTTGATCGATATTAATCTCAATTTTGTTTAGACCATTTTCTAGTGTTGCAACTTCACCATTTTTATTACAAATTTTATTCCAAAAATTTTCATTTATTTTATACGTTTTAATGTTAAATTTTACATATTTTTACTTGCCCATGAAATAATGGTATTTTGACTACTTCAATTCTTATATTTCTTTTTTTATTCATTTATTGTGCTATAATACATTTATCATTTAAATTCCCTTAGAATATATTTCTTTTGCGAATCCACGGTAGAATAAATGTTCTCACGGCTATTATTTTAGGTAAATTATATTAGATATAATTAGTTTTTCCAACTTCCGTTCTTACACATTTTAGGCTTGTCCAAGTATTTTGGGGTGAGATATGACATACTTAAACCTACCTACTTGAGTAGGCATGTCTGCTCTGGTCCCGCTGCTCGTTCGTGCAGGTTTGATCTCACTGGCTGGCCTATGTTCACTTTGAATTTTTTTTTTCTATTTTAATAAAAAATATGTTATTTTATTAAATTTAGGAAAAAAATATTAGAAAATTTTAATAAAAAGTATAATTTAAAATTTGTTCTATTTTTTTCTTATTATTTAAAAAGTAATATATTTTTACCCTACTATAATTTCTTTTCCTTTATTAAACCTTAATAAATTATTTTTAATTTCTCGTACCTTAATATATTTATAAATATATTACCATCCTATTATATTTATTATTTTTTATTTCTTATAATTTAATATATATTTTTCCCATTTTAAACACTAATAAATTTATAAATACTTAAAATAATTATACTGAAAAAATTTATATTACATTAAATTATATTATAAAAAAATTTATATTATTTAATACAAAAATTTAATCCATATTTAAATTTTTAACATGTTAAAAGATTTATAATTTATTTTTAATTAAAAATTTAAATTAAATCATATAAATAAAATTTTATATATCAATAATTATAAATAAAAAAATATAAAATAATCAAAGTTGTTAACATGTACCACCCATGTATATGCTCATACAACCCACCATTATCAATTTCATTTTTATGTATATAAATAAATATTAATATTATTATTTTATTATTATTTATAAGATAAAATTATACATTAACTTATTAAATAAATTAAAGATAATAAATATTTAAAAAATTGAATTCTAAATAAATATTAAAATTTTTATATATTTTAATAATTTAATTTTTTATTTTTAATAAAAAATATATATTAAAAAAATAAGATAATCATCAAATTCGAATTCAACTTCTGAACCTCCGGTCCGACAGATCAGTTATTAGGTCAGATCTGGACCCAATTAAGTAATCTCGAGCTCAGATCCACTCGGATGCGGGTCAGCAAAAAACCCGCCCGACCCAGCTATTGACATCCCTATTATAGGGACCCTATACTTGAGGGAGACCGAGGGGAGCCAAATGCTAGAAGATGCGGTTTATTTTTCTCCTATGAAATTATCCCAAGCAAGCTCGTGAACGCCTTATGTGCAAAAAAAAGCTCATAATGGCCATTAATGGAATGTGCATTTCTGTCAAGCAAGCTCGTAATCTTCAAATTCCAATGGGCAAAAATTTCCAAATCCAGTAAATGGACACATGAATATCCTTTTATCATTCCTTTGTAAAAATAATAAAAATTTAAAAATTGTAACTAAACATAAAAAAATATTATTAGCACAAAATGATAATTATAAGCCTAAAAAAATAATACATGAGATTATATTATATATTCCATGTAATAGAATTGAGATCTACTTAGCGTAACTTTTAGTTTATATTCCTCAAACAAATTAACACGATTTCGTTGCATGGCCTGGTTTAAGAAATTTCATTTCACCATATTTTATCTAAATTTGTTCTACATAACAAATTCTGCATCAAATTCTATCCAATAGACCTACAAACTATTTGCTCATAGAACTGGGTTCCAATTCTATCCAATAGACCACAAACTGCATCAAAGATGCAAACTTGAGACTGAGGAAACATAAACCCAGAAGGATCCCCAATAATCTTTCTATTATTTCCTAAGCTATTAAGGCTTTGGTGGAGATCTGCAGGATCAGATAAGAAGGGAACATGATAAGTGCCCAGACGAGAAGCAGATGGGCAGGCCCCAGAAAGATTCATCTTTGAATGTATAGATCAAATCCCGTTCAAGGAACACAGGTAGGTGAATAGAACCACCAGCAAAACCATCACTGACATGATCAAACCATGGATACTGTTCCTATTACGACCAGGTCATTCTACAGATTCATTTGCACAGACTTGCATATTCAGGGCAAGAATGAAAGGAACACAAATCTCAATAATATATATACTCTTCTTATTTGTATAATACGGTTAACTGTGACATCTGAGACATTTAAATTTGACGCCGCAAAAACAATTCCATATCTCATCTCAATAGCACATGACAGGAATTTAACATCACTCTTATGGCATATAATTGACCTTCCATCACATCTCAATGTCTTCCAGGTCAGGCAGAGGGAACCTTAGGATTGCTGCAATTCCAGTCAATTGTGCCAATTCTGTTTGACAAGAGAGGAACAATCATGAGAAGCTGATAATCACAATTCACAACTTTTATTTTTCAATTGATTATAAGTTTCTTGTGCGATAAGGCATGGCTCTTACGCTCCCCGGAAACATGCATGGCTGAAAATATATGTACAGTTCCTCCAGTGTCCTTGACAGAGTCCACTAGATTAACATACTTCTTCCTTGTTACAACATCAGCATTCCTGTGAAAATTTACATGGAGTGACAATTAACATTCGCATAAAAAGCATGTTTTAGCATGAAGAAAGAGCACAATCATCTAATGATTCATCAGTCATGATATGATAGAAGATGCTGCTACAATAGACACAAATTCCACTGGAACATTCATGCAAGTGGGGTCAAGATTTCAAAGGTATTACAAGGAATCCATAAGCAAGAATGAGAAATTCCTTGTAGGGAGATAATGAAAAGGATCAACCTGAAAAGATCATCAGTGATGAGGAGTGTTTGGATGGCCAGTCTCTCGTGGGCAACCTCAACATGTTTTGGTCCATAGCAAGCTCGATGCGGATCCTACATGATGTCATAATTACCAAAGCAGCAGGGCTGGTTAATACAACCTTGAAATCTAAATTTGAAGCATCATACTAATTTTTTTCATTGCAGGACAGCTGACATCAACATATTCAAGAATTTGTGAATCTTATCAGAGAAAGATGTAAGGCAGGCAGTTGACTAAGAAGTTTGCATGACCACATAATTTCTGTAGAGCCAACCTCAACAATATTAGTGTACTGTATTTGAGTTTTATCCTAGTGTGGGGATTCAAAAACTTTTCATATTGACATCACTTGCTACTGCTCAGTCATTCCATCTTTTTTCTATGAATACATGCCAATGATGTCTAACTTAACATAATCAAATTTTCTTATGATACAATCAGTTTATTATAATAATCAATGAAAATTATTTCCTAAAGCGGAACCTGACATTTGAAAGCATGTCGAAGAAATCCTTCAGAACTCGAACCTGAATGACCGAACACAATGACAACAGAGTCAATTCAATAATTGTAAAAGAGGAAAGAAAAAAACACTGCATGATATTGGATTAGTTTATCACAAAAAGAATGAGAAATTACAAAAAGAAGATAATGCAATCTCCAATATTAAGTTTCTTATCAATACCTCCTGAGCTGCTTTAGTATCTTTTATCATATTCATAACAGTAGGAGCATCCAAAACCTCTCTCAAACTATGCCTGCATAGACAGATACTTCAGTTAGATAACATCAAGAACAATGGGTGCACAGTTCCGTACTGTCGACTGGAAATCATGAAGATCATACTTATATCCTGAACTTGCATGAACTAGTATTATCTGTGACTTATTCTCAATAATCGGCCTCAACATTCTTCTTTCAGCCTCCAATAACAAGTGTCGGTGAAATTGATCCTACATCCGTGAAAAATAACAATTTATGGCAATTAAATCTCAGCTAACAGATACTCTATCAGCTAATAACAAAAGAAAAAGGTAATATCAGGGTTAACATATGAGTTAGAGAGCTTGAAGGTGGTTATTGAAGTTCACCTTTGTGAAGCCTGGACTGGCAATAACAGCACACCGAACTACAGTAAAGTCAATATGCTTCAAGAAAGCCTAAATCCCGAGAGGAAACATTAATCAAACTCTGTCCTGTAAAACTTAATTAACAGACATAACACTACTTCTCTGGGCAGTGTTCTCACCTGTAGAACATTCTCAAAGAACTTCTTAAGAGCCTGCAGAAGACATATCATGAGTGAAAATCCTTTCCATCATATCTAGAATATGATTAAGGAGAAAAGTGGCCAAGTACCAAATCATATCCTGCAATAGCAGGCCCATGCTTACGAGGAATTGAAGTTTCTATACGGGCCCGAGTTGTAGTCATGCTGTCCTAGCAGAGATATCAATATAAATGTGTTATATATTTGAAAAGAAAATGACAGAATCAAAAAGACTTTATAGTTTAAGCATGCCTTCGGCCAACTAGGAGGATATGCGCCAATCCTTCTTGCATCAAAACCACAGCAAGGTCTGCACTTGCACCGGGATCTACAAATTAGGCAAAGTGAAAAGCTTAAGAGAAATAGAGGCCTGCAAAGTGGGAATGAGAACAGAGAATGTTTCCAATTTTCATACCAGAGGCCTGATGGAGCTCGTCTAATGCCAAGGAGTCCCAAACATCCTGCCATGAGTAAGAGCAACCAAAGAAAGAAAAGAAAAGTTGAATATGCAGCTCCACATTAAAATAAATAAAGCTTGGAAAGAAAATGATAGCTGAGGAAACATGCCTTTCTTAGCACAAAAGGACGTTGCAATTCTAATTCTATAGTATGAAAAGCACCAATCTGCACAAAAAGAAAAAAAATGATTATACATATTGTCCATGAAGATCCTTTGGTACCAAGGGAATGCAACCAAACAGCTGCGTATACCTTGACATGTTCATTCTCAAGCACATTTTTTCCACGTATGCGCAGAACTGATCCCACTTTATCATAGTCCACAGCCTACATGAACACAAGAAAAAATTAAATATCAAGGAGAAACAACTTGACAGCCATATCACCTCGGTAGATGGCATTCTCATAATGCATGGAATTTAATATGACTTCATAGAAGAGGTGTAACTGTAGCATTGATTTGACATGATTTTCTTCCAGCATTTAACTTCTTATAAATCCATATGTACATTATGTTCCACACATTCACTGTAAAGCATACTACCACATTCATACTAACATCACCTCCACCTTTGTCCAGCTACTGCAACAACGATATAACTTCTGAATCTATTTATTTAGCTATACTTACAGCACAAAGACTACATGGCAACTCTCCAACTGACCTACAACATAAACTATGATACTAAATAGAAAGGAATCTGCTAGAGGTTGTTACTGTAAATCTCATCAGCCTAGATTAATCAAGTTATAAAAGTACTTTAAACAAGGGTATTCCAATTACAAAAAATATGGAACAATATTTACAACTATTTCCCATACAAGGGTCATTTGTTAAAGCATGTATGTTTTCTCTTTTCCGCTAAAAACAATAGCATCAGAAATCAGTGAACCTGAAGATCAAAGATCCGATCCACAGGTGCTGACAAACTCAATCCACAAGTAGAGAAGGTATCAATAACAGCCAGAATCCAGCATACCTCAACTTTTATTTCCAACTTCAGCTTGATACGCTCCGCATCCCTTCCACCAGAAGCCCCTTCTCTCAGGACTTTCCTATAGTGTAATTTAAAGAGTTACTTTCACTTAAGCTTGCAAAATGAAGCGGAAATCTTACATATAAAAGTATAATCTATAATGCCATGACAAACCAATGCAACTCTTTGCTAGTGATTTATTCTAGATTTTGATTAAATTTCTTGTAATAGCAAGTTAATACATATATGAAAAGAATTTCCTATTTTCTTTATGTAATCACCTGTGATATAGCATTTTATGTTTCCTTCTCATTTGTAATTTACCAAATTAAAGACAGTACAATATTCTATATAATCAACATACCATGGTTGAATTTGATACGTTGAATGTTCCCAATTCTCTCTAAGTAATCACCTTGACAGCGGATTTTTTGGAAGAAAACTAAATTTAAAAGTTGCAAGTTGCAGTGACCAAAGAAAATGATGATCTACTAAGGTATGCCAATGCTGGGGCTTAAGAAGAGACTCTGAGGGAAAATGAGTGTTATTTTTACTGCCTCAAAAGTTACTTGGGAGGCATAAAGTAGAACTGCAAGGAGTTCACATTAACAGCTTAATGTTCACATTACAGTGCAGAGGCAACAGCTGCTGCTTTGAAAATAAGCTTCAATAGACAGAAATATGTGTCCGTATTTATAATAACCCGGTAGGACCATGGTTTCTTCCAAGGTAATACCCCCTAAAGGGTAATCCTATCATTCTAACTCATTTAAACCAACAGCTCCACTTATACTTTTGGCCTGACAACTGTAACAGAAAGACAGTAGTCCCTTTTGAGGGCACATAAGAAGATCCACCTTTACTGATATTGTCAAAAGTATAGAAATCACTCAATTTACAAACATAATTGGAGAAATTGAGTTGTATTACCTAACGGTAACCGCCATGACCGAGTCCCCCGGTGCAATCAAATTGTACGCGAACCAAAGGTCATCTGAATCAACCGCCACCATCTGCGCGGAGAAAAATAAAAATTTCCTCATGGTCGCCAGTTTTGAAAATTAGGCCATCAAAGCAAACCCATCTTCAAAATCAAAACATAAGAAGAACAACTAGGGCGCCGAGTTTTCTCCTTTTTGCACCTTGACGCTCCCGGGTCCGTGCGGGACCAAATCTCTTCTGACTATCCTCATGGTCTCAGGTCTATATCTTCAACCCGAAACCTTGAATCTGACTATTCCTTCAACCTCCTACACTCCTTTTACTTTTTCTGATTGGATTCTAACTCTCACACGGGAAGAAACTTGCGATCTGCGTGCTCGGGTGCTCTCCTGAGATCCTCCCTGATTTATCCAAACAATAGATGGAGAAAAATGAAGTTCTGTCAGGGGCTAAAAGTCAAGAGGAACAAGTAGGTCGTGCTATCATTTAAATACATTATTTTTTCGCCTAAGATATTTAGAGATAGTTATATATTTATTAAAAAAATGAGAAATATTCATATATTATGACCGTAGATATGCCATAAATTCTTTGGAATTTTGGCTAGTTGTTAACTTAATTATTTAAAAAATTACTTAAATTGAAATGTTCATCATATAAATAATTATATTTAAATTATTTGTATTTCATGATAAACATTAAGGGTAAACACACAAATATTAAAATTATAATAATATATTGACTAAAAAAATATTGTCACCAACTTATACACAACATTTTTCCACTAATATATTTTTTGACGCAAGATATTTAAAAAATCATATGTTAGTTAGGGTTGTATTTGTTAAGTCTAATATTCATAATAAAAATATTATAATTAATAAGTAGGAATTTGGTCTAGCACATATATTTTCTTTAATAATTTGATTACCAATATAGTAGGCATGTGTCACAATTTTGATAGAATATTGATATTGTCTTATATTTAATAAAATAAATAAATTTTATGTAGGTAGAAAAGTTGTAGTTTTAAAAGGTTTTAAAAGTTATACTATTTAAAATTAATTACTTTTTAAGTATAAATAGATTTTACCAATTATCAATATAAATTAATAAATCTTACTAAAAGCTTAATATATGTATGCAGGTTGAGAAAAGCAGGGAGAGGAAGACACTTGAGGTAATATTTTAATACTGCACATTCTCATTATATTCCATTTCCTACAATTTTTACATATTTCAGTACAAAAAATTACAAAAATTAACATAATAATAATATGTACAATTGTGGAGTTCCACCCATTCTTCAAATAGGTTATGTGGGCTGTGGATATGGAGCCGGTGCTCATGCTGTAGTTGGTTCCTGAGCGAGCATGTGGATCTAGCTGGGCTAGAGGAGTTCTTGAGAGGGTAAGAATAACTGGGCTTTTACACCCTACAAATTCAAGTAAAAAGTAATGTATATTGAAATTTAAACGGAAAAAAAAGAGAAGTGCCGAGATGGAACATTTGGTGAGAAAATTAACTAATTGACCATCAATACTAATTAAACAAATAAAGAGAATAATACAATTAACTCATTTGGTGAGAAAATTAACTAATTGACCATCAATACTAATTAAACAAATAAAGAGAATAATACAATTAACTTATTTTTGAATAAATGGTTAGTTAATTTTGATATATTTAGTATAAATATAAAAAATATGATTGATTATAAGATAAAATAATTGAAAAATTATCCTATAAAAGTGTGGGCGCATAGAAAAAATTAAAATCGAGAATCTCGAATTAATAGAATAGAGAATTTATCCGTATAAGTTAAATGATAACATTACTAAAACTTCTGTATTTAGCCTTATTATTAAAGTAGGCCAAAATACACTAATTCTTGTAACTCTAGTAGATGAGATTATTGCCAAAAAAAAAAATATAACAAACCCATGAAGAAGATAGAGAAGAATGAGTTTGTGTATTAATTAGACAAGTGAGAGTGTAATACTAGAGAGAGTTCACCATTTATCGATACATTGTCTTGTTAGTTCAGGAACTAGGGATCCATCATAAGTAAAAATTTAGGAATTAGAGGCAATCGACTAAGAAATGGGGTTGTATATACTTATGGCAACCTTGGAGAGCAAGTTTCGAATATAATTTTATTGAGTGAAATAGAGTCTATAATAATGAGTATGTACCTTGATGTCAAGTAAGTGATGAAGAGTACCTAAGCTTTTGAGGGAGAAATCTTGTTGAAAGGGGCATGAATGATGTAGACTATGGGACGGTGGAAGATCCAATAATAAATGTATTATTATTATTATTAATGTAAATCGGAATAATGACAAATGATATATAAATAGAAAGTTATCCTTCATAGATCCAAAAATTCTAATTTTTTTAAAAATGTGTTGAGACGTAAGAACTTGTGTGACTTGTTTAAATATATACATGAATATGAGATTTTTGAAGAAATGTGTTGATTTTTGAAGAAATGTGTTGAGACGCCTATGAACTTATGTGAGACTTGTTTAAGTATATACATGAATATGGGATTTTTGAATAAATGTATTGAGATGCATATGAAATTGTGTGAGACTTGTTTAAGTTTTTACATGAATATGCGCAAACGATATATGAAATAGGGAAATATAAGTCTTTAAATCACATGGTTGATCAATATAAACCCCTTCATGAAGGTGATCATGAAGAAAAGTGTAACACCCCACTTTAGACCAAAAATGGAAACATGCTAAATAAGAAAATTTCTTTGGATCAAGGTCTTCCAAAGTGACAAGAATTGAGAAGATAAAACCCAATAAGTTATGGAATCGATGATAAATAACCTAAAATTCGATGTGTAGAATAATCCACAGAAAAACCATATTAAAATTGGGATGAGCCAAACCGATCATAGAACCTCACAAATTTTTTGAGTGACTCCGAAAGTGGTAAAAATATAATTTTTTATTTTAAAATTTAAGAAAAGAGTCAAATAATTTTTAGAAAATAAATTGAGTTGAGAAATGGTTAAATTTTAGGTGAACTGGGCCAAATTAGGTCAAAATTGGTCGAATCAATAGAAAAATTTGTCAAAAATTGGTTTAAATAGTGTCGATCAACAGGCGGCGATTGGATCACCACGTCGGCGGCCTCGACCAAATGCCACGCGGCGTGTAGCAAGGCAGTCTGGTTAGTAGTTGGTAAGCCAAATCGATAGGCGCGACCAATCACTGCGTGCCACGTGACACATTAACATTTATTGGAAGCAGTTAAACCAAGTTAGTTGAGAGTAACTAATCACTAAATGCCACATTACAAAAGTTATACATTCAATGAATGACTTAACCAAGTTATTCAAGTGTGACCAATCACTGGGCGCCATGTGACAACAAATACAATCAACATATTTTAATCTAGACAGTTAAACATGTCAGCAAACTGTATCCATTCACAGTACACCATATGGCGTCTCACATGTGTGCGCACAATGCTATCTTTCCTGATGAATCATGTTAGAAAAATAGAGGACAATTGCCAAAATATTTTAGGAAAGTTTTGGCGATTCCCATTCGCTTGGACGCTATGACAAAACTCCACTAACGAGAGTAAGTCCCACAATGCTAGACTCACTGTCGACCTTAGGAGCTCCCCACTATAAAAACCAACCTCCTCTCCTCCTATGTTCATCAGATTCTCTCCTTGAAAGTAAGTAGCTCTATTTTTTAGTCAACTGACTTTTGAGCATAAGCCTAAACTACATAAGGTACAATAGATGTCCAACCATAGTTCAAAAGTTTTATGGGAGCCTTCTCTAACCCACACTGAATGTAAACCCCGCACATTTGAGTTAAGGAAAACCGGGAAAAGAACCGGTCAAACCGAATAAGAAAATCAAGTCGGTTTACATTTGGGAATAAGCAATATGAAAATTTACAACTTTCGAGTGATCCAAAGGGTTCATTAAACCTTGGAAAAGAGACTTAAAACAAACTATAAAATAAAAACCAAAGTGGTTCAGGTGAACTAGATTTCATAAGAACTTCAAAGTTAAGCGTGCTTACTTGAGAGTAATGTGAGGATGGGTGATCTACTGGGAAGTATGATTTTTTGTAACCCGAAATTTAGGTAAAAAATTTTTATGCGAACGTACCGCTTATCATAAATAGCCATAAATTAATATATATTTAATTATTGTAATTAATACCAATAAATTAAATTATTATAATTAATACCAATAATTTAATACCTAAATTAAATTATTGGAATTAATACAAATAATTTAATACTAAAATTAAATTATTAAAATTAATACCGAAATTAAATTATTGGAATTAATACCAATAATTTATGGCAATATTAATACTAGTAATAAATCTCGCCCATTTAATACACCGGCTTTACACCTATATAAATAGTTCATCCCCATTTTATTCTCCTCACACCTTAACACTTCTCTCTCTCTACTGCTCCATTTCCCGGTAAAGCTCGAACCAGAGCTTCGACTTGAATAAAGGTCGGGCTCTTTAGAACCGGGGAGAAGATAGCTATCTGATAGCAAACTCCAATCAATCCGAGAATAGTTGGAGAAGCGCCGACATGATGGTATAGTAAAGCAACTCCGGCGGACCGTAGCTGCCCTATTTCGGCCAAGCTGAAATCGACTATTTCAAGCCCTCCTCAGGCCAAACCAAGCCCTCCCAACACTTTCTCAGCCTTTCCACAGCTGAATTAGGACCGAAAGGTAAGCCAATTCGGCTCTCCTTTACAATTTTCGATCGGTGCTAGAGAGAGAGTCAACCGAATTTCAATGACGAAATTCTAATCCAATTCTGCATCAATTGATGCAATTCTTGATTCCAGGATGAACCTCAGGACCAGACCTATCTGCCCAGATCAAAAGCTCGGACCGCCGTGCCTTCACCGGTGAGTAATCGAAGCTTTCTCTCTCTACAGTCTATTTTTCGGCGAAGCTCTGTTTGAGCTCGTTCCGACGTTAAAATTTGCGATTCAAAGTTTCTTAGAATCGTATGAACATGCATGAACTAAATTTCAACTCCAATTTCAATAATTAGAAGTGTTTGATCGGTCAATTTGATGAAATCAAATTCGGTAGTGTTGAAGAGTTGAAATTGGGAGAAAATTTGGGGATTTTCGAAATTCAAAGGGCCAAAATACAATTTTATGAAATTGAGGGTCAATTGGGCATGAAAATAATGTTGGAGAACCAATTGAGGAATTTTGGAATTTTTGGGGGCAAAAATGGTAATTTTAGAAAAATTGGGGGACCAAACTAGAAATTTAAGAAATTAAACCCCTTTTGGTGAAATTGAATAAATTGAGGTCCCATGATAAATTTTAAAAGTTACAAGACTCAATTTGAGGAAAAACCGACATTATGGACTTAAAGTTAAAGATAAATAACTTTAGGGACCTAATTACAAATAACTAAAAGTTTGGATTTTCTCATTCATTGGAAATGAATGAAGGATGTTATGCCGAGTAATAATGACCAAGGTTGTTCATATCGTGTAGGAACGCGAAATACCAAGAACGCCAGCAAGGACAAGCTCGCGTGAATACAAAGAACTAGTCTAGTGGAATTCACAACATTAACCGGTGAGTGGGTTTACTAACATCATACCCGGTTGGGATGATGAGTACAACTTAAAGATAAAAATCACTTACCTGTTGTGAGTGAAAATTTTATATCATACCCGGTAGGGGATGATAAGTACCTCGACATAAAAACCCACTGTTTAGTGGTATTTTAATCATCACCACTTAGAGAAAGTGATGTGAAAATTATGCGAAAAAAACTACTTACCGGTTGTAAGTAGATCATACCCGATTGGTATGATGAGACTTCATCGAAGGAAGTTGAAAACCTGTTCATCGGTTATGAACGGAGATATCCTTATACCGGTTGGTATAATGGATAGTGAAAACCTATTTTGTTGAAGTGTTCTCCTCTGACTGTGTGCCAATGCTTAAACTATTTGGGAGACCTTCTTGACGGGAACTCGAATAGCTCTGATAGGCCAGGGGCCTCGGTTTTGGAACTTGGGGGCTAAATGCCCGATTTTGAAAATCTCGTACAGTAGGCCCAAGGCCAGTTGGCATGAGCAGGAGCTTGTAAACGAACATGATATATGTGCCATAAAACTTAATAAGTGAATTGTTTGGCCATGGTACCAAGATAGGACCGACATGCTCAGTCAACTAACGACAGTGCGACATGACAGGTCGATGGACTAGTCAAGACAAACAGCTGTGGGTTGAGTTGAGAGTCGGGGTCGTTGGACTAGTGGCACCACAGATTACATGGCAATATAAGAAAATATTGTTTATGCATGCACTGTGAGTACGGGATCATCAAGACGCCCATGAGGGGTAGTGATGCGTCCTAAGGGCACTGGACGACTTGGTGGCTATAAGGGCAGTTCGTCGTTCCAGGTGTCTGTGCGAAATCTGAAGTAGCACCAAGCGCATGAGACCGGGGTGGGGACATGATGAGGTCTCTGTCCTCATACGGACACGAAGAAGTGATTTCGGGATTGTGGGTCGGATGTCACGTACATCCACTCATTCCAAGAGTAGAAGTGGTCGTACTTCTATTCGGGTGGCAGGAAAAGTCGCTCCGAAGCCACTAACGGGTTCAATAGTGATACTGACTTGCGAATATGTGTAATCTTCATGATGAAGGATGTGTGTTGGGTGATGACACACCATGGTAACTAAGAAATAATGGAAAAACTCGAATTTTTAAATGAAGGGATTTTAGAAAACAAAGGAGTCCGACACACTCCATATAAATATTTTTCTTAAAAGTCAAAAGCTTTTAAAAACCCATTCACTGAGTAGTCGTACTCACCCCCTCCCTTATATGCCTTTTAGGAAATCCCGGAAAGCCTCCCCTTAAAGACTGTCAACTAAGATGCCTGTAAGATAAGTATGTAAAGTTTTAAATTTCATGCAGTTTTGATTATGCTATTCCAGGAAAAAGATGCAGGTTAAAAGACGCCTTACTCATTACGGTTTACAATAAGGGGAAACCCTTTAATAAATCGGGAGAGTGACGGGTTGATCACGAGGATCTGACCAAACTGGGTCGGGGCGTGACACTAAAGTCCACTATTGATTGGAGTACCGTTGGCGTGACCAAACAGTAGCCATGCCTCCCGAGTAGAAAACAAAGCATATGTTTTCCCAAGGCTTCCCAGCCCTCTCCGACGGCTAAGTCGACTTAGGAAAACTTCTTGAGGTCATCAAAGTTTCTTTCTTCCTCTCGTGTATCTTGGAAGGATTCGTGGTAAGCCAATTCGACTTTAGTCCTTTATTTTTCTATTCAATTTTAGAAGGGTAGTTCTGTCACACCCCCACCCGGTTTGATCGGAACATTGTGAACAACCTGCCGTTTCTTCCAATACTATAATAGGAATAATTTCATCTTGATAGTATTGGCAGAATATATATTACAATACACAAATATTTTTAAAAGAATTGATTACATACTAGGTTGAAAAATCGTTCTCTAACATCACTTGCGCCATTTTGAATAAGACCTGAAAGGGGTAAGGGAGGAGGTGAGTTCGACAACTAAGTGAGCAATGTTTACATGACATCATTACTTATTGTTCATGATTCAGTATGTACTTAAGTATAATATTTCTTTCTTAAAAATAATGTGATGATTTAATTAAATAAACCTACCATGCTTTATTTCACACAAACACACAAATACCATTTATCTATAAAGGGATCAAACAGTTGCATAATATACCCTAAAAGACAACAATCTTGATCTGTTCTACTATTGACCCGGAGCAACTTTACCGTACACCTTGGTGAGAGGCCACAAACTTCCACCATATTATTTGTGTGAGCACTATCGCCCAATCCCCATACCTCATCGCTTCTTTTGTCCGCTATTGAGAAACGAGACTTCTATCTCATTCTTCCTCGATCTCAATGCGCACGAATCTCCCTAAGTTTCACGATATACTCAAACCACATAACTACCCTTTTGCTAATGTCACGCCCCGACCCAGTTTGGTCGGATCCCTGTGATCAACCCGTCACTCTCCCGATTTATTAAAGGGTTTCCCCTTATTGTACACTGTAAAGAGTAAGGCGTCCTTTAACTTGCACCTTTTTCCTAGAATAGCATAATCAAAACTGTATGAAATTTAAAACTTTACATACCTGTCTTACAGGCATCTTAGTTGACGATCTTTAAGGGGAGTCTTTCCAGGATTTCCTGAAAGGGATATAAGGGAGGGGGTGAGTACGACTACTCAGTAAATGGGTTTTTAAAAACTTTTGACTTTTAAGAAAAATATTTATATGGAGTGTGTCAGACTCCTTTGTTTTCAAAAATCCCATCATTTAAAATTTTGAAATTTTCCATTATTTCTTAGTTACCACGATGTGTCATCACCCAACACACATCCTTCATCATGAAGGTTACACACATTCGCAAGTCAGTATCACTACTGAACCCGCTAGTGGCTTCGGAGCGACTTTTCCTGCCACCCGGATAGAAGTACGACCACTTCTACCCTAGGAATGAGTGGATGTACGTGACATCCTACCCACAATCTCGAAATCACTTCTTCATGTCCGTATGAGGACAGAAATCTCATCCTGTCCCCACCCCAGTCTCATGCGCTTCGTGCTACTCCAGATTTCGCACAGACACCTAGAACGACGAACTGCCCTTATAGCCACCAGGTCGTCCAGTGCCCTTAGGACGCATCACTACCCCTCATGGGCGTCTTGATGATCCCGTACTCACAGTGCATGCACAAACAATGTTTTCTTATATTACCATGTAATTTGTGGTGCCACTAGTCCAACGGCCCCGACTCTCAACTCAACCCGCAGCTGTTTGTCTTGACTAGTCCGTCGACCTGTCATGTCGCACTGTCGCTAGTTGACTGAGCATGTCGGTCCTATCTTGGTACCATGGCCAAACAATTCACTTATTAAGTTTTATGACACATATATCATGTTCATTTACGAGCTCCTGCTCGTGCCAACTAGCCTTGGGCCCACTGTACGAGATTTTCAAAATCGGGCATTTAGCCCCCAAGTTCCAAAATCGAGGCCCCCGTCCTATTAGAGATATTCGAGCTCCCGTCGAGAAGGTCTCCCAAATAGTTTAAGCATTGACACACAGTCAGGAGAGAGCACTTACGACAAAAATAGGTTTTTACTGTCTATCATACCGACTGGTATAAGGACATCTCCATTCATAACTGATAAACTGGTTTTCAACTTCCTTCGAGGAAGTCTCATCATACCAACTGGGTATGATCTACTTACAACCCGTAAGTAGTTTTTTTCGTATAACTTTCACATCACTTTCTCTAAGTAGTGATGATTAAAATACCACTAAATAGTGGGTTTTTATATCGAGGCAATTATCATCCCCAACTGGGTATGATGTTAGTAAACCCACTCACAACCGGTAAGTGATTTTTATCTTGAAGTTGTACTCATCATCCCAACCGGGTATGATGTTAGTAAACCCACTCACCCGTTAATGCCGTGAATTCCACTAGACTAGTTCTTTGTATTCACGCGAGCTTGTCCTTGCTGGCGTTCCCGGTATTTAACGTTCCTACACGATATGAACAATCTTATTCATTATTATTCAGCATAACAGCCTTCATTCATTAATGAATGAGAAAACCTAAACTTTTAGTTATTTGCAATTAGGTCCCTAAAGTTATTTCTCTTTAACTTTAAGTCCCTAATGTCGGTTTTTCCTCAAATTGAGTCCCGTAACTTTTAAAATTTATCGTGGGACCTCAATTTATTCAATTTCACCAAAAAGGGGTTTAATTTTCCAAATTTCCAATTTGGTTCCCCAATTTTTCCAAAATTATCATTTTGCCCTTCTTTCACAAAAATGGTAAGTTTTTCCCCAAATTTTTCAAAATTCCTCAATTGATCCTCCAACATTATTTTCATGCCCAATTGTCCCTCAATTTCATAAAATTGTATTTTGGCCCCTTTGAATTTCAAAAATCCCCAATTTTCCCCCAATTCCAACTTCTTAACACAGCCGAATTTGATTTCATCAAATTGACCCATCAAACGTTTCCAATTGTTGAAATTGAAGTTGAAATTGAGTTTCTACATGTTCATACGATTCTTTAGAAATGTGAATCGCAAGTTTTAATGCCGGGACGAGCTCAAACGGAGCTTCGCCGGAAAATGAACTGTAGAAAGAGAAAGGTTCGATTACTCACCAGTGAAGGCACGGCAGTCCGAGCTTTCAATCTGGGCAGATAGGTCTCGTCCTGAGATTCATCCTAAAATCAAGTATTGTATCAATTGATGTGGAATTGGATTAGAATTTCGTCATTGAAATTCGGTCGACTCTCTCTCTAGCACCGATCGAAAATTATAAAGGGGAGCTGAATTGGCTTACCTTTCGGTCCTAATTCGACTGTGGAAAGGCTGAGGAAGTGTTGGGAGGGTTTGGTTTGGCCTGAGGAGGGCTTGAAATGGTCGATTTCAGCTTGGCCGAAATAGGGCAGCTTCGATCCGCCGGAGTTGCTTCACTATTCCATCATGTCGGCGCTTCTCTAACGATTCTCAGATTGACTGGAGTTTGCTATCAGATAGCTGTCTTTTCCCCGGTTCTAAAGAGTCCGACCTTTGTTCAAGTCGAAGCTCTGGTTCGAGCTTTACCGGGAAATGGAGCAGTAGAGAGAGAGAGAGAGAGAGAAGTGTTCAGTTGTGAGGAGAATGAAATGGGGATGACCTCTTTATATAGTCGTAAAACCCGTGTATTAAATGGGCGAGATTTATTACTAGTATTAATACAAAAAATCATACTTCCCAGGAGGTCACCTATTCTCACACTACTCTCAGGTAAGCACGCTTAACTTTAAAGTTTTTATAGAATCTAGTTCACCTGAACCAATTTGGTTTTTGTTTTCTAGTTTTTCTTAAGTGTCTTTTCCAATGTTTAATAAATCCTTTGGATCAACCGAAAGTTGTAAATTTTCATATTGCTTATTACCAAATGTAAACCGGTTTGGTTTTCTTATTCGGTTTGACCGGTTTTTTTTTCCCAATTTTCCTTAACTCAAATTTGCAGGGTTTACAGCTAATCTTGTTGTTCAACAACCCTTAGAATCAACACTACCCAGTACTGCACGTTTGTTTGGTTGTACACGATTGTAATCACATATAATATTTTTTTTATTTAATACCTTTATATTTGCACTACTAGCCCAACAAGTTGCGACATGACTTTAACATAGTAGCTTAAGCAAGCATTATCAAATTGTGAAATTTTTTGACAGACTCTTAAATCAAACTTATTTATGTGACTGAACCCGTTTCTATTTGCCTTGGGCCCACTTGTACGAGTTTTCAAAACATAGCCCTGGGCCCACTTCATTTTGTAAAATTGTGGCCTTGGGCCCACTTGCACAGAACTAGATCTAGCCCATCATTGTCGACCATGGGCCTTGGCCATATCCTACATCGACGATCGGACTAGACCATATCCATTGAGGTGTATCCATACATCGTTTACATGTTGTCCTAATAACATACTTCATACTTTTTCAAAAATATAATCCCAAAAAGTTCAAGAATTTTCATACAGTTAGAGAATTATATTTCTGGAAATTGCGATTTCAAAATAAACCACAGTCTTAAGTATGCATATAGTCCGTCCAATTAGTTTCGATGTCATAAATCTCACCCACCCGTATTCTGACGCTTGTTCGTCTTGATGATTTTTGAGCTTAGCGTGCTTTTACTTTGGACGAACTTGTAGGTGATTCATTTCTACAATAAATTGGGCAATTAAATACCAAGTAATATGGTAATTACGCTAAATACTCGTAACTTTTCAATAATTACGATTTGTCTCTTAATGTATACCTTAATTCCAATTAGGTCCATATGATTGTCAAATCTTCCATTTTGGTCCCTAATTTCTCAAATTTCTAATTGGGTACAATATTTCTCGCTAATTATAGAAAATTCTCAAATTTTCAAAAATTACAATTATGTCCCAAAACTTTCAAAAATTATAATTTAGTCCTCCAACTTGTATATCATCAATTCAACCTTAATTCTTATCAATTGAGTCATAACATAATTATAATTATCTTCCCTATGCCCCAAAATTATTTTAAACTTTAAATCACTAAATTTGACTTATAAATGAGCTTATACGGAGCTTCACTAGAATAAGAAATTTTGATACCACTAGGTTAAGTGAAAATTTCTTAAGTTAATTTTTTACCAAATATACAACTTGAACAATAAATTTTTGCTAAGGGTAGCCGATGGAATTATCAATGTGTAAACTTATATACGAAAGGTATGGAGGGATTAGTTTGATATTGATTTATTTTTAAAACTCGTGTGACTTAAATGAAGTAACTATATAAGATCAATAATATGATATTTTATGTTAATATTTGCATCCATTGAACGTTAAACTCACTCTCCCAAATCTTATTTTAGGAGAAAGAGAAGGAACTATAAAAATTTTTAATTAAATAATAATATATCTATTAACTGATTTTTGAGATATAAGCTATTAAGAAATTTGGATAAATGAGTTATTTATTATTTGTTGTTATTTCTCCAACTTTTAGGATGATTTATAAAAACTTACATTTTTTTATATTAAAGTTCAAATTTTATGGAAAAATTATAGTGCAAATTTTATATTGTGAGTATGGTATATTGTTGGTAGTACAATGATTAGAACCCAATATTTAGTTGGGACATGATATATATTGTGTGCATTATTTAAGTTTTAATTTAATTTATTTTTGTTATATTTAGTTGGGACAAGATATATATTGGGTGCATTATTTAAGTTTTAATTTAATTTATTTTTGTTACTTTATTATGGATTGGATTGTTTGGAAGATGTGCTGCAACTATTTTCTTAAATTTAAGGAGGAAGTGTTGTTTTTATTAAAATTTGAGGAGTTTAAATGTTAATTTTACTTATTGGTAAAAGAATTTATAGGCCATTATATCATTTTTTTTGTAAAAAAAGTATTAAGTAACACATTCAAATTTTTATTATGGTCCTCTATTTCATACATGATATATAATTAACAAAAATAAAGTAAACTTGAATATAGTATATAATGCACTTTGACAACAAATAAAAATGAAAATTTTGATAATTCATATAAAGTGAATAAAACTAATTGATGTTTTCAAAATGAAAAATACAAAATATTTGAACAATAAATATTATAAATTTGAATATTATTTATATTTATTTCATGAAATATATATACTTATTTGCACATATTTTGAAATATTTATAACTTAATGGCAATAAATACCTACTCTATTTGATGATATGGCAATAAATACCTACTTTATTTGACGATATGGTGATATGGTGGGTGTTTTATTGGTTAAGTGACCCAAAAGTGGGTGGAAGTTGATGGTTTTTAATACTTAGGTGAAAAATACAATTAAATAATTTTTAATTTCTCCCCAAGTCAACATTTTAATTAAATTAAATGTTTAATAAAATAAATAATTTAAATAAAATATATGAATAAAATGATAAATTAAACCAAAAACATTTTCAATAAATAAAATCAAAGGGAAAGAAAACTGAATCCGGGAACGTGTCTGTGAAGAAGTGGAATCTGCACTGTTTTTTTTGCACGTGGCACCTACGGCCCACCACTTCCTTGCCCTCACTCTCTCTCCCTGCCATCTCGATTTCATCGGAGAGAAAAAAAAAAAAAGAGGAAGAAAGGAGGAGGAAAAGAAGGGGAACATGAAAATGAAAAGAGGAAGACAAGAAGTCTGAAAGGAATGGCGTGGCGTCGCAATTGATTCTTTGTCCACCGACCTCTCCTAATCCCCCACCTATCCCCTTGTATGGTTATGTGAAGCGGGGTCTTGCTACTTTGCACCTTCCTTCCCAACTTTTGTATCTCTTTCCGCGGGATTCCCATTTCTTCCTCTAGGCTCTTCCTCCGCCTTTTTTTCTGACTCTTTCCTCCCCTCTTACGTCTCCATCGTCCAGAAATGGAACCCATTTCACTTGGTGATCGCCGCCAGAGCGACTCCGAGTGCTCCGTCGAGTTCAGGGATGCCGTCTTCGAAGAGAACAACAACGATAACCACTCCTCTGGTCTGTTCGAACTCTTACTTCCTCTATCTGTTCGTATTCTTCTTGGGTCTTGATTTTTTTTTCTGAATGGAATCCATAAATCAACGTATGGAGGGAAGAAGTGGTTGCCTTTTTTCTGGTACCAGAATTTTGTTGCAGGGCTTATGGAGGTGTTTGAAATTTTCATCTTTTTGTATGGAAAAGAATGTTGCTAAAGTTTTGCGGAAAACGCAGGTTATGCTACATCAGTCTTTCTGAGTCTTGCCTCTCCGTATTGTCCGGTATGCATGGGATGGTAACTTGCATTTTTGAAGACCATGACCATGCTGATGCATTTAGATGCTTATTGTCCTGCTGGGTCCTTTTTTTTTGCTCGCAACTGTTGGGTCCTTCATTGTGTCGTTCAATGCAATTTTTTTAAGTTAGATTAGTTCCTGCTCCTGATGGGAATTACGGGTCAGACTTTTCATATTTATACGTGGGTGCATGCGTTTCCCTATTTCGACTTTTCTTACTGATCTTTAATGTGGTGTTTTGAAAGTTCTTTCATGTTTGCAATTGGATGTTTATGGACTGCTTCATGTCAACTGTCCGCAGGATTAATCTACCACAGTTCGCCCACAGAGAGCGTGCCTGGAGAGGCATCAACTTCAGGAAAGTCAGACACGGATTCCAGTCAAACTGCGAAAGCACAGATACCCAGAAAACATCACAGCAAGATATCTCAATTTGTCACGAAACTGCTTGATGAGACAACTCCGATAAAACAGAAGGTTTTAACTTGTTTCTAGAGTTTCTGATTCATTTCTATAGTTGTTACTTCTTACTTGCCTTCTACTTCTCTTTAATGAGAATGCCATTGAAGTTGTTATATGCTATTTAGAAGAAGCTGTAATGCTGCTCTTACTTTGTTTTTCAACCAGATATCTTGTATTTGTCTTCTGGACTCAGATGGAGCTTGGCCTGATGTTTTCTTTTTTCTGTTTTTTTAGTCTTTGGTTCATTTGCTTTCTTTTTTTGCTGTTAATGTTACTATTTGGTCTCTCCCCCTCTGTATGGTATCATCTCTTTTATTGGATTCTTTTAATACTAGTTATCATTTTCGGGGATTTGTAAAACTGCAGCTCAAATTGCTAAAACGCCTTGCCACTGTGAAACATGATGGAACCGTGCAATTTGATGTTCCAGAAGATGTTAAGCCTTCAAGTCTTGATTTTGGTACCGGAGTTGTATATAATGGGTCTACTCATGAAGAAACTTTATCAGAAGAGATTGAGGTGTTACCTCCTCTTCAGATAGTGATGCTCATTGTTGGTACCCGTGGAGATGTGCAGCCGTTTCTTGCAATGGGAAAACGATTACAGGTTCCTTGCAAATATATGTTACTACTTTCTTAACTATATATTTTTTGTTGGATATTTTGACTTTACAGCCTTGTTACAAGTGCAGGAACATGGGCATAGGGTCAGACTGGCAACTCACTCTAATTTCAAAGATTTTGTGTTAACAGCTGGGTTAGAGTTCTTTCCTCTAGGTGGAGATCCTAAAGTTCTTGCTGGATGTAAGAATATCATTAAAATATTTGGAAAATTTTTTTGTTAACAAGTTTCATTGTCAATCTGGTTTAAAATACTTCTATTGGCAGATATGGTCAAGAATAAAGGCTTCCTTCCATCAGGACCTTCAGAAATACACATCCAGCGGAGTCAAATAAAAGATATCATTTTCTCTTTATACCCTGCGTGCAAAGATCCAGATCCGGACACTGAAATACAATTTAGAGCTGATGCAATAATTGCAAATCCCCCAGCATATGGTAAAGCTCTGTATCACTTAATGAGGCAAATTACATCCCTTCATTTAAGTTTAGTTGTAAATAAGAAAGGCTTATGTTGAGCCTTATGAACTTGTTAAGTTTACAGATCTATGGAGTGGAGATGGCAGGGTGAACATCCCATGAGAATTTGGAAAATCTATCAAGTGAAAAACCATTTAATAATTGAGGTCAATATTAAATTTCATGGGTATAAGAGATTGATAGTTTTTTAGCATGATGTATGTCTGTGATTTCTTCACCTCTTTCTTAAAAACCTTGTCAAGGGGTGTTTACTGGATAAACCTTTATAGCATTTTAAACCTGTAATTGTGGAGCAATCCTTTAACATTAGTTTGTTTCTCAGTGTTTTTGTCTTCACTATGAATTTATTAGCTCCAAATATATATAATCCTGTAATATTTGAAGAAGGAATTTGAAACTAATTTTTAGGATCTTCTCAGGGCATACACATGTGGCCGAGGCGCTAAATATACCTCTGCATATTTTCTTCACAATGCCATGGACGTAAGTAGAATTTGGTCAGAATGCACTTTATTTTCTCCATCAGGGAAATCTTGACTTCCATATTTCCTCTTTCCTATATGTAATATTTGATATACTAGGATAGACTGAATACTGATAATGCACTGTCATGTCTTCATCAGCCCTACTAGTGAATTTCCACATCCTCTCTCTCGCGTGAAGCAGTCTATTGGCTTCAGAGTGAGTTTTCTTGGATAAGTATTGTTTATTTTTCTTATCTCACTTTGTAGACTAATGAATTTTCAGTTATCCTATCAAATTGTTGATGGCATGATTTGGCTTGGGATAAGAGACATGATAAATGACTTCAGAAAGAAGATATTGAAACTCAGACCTGTCACTTATTTAAGAGGACCGTACATGTCCCCTCCAGATCTGCCTTATGGTTACATATGGAGTCCTCACCTAGTGCCGAAACCAAAAGGTGAAGTTTCCTCTTTGAGCTTTTTAATTAGATTGTCACTTCAAACTCTACCCTCTAGTCATATTCAATGGAAGGAACCTCCCAGAACATGGAGGTTTTTATTATAATTGGTTTCCTACACTAATTAGTTCCTTTGTCAATGATATTATCTAAGATTGGATAGAAAATTTGCAGATTGGGGCCCTAAGATTGATGTTGTTGGGTTCTGTTTCCTTGATCTTGCGTCAAGCTATGAACCACCCACAGCACTGGTTAAGTGGCTGGAGAAAGATAAAAACCAGAAGCCCATCTACATCGGTTTCGGCAGCCTTGTTAGTTCTATAATTTCAGTATCTTTTCTATTAGTTAAAGGAAGATGACAGTAAATATCCCACTTCATAAATTGTTGGTTTATTTGGAATTAATATCTTTTGCTCTTAATTGGTAATAGCCAGTTCAAGAACCTGAGAAGATGACTGAAATAATAGTGAAAGCTCTCGAAATGACTGGTCAGAGAGGCATCATTAACAAAGGATGGGGTGGTCTTGGGAATTGTAAGCATTGTGTTCTTTCCCTGTTTTTTTTTCTAATATGTTTCACTTATCATTTTGAAATTGAGTTGTAAGGACATGCAATAAGTGACTGAACCACTTTTCTGCTGCAGTGAAAATGCCAAAAGAGTTTATTTACCCCTTGGACAACTGCCCCCATGACTGGCTTTTTCCGAGATGCAGTGCTGTGGTAAATATTACATTACTAAATATACTTGATCACTATATCATGCATGTAACTTCCAGTAAAATTCATGTGAAATATTTGACCCTTCTTTCTCAGGAATGATGCTGTCATTTGTATTGACAGTTCAACTATGGGTCCTCTCCTGAGATTTTTGTTATCCAGTGTAGCTTGATAAATGTATTCTTTGATGGAACATAAAATACCTTAGCTAAGCTAATTTAGACTCTAGAAGCTCAGCTAGATCTTAGGTTATGTTCATAACAATTTTTAGGCTTGACATATATGCTTGAAGACATTTTGATTTCATTTAATGGTCCAAAAAGAGAATAACATTGACATTAGCTAAAACTTGATATTTTTTAGGTCACTCAAATGTTTACTGGAGAGTTTGAAAGCTGAATAAATTAAAACCTTTGGACAAGCTTGATTTAAATGAACCTCCTGATCCTTCTGAGATCTCTATGCGAGGTTGAACTTTGCCAGACCTGTCAAATGACAATTTATTATTGTCCAAGTGTTTGTAAGCAGGCTTGTTTACTTTATGAATGAATGCTTTCATGGGACATATAGTTATTTGCATAAATGTTTGATGTATTTTGTCAAGTAATATAGAATCATTTGAATGACTTGATTGGAAAAATCATGTGCTCCATTCTTTTCCAGGTACACCACGGGGGAGCTGGCACAACTGCTGCTGGCCTTAAAGCTGCAGTAAATGAAATTCTGCCCTTCCTTGGAAAAGTGCCTTTTATATTTATCAAAATTCATCTTGAGAGTATTATATGTTTCTCTCATTTCCAAACAGTGCCCAACAACTATTGTGCCTTTCTTTGGGGATCAACCATTTTGGGGAGAAAGGGTGCATGCAAGAGGGGTTGGCCCTGCACCTATTCCAGTAGACGAGTTCTCTCTTGAGAAATTGATCAATGCAATACAATTCATGTTAGATCCAAAGGTAATTTACCAGAAAAATCTTAAAACTTCCATGTGGGAGCATAGTGCCGAGCAGTTGATCCCTTCATTTTGGGGGCAAAGTAGCTAGAAATTTTCCTAATGAAGTGAACACTACCCTCTTGCCTCATTTAGATCCTAACATTATGTTGGGACAAGGGAAATGAAACAACAAGAAAATGTCTTTTGATTTATAATTACTCGGTATCACCTTTTTATTATCTATTTGGTTCAATGAGGTTAACTTGTAAAAAGCCACTCTGCTGAGATTCATGGCTTATATATATGTGGTGATGAAGGCTGCTTCCAGTTTTATGCCTTGTCTTAAAGGGTATTGGATTCTTGGAGCCCCATTCCTTAGTTTCCTTTTTTCATCAATAGATTCAACTCTTTGTGGAAGACAATGAATGAAAGCTTCATGATTGTTGCCTTTCTTTGTCCCTTGTATATCCTTTCAGGTGAAGGACAGTGCCATTGAGCTGGCCGAAGCCATGGAGAAGGAAGATGGTGTCACTGGGGCTGTACAAGCCTTCTACAAGCAGTTCCCTCGGAAATATCTGGAATCAGATAGCGAACAGCTGCCTGAGAAAAAGTGTAGACAGAGGCACAATGCACTTTCTATGAGGCGATGCTTTGGCTACTTCTGAGTTTCCTGAGAAAAAGTGTAGACTGATGCTGTCATTGTCTTGTGATTTCTTTTTTGGTACTGAATGCATCAGTGTTTTAATGATTTCTTTGTATGTAATTTGGCCTTGAAGCTTTGGGGGGGGTTGGGGAAGAGTTCCCTATGCTCCATTTTCCAATTGTACTAAGAAAAGAATGTATGCCCAATGGCTTATTTCATCAGTGTTTTGATCAAGAAAGATTCATAACATGACCGTGCCCAATGATGCATCGGGCCTTCTAGTGGTAGTATGTTAGTCATGTGCAGGACAAATAGAATCCATTCTTAACTAATGAAAACTGATGACTACTAGGGATGGCAATTGGCGGTCGGACCAAAGCTCAAGTGTGGGGACTACAATGGGTTTCATATTCATATATATTTCATAATATATATTATTAAGATAATATATATCTAATAATGTAGATTAGATAATATTTATTAGAATATATATTATTATATCTTATATAATACAAAAAAATGTCAAGATAACTTGTAAGAATATGAACGCTATAAAAAATGAGAATTTGATAAACAAGAACCCTTCCAAATTGAGGGAAGAATTGAAATTTGAATTTAAATGGTAGTATCTAAAAAAAATAATTTTACATATTGAAAATATTATACTTAGATCATACCAAAAAGGCCAAAAAAAATAGAAATAATCAACTCATTCATTTGTAATTGGCCTAAATGCTAAGATTTAATTAACTTGTATAATTGTTATTTACCACTCTTTTTATAGTCCATCATCCTCATACTCATCATCATCATGAGACTCACTTTACTAAATAAGCATTGATTTTCTTTAAAATCTAAAAAATGTATGGTCTATGTTTTTTTTCAAATATGTTCAGCCCATTTTTATCTTAATTATCCAATTAAAGGTTATTAGGCATGTTGTGTCTGGGTTTCAATGAGATCCATCTTCTCCGAATGTCCGGATTGGTAGAGTGATTGAATCCCCATGGACGAACCCGAACTTGACATAAGTAATACCACGTTAGCTAGGAGTAAGATCTGGACCTCTAGCCGGGTTTGAAAGCACTGACTCGGATCTAGACAAGCTCGTGTTTGGATTGGATCTAAGGACCACCACTATTAGTGCCCAAAAATAATTGATTATACTTTTAAAGCAATAAAAAGAATTATATGGTTATAAAAGGAATTATATGGTCATTCACTTATCATTGGCCTAAATGTATGATTTAGTTAATTTGTGTAATTGTCATTCATTCTCTTTTTATAGTTGATATTTCGACCACTTCCATACAACTAGTTAATTTTATCGATATTATAATATTGGTTAACTTTATTAAATTAATATTATAGTAACTAAATCTCAAAATAAAGGAAGAAGGAAAAAGAAAACTCGCATGCTAGCTGTAAGAATAAATATCATCACACTCGATTGATGTGATGGATTAAAAAATAATTTTATTAGAAGTGTTCTCCACTAACTGTGTGTTATTGCTTAAAATTTTTGGGAGACCTTGTTGACGAGAGTTAGAATAACTCAGATAGGTCAGATACCTCGATTTTAGAACTTGTAGGGCTAAATGCCCGATTTTTAGAAAATCACGTATAGTGGGCCTAAAGCCAGTTGACATGAGCATGAGCTTGTAAACAAACATGATATATTAAAATCATGAAAATTCTTAATTAATGGATTATGTGATTTTCCAATGGTACCTATACAGAACCGACATACTCGATGGATTGGCAGCAATGCGTCACGGTCAAGTCGACGGACCGACCTAGACAAACAGCTATAGGTCGAGTTGAGGGTCGGAGCCATTAGACCAGTGGCATCAAAGATAAATGACTTTGTGAAAAAACTATTTTGTGCATGCACTTGAGGGTTTAAGACCATTAAGACACCCAAGAGAGGTAGTAATGCGTCCTAAGGGCTATTGGACGACATGGTGGAGATAAGGGCAATTTTTCATGACAGCAGTCAGGGAAGCTCGACGTTGCTTTATGCGCATGAGACTGGAGTGGGGTCGGGATGAGGTCTCGTCCTCATACGGACACGGAGTTGATTTTGGGTTTAAGGGCCGAATGTCACAAACATCCACTCAAACCCAGGGTAGAAGTGGGCGGGCTTCTATTTTAGTGGCCGGTAAAGTCGTTCCGAGCAATAAGTGAGTGTAGTGGATGGGCTATCCTGTGAATGTGTGATCCCTTCTTGATAAAGGGCATATGTTTACTATTAAAAACACCTGATTTGGAAATAAGTAAAAAGGTTTGAAAAACCAGAATTTGAGAAAAAAATATTCTTAAAGAAAATAAGGAGATTATGAAAACTATCTCCCAACACCCATTAGCTAAGTTATCGAACTCATCCCCCCCCTACTCCTTTTCAAGTAACCAAGAAAAAAGTAACCTAAAGATTTTCATGTAGCTGAACCTGTAAGACAAGTATGTAAGGATTAATGTGTTCAATTTTGATTAATGCTATTACAGGAAAGATACAAGTAAAAATAACGTCTTACTCCTCGCGGTTTAGAGAAGGGAAAATCCTTAAAAAACCGGGAGAGTGGCGGATTGCTCATTGGGATTTGACCAAACCGGGTCGGGGCGTGATAACTTGAGTGGTATCAAATCCTATTTCCTCGAATACATCATCAAGACTATATGTCATGCCCCGACCCTGTTAGATCGGATCCCCGTGATCAACCCGCCACTCTCCCAGTTTATTAAAGGGTTTCCCATCATTATAAACCGTAAAAAGTAAGGTGTCCTTTAAACCTATACCATTTCCTGGAATAGCATAATAAAAACTGCATAAAATTTTAAACTTTACATACTTATCTTACAGGTGTGTCTTAGTTGATGGTCTTTAAGGGTAGGCTTTCCGAGATTTCCTGAAAGGGATATAAGGGAGAGGGTGAGTACGACTACTCAGTGAATAAGTTTTCAAAAGTTTGGACTTTTAAGAAAATATTTATTATTGGAGTGTGTCAGTCTCCTTTCTTTCAAAAATCATTTCATTCAAAATTCGGGTTTTATCACTATTTCCTTATTTAATCACGGTGTCATCACCCAACACACATCCTTCATCATGAAAGTTAAACACACATTTGCAGGTCAGTACATCCATTGAACCCACTTGTGGCTTCGGAGCGACTTTATCGGCCACCTAGATAGAAGTACGTCCACTTCTACCCTAAGAATGAGTGGGTGTCACGCCCCGACCCGGTTTGGTCGGATCCCCATGATCAACTTGCCACTCTCCCGGTTTATTAAATGGTTTTCCCTTATTATAAACCGTAAAGAGTAAGACGTCCTTTAAACCTGCACCATTTCCTGGAATAGCATAATCAAAACTGCATGAAATTTTAAATTTTACATACCTGTCTTACAGAAATCTTAGTTGATGGTCTTTAAGGGTAGGCTTTCCGAGATTTCCTAAAAGGGATATAAGGGAGGGGGTGAGTACGACTACTCAGTAAATGGGTTTTCAAAGGTCTACTTGTAACTTTTAAGAAAAATATTTATATGGAGTGTGCCAAACTCCTTTCTTTTTAAAAATCTCTCTATTTAAAAATTCGAGTTTTTCCATTATTTCTTATTTACCACAGTGTATCATCACCCAACACACATCCTTCATCATGAAGGTTACACACATTCGCATGTCAGTACGACCACTAAACCCACTAGTGGCTTCGGAGCGACTTTACCAGCCACCCGGATAGAATCATGATTACTTCTACCCTAGGAATGAGTGGATGTACACGACATCCGACCCTCAATCTCGAAATCGCTTCTTCGTGTCCATATGAGGACAAAGACCTCATTCCGTCCCCACCCCAGTCTCATGCGCTTGGTGTTACTCCAAATTTCGCACAGACACCTAGAACGACGATCTGCCCTTATACTCACCGGGTTGTCCAAGGCCCTTAGGACACATCACTACCCCTCATGGGTGTCTTGATGATCCCGTACTCATAGTGCATGCACAAACAAAGTTTTCTTAAATTACCATGTAATATGTGGTGCCATTTGTCCCAACGGTCCAGACCTTCAACTCAACCTGTAGCTATTTGTCTTGACTGGTCCGGAGACCAGTCATGTCGCACTGCTACTAGTTGACTAAGTATGTCGGACCTGCTTTGGTACCATGACCAAACAATTCACTTAATAAGTTTTAATGGCATATATATATATATATATATATATATCATTTTCTTTTATGAGCTCCTGCTCATGTCCATTAGCCTATAACCCATTGTTCGAGTTTTTCAAAAACAGGGCATATTAGTCCTCAGGTTCCAAAACCGAGGCCCCCAGCCTATGAGAGCTATTCGAGCTCTCGTTGAAAAGGTCTCCCAAATAGTTTAAGCATTGGCACACAGTCAGGGGAGAACACTTTCAACAAAATAGGTTTTCACTGTTCATTATACTGACCAGTATAAGGACATCTCCATTCATAAACGATGAGCAGGTTTTCAACTTCCTTCGAGTAATTCTCATCATACCAACCGGGTATGATCTATTTACAACCAGTAAGTAGTTTTTCTGCATAATTTTCATATCACTTTCTCTAAGTGGTAATTATCAAAATACCACTAAATAGTGGGTTTTTATAGCGAGGTACTTATCATCCCCAATCGGGTATGATATATAATCTCACTCACAATCGGTAATTGGTTTTTATCTTTAAGTTGTGCTCATCATCCCAACCGGGTATAATGTTAGTAAACCCACTCACCCGTTAATGTCATGAATTCCACTATACCGATTCTTTGTATTCACGCGAGCTTGTCCTTGTTGGCATTCCCGGTACTTCGTGTTCCTACACGACATGAACATCTCAATTCATTATCTTTCGGCTTAATCGCCTTCATTCATTCCAAATGAATGAAAAAGTCAAATTTTTATTTATTTGTAATTAAGTCCCTAAAGTTATTTCTCTTTAACTTTAAGTCCCTAATGCCGGTTTCTCCTTAAATTGAGTCCCGAGACTTCTAAAATTTATCATAGGACCTCAATTTATTCTATTTCACAAAAAAAGGGATTAATTTCCAATTTGGTCCTCCAATTTTTCCAAAATTACCATTTTACCCTTATTTACAAAAATGGTAAGTTTTGCCCCAAAAATTCTAAATTTCCTCAATTGGTCCTCCAACATTATTTTCATGTCCAATTGACCCTCAATTTCATAAAATTACATTTTGGTCCTTTGAAATTCAAAAATCCCCAATTCCAACTATTTAACATAGCCGAATTTGATTTCATCAAATTGGCCAATCAAACTCCTCTAATTGTTGAAATTGAAGTTGAAATTGAGTTTCTCCATGTTCATACGATTCCATAGAACTTTGAATCATGAGTTTTAACGCCGGAACAAGCTCAAACGGAGCTTCGCCGAAAAATAGACTATAGAGAGAGAGCTTTGATTACTCACCGGTGAGGGCACAGCTGTCCAAGTTTTCGATCTAGGCAAATAGCTCTCATCCTGAGGTTCATCCTAGAATCAAGAATCGCATCAATTGATGTTGAATTGAGTTAGAATATTATCATTGAAATTATGTTGGTTCTCTCTCTGGCACCGACCGAAAATTGTAGAGGGGAGCCGAATTGGCTTACTTTTCAGTCCTAATTCGGCCGTGAAAGGGCTGAGGAAGTGTTGGGAAGGCTTGGTTTGGCTTGAGTAGGGCTCGAAATGGCTAATTTCAGCTCGATCAAAATAGGGCAGCTTCGGTCCATTAGAGCTGCTTCACTGTTTCATCACGCCGGCGACTCTCGGAGTGAACGGAGACTACAGACATGTAGTTGACTCTCCTCGGTTCTAAAGAACCCGACCTCACCTTATTTGGCTCAGAAAAGACCCCATGTCGGAGCTCTTATTCGAGCTTCGTCGAAAAATGGAGCATTTGAGAGAGAATGGAGCTTTCAGGTATGGGGAGGGGCTCTTTATATAGGGAGCTTGGAGACCCGTTGGCCGTCCGTTTGGCACCGTTATTACTGACATTGAAGACCTGAAACACCCTGAACAGAAGCATTTATTCTTTACTAGTGTTTCTTCAGTTTCCCGGTGAGTGAACAGTGTTATCATCTTGAGGAAAAAGATAACACTATTCTGAACCGGGTTCAAAGCTTAAACTGGTCGGTTCACCCCCCATTCGACCGAGTTTTTTAAATCTAAAAATTTCTAAATTCATTTAAATTCATTCTCTATCCAATGTGGCCTAAAATCTCCAATTTTAATTATTTAAGCACCTAGAAAAATGAATTTAGGATTCGGTTCAATAGTGGTTCAAACCAGTTTGGTTTTCATCCCCAATTCCTTCACAAGTCCACTTTCATGTCTTTTGTGACTCCTTGGGTCACTTGGGGTCCATAAAATTCCCAGTTTACCATCTCTTTATCGATTTCGGTTCATAAATCGACTCGGTCTTGATCGGTTCCCTTCCTAGTTTTCCTTAGCTCAAAAGGGTGAGGTTTACACCCCATCCCTTAAAGACAAGGAAACCGGGGAAAGAACTGGTCAGCCCATGTGAGAAAATCGAACCTGTTCATGAACACCAACTATTAGACTGAGGAGAAACCAGGAAATTTATAAATCCCGATTGACCTAAACAGTCACAAAAGTCATAAGAAAGGACTTTAGGATGAATTGGAGGTGAAAACCAAACCGGTTTAGGTGAACCAAACCTAATTCGGATTGAACCGGATTAAAACACTATTGGACTGATTCCTAAATTCATTTTTCTAGGTGTCTTAGAAAATTCAATTTGGAGAATTGAGGTCACCATTTAATAATTTAGATGAATTTATAAATTTTTAATTTTGAAAAACTCGGTCGAATCAGGCATAAACCAACCGATTTAAACGTTGAACCCGATTCGGACTAGTACGGTCCGGTTCGGAACAGTGTCATCTTCTTCCTTTAGATGATAGCACTGTTTACTCGTCGAAAAATCGACCAGCACCGGCAAAGATAAAAAGTCTCTGGTCGGGGAGTTTCAGACAATGAATGATTGCCATTAAGGTGCCTATCGGACGACCAAGAAGTCTCTAAGCTTCCTATATAAAGAGTCCATCCTCATTTATACTCCTCACACCTAAAAACTCCACTCTCTCCCTACTGCTCCATTTTTCGGTGAAGATCAAACCAGAGCTCCGACTTGGGCATTTTTCTGAGCCAACGAAGGCGTGGTTGGGTTCATTAGATTCGAGGAGAAGTTAGGTACCCAACAGTAGTCTCCATTTACTTTGAGGGTCGCCGGAGAAACGCCGACATGATAGAATAGTGAAGCAGCTCCGATGGACAGAAGCTACCCTATTTCGGTCAAGCTAAAAACAGCCAATTCAAGCCCTTTTCAAGCCAAACAAAGCCCTCCCAATTAGAGTGGAAAGGTAAGCCAACTTGGCTCCCCACTGTAAATTCTAATCGGTGCCAAAGAGAGAACCGACAGATCTTTACTAACCAAATTCTTCCACAATTCGACATGAATTGAGATGATTCTTGATCCTAGGAAAAACCTTAAGGCGAGAGCTATCTGCCCAGATTGAAAGCTTGGACCAAGCGCCCCCGACGGTAAGCTTTCAAAGCTTTCTCTCTCTACATCTAATTTTTCGGCGGACCTCCGTTTGAGCTCATTCCGGTGTCAATTTATGTGATTCATTGTGCAATTGAATCGTATGGATGTGTAGGAACTCAAATATATCTTCAATTTCAACAATTAACTTCAATTGATCGATCGATTTGATGAAATCAGATCCGGTCATGTTGAAAGGTTGAAATTAGGGGAAATTTGGGGATTTTAAAAATTCGAGCGACTAAAGTGAAATTTACTAAAATTGATGGCCAATTGGGTATGGAAAAGATGTTGGAGGACCAAATGGTCAATTTTTGGAATTATTGGGGTTAATTTTACCATTTTTGTAAAGTAGGGGCAAAATGGTAATTTTGGAAAAGTTAGGGACCAAATGGGGTATTTGGGAAACTTGAACCCCTTTTTGTAATTTTGAATAAATTGAGGTCCCAAAGTAAATTTTTGAAGTTCCGAGACTCAAGTTGGGGGAAAATTTGCATTAGGGACCTAAAGTTAAAGAAAAATAACTTTTGGGACTTAATTGCAAATAATTGAAAAGTTTGGGTATTTTATTCATTAGTGATGAATGAAGGCTATTAGGCTAGAGGATAATAAAAAATGATGTTTATATCGTGTAGGAAAATAAAGTACCAGGAACTTCAGTAAGGACAAGCTCACATGAAAGCAAAGAACCGGTTAAAAGGAAATCACTATCTTATCAATTAAGTGGGATTTTCACATCATACTCGGTTGGGATTATAAGCACTACCAAGTGGAATTTTAAACATCACACCTAGATGGAGTGATATGGAAATTACGTGAAAAAAACTACTTAACAGTTGTAAGTTGTCAAGCCCCGACCCGGTTTGGTCGGATTCTTGTGAACAACCTGCCACTCTCCCGATTTATTAAAGGGTTTCCCCTTATTATAATTTGTAAAGAGTAAGGCATCCTTTAAACTTGCACCATTTCCTGGAATAGCATAATCAAAACTACATGAAATTTTAAACTTTACATACTTGTATTACAGGCATCTTAGTTGATAGTCTTTCAAGGTAGGCTTTACGGAATTTCCTGAAAGGGATATAAGGGAGGGGGTGAGTACGACTACTCAGTAAATGGGTTTTCAAAAATCTACTTTTAACTTTTAAAAAAATATATTTATATGGAGTGTGCTTGACTCCTTTCTTTTCAAAAATCCCTTCATTTAAAAATTTGGGTTTTTTCATTATTTCTTAGTTACCGGTGTGTCATCACCCAACACACATCCTTCATCATGAAGGTTACAGACATTCGTAAGTTAGTATCACTACTGAACCCACTAATGGCTTCGAAGCGACTTTTCCTGCCACCTATATAGAAGTACAACCACTTCTACCCTAGGAATGAGTGGATGGATGTACACGACATCCGACCCACAATCCCAAAATCACTTCTTGTGTCCGTATGAGGACAGAGACCTCATCCTGTCCCCACCCCGGTCTCATGCGCTTGGTGCTACTCCAGATTTCGCACACTGACCTGGAACGACGAACTACCCTTATAGCCACCAGGTCGTCTAGTGCCCTTAGGACGCATCACTACCCCCTCATTAGCGTCTTGATGATCCCGTACTCATAGTGCATGCATAAACAATGTTTTCTTATATTGCCATGTAATCTGTGGTGCCACTAGTCCAACGGCCCCGACTCTCAACTCAACTCGCAGCTGTTTGTCTTGACTAGTCCGTCGACCTGTCATGTCGCACTGCCGCTAGTTGACTAAGCATGTCAGTCCTATGTTGGTACCATGGCCAAACAATTGACTTAGCATGAAAATAATGTTGGAGCACCAATTGAGGAAATTTTGAAATTTTTGGGGCAAAATTTACCATTTTTGTAAAGGGCAAAATGGTAATTTTGGAAAAGTTAGGGGACCAAATTGGAAATTTGGGAAATTAAACCCCTTTTTGTGAAATGGAATAAATTGAGGTCCTATGATAAATTTTAGAAGTTTCGGGACTCAATTTGAGGAAAAACCGGCATTTGGGACTTAAAGTTAAAGAGAAATAACTTTAGGGACCTAATTGCAAATAAATGAAAGTTTGACTTTCTCATTCATTTGGAATGAATGAAGGCGATTAGGCCGAAGGATAATGAACCAAGATGTTCATATCGTGTAAGAACACGAAGTACCGGGAACGCCAGCAAGGACAAGCTCGCGTGAATTCCAAGAACCAGTCCAGTGGAATTCACGGCATTAATGGGTGAGTGGGTTTACTAATATCATACCCGGTTGGGATGATTAGCACAACTTAAAATTAAAAACCACTTACCAGTTGTGAGTGAAAATTTTATATCATACCCGGTTGGGCAATAATAAGTACCTCGGTATGAAAACCCACTATTAAGTGGTATTTTAAACATCACTACTTAGAAGAAGTGATGTGAAAATCATGCGGAAAAACTACTTACTGGTTGTAAGTAGATCATACCCGGTTGGTATGATGAGACTTCCCCGAAGGAAGTTGAAAACCCGTTCATCGGTTATGAACGGAGGTGTCCTTATACCCGGGCGGTATAATGGATAGAGAAAACATATGTTTTGTCGGAAGTGCTCTCCCCTGACTGTGTGCCAATTCTTAAACAATTTGGGAGAACTTCTCGACGGGAGCTCGAATAGCTCTGATAGGCCGGGGGCCTTGGTTTTGGAACTTGGGGGCTAAATGCCCGATTTTGAAAATCTCGTACAGTGGGCCCAAGGCCAGTTGGCACGAGCAGGAGCTCGTAAACGAACATGATATATGTGCCATAAAATTTTATTTTGGTCCTTTGAATTTCGAAAATCCCCAATTTTCCCCCAATTTCAACTTCTTAACACAACCGAATTTGATTTATCAAATTGACCCATCAAAAGTTTCTACATATTCATACGATTCTTCAAAAATGTGAATCGCAAGTTTTAATGCTAGGACAAGCTCAAACGAAGCTTCGCCGGAAAATGAACTATAGAGAGAGAAAGATTCGATTACTCACCGGTGAAGGCACGACGGTTCGAGCTTTCGATCTGGACAGATAGCTCTCGTCCTGAGGTTCATCCTAGAATCAAGAATCGCATCAATTGATGCAGAATTGAATTAGAATTTCATCATTGAAATTCGGTCGACTCTCTCTCTAGCACTGATCGAAAATTGTAAAGGGGAGCCGAATTGGCTTACATTTCTGTCCGAATTCAGCCGCAAGGTTGAGGAAGTGTTTGAAGGGCTTGGTTTGGCTTGAGAAGGGCTTGAAATGGCCGATATCGGCTTAGCCGAAATAGGGCAGCTTTGGTCCGCCGGAGCTGCTTCCCTATTCTATCATGTTGGAGCTTCTCCAACGATTCTCGGATTGACTGAAGTTTGCTATCAGATAACTATCTTCTCCCCGGTTCTAAAGAGCTCAACCTTTATTCAAGTCGAAGCTCTAGTTCGAGCTTTACCGGGAAATGGAGCAGTGGAGAGAGATTTATTACTAGTATTAAAAATGGAAGAGATTTATTACTAGTATTAATATTGACATAAATTATTGGTATTAATTCCAATAATTTAATTTGGGTATTAAATTATTGGTATTAATTACAATAATTAAATATATATTAAATTTTTGACCGAAATTTCGGGTTACAAAAAATCATACTTCCCAAAAGGTCACCCATCCTTATATTACTCTCAGGCAAGCACACTTAAATTTAGAGTTCTTATGTACTCTCATTCACCTAAACCAATTTAGTTTTTTTATTCTAATTTGTGTTAAGTTTCTTTTCCAAGGTTTAATAAACCCTTTGTATCACTCGAAAGTTGTAAATTTCCAAATTGCTTGTTCTCAAATGATCGGGTTTGTAAACCATCTCGTTTTTTTTACTCAGTTTGACTGGTTCTTTTCTTGATTTTTCTTAACTCAAAAGTGCAGGGTTTACATACGTAGATCATACCTGATTGGTATGATGAACTTACTATAAGGAAGTAGAAAACTCATTCATCGGTTATGAGCAGAGATGTCCTCACACTCGGTTGGTGTGATGGACAGCTGAAAAACTATTTTTGTCAAAAGTGTTCTCCCCTGATTGTGTGCCATTGCTTAAACGTTTTGGGAGACCTTCTTGGCGGGAGCTCGAATAACTTAGATAGGTCGGAGGCCTTGTTTTTGGAACTTGGGGGCTAATATGCCCGATTTTGAAAATCTCTTACAATGAGCCCAAGGCCAGTTGGCACAAGCAGGAGCTCGTAAACAAACATGGGTTTAAGCCATGAAAAATTTAAATGAATGATGTGTTTGGCTATGGTACCAAGACAGGACCGACATACTCGATGGACTAGCGGTAGTGCGACAAGACAGGTCAACGAAACAGTCGAGACAAACAACTACAGGTCGAGTTGAGGGTCGGGGCTGTTGGACCAATGACACCAAAGATTAAATGGCTTATGAGGAAAACTGTTATTTTGTGCATACACTAATGTATTGGATCTTAAAGATGCCTAAGAGGGGTAGTGATGCGTCCTAGGGGCTACTAGACGACATGGTGGAGATAAGGGCAGATTGTCGTACTAGCAGCCAGGGAAACTTAACGTAGCTTCTACGTCCACTCATTCTGAGGGTAGAAGTGGACAGACTTCTATATAGGTGGTCGAAAAGTCACTCCAACGCCACAAGTGGGTGTAGTGGATGTGCTGCCCAACGAATGTGTGATCCATTCATGATGAAGAGTGTGTGTTGATTGTTAAACACACCTACTGTAGTTAATGAGGAAATGATGGTTTTGAAAACCGAGAAATTGAGAAAATGGTTTTAAGAAAATAAGGAGTCTGGCACACTCTAATTCAAACTATTTTTCTGAAAGTCAAGTCTTAAACACCCATTCATTGAGTTGTTGAACTTACCCCCCTCCATTATACCCCTTTTCAAGTAACCAAGGGAAAAGCTTACCTTAAAGGCTTACAGTCAGCTACACCTGCAAGACATGTATATAAGTTTAAAATTTCATGTAGTTTTGATTAATATTATTCCAAGAAAGGTACAGGTTTAAAGGACGCCTTACTTCTCGTGGTTTAAAGTAGGGGAAAACCTTAAATAAACTGGGAGAGTGGCAGGTCATTCACGGGGATCCGACCAAATTGGGTCGAGGCGTGACAAAAGATATCATATTACATCTTTGAACCTTATACCTTGAATCCTACTCAATGAATTGTGAACACACCCCTCTCCCCAAATCCCTAAAGGAAGAATCAGAAACACCTCCAAGAAAATGATATCTCAAATCCCAAGGCAAGGTATGAGAAACTAATATAATATGATAATGATGGTTGTTTTGGAAGAACATTTATGAGTTGACGCCTTTCTCTTGTCTTGACCATTATGGTGGATAATACCATTCTAGTACAGAGATGGTGGCGGGTTGATCACAAGGTCTCAACCAAACCGGGTTGGGGTGTGATAGGTTGGATTATGGTGCTCACACAAACGATATGGTAGAGGTTGTAGCCTCTCACCAAGGTGGACGGTAAAAACGCTTTGGTCCACTAGTGGAACATATCGAAGTTGTAAACTCTAAGTATCTGTTCTGCTACTGTTTGATCAATTTATTGAGAAACGGTACATGATCGTTTGTTTGATACAAATATCCGTATGATCATTCAGTTATGTGAGTTTTTCTCACTATAAATACAAATAAATTTTCAAGACTTGTTACGATAAACCCAATGATAATTTCTTTCCGATGAAATAAATATATTTTAAATTTGTCAAATACAAGTTAATTTTTTTAAAAATTTTATAAGATTACTTTTGGTTAACCCTTGTTTTACCAAGCATTTTTGTAATTCTACTTGAAGTATATGTTGAATCATGGATATGACGTTACAGTTTTAGTAAAGCACTCTTACTAAGTTGTGAATACACTCACCTCCAAATATCCATTTTTAGGAAATAACGGTAATTAATGACACGTGTTTGATGGAAAATCCATCACAAGCCAAAAATATGTTTTACATTCAGTACATATCCTAGTATGGTTTGAGAAATTTATTTTCCAAAATTTTAATTTATTAATTTTAGAAAATAATTTGAGTTGTTATATTTTAAGTTTTGCACCATATCGATTTTAAAATAATTAGACACCAATTGTTGTAAAACTGAGAGTATATGACGATTGTTTACAAGTCCTATCAGATCGAGGTGTGAAACATATATTCCACTTATTTTTTATCTGATGTTCAAATGTCAAATTTATATACTATTGCTCATAGATTACATACAATTCTCCTTATTATAGCCTCCGGATAAAAGTTATACTCCCATATATTTCGATTGGGTAGGTAAATAATTATACTATGTGTGAATGTTATAAAGTTGTCATTTATGTTTTCCCAAATTTTTAACCTATCTATTAATGAGAATAAAGAGCTAATTTAGGCCTATGAGGTAGGATTTTTCTTTTCCACTAGTCATCCAAATGTGATCATATAATTAACAACATACTTTTGGTAGAACTACGGTTACAAATTTAGATATAATTTATCCCAAATGGTAATGGACTACCATTCTTATTGGGCGTGTGACTTGTTAGTATAATATTATTTATAATTTTGTTATTATAATATAGTTAACTATACATTCACCTTATAGTGACCTCACCCTCGAGCTCATTTATTTCACGGTTGCATAGTTTGACCTTTTTCAAGTGAAACTGAGATAGAGATTGTTACACTACTTCATCCACACCTTAAACATACTCTCTTAAAAATTGCCTGAACAAGTTCTCCATTTCGTTATGATATCGAGTTACTGTAATAGATATGCATCTCATGCCATCAAAGTTGAAATCCCACCCCTTTCTAAGTCAATCCAATCAGGTCAGACCGTCACCGGCCCGGCACAATGCTTTTTTATTTTTTTTATTTACGAGAACAAATGGGCGAGGTTTAATGAGTCGTAATTGTACATTGTGATATGCAAATAAACGAAATTAATATAATTTATACTTTTCATATTTCTCAATTAATATTTTATTTTCTTAAATATGGATGTAATATATTTTATATGTGATTTTTTTTTAATTTTAAGAAAGTGTTTCAAATTAGTTGGTATACCCGATCCGATCCGATAATAGTCGAATAAACCGATGTTTGTTGTTGGGCTGAAAAAACGATGGTGTGTTTGGGCCGGATCTGTCCCGATATGCTTATCAATGGGCCCATCGACGCAAATCCCTACTCAATTCGCTTGAACAGTGACGGACGACGGACGCCGTAGCTGCTATCTCAGCTCAGCCTCCTGAATCCTTTTCCGCGTCTCTTCTTCGTAGTCTTCTTCAGTCTGATACGTTTGACGAATCGTGCGAGAGTGGAGAGATGGAGAACGAAAACGAGACAAATACGGAGCCAGTGGAAGCTGAGGTGAATCCGTGGGAAGTCTCGGGGAAGATCGACTATGATAAGCTGATCGACAAGTTCGGATGCCAGAGGCTCGACCAGTCCCTCATTGACCGCGTCCACCGCCTCACTTCTCGGCCTCCCCACGTTTTTCTCCGCCGTGGCGTGTTCTTTGCGCACAGGTCAGCTGATCAGCTCCGTGAAAGCACATTGATTATCATTGTCCAGTTCGGGAGTGTTTCTCTGAGAGACTAAGGTCTTCGGTTATGATATTTAGGGATTTAAATGAGATTTTGGATGCTTATGAGAGGGGGGATAAGTTCTACCTGTACACCGGCAGAGGGCCGTCCTCTGAGGCTTTGCACTTGGGCCACCTGGTACCTTTCATGTTCACCAAGTAAGTTGGCGGCTCCTGAAGATGCTTCGCTTTTCAGTTTATTTTGTGTTCAATACTTTCTGTGACTTGTGTTTTTTCAGGGATCAAGAAAATACTAGTTATATTCTCTGTATCAATATAAGAGTTGGTCTAATCATCTTTTTTTTACGGGGTGATCAGTAAGATTATGGCCTTGCCTTCTTGAGTAAGTGTAACATGAATTCATCTCGTGAATCTGCTATAATGGTGGCTTCTCTGGAGGATATTTTGATATAGACATTTCTTCATCGTTTTATTTGTTTATTATCACCCGTCTCTTGAACTCCATTATTTTGAGAGTTTGGTATGAAAATGTTATGGTTTCCCATTTCTGATTTGGAATATTTATCCCCCACTTTCCTGTCAGTAGGATTAGTGTACTAAAAGTCCCGTTTTCTCCTGACTTCTGTCGGGTTATTTACAGTGTGGCATTCTCGTGAATTCATGTTTCAAGTCTGTTCAGGGTAATTTCTTTCCCTCTATGCAGGTATTTACAAGATGCTTTTAAGGTTCCTCTCGTTATTCAGCTAACCGATGATGAGAAGTGCATGTGGAAAAATTTGTCCGTAGAGGAAAGTCAGAGGCTTGCCAGGGAGAACGCTAAGGATATCATTGCCTGTGGTTTTGACATTACAAGAACCTTTATATTTTCTGACTTTGATTATGTTGGTGGGTAAGTAATCAGTTACTGAAACCTATGCAAGAATTTGCATCTTGCTCTTATTTCCAAGTTACTCAGAAAACCATTCTTTTTAATTGTTTTTGGCAGTGCCTTTTACAAGAATATGGTGAAAGTCTCTAAATGTGTCACTTATAATAAGGTAATGAGATCAAGGCCCTCTCGAGAAGTTTGTGGCTCCAGTTGAATCCTCATGTATTCACATATATGTATGTTTCTAAACTTATTTACATCATATGATTTAAGGTTGTTGGTATATTTGGTTTTACGGGTGAAGATCATATTGGAAAAGTTAGCTTTCCACCAGTACAGGTACTTTCATTTTGCAATCTTCCTGTTTAACTTGGATATATTGTTTTATCAAGGAAATCTTGCCTGTTTCAATAGGTTTTAGTTTGATAAACTGGCAACAATTGTGTAGTCTCTAGTTCTAAGTTTCTTATCGGGAAATACCTTGTTTCTCCATGTGACTGAATTTGTGATGCACTTTTCAGGCTGTACCTTCCTTTCCTTCTTCTTTTCCCCACCTCTTTTCAGGAAAGGAGAATCTCCGTTGCTTGATTCCCTGTGCAATAGATCAGGTGTGTGTCTATTCTTGACATCTGACAATTTTTCTTTAAATTTATGCCTAGCTCTCACAATTCCTTTCTTCATAGTTAGAGCTTGTTCAATTGGTCCTGCTCCTATATTTTTGTCTAATTTACATTTATAGTTTGTCTCATTTTCTTCAGATGGCTGACAGATGCACAATTTGTAATATGTATGCATTTGTTATTCTTGTCATTATCTTCTTCTCTGATTCTTTTTTGCTAAACCAACCTATTATTTTTTAATACATGCTCAAGTTAAATGCTTGTGAGTTGGAAAAATACCACCTGCCTCCTATAATTTGGTTGTGTTTGTGTATTTCGCAGTCTGAAGATATGCTAATGTTGTTGAAGTTTTTTCTATATTGTTTTGCAACTGATACATTTTTGCTTCTGATCACATTAGGACCCTTATTTCAGAATGACGCGAGATGTTGCTCCTCGGATTGGGTACCACAAACCTGCTTTGATTGAGTCATCATTTTTCCCTGCCCTGCAGGTACTAGTGTGTGTTATATGCGGTTTTGTTTCCAGTTGGTATCATATTGACCTGTCAGTTTTTAGAATTAAGGCGCTGTTCTTTCTGAATTAGGGTAAATCCAAAGTGCACTTGCTATTTAATTTTGGGCTTTTATAGAAGTTCATCCAATATTCTGGGAAGAGTTACACCAGAATTTTGAAACCATCAAATTTCTATAATGAAATATAGTGCTGGATCTTGGTATATATACATGTACAAGTAATGCAAATTTTCTATAATACTTTTGTTGCATGAAAAAGATCCTATGAGAAGATATACCCGAGAAACTTAGGTTGGCAATTAGTTGGTTCCTGATCTAATAATCCATTGTGTGTCTTAGTACTGATGGAGTTTTTGGTAACCTGGTTTCTGTATGTTGTCAGGGTGATACTGGGAAGATGTCAGCCAGTGACCCAAATTCTGCCATTTACGTTACTGATACTCCCAAGGAAATTAAAGACAAGGTCTGCTGATAAATTTCATTTGTTTCAAAGAATTCTCAATTATTTATTTTTGTATTCTAGTAGTTTCTAATTGTTGTTAATTTAGGTGCAATAAATTTAAAAAAAAATTTACACAGGAAGAATATTAAATAAAATATTACATCCATATCACTACATGATTGTTTGCCAATCTCATGCCCACCAAAATAGGCCCATTTTAGAAATATTGGTAAAGCTAGCAGCTTGAACTTTAACACAGAGTCTATTGGAAATAGCTAGCAACTTGAATTTCAACATATATCATCTATTGGAAATAGCAAGCTGCTTGATCTTCAACATAAATCATATATTGCCAATGTATATCAATAACAAAATGTTAGACGAGGTATTTCTCAATTCTAATACATTTGTTTCTCTTATTCAATGAGTGACTTATATATGGGTGACCTTTCTCTGACCTTGCTCTTGACAGATTAATAAGTATGCCTTCACTGGAGGTCAAGACACAAAAGAGAAGCAAAGGCTATATGGGGCAAACCTTGAGGTACTCTAGAATGTTATTATTTTTATCCCATAATAAAGGAAAAAAATTGATTAGATGCATCTGATGTTAATACTGTGCTGTGAAACTGTGCTAGGTGGATATACCTGTTAAATACTTGAGTTTTTTCCTTGATGATGATGATGAACTTGAGTACATAAAGCAGGTGAGTTCTAATGTCAAGTTTCCTTGATTAATGATATAGCATGTTTGGGTTGGTCTTATTGAAATTTTCATAACTTCTCTTATAGGAGTATGGCTCTGGGCGGATGCTAACTTTTGATGTGAAGAAGCGCCTAATAGATCTTCTGACTGAATTAGTAGAAAGACACAAACGGGCACGAGCTACCGTGACAGAGGAGGTAACCCACCAATTTTGTGGCCTAAGCTTTCCTATTTTCTATTTTTTTCTTGTGCAAGATACTAGGAGTTGATCTATACTATTCAGGCAAATTTTCAACAAAAAAAAACATGCAGTATCATGCACCCTCTTGTTCACAAAAGTAACTCGTCTACTCCGGGTTCATCTTTAGCCAGAGTATTTTTTGGCTATTATTGTCAATGTTCTAGGCAGGAACAAACAAAAAAACTGAAATTTCATGTTGGATGTTTCATTGAATCTGCACCTCACCCTCTAGAAAATTTTCCTTCTGAATTTTTCTCTGATAGATCTTTCCATTAAAGTTTCTTAGTGTTAGTCAATGACAATGCATTTTTTTTATTTCTGAGGCTTAGAAATGATGCATGATGTGCTATTTGTTTCTTATTCCATTTCTGGCAGATGGTGGATGCTTTTATGGCTGCTAGGCCCCTTCCCAGTATGTTCAGTTAAAGAGTGGGAGGTTGGATTGTCACATGTCCGAGAAACTGTGATTTTTGGTACTATGGTAATCAAGCAGACTTGTACTCCGCCATAGAGCCAAAGTATAATATGCAGTATGATGGTCATGATTTAATCCTAAATATTAATGCATATGTGGGAAGTCAATGATGAATTTTTGAGAAATCAACAGTTTCTTACTCATTGCCTTTTCATTTTCCTACCTTGTGGCAGCACATGGTTAGTTGCTTAAGTTAATAGCTTGTGTTCAAAATTTGATGCCTTAATAACAAACATGATTTTGAAATTCATTGTTATCTCATGATATAATGTTTTTTTGGTTAAATGTGCCAAATGACACTATTAACCCGGTGAACGCATACAATCATCTTCACATGCCTCTTATGGCTTAGTCGGGATTGTTTGGTGGTCCTTAGGTCATTCCCCTTTCAATTGCAAGAGTATTATTATAGAATTAAATAACCTCATTGTAATAGAGATTTATTAGATTTGTTTTAAACACTTCTGGTTAATAGATTAATTGTTGGGAAGGAGAAAATAACTCAACTATATTGTTAGCAATAATAGAGATGGGAATATATATACCAACTTACTCCCCTATCCCTAATATGCTTCCTCTTCTATCAGCGTAATTGGATGTTTGCCAACATAAAAGACAAGAGGATCTATGAAGTGGCTGGTGGGATTAGGATGGATTGACCGGTGGGATTAGGATGGATCGACCTGAGACAAAATGCCCTTCAAGGAGTGCCCAATAACGGAATTGTCACGATCGACCTGAGACAAAATGCCCTTCAAGGAGTGCCTAATGACGGAATTGCCCCGAATTCAGTAATGACTATTTTACCCTCACGGCATCCCTAATTTAAGAATCCTCGAGTTCCCTTGTCATCTATGTTAATTTTCAGGATCTCAGTTTCTTGAGCTCTGTATGCACTATGTCAATGAATAGCGACCCAGAAAAAATTCGGCACGAGAATTCTTTACCTAATTCATATATCTTTACTCGCTCACGCGGCCTTTCTTTATCTTTGGTTCTATCCTTCCCTTGATGGGATTAACAGAATCGTCTCTCATTTTGTCTCCACCGGAGGGTTTTCATCGAGATTGCATGAAGTTGAAGAAGTTCGAGAAATCTTTACTCAGCTCATTCCTTTAAAGTTTGAGCTACTTCAAGGTATCTCAGGTCAATATCTTCCTTTATGCTTTGAGGATATGGCACTCAAGCCAAGACGTTCTCAGTTGGATCTTATTTTGAATATGAAATATATATATATATATATATGCATATATCAGCTTGAATTTTTGGAAATCCAATCATTTACTCTTCTGTAGTTGTTTGGGTAGATTGAATGAAACAAATAAGATGTTTATCATGAGATGGAGAGAGTTTGTTGGAAAACTTTGTTTATCATGTGACTCTGATTGCAGCAAACATCTATGGTAATATTTATGTATGTTGATGTGTACCTCTTTGTTATTGACATAATGATTTTGCTGCCATTGAAGTTCTAGCCACATGCAGACAATAGTCTGCAATAATTAGGGGTATTTGGAGGCTTGTCTTTTGATGAATAGCGGCTAGAGAGTGTCTACTAAAAGCATTCCTGGGTAAAATGGAGAGCAGTGAACTTCTGAAAAAGATCTCCTGAGTTCTCTAAACTGTTAATTTTAAGCGCAGTAATAATCTTAATAGGAGAGTTGCATCTTTCTAAGTTTATTCTGAAAAAAAAAGTAGAAGATATCTAGGAATTTGTTCTCAGTTTTGTGGTAACCATCAACAAAATGTAATAAGTATGGTTTCAATTTTCTGTCAAGAGAAATTCATCAGTTTCTAGTCTCTTGGACCTGGATTTAGTTTCAGAGGCACTTGATGCAAAATTCAATCAATGCACCACCACCTTTTCCTTTTATGAAGATGCATGTGATGAAAATTTTCAAAATGTAGTTTGATTATTTGCCCACTTTCTCTTTTTATTGTCTATTACTATTGGTCTTGTTGATCTTATCATTTAGCTGTTTTTGAAATATTATCTATAGGATGTTAATTGTATGATCTGTTCTCTCAATGCAGATGTTTTTTCTATCAAATGTCTCTGAAATTTCATACTCATCTTGCTAAGAGGATTTGGTAGAATTTACCCACAAACTTGATTACCTGTCTTTGCTTTTGGCTTGCATGTATGACACTTATTTACCTATTATTTATTTTTCCTTCTGCAGAACGAATTTCTTTTTGGTGATTTGGTTGTGTCTGGGAACAAAGAGTATATCTACACAAAACTTCCTTTACTTTTGCAATGAGAGAAGTTCCTTAAAGTGGTGCAAGCAGCCTTTTAATCCTATTGCTCCATGGAAGATCGATCTTTAGTAGCTGTCAGTGCTGAGCAGCAATCTTTTGATGTTTGCAACGCTGATCATGCTATGGTTGCTGCTAATCAGGCTATTGCGAACTATTCTCTAGCTATTGGCCAGGAATTTCCAGATGTTGAAACTTGCAGGAGGGCATTGAAAGATATTGCTATCGCACTTCATTTTGATCTTCGTATAGTAAAATCAGATAGGAGCCGCTTCATTGCTAAGTGCTCCAAAGAAGGCTGTCCCTGGCGCATTCATGTGGCCAAATGCCCTGGTGTTCCAACTTTTTCTATAAGAACCCTACATGGGGACCATACTTGTGAAGGGCTTCATAACTTTCATCATCAACAAGCTTCAGTCGGGTGGGTTGCCAGATCTGTGGAAGCACGAATCCGTGATAACCCACAGTACAAGCCAAAGGAAATCCTGCAGATTATTCAAGCCGAGCATGGAGTTGCTGTCTCCTACATGCAGGCTTGGCGAGGGAAAGAAAGGACCATGGCTGCACTTCATGGGACCTTTGAAGAAGGTTACCGTCTCCTTCCTGCTTACTGTGACCAAATAAGGAAAACTAACCCAGGAAGCATTGCTTCAGTTTTTGCTACTGGACAAGACAACTGCTTTCAACGCCTTTTTATCTCATTTCGTTCATCTATATATGGATTCATAAATGGATGCAGACCACTTTTGGAGATTGATAGAGTGCATTTGAAAGGCAAGTATTTGGGTGCATTGCTCTGTGTTGCAGCTGTTGATGCTGATGACTCTTTGTTCCCTCTTGCTGTAGCAGTTGTTGACATGGAGACGGATGAAAATTGGATGTGGTTTATGTCAGAATTGAGGAAGCTTCTTGGAATGAATACAGAAAACATGCCTAGGCTTACTATACTCTCTGAGAGACAAAGAGGTATGGTTGAGGCAGTGGAGACGCATTTTCCAAGCGCTTGTCATGGTTTTTGTCTCCGACACGTCAGTGAACACTTCCGTGATACTTTCAAGAACTGTAAATTAGTAAATATATTCTGGAATGCTGTCCACGCCCTGACGACAATTGAATTTGAAGCTAAAATTTCAGAGATGGTGGAGATCTCACAAGATGTAATGCAGTGGTTCCAACACTTCCCTCCCCAACTGTGGGCTATGGCTTACTTTGAAGGAGCTCGATACGGACATTTCAATCTCGGCATTACAGAAATATTGTATCAATGGGCCCTTGACTGCCATGAATTGCCAATCTTACAGATGATGGAGCACATACGCCACCAGTTAACTGCTTGGTCCTATCATCGCAGGGAGATGTCAATGAGATGGACTAATATTCTGGTACCATCAGCTGAGAAACGGATTATGGAGGCCATTTCAGATGCCCGGTGCTATCAAGTTCTCCGGGCAAATGAGGTTGAATTTGAGATTGTGTCGACTGAGAGGACAAACATTGTTGATATAAGGAATAGAATCTGTTCCTGTCGGCGATGGCAGCTCTATGGAGTGCCATGTGCACATGCAGCTGCTGCCCTCATTTCTTGTGGCCATAACGCCCATTTATTTGCAGAGCTGTGCTTTACTGTAGCAAGTCACCGGGAGACATATTCTCAGATGATAAACCCGATTCCGGATAAGGGATTGTGGAATGAATCAGGGGAAGGAACTCTGACGGATGGCGGAGGAGGAGGAGGAGGGGCAAAGGCTGATATTACCATCCGCCCACCCAAGATTCGGAGGCCACCCGGTAGGCCGAAGAAGAAGAGTCTACGAATCCAGAACTTCAAACGCCCAAAAAGGGTGGTCCAGTGCGGCCGCTGTCATCTGTTAGGGCACTCACAGAAGAAGTGCACAATGCCAAGCTGATGGTACATGAGGATCATTGCTCTTTTGCATCTTTAATTTAGCCTACTTTTACATTTATAATACTTCTGTTCTGCAGCATGATTTAGGTGGGAAGCTGGAAGCTATCTTGCTTGTAATATTGAAATGTGTGTCTTAAATACAGAACCGCACGAATAATCGGCTTTTCGTCTTGGTTGGGTGGCATATTGAGGCAGGTTTCTATGATCTCGTGAAGAAGTCTGTTTAAGGAATACAAACTTAGCATCCTCTTTAGAAAATGGAGTGCATGCCGTTCATAGTTCTCAGAGGGAATTTAATCTGAATAAGTATTATAATTTAAGAAGGAAAATTTATTAAATTGTATACACAATTATGGAATTTTTTATTTGGCTCAGTTTTTGGATTACGATTTTTATTTATAGCTCAATTTAAATATTCCTATTTAATTCACAATTAAATCTTAAATGGTACTTTCCATTGTCACCGGGCCAATTTATTTTTTCACTACTAAAACGAAAAAATTGGATGAATCCTGAACCGGTGGGAACGGAAGACCCAGCAATGGACTCCCAACCTTCTCAGCCGGGTCCATCTCCCCCCACAAACAACTGCATTGCATTTATGGAATTAGAGAGTCTGTCTCGCATTTTTCCTCGTAGGACATTATTTTTATTGAGATGACGGATGACCACAAAGATCCAAAAGACATACTTTAAGATTAGGGGAAAGGCTGGACAGCAGCAAAAAGCTATACTTGTCTCTCTCACAGATAGATCAGTTGTTGGCAGCAGCAATGCATTAATGCTATCTATCACTTCATGTCTCTCTCTATAAATATAAAGAGAGGACTCCGAGGGAGGAAGAACATAATCTAGGGCAACATCTTCGGCCTAATCTCGATGCCACAGACGATGAGCCCCCTCTTCCAGTGCCCTCCATTGATCTCCTTCACTCGCATCTCGAGCTCTCCCTCCTGCCCACCCTCAAACTCACCTATCTCTACCTCCCACCACCCATCGCTCCGGTTCTTCCGACACTTGAGGCCGCCGACGCTGCCGCCAACCCGTCTAGGGGTTCCCGCGAAGAGGACAAAAGGTCCAGTAAACGGCCCCCTAAAATAGCGCAGCTTCTTCCGCCTTTCCACGTCAAGGTAGACGATTCTCGTGATGGATTCGCCGCCGGCGGCGGGCCCCACAGCTACCTCCACCGGCTGATTCTCGAATCCGTAGGCTGATCTGTCCAACGAGAACACGAAGTAGGCCGCGTAATTCGTGGACGGGGACAGCGCTTTGAGGTCGATCTTGCCGGTTATCTCGAGCCAGCAGACATCCTGGAGACGGGCCACCTCGGAGAACCTGATTGATGGGCCACAATTCGAAAATTCGAATGAGTTAGTTGTACAAATTCATGATTTATCACTAATATGGATAATACAATCGTGCTAATGAATTGGCCTAAAAACTGATATAAGAGAAATCTAGGAAACACATTCATTGCAATGGAAAAAATATTAGGATGAAAGAAATATGGATTGCAATAAATTGATAGATAACTGGAATTTGGTATGTACCTCGACCTGGGATCGGAGATTGAGGTCCATTGCCAGTACCTGGGAGTATCGCCCCAGGTAATCTTCAGCGTTCTTGCTGATAGCATGTAGCATTTCTTCCCGGTCAATCGGTCCAGCCAGAAGCTCTGTCCGTGTACAAGAGAAAAATCAATGCAAGTGAACGGATCTTGTCCTTGATGGATGAATTACCGCCGGCCGCAATTCACAATTCAGAGAATGCAAATCAAATCTCAATCGGAATTAATTACCTTCGAGCCTTCGTCGATAAGGATCGGGTTCCTGCAGAGGCTGATGTAGAGCTCCTTCAGAGGGAGGCCAACGAGGTGAGACGCATCTGCCGACCGAACGATAATGGACTGGTACTCCGGTGGCAAGAACCGGCACCAGACTGCGCTGGAGTCGCCGGCGGATCGGAAAGTGGATGAGACAGAAGACAGGCGGCAGACGTCGCCCGGGCTGGTCAGGGACAGCACGTTCGCGATGCAGTTCTCCGGAAGATCGTAGAGATCGAACGATGCATTCTCCATGGTCATCTGTAATCTCTCTCTGTTCGTTCAGTGGGTATCAAACAAATTGCAAATTTCGATGATGAAGTACGTGGGATTGCCGGGCGGCTATATATATATGCATAGGGTAGTGACCGACGGATGGGGATGAAAGCTTAGCCGCTAAGGATTTTGCTGGCCACAATTAATATTATTTATTTACTTATACTAAAAAACATTTTTTGTTTTTTTTCCTAATAATTTTTAGGAATTAGAATCTATAGAAGGAAAAGAGATTCAAAATCAAAAGACGGGAGAACTTTTTCGGTTTTCTTTATATTTTTCATCTTTTTTCTTTTTCTTTATTACTACTATTATTATTATTTATTTTTTTCGTTTGGGGTATATTCAATTTTATTCTCCTTTTACAATATCGAATATATATTTGATAAATTAATTATTTTTTAATAATAAAAAATACTTTTTATTTTTAGAATTTAATTTCCAATAGAACTGTACCATTAAACTTGAAAATTTCCATACAACTGTATTTTCATAATCATATTAAATAAAAAGGAATATTTTTTTCATTTTCTATCATTAAAAATAATAGAAGTTGATGTTAAATTAGGGGTAATAATTTGAGCATTTTAACTAAAACAACTCAAATTTATTGTGAAAACAACTAGTGTATTTATATTTATATATATATAAAGAAAAAAATGAATTATACAAACATTCCATTCAATTGAGATTTCATAATTAAGTGGAACTCATTTTATCACTAAAAACAAGTATTAGAAGATAAAATATGCAACTTTTATAATCTAAAAGAGTTATTTCTATCATCACATTATTTTTTTAAGGAAAAAAATATAAATTATTATTATATATAAACAAATTTAACTAATAAAATTTGTCATCCGAATCAAATTAATTTAAATTCAATCATTTGATAAATTTTTACATTATAAAAATTAATTTGAGATAATAACTCATTTATTTTTTCATTTATATAGTTTAATAAGTTTTTATTGTTTTAGTTGAGTGAATTTTACTCTAAAAATTATTAGAAATATTTTTACCTAACATTTTAAAATAAAAATTTTACTCCCATACAACTAAATTTAGAGATTTGGATTTGAGTGAGCTCGTGATAAAGTTAATTTTCTACTCATACTAATAACTTGAATCGAGAACCTTTCTATTAGAATTGGTAAATCCAAACATTAACCTATCCTAATATATTTCAGTAACACGGATTTACTTTGGGGGAGAAATTCGCCGCTCTCGTAAAAATTCTATCAAAACTTATACCACCTTCTCTTAGCACAAGCTATTAAATAATATTGGCCATTTAGATGATAAGTAAATCTAGGTAAATTTATTTGTTCGAAAAAATCTTGACGATATTTTATTTTTTACACCTATTTATAAATTATAAATTTCAGATAACTTTAACCACTTATGAGTATGATTACGGTGTACTTTAACTCGGTAGTAGTTCATCTCTATTATCGCGAGCACTAACCACCGTCATTGACTATCTGATGAGATATTAAGCTCAAATCGACTTTGTATAGTTTTCTAGCGAGGGGTTAAGGGAAGCCAAAACAAGCACTTTCAAGTGTAGCGGGCTAGAACATGACAGTAAAAATCTAGGTAACACAATAAGGGTCAAGATAGGATGGAATGTCTAAATACTTGACATGTTTCGTTAGGAAAAATGTTTAGACGACTAAAATATAAATATTAAAAAGTTTAAGGACCATTCGTTAATTACAGAAAATTAAGAGTCCGAAATATAAATTTAGGAGAAATATAGGGATTAGAGGAAAGAAACCAAGAAGTTTAAGGGTCTGAATAGATAGGATATAAGAGTTAATGACCAAAATATAAAATTTATAAAGTATAGGGGTAGAATAACAATGTATGCAAACGTTGAGGGCTAAATAATTATTTAAGGAATAAGGAATAAGGGAAAACATCACGAAACAAGGAACTGAAAAGTTAAAAAAATAAAAACTAAAATATAAATTTTATAAAGTTTAAATATAAAATAATAATATTAGTAAAGTTTGTGACAAAATACAAATAGGAGGATTTTAAGGATCAAATAGAAAAATTTTAGAAGTTGAACTTTAGAAAAAGTCTGGGGAATATTCTGGTAAGTGGAGAAGACCATGGGGGTTATATTGTGAGATCGGAATACAAAGAGAAATGGTAAGTTAAATATGACAAATATACAACACATTATGATATGTGACATAATTATTAGGAATGAATTTGGTAGAGATTATATACAATAAGAATTAAATTATTTTAATATCATGTCATGTTTGAGAATACGAATTGAGCATGTGATATAGAACATAGTATATATATATATATATATATCTTGTTATGCATAAGCTCTAAAGTACTATGAGCAAAATCATGTATCTTATTAATGTGACATATTGTTAAATGTTGTAATCATTATTTGGTAGGCTTATATAGAGATATGTTGAAAAATGTATCGATAGAACACCTATAAAGATTTTATTAATTTAAAAATTCCCATATCTCTTATACTTACGAGGGATAATTATATTTGCGTATAAGTAGTTGGAGTGGAATTGCACAACCATATATATTATTATTACCTCTATATTATTATTACCTCTTGTACACTTCATTTGTGAAGCTATTATAGTATTTTTATCGAACACGAAGATTTTAGTACGAATTCCGATGATGATTGTATATATGAGTATGATATTTTAATAATGTTAAGCATCCATTTTAAAACATGCTATAATACATTAATTAGAGATAATGGGAATAATAAAATAATTAAATTAAAAGGATGTAGCTTTAAAATTAAATATATTATAGATAATGGAGAAAATTTTTCATATTTAATATTTTGGAAAGAGAATCGGATCCAACCACCAAATGGATCTATTCTAATAAGCCTATTTATTGAATTAAGAGAATTTATTCAATTAAAAGAAGTGAAAACTCATTTTATGGTGGTGATTGATCGAGGTAGAGTAGAAATAGAGGTTTTTTTAACAGAAAATGATTTATTATTCATAAAATAATTTTTAATTATTAGTTTTTTAAATTAATATTAAAAAATGGTAAAATAAATATGTATAAACTTTGTATTAGACCATTAATGACTTGATAATTAATCGTTTTATTCACTAAGATTTTGAGCCCATAAATAACTTAATAATTAGTATTTTTACTACCCAACACATTTTAATAAAATGAGAAAAAATGAATAAGTGAATAAGATTTCAGTGTTAGAGATCTAGGTATACCTACTAGAATATAATTCACTAAATTTTTTTATTAATACTATATATTTTTTCAATGGTTTTAAATTTATTGTAAAATTGTATATTAAATTTATCAAAATTTTAAATTTTTATTGAAATTTTGATTTATTTTATATTTTGATCATTTTATTTTGTTGATACTATAACGAATATTATGGTTATAATAGTAAAGATGTAGAAAAGCATTGTAATCCGTTTTAATAATAAAATCATTGAATTTATGATAATAATAATAAATTGAAAATAAATAAAATTAAATATATGAGTATATATTAATTTTTAATAATAAAATAAACCGATTTTATGTTAATAACAATAAAGTTATAAAGTGCATAATATCAAATTTATGAATATATATGTATATTTAGTTTTAACAATAAAATCAAATAATTTTATAGTAATAACACTAAAGTTAACAAATTATCATTTGAAATTTAGCATTAAATTTACTAATTATAAACCAAACCAAACTATAAAACTTGAATTTTAAGGTATCATAATGTAACACACGAATTACCAGCCTTATATAGAGTGCATTTAACAAACTAAAAGGTCCATATTATTGGTTTGATTCAATTGGTCGAAATCACCCATTCTCATAATTTGTGTGTAATGGAGAAAAGGCATGCCTAGCAATGGCTAATGTGTCACACTAGTTGGTGGAGACCTGGATTCAACACCCGTATACAAGACTACGACTACGCACACCAATTATTTTAGACAAGCCTAGTTGAAAAAGGTACCATTAGAAGATTAAAAAGCGAATTAAAGATCCAAGTCAGAAAGCCTCATGCATTAGGCTAAAGTTGGCCAATTCTCTCTGCTTTCGCCTCTTTTGCGGCATGCTATGATCTTTTTTTTTTTTGTCTAGCAAGAAGACTTCATGGAGCCAACAATCTCTCAATAAAACAGCATGGGGTCTCCTTCTTTGAGCATAAGATTCATGTCTTAATTTAAGGGTAAATTATAGTAAGAATGCCAAAAAACACGGTAATTTTGAATAACAAATGACAAACAAAACCCTGTACGTGGGATTTATCGAGCATGAGGTGGACAGAGCAACCTGTGGAATTTCGGCGTGCTTTTGCTCCCCTAAATCCATCTTTCTTGCGTGGCAGAATCAACCGTCCTTTTCTTTATCTTTTCTAGTTTGCTTTTGCTGTAGCGTGATTTTTCCCTGCTGGTTCGCATTCCCATTCTTGTACGTTAAGAGATCTTCCCATTACTCTAACACTATATTTATTTCCAACATTTAATTCAATTCAGTTTCTTCTATACTAAGGTACAGAAAAAATCACGACTTGAATTAAATTGGCAGTTTTATAGTTTTCATATAATTTTATAAATGCCAGTGAGGAAGTCTATGTTGTTGATGGTTGTGCAAATGATGAATCAACTTCTCTACTAGATTAAACTTAGTGTATATATATATATATAGTTTGTTTAATGCACCATGAACTCCAAGGTATAAAGAATAAATTTAAAAAAAGGTGATGATTATACTATTGGTCAACAGATTTAGAGGATTGATCGAAATTGTTACTCTGATATAATTTTAAATCTTTTTTTTAATTTTTGACAGTAGTTTAAATAAATTGTTTTCTCACTTGACTAATATAAAATTATAATATATATATATATATTTTTTTTTTCATAACTTATAATATTTATTTTTTTAATATATAATATATCATTAATAATTTAGATTGAGTTTTTTTTAGGGTTGATCAATGTCTTATGCAATTTGTATGGGATTGGGTCGGATCCTATCGGGGTTAATTTTTTTAACAAGCATATCTGACGCCATGAAAAGCATGAAAGCAAATATCAACCTTTAAAAAAAGAAAATAAGAAATTAGACTCCAACAAAAGGGCATAAAAGGAAATGTAGAAAATTAGTTCATCGGTGGTTGGATTCCCTTCCAGCTCAATTGAATAGAAGATGCAGGAAATTTTGACAAGATGCTTCCTAACTTGAGTGACAAATGCTCTACGTGCCATCTGATAGATAACCTCACAATATAATGTTTCTAAGGTGACATTGGATAAGTATAACTCTTCAGTATGTTTAATCCCCTCCTAACTTGAGTCCCAGCCGTACTCCGGCACCTTCTCCTGGTCACGACCATCCGCATCAGACAGCAGCGGAAGCTCGGATGACTCCCTACCCTCCGGCGATCCGATGGATGCGAGATCAGTGTAAGAGGACGAGTTAGTAGAGTGCGCCGCGTCCTCCGCGGTGGCCGCGATGGGGAGGACCGGTTCGCCTTCCTTTGTGACGGACGGGAGAGCAGAGGAGAGGAAGGAAGAGGTCAAAAAAATCCTCAGGTACCTCCTGTGGCAAAAATAGATTGTGGCCGGGTACCCGACCCAAACCCGTCCGTACCGGTCATCCAAACCTGACCATCGGGTCCGGCTTCATCCCATGAACCCGGAACCCTTTGATATCCGGATCCCATGCAACCTGGTGAAATGAAGGCATATATTATTATAATTTTTTTCCCTTTTATTTCTAATTTGAAGGCATTTTATAAATATTTTAAATTTGTTTTTTTTTTCTCATGTTGTATTGCCATGTCGGGTAGTTAGTATATATATATGTAGATTTTTTTGCACAGTTATATATAGATAGATATAAATATAGTTATAACTGTAAAAATATAAAAACCAAAAGAAGAAAAACTGTACTCGTTTTATTTTTAACCCAATTATCTTGTCGGGTAATTCCAGAGGTTAGATTTTCCGCTGCACAGAACACCAGAGCCCTTCCATGGCTCCCTCCACCCTCCTAAACTGAAACCCTTATCCCCCTCCTTGCCTCTGCCTGCCTGCCGATCATCATTTTCACTCCTTGATAGAGCTGACGGATTTGAAACCACCGTCATTCTCTCTTTTGGCAGCCCCTCTTTATATGAAGAGATCGTTTTTTCTTTTGCCGAGTCGCTGAGACACAATTGCATATTTGTTTTCTGGTCTTGTCGACATGCGATTTTTCCCGTGTTTCCAATGCCAGAGGAGAAAAAAGGATTCCAAGGTTCTGCTTCACGGTAAATTGGAGCTGCACCTTATTTTATTAGCAATCTTCCTTCTGTTTGTCTGTTGCCATTTTCTATCTAGAAGCTTCTTCTCTTGAAGTCAATATCTGAAAGCATGTCATCGGTCATGAGAAACTTAGGTTTTGGAGATTTTAAGGTTTAATTGAAATGTCGAGACACCAGCAAGGTCTCGTAATCATAATACCCAAAGAATGAGGTTTCATGTGATTCTGATTTCACAGTATTGATGACTTCCAATGAAGTGTTTCCTGGTTTAGAATTTTTCCTTTTCTGATGACTTTTAGGTGGCAAGAAACAGAGGCCAGGATGTAATCACAACCAGAAGAGCCATGGAAATGCCCACCAGGTTGATATCAAAGCACAAAACTTCACTTTCCGCGAACTAGCAGCTGCTACAAAGAATTTCCGGCAAGAGTTCCTCCTCGGCCAAGGCGGGCTCGGGAGAGTTTACAGAGGGACACTCCCCAAAAGCGGGCAGGTGAGTGAGATCTTCTATACCGGAATTCTTGTATTTCTCATTTGAAACCTCAAAATTCACCGGAAATTGTAGGTGGTCGCCGTGAAGCAACTTGACCGGCACGGGTTGCAAGGGAACAATGAGTTTCTCCAGGAGGTTTCTACATTGAGCCTCTTGCACCATGACAATCTCGTGAAGCTCATCGGCTACTGCGCTGATGGAGATCAGAGGCTCCTTGTTTACGACTACTTGCCCGGAGGCACGACAGAAAGTCACCTTCTGGTCCTCATGCTTTCCCCCTTTCATTATCTGCACATACGCCATTTCTTTCTTCTAAAGAGGTGTTCCAAGGAGAGTTCATGAGATTATTTTGTCTGCAGATATTGGACAATATCAAAAGCCATTAAACTGGATTACCAGAATGAGAATAGCCTATGGAGTGGCTCAAGGCCTAGAGTACCTGCATGACAAAGCCAATCCCCCAATCATACACCGCGACTTGAAGTGCTCGAATGTCTTGCTGGACGAGAACTTCAACCCGAGGTTGTCCGACTTTGGTCTGGCAAAGCTTGGACATGCCGGAGACAAGATCCATTTCTCATCTAGGGTGATGGGAACTTACGGCTACTGTGCCCCGGAGTACACAGAAACTGGCCAGCTGACAGCGAAGTCTGATGTGTATAGTTTCGGCGTCGTCCTCTTGGAGCTCATCACCGGACGAAGAGCAATCGACACCACCAAGCCAAATGCAGAGCAAAACCTGGTTTCTTGGGTAACATTCTCACCTTCTGTTTGAAAACCGAAGACATGTCTGTTTCACTGATTCGCATTGGATTCACTCACCTTTGACGACAGGCGCAGCCCAAGTTCCGGAGTCCTAAGCTGTTCCCAGAAATAGTGGACCCATTGCTCCATGAGCAGTTCCCGGAGAAGGCTTTGAATCAGGTGGTAGCCGTAGCGGCAATGTGTCTGCAAGAGGAAGCGTCGGTTCGTCCACTGATGAGTGATGTAGTCACCGCTTTAGGGTTCCTCGTAGAGATTCCAGAAGACTTTCCTGCACATAAAAAAGCGAGGAATAGCGAGGCAAATTCCGAACATGGATATTCATTGGATGTCAGAGAGAATTCCTACTCTTCTGTCCATGAATAGGGGATGGGGGAAAGATCAGTGGAAGCGAGCAAAATGACCGAAGCTATCCAACAAGCACAGTACCACCTCTAGAGTAGACCATAACATTAACAGCAATAGCATGAGTCCTTCCGAGGAAGAAAGCATATTTTAGGCCACTGCAGCTGCAAGAGAGGGAGACAGCTCCTGGAGCCCAAGAATCAGCAGCTACAAGGGATCCTCCAAAAAGGGGAGTGGGGGTTTATTGAGCCATGGGGAAGGAGAGGATGGCAGCCCTTGATTACCAAGATAATAACAAAATCCATCAAGTCCATTGAAAGGTTATGGAGGGATCCTTCTTACCATACAAGATTGCAGAATCCCTCCATCCTCAGTAACCCCAGTCGTCCTTCCAATTGCCTAGTTTCACCAGGTAGAAGCTGTGATGCCTCTTTACAACTTGTAAGACACTACCATGAGTAGCATGTAAAAGTACAGGTCCAGAAGTTCAGTAAAGATTAATATGGCTTGAAAAAGTATTCAACTTTTAACTTTTATGCATAGATCCATGTAAGATCAACTAGAAAGTACAAACAGTTGGAAGTGCAAGAATTACATATCCAGGTTAAGAGCACTCATTGAGCCCTCACTAGTTCGGCAAAGCTAGATCATGCCAAGAATCACCATCAACTTGTTGAGTCTCCTGATCTGTTGGCACAAGATAAAAGAGGCGGGAGTTCAATATCAACATGAGGAAAAAACAAAGGTTATAATCAACAAAAAATATCCAATTGCAACATGGTAGGAAAAAGGAAAAGAACTGCCACATTGCAGTTCAGAGTTAAAAGATAAGGTGCTCTACTGCAGCCATATTTCAGATATTCATTAGTTATAGACAACAGCAGCTGCATTGGCAACTATTGAATATATTATCATCCCATAATTCATGCATTAATCGGTAGAAGTGTTTGATCATGAAACTAGATGCGGTAAGAGAATGACAATTCACAAGAACAGAAATTTGCTGAAACCTGAACATTTAAACCATTTTGAAAGGTTGTGTTGGGATTTTAAATGCATACACATAAGAAAGTATCTCAACATACATGATAAGTGATTCTGAGGATGCTCACACTCTGGCCAATTTAATTTATCATCTAGAAAATATGAACTTGGCAAGAACTTTATTCATCTATAAGTAGCTGCTAATATTTTCTGTATTAATTAACAGAACCAATCACTTTGTTATTTTTCACCATTATGGGGGCACATAAAGGAGCATGGGTTCACACCAGTCCTACTTTCGTTTGATCTCACCAATATATTAGTTGACATCCAAGAGAGACTATACTTTTAAAAGCTGATATCAATTTTTGACAAACAGAAATGAGGAAAGATGATGAATCATATTTGCAGATTTGGCATCACACTTACTTGACTCTTCAGTCTCATCAGGGCGGGCAAGCATCACAGGTGGCAAAGGTAGATCTACAAACAGAGAGCCAAGAAAATACATGGAAGTAGGATCAACATAAGGGAGAGGTCAGTGGGTGAGACATTTACTAAAAGAAGAGGAAGAGAAACCAGATACCATCATCAGGTAAAGTGTCCCTCATCCATTCCTCATCTACCACATCTATTAGTATCCCCAAGCTCAGTTCTGCCATCAATTTCCTTCCACTTTAAATGGTATTCCCTTCAAAGTGCATATACACAGAAAAGGGTGTTCAGTACTTGCAGTTTCCTAAAGAGATCAAGCATGAAAGCAGTGCATGAAGAATCACAAAAGTGCATGGTGTTATTATCCGTGTGCAACCAACATGAGCAAATCCATGATATGAGCAAGAGAATTCTCAGAACGGATATCATGACTACTACTGAGCATAATCTGTGTATGTCTGAAACTAGTGAAGAGCATAGTGTTTTCCTGAAATATTAATCTTTATGACCAAAAATGATCTACAAACATGTTCTGACTAACAAAAACTCCGAGTGTAGCCCAACTTAAAATTTGGCATCCACTTCTTGAATTTACCAAATCAAGACTGCCTAGTATGCTAATCCTCAACTCCACACTTTGAAACCCATCTATGAATATAATTTCATCCAATTCTGCCATTTCATCGAACAACATGGGTGCATCACCCACTGAGAGTCGGAATCGAACAGGCGGGTAATAAGTATAACTCTACAAACACGAAAGAGCGGGAAGAGGACCGATCAAATAAAAAATCACAAAAAGTTAAGAGAAACAAATCTCAATCCAGAGCAGAAGCGCATCCCAAATGTTAAATACACAACACACAAAGGGATCCCTTGAGTATAGTCCGAACTTACCTAGAAGTAAACGAAGGAAGATGTTGACTCACTCGCGATAACACTGACAATGACAGAGCTTTTTCTTTGTCAGACTACTGAAAAACACTCAAACGCCAAAGGGCTAACTCAACTCTTTGAATTCATGGGCAAAAAAAAAACTCTTTGAATCATTGGGTCTATTATAGCCGTTGGATTGGGGGCAACAGAAATCCAACGTTTGATACGATTTTAATTGCAAGTGGTACTTTATCTTTGGGTTATTTATTTGTAGGTCCTGAAAATGCTTTTTTGTTACTTGTAGTGACTAGTGGGTGACCCTTCAGAATGCATCAATATACAAAATACAGGGATCATTACTTATAAGGTCAAGATATTGAGAGCTTTTTGGAATACTAATACTTCCTAGGGATCAAATGGAAAGAAAATTTGAGGGACGCTCCTCCTCGTCTCCTCCAGACTCCGGTGTCTGAACTTCTGCGAGATTTCTGCTTGCCTGGTGAAGCTCGAAAGGCCCGTTAATGGCCCTGGCGGCCCCAGCTCTTTTCCGCTCTATCGTCTTTCTCAACAGTGCCCTCTGTCGTTTGAATCTACCGAAGGCGTATATTCTGTTCGTCAACTCGGTTAAACTTCCATGCTAATTGTCCTTCTCAACCTATCGCTGAAATCCCAAATATGAACAAGGATTTCGCTTTCCTTGCCCCGAGACATTTCTGCACAAGAAACACTAGCCATTATCCGAAACCGAAGATCGGAAACACCAAAGTCCATTTCTCCCTTTCGGACTCTGACTCCGAGTTAGAAGATGACAGCAACGAGAAGGCGGAGGAGGTCGGCAATGCCGCCAAGCTCCCGCCTTCCTACGACCCGCTCAACAAGAACCCAGTCATCAGTGAGTTTGAGAACCCGAAGAACCTGTGCAGGAGATCGAGATCTTCCTTACATTAGATGAAAACGGGAGGGCCTGACGAACCATGCCGTCAAGATGTTCGACGCATTGTCCAAGGGCGGAAGGACCTAGGAGGCGCTCCAGCTATTTACCCAGATCAAGGACAGGGGCATCCCGTTGGCTGTGGGGAGCAAGCGCGGGGGTAGCTCCAGGTGTCATAGACTCTCTCTTTGGTAAGTAGCTCTCGCTGTTACTTAACAATGGGAAGGTGATATATGTGCGCGTGGAGATACGCGTGTAGTTAGAATATGATTATCTAACTAACTGACTAAACAGCTAAACAAATAATTGGTGTGTTTCCTTTCCACTCTCAGATGAGTTGTCAACTTCTCTTGAAGAATACAGGGGAAGTCGCCATTCTTGCTTGGCAGTTAAGCGTCATCACTTTCCTTTTTCTCGATACTTCCGTCTCTTTCCTCGCCTTGTTGGCGGATCCTCTTGCCGGATCTCATTCTCTTTGTTTCAACTGAACGAGGCTTTTCCTCCGGACGTTAGGCCAGTCCTGGTAATTTTTTGGCATTATCGAATTACAAGACCACAGAAGGGAGAAAAAGAATTACGTCGATCGTCTATCTGCCTGAAGTCCCTTCCATTTTGTTAGAACTGATATTGTGTTGCAGGCGGTTCTTGCTATATGGAGGCGCCGACGGTTGGCCGTTCAGGTTAGGGTTTCCCAGGTTTACGAATCCATTTGGTGCTCGTATATGAACTCTTTCGCGGATTCATTGCTTAATTGGAAGCTCGAGCTGTAGTGTCTGGGTTTAGATTCAAGTGAGATTCCCATCTTCCTGTTGAAGTACGGACCTGTGATTTCGGTGATTTGGAGTTATCATTTGCTCGGAATGGCGGATTTAGAGTTGATTCTTTATTTCGTCACCGCATTTGTCTGCACCGTTGGCTCCATTGCCTTGGCAATATTCCATATATACAATCACCTTTTGAATTATACCGAGCCAATTTACCAGAGGTACATCGTCCGCATCATATTCATGGTTCCGGTGGGTAGCCTGTCCTTATTTCTGGAAGCTGTGTCAGTTTTCTTTAAGTACGGCATTTACATGGAACCTACTCTAAGACGGGTTTGGAATTTGGATAGCACTGTCTAATTATTTCTTCCTGACAGGTGTATGCATTGATGTCTTTCTTGTCGCTCATCTTGCCGGATAGTTCAATATACTTCAACTCCATTCGAGAAGTGTAAGCTTATTGAGGTTTTGGTTGTAGGGTTTCATTTGCATGTTGACTGTGTTATTTGGCATGACTCTGCTACTCAAAGCTAAATATACATGGGTGCATATGCCTGTGGAAAGATATATATTTTGTTATATGATTAACTTTTCCTGTAAATTTAATATCCTCATCCAGTAGCAGTGTTTATAACTTGGAATTTGTAGCTGTTGAAATTTCTTGTATATATGATTATGTTGTTGGCTCTAAACGGATGTTTCCTCTTTGCTTGCCATAAACTTTAATTTTTATTTGGAACTTTATTATTATTTCTAAATTCATTATGGTAGGAAATGACATGTTTGTAAGAGAGCAGTGGGTAATATCTTATTTCTGGTCAATGATTCTCTTTCCTGTCTAATACCTCTTTTGCATCATATGTTTCAGTTATGAAGCCTGGGTCATTTACAATTTCCTGTCATTATGTCTTGCTTGGGTTGGTGGTCCAGGGGCCGTGGTATTGAACTTAAGTGGCAGATCTCTAAAACCATCATGCTGCTTAATGACCTGTTGTCTACATCCTTTGTCACTGGATGGGTTAGTACTGAATGGAAAAACTCCTAGTCTGTTGATCAATATAGTTTTCTTTGGGATTGGACATTTCTTTACCAAGTGTATGATTACATGAATTAAATCTGTAAATCCTTAAAATGAGAAATACTTTATTGTTTAAGCAACTATTTGGGTTGTGCTTATGTCTGTTAGCTTTGCATTTTCATGTAACAATCATTTTACCTCAGTAGAGACAGTGATCATAATATCTATAATCTAATATCTTCTTTTGCTCATCTCCTTGAACTAGCCAAAAAATACTTTAAATCATCGTAACTACTTGGACCTTATTATGTATGTGTTGATCATTCTTTCCCTTGCTAAGAGTTTGAGGTATTATTACATTTGGAATAGACGAATATTTCACGGTATTGATTAGACATATAAACACTTGGACATATAAAATCTTGATGTTAATAAACCTTTGGTACAGGCGATTTATACGAAGATGCAAACAAGGATGTCTACAGTTTGTGATACTGAAGCCCTTTTTAGCAGCTGTCACACTTATACTCTATGCAAACGGGAAGTATTATGATGGAAATTTCAACCCAAGGCAGTCTTACCTTTACCTCACAATTATTTACACCGTGTCCTATTCACTGGCTCTATATGCTTTGGCATTGTTTTATGTGGCATGCAAAGATCTACTTCATCCATTCAATCCAGTCCCAAAGTTCATAATCATCAAGTCCGTCGTCTTCTTGACATATTGGCAGGTAATATTCTCTGAAGGGATGCTTATATTCTTATTGGAGATACATTAACATTTGGCATAACATTGAGTGATTATGCAAAGCTTTAAGCTCTCACTTAGGTTGCATTAATTTCTTTAGTAACCATGAATGTAAGTATGGCTTAGATAGATGTATCTCTCTCTCACTGATAGAGGTTTTGGTGGAAATTATATCTATCAGCCAAGTGAAATGTATATATGTTAAAAAGATGCTGTATGATAGAGTTTGTCTTCTAGAAATCTATTTTTGGGATTTTTGCTGCTTGCTTGCCCTCACTCTTCTCACATCCAAGAAAGCTCATTTTATTGATTGTTAAGAGCTTATCCATAATGGAATCCATTGGGCAAATTTTAGTCTTGTTCTAGTTAAATGACCCGCCTTTTCTGTTTTTTCCTCTTTTCCTTGCAGGGTGTCTTGGTTTTCCTTGCAGCAAAATCTGGCTTGATAAAAGATGTCAGTCAAGCTGCTCAATATCAAGATTTCATTATTTGTGTTGAGATGCTGATTGCTGCTATTGGTCATCTATATGCTTTTCCTTACAGAGAGTATGCAGTAGCTAATGTTGGTGGTTCTTATGATTTCATTGAAAGCCTTGCACATGCTGTGAAGTTAAATGATTTGTACCATGATACTCTCCACCAGGTGACTACTGAAAATTTTATGGTGTTTTGTATAAAGATTATCCTGGTCATCATTTCTTAACCACTCATACTTGACATATCAAAATTTGCAGTTTGCGCCAACTTATCATGAGTATGTGCTTTATAACCACACTGAGGGTGAGGAGGGAGCTACCAAGTACAATTCACAAACATCTATGCCAACTGGCCTGGAGATGGAAGCTGTGCAAAAGAACAATCAAATGTTTGGAAACAAACTGGATGGAGTAGAGCTTTCATGTTCTTCTGGTACAAGCTCTCCAAACAATGATGGCATAATGCCTGATTCTACTAGTTCTCAGGCTCCGCAATCTTCACTTCTTATCGACACATTAGATTCCTTTTCTGTGTCACATGATATGTCATTCATAGACCTGAATAGCTATCCTACAGAGGTCCCAGCTGTTAATGAAGAAGGAAAGAGATAACAAGGAAACTGTTATCCGTGTGACTTTTGGGGCTGTGACATTCTTTCAAGGTTCACTTGTTAACATTCATCAGGAAAAGCACCGCTTGCTTGCTTACAGCGTTATGTTCCTAGGTACCGTACCTGATTTTCCTGGGCTTCACTTGGTGTTGTCTGATGTCTTGTCTATACTGTAAATTCAGAATGGCAATTCTTGCAAATTCAGTGTAAGAATAGGTTTGTGCCCCTGAGTTGGCTCTTATTGCCCGTGCTTTGCGAATGATTATATCCGTCAGACCAACCATGATATAGGTTATTCAAGTGGGAGGGAGGGTTAATGGAAGATTTTCTTTTCTTTCTTGTTACTGTCGTCAACAGTTCATTTTGTCGGTGTAAAAAGTTGGTTCTTTTCATCTCCAAAATCAAAATTCCAAATGAGCCGTCTTTACCTATGAGTCAGACCCGACATCATAAGGCAATGCCATTACCAAGATCACACATCTTCCTCATTGCCTCTACCTTGTTACAAATCCTAATTGGCCCTTGCCAACACATCATCAAGCAATCCCAACTTTGAAGAGAACAATGCGGTGAATATGATCAACTCCTTGAAAACTAAGTGACTAACGAATGAATGAGGCGATCACCGAGTCCTAGATTGAGATGTCCTGTCATGATGAATGGCATATCGATGACTCCGAATATGTGTAGGGTCCGTTAATGTGGCCGGAGTAGTCAATCCGAGACATGGATACCACTAGCATGTTAGGGTCCATGACCTACCTTCATGTCACCTACATGTGCATCCACCTAACCAATGTCTATGAGAATAATTCATATATATTGGAAGGTTTCCTTGCAAGGGAAGCCATTGACTTTGATACTCGTAGCAAAAGAATAAAATCGAAATAGGAATAGTCAAACTCTACTTTTCAATATTCCATTTATGGGTTGTATAAAAAAAGAATAATAATGATGCTTTGTATTTTTTCTATTATTTCCCATTTCATTCTATTTGAGAAATCATCCTTCATTTATTATATATATATCTATTTTAAAATATAAATTATTTATCAAAATATTATTTTTTACAAAAGGTACATAAAATTTTAAAATAAACATAAATTATATACATAGCTTTAATTTTTTTTGGAGAATTTTAAGAATTACTTTTAATAATAATTACATAAATACACGATCATCTTGCCGTGGTCTTTGCTATTTGGAGTGAATTTAGTTAATTTAATTAAATACTTTAAATAAATATTAAAAAAAACTCCTCCATTTAGTTTGGTGAGAGGAGTGCCGCATCCTAAAAAACACTTTGGAAAATTGAGGATTGAAACCCAATATGAATTACTAGACAAAAAAATTGACTATGAATTCGGGTAAAAAAGTTACTATGAAAAGATTTGTACTAAATATGAAACATGACATAAGATTGCCGACTGCATCCATTTTCTCTTATATTCATTTATCTAAATAGGCTCAAGTAGGTTAGTAAACATTCACTATAAAAAAAGTACGAGATAATATATCATACCCTATATAATTTTCGGTTACTATGTGCAACCCACCATTATACAATAATAATGTCATAATAATAGTAGTATTTACATAATACCAATTTCATAATATAAAATATATTTCATAATTTTTTTAATAAAAATTAAATTTTTATAAAGATAATTTAAACATTTATAATTATAAATCTTATAAAATATTATGAATAATAAAATCGAATAAATAATAATTTGTAAAATTTTCTTCAAATTATACATTAAAAAAATATTATATCATTTTCAAAACAAATTATTTATCATTGAATCACTTTTATAAATAAAGTATTTAAAAAAAATTCATCTTCTTGGAGATACACAAATTATTATAAATATTATAATCAACACGATACATACCATCTAAATGGTAGGGGTCTAAACCATCATTTTCAAACACCCTCCAATGATCATTCAAGTCTAATTATTATATCCTACAACTCTATCTTGAATTCGAACAATATAAAACTAACATGTTTCCCATCTCAACACAACTTTTTTATATAAATGTTTTGTTGATTATTAAATCTCATATTTCACAGTTATATGGAATTTTATAAATTAAATATTGATTTATTATTTAACCACAACTCATTATTCGTAATTCCGCTATATAAAGAATGAGCCATTAGTCCCATCTCATTTTTACATAGGTATTTCTTTTTATAAAGTAATATATTTTTTAAATTCAAATCTTATTCTACATTTTCCTTATATTGTAAACGTTGGTCTTTAACTCACTTTTTAAATCATTGAAACTTAACCTAATTTTTTAAATATTAATATTTGATGCACTTTATAAATCATTAAACTTTAACTTAATTTTCTAAAAATGGGTATTATCCCATTTTTCAATTCATTAGACCTTAAGACCATTTTTAGAACATTTGGCCAAAATCTACTTTTTAAATAATTGGACCTTAAACTCATTTTCTAAGCATTGGTATTAGCTTATTTTCTAACCATTGTTCTTATTCTTATAAAATTCTTACCCGTAGTTTTTATAGTTTAAAATATAACTTAAAATAAATATGTACATAATATTTTATAAAACTGTAAATTACTAAATTCGATACAACTAAACTCGTTATAAATAAATATGGGGCGCTTCTACTGAGTTTTGTTCGACCGAACAAAATTTGTTCAAGTGTCGAGGTCGGGGTCAGGGCCGGCGAGGCAGCATGGGCCACGAGCGGGGAGCTAGCGTTAGGGGCGGGCTGTGTGGGACTCGATGAATGTAGTTGATAGTACGGGTCGTGGGGCAGGCTCAGGAGCTCAACGGGGCTCGGGCGCTCAAAGAAAGCGGGTACTGATGAATGCGCTCGTCAGCGCGGATCGTGGGCACACGCGGGGCAGACTCAGAGCCAAGCTCGGTTCTCGGAGTCGGGTTCGAAGGTTGGGGTATCAAGCAGTTTGGAAGAACGAGTGCTCAATAGTTGGATAACACTGTATCGACCATGGGTCGGCCATGTTTTCACGCATTCTGAACAAACCGCACCCGACCCGAGAGAAGGGGAGGAGGAAGATAAAATTATTTTATTAAATTAATAATTTTATCTTCCTACTCCTCTCTCTTCTTTTTGTTGAGTCCTACAAAACCCAGCCGAAGCTCTCCCCCATCCTCCTCCCCTCCTCCACCTTCTCCACCACCACCACTGTCGAGCATTCGTTCTTCCTAGCTCTACTCCATTTGAGGAAGTTGAATGCGTTCTCCCCGGTACGAAGATTCTCATCTCGTCGTCAATTCACCCACCGAACAATTCTTTTTTGTTTTTTCCCCGTTGCAGCTTCTCGGATCTCTTGTTCCTTTCTCCTAGTGATCTCGATTCTTGTGGCGATTCTTAGTTCTCTGCAGTTTGAATACGGCTTCTTTCATCTTATTTGAATCCGTTGGGAGGTACTCTCCACCCCGTCTACCCACGTTATACGCGTAGCTTAGTTCTCTTCTGGTATTTTCTATATTCTGCGGGAGTATTGATTATGATGCTTCGGTGTCCATATTTTGTTTTTGAATTTTGATTAATTTTTCGACTGAATTCATTTTGTGATTCAAGCCTCACTAGTTGCTCCTAAGTGGGCAATTTGACAGAATTGACTGCGCTTTTATGGAGCATTGCTATTACTACGTGATTAGTATTATCAGTTGAACTGATATCATCAATTGCATCTAATTTTCCAGGACATTATTACGAACTTGTCTGTCCAGGTTTTAATTTTTACAACTAGCTGCTTTTTTTTTTGTGGCCAAGAACTGTCTGGTTGAAATTTTGATTTTATTGTGATGGGATCATTCTAGTGAATAAAATTCCGGATAAAACAACCCAATTACTTGATTTCAGGACTTGCCTTGTCAGAATATAGCTGAAGCACCATATGTACACCCATAAAATAGAAATGGTGAACGCTTTGAGTTTCCTGATTTGCTGAAGCTATTGAACTTTCTGCACTAATATAATGAAATTCTGGTAAGTGAACTGGGTTGGAACGGCTTAAGTTTCCCTGTCATTTTTTTGCCTGGAAAGAGAATTTTTTCCTCCCATCCTGGTGCTAGTGTTAGAAGCAGTTTAGCACATCATAAATGTACATAATATTTTGAAGACTTAAACGTTCAAGTCTTTCTACCTATCTATGTTTAATGTAATTGATCCATAATAATTATAAAATCCGCTATACTTATACAGTATACTTTTATTCTATATTTACATGTAGTCTGTTGATGATCATTTGTTGCAGTTGAGCTCATGCTTGAATCCAATATTGATTGGTGTTATGGATTTTCGAAAATCTGCTTCGTTGGGGGTGCCATGTTCTTCTGGCATGATATTGCTCCCAAACAAGGTCCCTGGTGTTGTTGGATGTGAAAAGAAAACGGCTAGTCATGCTATGGAGGATGGTGTAGATATTGACCTCAGAGAAGTATACTTCTTGATTTTGCATTTTCTCTCTGGTGGACCATGTCAGAGGACACTTGGACTCCTTCAGAATGAGCTTTTGGAACATCAACTTTTGCCGAGGAGATATCATGCTTTGTTTTCAAGGAAAAATGCATGTAGTGGTAGTCAAGAAGATGAGGGAATCTCCTTTCCTTTAAATTATAATAACTTGGCTGACAGGTAATTTTCTCTTTATCTTCTGTTTGCAGTGGCTAAATAAAGTTAAGTTTGATTGCAATCTTTTATGAAATTTTATCTTCATATTTATGATATCAATTTTCTACTTTTGTTAACCAGTATAACATGTAGATTCCCTTTTATCTGCTACGCTTTAATTAACACTTGTTCTTCATAATATCTCAGTTAACAAACCAATCTGCTGATATATAATCTCAGAGTTTTTTGTGCTGAAGTATTTTCCTTCACTTGTCTTTTCTTAAACAATGTCACACTTTACTGTTACCACTCAGAAGTATTTACTCTAATATTATCTATATGCATGAACTCTGTGATAAGATTTTCCTAAAATGTAACTATTGAATAAGAGTAAACTTCCTGCAATGCCAATGAACACTCATTGATGAAGTTAAAAGTCAGAAAATTGATATGGCTTTAATTAAAACGGTGGTTAAGAGAGATGTATGGACTCTATAATATTTCTCAAGGCATTTGGAGTTGAGCTCTGGAATTTTCTCCAGGTATCCTCATGTAGGGAAGGATCACTTGGTGAGGCTACTGAAGCAACTCATGCTGACTGTGGCTCCTTCACTACATAGCATGATTGGAATAAAGGCTCCCAGTGCAGCTGATGTCCCTACACTGCTGGGAGCTGGTTCCTTTTCACTTCTGGATTGTATGTATTCTTTTATTGTCTACTTCTTTATTGGAAATTATTAAAAATGGAAAATGAATTATCATTTTCAGATGATCTTCTGCTTTAATAACATGATAATGCTTTTACTAGTATAAGTGTCTGCATGCATAGTGTATAAATTTGCTGATTTAGAGGCATTGACTTGAATGTGTAGGTGACAAGGCAGTAAAAAAGCCTTTTAAGCCTCTACCTGCCTACTTGCTTTGGCCTCACATGCGCACTGACCAAGTTCATGGTCTTGGTTTGAGGGAAATTGGTGGAGGGTTCAGAAAACATCACCGTGCCCCATCAGTTCGTTGTGCCTGTCATGCCATTGCAAAACCATCAGTGTTGGTTAACAGGATGCAAAATATTAAAAAGCTCAGGGGTCATCGAATAGCTGTCTATTGTGGTATATAGCTTTATCTTTGGATATTGAGAACATATCCCTTAGTTTTGTTTCCTCGATCTATCTAACATTATCTTAGCACCTTCTTAATGAATTTGAATTCCTACATTTTTAAGGTTTATATTTACATCAATTATATATGATGAATAAGTTTATTATAATTTGATGGATTCTTTTTCCAGAGAGTGATCCTGCTATTATACTATCAAGTAGTTCTTGCGAGTTAAAATGACAAAAATATATGTCCAATACATGGTTCATTTTGGCTTTCTATCTCTTTAGAATATTTTGTGAATATTAACTGTTTCTTGTTTAGAAATACTGCACTCTAAAGGAGCTTATTAAAAATATCCAATTCCAAGAATGAATAGAGCAATTCTACTTGGATGAGAAAGAGATGTGGGGAAAGAGTGAGAGAGAGCATTTTAACTGCAAAACTTTAAATATTAGAGAGTAAGAAAGTCAATCAAACTTCATAAGAAAAAGTAGGCTGCACCAGGCAGAGTCTGTAAGATTTGTTCTCTTAAAGTTTACATATATTTTCCCTTTGATAGAAATATTAGCTATTATTTGTGGAGCTGATTTATTAGAGAGTAAGTGTGGCTTTAGCATTATTATTCTTTTTTTGTATGTCGGGGGGAGTTTATTTTTCTTAAATGAGTAGTGATTTCCTACAACTAAATCTTATGATAGGGAGGGTGTATTTTATAGTCAAACTTCTTGCGAAAGCCCTTGACAGCATCTTGTTTTCACCAGCTATATTTGACCAATCCGGAAGATTTGTGATTACTGGTTCAGATGACCGTCTTGTCAAAATTTGGTCGATGGAAACAGCATTTTGCCTTGCCAGCTGCCGTGGGCATGAAGTAGGTTTGACTGTCAATTTCACAGAAGAATATTTATGCATATATAACAGTCTCATGGTGTTGACTTCCCTGTCTTGTGATGTTTGAAGGGTGATATCACTGATTTGGCTGTTAGTTCAAACAATGCTCTGGTAGCATCTGCTTCAAATGACTTTGTAATCAGAGTTGTAAGAAATTATTTACCAATTCATATGTGCAATTTTCTTGAAGGCAGGTATGCCAATTGAATGCGTAGAGAAAAAGGTACGTTGGTGTACATATAATTTCATTTGTTTTCTTTTCCAGTGGCGCTTGCCAGATGGAGTGCCCATTTCTGTTTTACGTGGCCATACGGGAGCTGTAACTGCTATTGCATTTAGTCCACGGCCCAGTTCTGTGTACCAACTTCTATCGTAAGCCTTCGTCCTGGACCTTCTTGGTCAGCAACTGAATAGATCTGTTTTCTGCAATTGAAAATGATTGGCATGCTCAATAGTAAGATTGTTGATTTCCTTCTTTAATTGCCGGGCATGTATTCTGCAGTTCTTCCGATGATGGAACATGTCGGATATGGGATGCTAGGTATTCTCAATGTACTCCAAGAATTTACATGCCAAAACCTCCAGATGCTGTTGCAGGTCAGATTGCTATCTCATTGGTTGATATCTCTTCATGATTTTGTTGTTAGAGATGAGTGCAATTATTAATTGTCTGCAGGAAAGACTACTGCTATCTCAGCTGGTGAACCCTCTTCAATTATGACCCCACCGGGCCATCAAATATTGTGTTGCTCTTACAATGCTAATGGAACTGTATTTGTCACTGGTAGCTCAGACACTTATGCGAGGGTAAGCTTAATTTGTTATGTCTTAAAGCTCCTTGTCTACTATTTTCATGTTAGACAATCTTGCCCTGATCCAATAAATACCTGCAGGTTTGGAATGCCTTTAAATCTAATGCAGAGGATCCAGAACGGCCAGTTCATGAGATGGATAAATTATCTGGTCATGAAAATGATGTTAACTATGTGCAGTTCAGGTTTGCTAATCATGCAGATCTTACACTTATATTCTTAATTCATGGGGATTCTGACAGCTGGATTACTCTCAAATGTAGTGGATGTTCTGTGGCTCCACGTTCTTCAATCTCTGAAACTTCAAAAGATGAAAATATGACGAGGTTCAGAAATTACTGGTATGCAATCGATTCAATTCTATGTTCAATGCCAAACATGCTTTCGATGGGCATGCCTTATCTCACTTTATCTTTAGCAATCAAGGCTTGTTATGTCTGTTCTTTGGGTGTTCCACTCAGGTTCTGTCATGACAATATAGTTACTTGTTCTCGCGATGGAAGTGCAATCATCTGGGTGCCCAGATCTCGTAGATGCCACGTGAGATTATTATTTCGTTAACTTACTGTAGATACATTCAGTTTTTCATAATTTCTGTGTAAGTTTGGAAAAATAGACAGGTCTTCTTTGTTTTTCTTTTTTCATTTTCCCAATTTGATGAACATGAAATCTTAATGCCAGGGGAAAGGAGGACGTTGGACACATGCATATCATTTGAAAGTTCCTCCTCCCCCTTTACCGCCTCAACCTCCCCGAGGAGGTCCACGTCAAAGGCTTCTTCCAACCCCAAGAGGTGTTAACATGATTATCTGGAGTCTGGATAATCGCTTTGTACTTGCAGCTATTATGGGTAAGGTACTACTGCTCTGAGGTTCTGGTTTCTTAAAAAATGATATTATGATGAAACCTCTAATCCAAAATGCTACCTGTGATTATGCAAAAACTATTTTGGCAAGTGGATTCTTCCACAACTTTGTCTTCCAGCGTATGGATTTCATCTTTCAGATATTTTCTTTGTCATACTCAGTCTTAATAGGTTACATTGCAATCTGATATAGTCCCTTTTTTTTTTTTAAAGTAAAGTCATATATTAACCTGTAAAGTATGGGATACAAAACGAGATCTGCATTCTGATATATTTTCCTGATATATTGAGAACTATTTGTAAACATGCTGTCATCATGATGAAATTCTTACTTCCATTTTATTTGTTTTTGTGTAGTACTCCAATATATCCTGCTCCTTTTATATTGATTCCTCATCATCTTTACTTACAAGTTTGGATATTTTCTTCTTAGTTTATTTCTGGTAAATGTTGCGACTTGAATGTTTAACTGTCAAGGTTCTAGTTACTTTAGTAATTTAGATAAAGTGATTCTTATTTGGAGTTTATCTATCCGTAGTTTCACTTTTTGTTTCTTGCACTATTCTTTCTGATTTGTTGATATCATCATGTAACTGGGCTGTCTTTGATTGGTGCAGATTGCAGGATATGTGTATGGAATGCGGCAGATGGTAGTTTGGTCCATTCTTTGACGGGTCACAATGCTTCTGTGAGTGGGCTCAGATACTTGAGATTTCTAGGTTATATTATTTGATGATGAATATTTTATGACTCAGTACCTAGTTTGTTTTTTAAATGACCAGTCTTATGTCTTGGATGTTCATCCATGGAACCCTCGGATAGCTATGAGCGCTGGGTATGATGGAAAAGCAATTGTTTGGGATGTAAGTTCTTATCAATATGAGCATTTCATTGTATCATACTCTTGTGCAATTGGACATTTGTAATCTAAATTGCTTATCTATTGTGCTTTTAGATATGGGAAGGAACTCCTGTTCAAGAATATGACATTGGACGTGTTAAATTGGTTGATGGAAAATTTTCTCCGTAAGTGAGAATAGTGCTATCCCTGAGCAAATTAATTTTTGTGTTACATATATCTACACCAATCTATTCTTTCTGGTTATGTAGCTTTGATATGCAACCATTGAGATTATCCTTCTATTGATGGTTTTTAGTATTACAAGTGAGAATATTATCAACAACCAAGCCACATTTGAGTAACAACACTAGCAGGGAATTTAGGGTCAATAGCCAGAAAGGGCATGAGTTTTTCACGATCTTGGCAAGAACTTTCTTTTATTACGTAGAAGTGCATGAGTTTTGGATTTTATATCATTTGCGGCATAATATCATACCATCTCTGCTGTAAAGAGAGAGTTGGAGGTTGATGCAACCTGTCACCACTCTTTACCCCCAGCAATGTCACTGAAGATTGCTAGGCTTGGAGTGAGGTGGTGGAAGGGAGAGGCCCTTTGACGAGCTGTCCAACCTCCTACTCTTTCTTCCACATCTCTTCCATTTATTGACCTCACAAGAGTACTAGACCCTTCGGTGAGGTCACCGAGCCCTCCAACTCTTTCTAGTATATATAGTATGACAATGTGTCAAAAATGATATACTATCCAAAGGTCTTACACTTTTTGGTCAAAGAAAGTAGTTTGTATCCATATCACAAAAAAACTTTACAATCTGTGCCTTTATGGTTGTTATCCCTAGATTTTACTGTTTCCAACTTACACATTTTCTCCTTGGTACTTGTGAAACTCAAGTTTCATAAGCACATCTCAATGAAGTTTTTGACCATGTTTTGTAATAAAATATTTATGATATTTGAAATGGGATACATACCCAGGAAGTACGTATTTATTGGCAACAAGGAAGATGGAAATAGTAGGTGGTATACCAATTTCCAATGAAAGTTCCAAATGATTTCTTTTTTTGGTAATGCTCTCATGAGTTATTTTTTATATTTTAATAATTAGCCATTTTATTTAGGCAGTCTGAAGTGACATGATAGCTTCTAGTGTAAAATTTATTCCTAGTTTATGTAAATGACCCTTTCTAACAGGCCTTGTTCGAGCAACAGCTTGCAATTTGGTGCATATCTTAATAATTAGTCACTATTTAATAATTAATAATTTTTATCTTCCTCGTGTAGTGAACCTAGCTTACACCCTCTGTGGCCTTCTTTATTTGGCTCTACAGGGATGGGACTTCAATTGTTCTTTCAGACGATTTTGGCCAAATCCACCTTGTAAATACAGGTCAAGGGGAATCCCAGAAGGATGCCAGATATGATCAGGTATTTGAAGCTCTTCTTTCTATATTTGCCTCTACACCAACTCATTTTTTGCTGTCATATCGCATATATGGTATATGTGTGCCTGCTTGAATTTGGTAAATAATATATTTGACATCTCTTGTACAGTTCTTCCTTGGGGATTACCGCCCACTTATCCGTGATGCTCTTGGCAATGTCCTCGATCAGGTTAGTTCACATTTGCCTACCACATTAGCCACATGTATTTGCTAGTGCTACCTACGCGCTCAACAAACTTTGCAATCTCATTATGTTAGTTATTTTTTCAGAAGAGATGCATTGGAAGACGTTTTTTTCCTGATTCTAGTTGTTTTAATCCATGCCTTTGCATGTGTCTAAATTTTTTTCTCAAGATCCTGTTACATGTTTTCAAGGTTGTCAAGTGTTTACTATGTTTGCCTACCTCTTACTCTTTAAGTGTTAGTTCTTTCATTTTTATTGTCTTCTACTTGAACTAATGTGGTACTAATATATATAATCTATTATGTCTGAGGCAGGAATCCCAGCTTCCCCCACACCGAAGAAACTTTCAAGATCCTCTTTGTGATTCAAGTTTGTTGCTCACCTTGGACACACTTGCCATATGATTCTCTCAATTATTTTTCTGTTGAGTAAATCTAATGAGATCGAGTTTTTATCTTTCTTGGTAGGTCTGATTCCATATCCTGAACCATACCAAACAATGTACCAGAAGAGGCGGCTAGGTGCCCTTGGCATGGAGTGGCAGCCTCAAACCATCAACTTTTCTGTGGGTCCAGATTTTAATATGGGGCAGGATTATCAGGTGCCCCCATTGGCTGATTTGGAAAGGTTGATGGAACCTTTACCTGAATTTATTGATGCCCTGTATTGGGAACCTGATAATGAGATTTTAACTGATGACAATGACTCGGAATTTGATGTTTCCGAAGAATATACAAGTGAAGATGAGAGACAAAGTTTGAGCAGCAGTTCTTATAGTGATCCCGAGTGTAGTGCACTCAGTGATGACATGCAGAGTCATAGAGATGGGAAACATATATCAGAAAGGAATAGGCGACACATGGAAGTAAGCTGTTTTTCACTTTTGTTCCATTCTTCTTATGCCCTCTAATTGCTGGAATAATTCAAGAAATATGCTGTATCTTTGAAGGTTGAGTTGGCCTTTTCGGGCAGACGGGCAAGAAAGAGGAATATGGATGATTTTGAAGGTTCTAGCACCAGGAATGTTCGAAGTAAAAAACCGAAGAGTTGTCAGAAATATTCCCAGAGAAAATCTTCCCGAGCAAATGCCATGAGACCTCAGCGAGTTGCTGCAAGGAATGCCTTGACTATGTTTTCTCAGTATAGTGGAACATCTTCTGGTGGGGAAGATGAGGATGACTCAGAAGATTATTCATCAGAGAGAGATCATGTGCCTCTGAAATTTAAAATTGAAAGAAATGAAACTGATAGGAAATTACACATATTGCAGAAGGAGAAATATAGGAACGAAAACCCACAAAGTTCCCTGCATGCTGAGGCCCCTGAATCTCATTCAAATGCTGGTGGCAGGAAGAGATTGGTCCTGAAGCTTTCACTCCGTGATTCCAAGAAACCTGCTTCTTCAGAAGATGTCAAAACAGGGGCTGATGTTGTGAACCATCTTTCTAAACACTCTCTAGACAGTACCAAAAATAAGATATGCTTAATATCCAAGGATCGTGCATCTTGTTCTGGGGATGCAGTAGATTTGCAGTTTTTAATTAATGAAAACAGGGAAGAACACATCTCTGAAGAACTGACTGGTGCCTGCACTCCCATGCAAGAACGTCCAGGTGCCAGTGAGAACAGTGATGCAATTAGACATGAGAAGGTCAAAGTTCAATCATCAGCACATTTGGCATCTGATGTGAATTTGGGGAAAGTATTTGATGGCTTCAAACCTAGCTCCTGTTCTCACCAGGAAAATGAAAAACCTCTCCAAAGGTATGTTTAGTTAATAATAATCAGAACTGTTTACATTAACTTGATTTATCAGTACTGAAGTTGTTTTTCTTGCAGGATTGAAGAACCACCTGAAGTAAATATGTTGACAAATGCTGACATCATTGGAGGTGAAGATTCCACGGCTCTTGACCATGCCCATGCATCTTTTTCCTATCAGACCAACCTGATTGGTCTCAATGGTGAGGGGAATCCTGGTCCAGTGCAAGAGAATTCTCAAAAGAAATCTTCTGTTCTTAAATTTAAAATAAAGGGTGTTTCAAAGCTAAGTGGTTCAATAGATGATAAAACAGAAGGCAGATTAAAACAAGAGAATCAGAATATTGGAGTACCTGGAGAGAGCGATGATGCATTTGAAAGATACAATAATGGAGGCGATAACAGAGAATCTGAGTTTGTTGAAACTGCAACAGATGTGGTACGTAGAAAAAGATCCATGAAGATGAAGGCAACATCAAGAAAGACTGAAGGGAGAAGCATAATCACGTCTAAAGGACCAGGGGATACAGGGAGTTCGAGATCATTAGACTTCCCTAGGAAGGTGTATTATGAGCATCAAATACCAACTTCAAGAAAAGTAGCGAGAATGATATCTAATATAACTGAAATGGATGGCAACGTTCAGGACCTTCCGAGGAAAAGAGATTCAGAGGAGAATGTTTGCAAACAATCATGGCTTATGTTGTATGAGCCCGAGGAAGGTTACCGGTACATTCCTCAGATGTCTGATGAAGTAATTTACTTGAGACAGGTAATCGTCTATGTATTTTTCATAGAATAAAGTTAATTCATTACTCCCATTGTTATAAATTTGTCACAGTGGAGTTGATAATTGGCAGAAGCAACAAGTGATATAATTGTATCTAGTGCATTATTTTATGAAAGTGCATTGAGGACAATTAAATATTCTAAAAAACCATGTTTATTGATTGAAATTGCAGAAGTGATATGATTGTAGTCATTTTACTTAGACTTGCCTTTAGTTCTTAGGAGTGGTTACTGTTCAATGGCAAATTCTTCATGGTATTTTATTTCATGCAACTTTTTCAGGGCCATCAACAGTTCATTACAACAAGTAATCGTGATTCAGAAATTGGTCCATGGACAATGTTTGGACACCTGAGGGCTGTTGAAATTTGCAAAATTGTGGATCTCGAGTATGCTGCAAGCCCAGGTTCAGGGGAAAGCTGTTGCAAACTCACTCTCCAATTTATTGATCAGGCCTCTAGTGCTTGTGGGAAATGCTTCAAGATGACTCTTGCTGACATGAATTTTCCTGACTTTCTAATTGAGAAGACATGGTATGACAATTCTATGAGTAGAGATTGGTTTGAAGGGAAAAAATGCTTGGTGTGGTGGAGAGATGAGAATGGAGGTGGTAAGTGGTGGGAAGGATTTATTGAATACTCTCGGGCAAGGTCTCCTGAGTTCCCCAGTAGTCCATGGGAAAGGTACAAAGTTATTTATTTGGATGATCCGGAGGGCGAATATTTTCATGGTCCGTGGGAATTGCATGAACCTGATCTTCTGAGGAATCAGTGCCAGATAGATGGCGATAGTAGAGATAAGCTCCTATCTCTGCTCTCTACATTAGAGCAAACTATCTTTAAATCTCAGGTCTCTCCTTGTTGTATATCTTGGAATCATTTTCCTGCACAATCACATGTTTGAAACTTATTAGTAATTGAATGTTCCTTCTATCAGGACTCAATGAAAATGAAATTCTTGAAATTTTGCAGGACTGGTATGGATTTGGTAAACTGAATGAAGTGACTAAAAGGAAGGACTTCTTAAACAGGTATGTCTTTTGTTACACTTGATTTTTGGTCTACAAAGGGTAGAATATGACAAGAAAGCATATGATTTGGTTGAATATCATATTAATACTTATTTACTAATGTTGTGTAAAGATCAACGTTTTTACTAGGTGCAACTTGCAGCCCGATTTCTGATGAATTATGTTGCAGTATCATTATATGATGTAGAAATTCATCGGTTCTCTTTCTATTGTTATTTCAACAAGAACATTCTTCTTATCGAGTTTGCAGATTCCCCGTGCCAATCTCCCCGAAGCTAATACAGCAGAGGTTAGAGAACAATTACTACCGGAGTATGGACGCTGTAAAACATGACATTCGTGTCATGCTCCTCAATGCACAATCTTACACCTCAAACACTGACCTGTCCTTAACCAAGATGAAGCGCCTCTCTGACTGGTTCGAGAACGTGTTTTTAGAATTATAGAGACTGTATGACCTGGTACACCTCTTCCCTTCTCTGAATTAGTTCACATTGTATCACATTCCCTTCCAACTTTTCTAGGATAATTGAAACTAAATAGAGATTTGAGTGGGTTGGCCGACAAAAGTGTCTGTTTTATAGGTAGGTTGTAACTTGTAGGGTGGCACTCCATTGACCATTTCGGCCTTTGCTGATTGAGGTTGTATGACATGTGCCATAAGGCTTACTTTTAGATTGCCAAGGTGGATAAATTGTGAAGCTGAATTGGATGGCCAATGGGATCGAGTAGGGAACATGCTAGGAATGTGAGATATGGTGTTTTTCTTTTCTCGTGTTCCTTTAAATTGTGATTGGTGAGTGATGAAACTACATCATTATCTATTTGATTCGTGTAATCTAAAACAGTGTAATCTCTAATCTCTGTTTTTTTAATCAATTATAGTACATTGTTTTCTGAATGTACGAAATATATACCCCTTTTATATGGTTCTACATATTCCATCTTCGTGATATTATTATAAAATTTATTTTATTTGCTTCAAATGGATATTACATCATTTTATGTACATTATTATTATTCATATATTATGTATATAATTTTGATAAAACGATAATAATTAGATTTGATAAACTGACTGAAAATTATATCTTTATGAGATTATGTTAAGCCCTAAATTTATTCTAATTTATTTTGAAAACTGAGTGTAGTCCACTTTACAAACCTAAGACGAATTTGATCGTTAATTTAGGATATTCTGAGCAAATTACCCTTTTTAGGTCTCACAGTTCCTTTTATTTGGGAATGACTAATTTGTAGAATCGTAGTTTAGAATTTGACTGGACGGTCGATCGAAGCGGTTCAACCGGGTACAAGGTATTCTTCTGATCCGGTTGGATTACTGAACCGGGCATTTTTTTAGTTTATTATCGACCTATAAATTCCGTGCGATTAGGGAACTGAATCCCATGCTTGGATTAATGCAGAGAAACCCTAGGGGAAGAGAAAACATAGTTGGTTTGCCATTGGACCTGCAATCAACCTCCTACGCTTCGTCGCAGTTCGGGCGGCCTTAGCGATGCGGGCCTCATCCTAGGCGGCATCCTCTACCTGGATTAGTGACTCCGTGCCTCTCAGTGCATAAATCACAACAGCTTCGTCAAGCTCGTCTTCTTCAATCAAAGTACCTCCATCGTCTTCCTCAACTTCAGTACCTCCATCGGCTTCCTCAAGTTCGTACCCCTTCAGGTAAGCAAAAGGACTCATCCTTTACTGTCGATCCTTGCATTCGAATGATGCACTGTTGTTGGTAATTGGTATTCATTCCTCATATGGAACTGGAAGCCAACAAGAAGTGAAGAGGCCCTGATAAACCAACCATAGAATCTTGCCAGGTATATGATAAATAGTGTCCTAAAGTCCCGCTGAAGATGTACGATATCTCTAAATTTACCTATTTGCACTTTTCAAACATTGTTTAACACTAAGATCAACAAAAATTGATCTTCCTGGTAATAGACTGGACTTAGAAATTACTTAACAGAATTTCCATATAAATTTAAACCTTTTGAAGGCACCAATCTAGATGCCACTCGGATGAACCATTTTACTTTACAGCAAGGTGATAGTTAAGCAACAAACTAAGAATACAAAATGGAACTTACAATTTCTTGCAAAAAATGAGTTTAGAATTGTCTGTGATTTTAGTTATGCTACTTTATTGTTACAAGTTGGATGGTATTTGCTTTTTGATGAAGTTGCATTGTTATTTTGGAATTGTAGGGTTAAAATTGTGTTTGTACTAATATATGCTGTTCTTTTTCCATTTTATTATTAAACTATATATAATATTTTAATAAAAATGTGATCTTATCCCCATCAAATCCGGTCCAACTTAATGAATCCATAATCCTAACCCTAAATATTGTTCATGTTCTTTACTTCAGAGCTCGGGCTAAGTTCAGAGTCTCTTCTCTCCATTGAAGGCGAGTGGCAGAGCTGTGGAGTGGTGACCGGCGAACTCATTTCTGTCCCTCCCAGTCTTGGCCAGCCCCTATTTTTTTGTCTGAATCTAAGGTCAATGGCAGGAGGCAAGATGAAGAAGGAGAAAGTGAAGCCCCGTGGGGCGCCATACCAGGGTGGCATCTCCTTTCACAAGTCCAAGGGGCAGCACATCCTCAAGAACCCTCTCCTGGTGGACACTATTGTCCAGAAATCTGGCATCAAGAGCACTGATATCATCCTCGAGATTGGTCCTGGCACTGGAAACCTTACTGAGAAACTCCTCAATGCTGGGAAGTCTGTTATCGCTGTTGAATTGGATCCTCGAATGGTTCTTGAGCTCCAACGAAGGTTTCAGGGTTCTTCCTATGCAAACCGGCTAAAGGTAAAATGATCATGGACTTTTGGAGTGTTTGATTGGTTTGCTGATTACAGTTGGTTCAATTGATGTTTGAAGCTCTTAGTAATGATGATTTTCTTATAAAGTTTCTGATTTATTTTAGTAGCTTGCAACATCATAGCCAAATCAATAGCTAATTATATATAAGATGGACCTTTTGATTGTTGTGTGATTAGTTGTAGCATTGTTCTTCATGTTGCTGATTTGATTTGAGTTTTATGGTTCTAGAGGCTGAGAGAGGGAAAATTGTTTCATAGTAATATGGTAGTTTGTGCTCCCGTGCATAAACTGGGTAGTACATTCTTCATGAACAAGTCATATTTTAAGTAGAAAAACTTGATTTGAGGTAAAATGTCTGAATGTTCACCAAACAATACTGCATATTGTTGGAAGATGACTTGGATGAAATTGCAGGTTTAACTGCTTTTAGTGTTCTTTAAATGATGCTCTCATCAGGGTTTAAGCAATATATCATATGTATCGTGGGGCTACCTGTTTCCTCGATTTGTGTTCATACTTTTGTAAGTTATATGGGATTTCAAATGAATGACTAATCTTTGCCCAAAAAAATGCCATATAGGTTATTCAGGGTGATGTGCTCAAGACTGACCTTCCCTACTTCGATATTTGTGTTGCTAATATCCCTTACCAAATCTCTTCTCCCCTCACCTTCAAGTTGTTGAATCACCAACCTGCCTTCCGATGTGCTGTTATAATGTTCCAAAGGGAGTTTGCCATGAGACTGGTTGCTCAGCCGGGAGATAATTTGTATTGCCGCCTCTCTGCAAACACCCAGCTTCGTGCACGAGTATCTCACCTCCTCAAGGTTGGGAAGAACAATTTCCGGCCCCCGCCCAAGGTGGATTCATCTGTTGTTCGGATTGAGCCAAGGAAACCGGCACCTGATACTAACCTCGTGAGGGAGTATGATGGGCTGATGCGAATTTGCTTCAATAGGAAGAACAAGACATTGGGTTCGCTCTTTAGGCAGAAGACTGTGCTCTCTATGATGGAGAAGAACTACAAGACCTTGCAGGCACTGCAGCAAGTGCTAGGAAACACAGAAGTAGGGACAGTGGATAATTTGGATTTTGGGGGTGCAGAGGAGGATCTGAAGATGGAGACTGATGACGAGATGGAGTTGGAGGATGGTGGAGGTGAAGGCTCTGAGTTCAAAGATAAGGTGTTGAGTGTTTTGAAAGAGGGGGACTTTGAAGAGAAGAGGTCATCCAAGCTCACCCAACAGGAGTTTCTGTATTTGCTCTCTCTTTTCAATAAGGCGGGGATCCACTTCTCTTGATCCTGAAAAGGGCGCCCTGCAGTTTTTTCCGGAGCATATGTTAGTGTTAAATGACATTTTAACACTTGAAGATCTGTGTCAGATCCGGTTCTTCTCATATGAATAAGTTGGAAGCTCTCTAGTGCTTTCTGCAGGATCCATGTGAGAGAATGTTGAAATATGCTGAATTTTTATCTGTTTTATAAATAGGCAGAATATGTTTGACAGTTTGAGATCTGGACTGGTCTGGAAAGTAGTGTTTTTTTTTTCCAATTATAATAGAAGGATAGAAGTGTTTCATTATCTAGAACATTTGAGAGTAATTATTTTGTATTTTTAGGATTTGATTATTTATTTCTCTGTGAAGTGTGTATGTTGGCTGGTGATTTATTAGGTTGTAGTTTCATCTAATGGGACAGATGAGTTGAGTTTAAATGGTAGATCTTCCATAAGATGAAGTCATGCAGGAATTTTTTCTCTCTTGATATCTTTCAAGTATGAGAATTAAGGCCGAGTAACTTTGTAGTGATGGGATGAACCAGAAATAATTAAAGAGTAGTAATTTTGTAGCTTTTTATCAGTGAGAATTTTGTGAAATATAATCTATTTCATTTTAGTTGATTTTGCAGAATACCCATATTTTATTTTGCATTTTTCATGCTATATAAAGTTTGCTCATTAATGAGAGAATGCAATGTCTTGTGCAAATATATAGATGGAGTGATTACTTATTTTGGATTTGTTCGAAAATTTTTAAATATATAGGTGGAGGTGAATAATTGTTAATAATAAATTTTAAAATAAATCTTTTTTTAATTAAAAAATTAAATAACTTATTAGATAGTATATATATAATTAAATAATATACATTATAAAACATAATATTAAATAGATATATATAATTATATTATATATAATGAATTATAGGAATAAAAATTTATTATATAAAATAATTGATTTAATATTATAATAAATCAATTAATATTAATTATATAATAATTATTATATAAAAATATTTTATAATTATAATAGGAAAAATAATATTAATATATATATAATAAATTATATGTTAGTTTTTATATATAATATTTTTATTATATAATTATATCATATAATTTTATTTAAAATATATAAAAATAAAAATAAATAATCAAATAATAATATAAATATATAAAATCTATTAAATTAATTTAAATAATAAAATACAACTTCTCCAAATTTCTGGAAAAGTGTGAATAGGTTTCTTCAATAGAGAAAAATAAATTAATATTTTTATGGTTTTAAAAGAAATTGCCTGCGTGAAAGAAAATGTTCATTAAACTATTTGAGAAATATACATTTTTATGAAAAATATTGTATTAAAAATATTCAATTAATCAATTTTAGAATGACATTTGTAAAATATTTTTTTTATAGTAAAGTGATATATATATATATATATATGATTTTAGGTAATTATAATGTATTATTATTTATAAATTGAGAACTAATTTCACTTATTAGTTCTGAAATATATCTCACCCTTAAAAACATAACATTTTTTAGATAATAACATGCAACTATAATATTAGGAATGGGATTAGAATAAAGTTTACAAACATGAATGAGATGATAGTGTAATAAGTGTTTTTTTGAGATAATAGGTATAAAATTATTAAATTTATCATAATTTTTTTCATGGATAATTGGATGTAAGGGAACATGTGAGCTTTTAAAATATATGAAAAAATATTTTTGTTGGTATGCATGTCAATATACTACAGTTGTAAGGGTCATATAATTGTAAGGTACAAATGACTAAAATTTTATATTTCATTAGTATCAATAATAATTTTTTATAGGATATTGTGTGTGATCTTCAAAAGGGAATTAATGAGTAAAAACTTATAGATATTTAGAGATAAAATATTGGAAATTCTGAGAAATTTGTGAAAAACATTTTATAATGAGATTAAATGTGAAATTGTGTATTTAGTTGATAATATTTTGTACTTTAACATTCCTTAAATATGTGGACCCTTCTTCTCAGTTTCATTCACCTATCCACTTAGCGATATTTCTAAGTTCACAAAGATGTATTATCGCCCCTACAGTACTTTGGGAATAATGTGTCGTCACATTCTACCATGCCATCTCAACAATACCTTGATGATATAATAATACTCATATTAAAAACCTTCACAATTAAATTTTAAAATCACAAATAGGAAACACCTTACAATATTTATCACGAGAAGTTATGTATCTTTACTCTCATAAAATTATAATTTGTCTGTTTTATTAGAACACGTATTTTTCAAGCTATTTTTATCTTGAGAGTAAATCTAAATAATTTAGATTCCAAAAATAATTTAAATTTACTTTAATTTCTTGAAAACGACAAAAAAAATTAATTCTCCTATAATAAATGAGTGAAGTTACACTTTAATAGAATAATAGGAAAAAAATAATAATATAAATTTAAAATATTAAATAAATTTATATAAAAATACCATCTAATAAAAAAAATAGTAAATAATCGATAATGTAAAACTCTGAATTACAAGTAATTGATACTTCAAGATAAGTAAGAGATAACTTAAAAGAAAAATTTACTAATTAAAGTAACTTAAATGGAATGAGTACAAGAAGTTTTATATATGGAAATAGTCCATCTACGGAGACAACCAAATTTAAAAGGTATGAATAATAATATTTGGAAGGATCTCATAAACATTAGAATTTTTTTAAAAATAAATTTCAAAGGAGAAGTGAATAATGAAAAATCTAAATTATTTCAAAGGTAAAGATGAATGGGAAATAAATAAATATAAAATAGAGAAAAGTAAAGAAGCCAGAAAAAAATTCGAGCAAAAATCATGGTTACAACGAATTTTGTAAAGTTTAAATTGATTAATAAAAATCTAAAATTCATGGAAAAATGTTATAAAGTGAATTTGATGTGAAAAATTAGACAAATACAAGGTAAATCAAACCTGAACCGATTTAAATTAGATTGAAAACTGAATAACTAATTTAAAAAATTATTTTTCTAATTGGCATAAAAATATTAATTTGGTAAATTAAACCTATCATTGTATGAAAATAAATTTAGATAAATTTAGAAAATTTTAAATTTTATAAAATCAGTCGAATCGAGTTTGAAGCGGTCAATTTTTTTATTTCGGATCACCTAATACGTTTCGACCGAATCGGTCAACGGTACAGCCGGTCAACAGACAGCATGTCCGGTCAACTAATGACGCATGACAAAGTGCAGCCAGTCAACCACTCGGCTAGCCCTTTGAAGTGCTGACTAATAAGAGCATGTCGTATGTTCACGATCAACGGTGAAAGAAAGATAATCAACGCCACTGATGATTGACTAATAGGAGAGACATTGTACTTAGTCAACAGTCAATTGAGAAGAAAACTCGTCTATTGGGCTTGCCAATGAGGAGTTGACACGTGACAAAGATGTCACGTTAGCGACCAACTAGGATATCGGAAAAACAGTCGACCAATAAGAGGTCGACACTTGACAAAGTCATGTAAGATGGTTCTAACTAATCAGATGCTAATACGTGGCAGTGACACAGTGCGTCATGAGTGAAACCTGACTTATTTAAATCTACTAATTAGAGAATGTCACGTGTAACAGTCAACTGCTGTTCGAATATGATCCGCGACCAGGTTGGACTGAGTAACCAATGGGAGGTCGTCACGTGACCAGTCAGCGAGTCAAAGGATGACTCGAACATTGAGTAGGAAGCCGCATCAGCAAATCCAACCAATCATAGTGCACCATGTGGCAGCTCACACGTGTGAAGCTCGCACGCGCGCACAATGTCATCTTCAACCTCTTAACTGGGCAAATAAGGATGGTGGATTGGTTGCTCAGTATCTGAGGACTAAAAAACCCTCCCAATTTGACCGTGAGCGGGATAGATTGGAGCCGAGTGATGGATGAATTGATAGCTCTATTAGCCGTCGAGCTCCCTATATAAAGAGCTACTCCTCATCCGTCTACCTCATCACTCAAATGATTGAATGAGACGAAGTGCTCCATTTTTCGGTGAGGCATAAATCAAAACTTCGACTTGGGAATTTTCCTCAACCTCCGAAGGTGAATTTGGGTTCTCTAGAATCGGATAGAAGTCCACTACCTTGATGCAACCTCCCTTTAGCTCGAGAATCACTAGAGGAGCGTCGGTGAGCTCATACAGTGCCGTCACTCCGGCGGTCGAAAAGTAGTAGAATCCTTCGAGCTTAGTTTCGATCACCACCAACCTCTTGCCACTAGGTAGACCATCCCCCAACTCTCCCCGACCGACCCTCGACCTTCTTGAACCTTCGAGATAAGCCAATTTCGCCTTGTTTCACAAAAATAGTTGAGTTATAGAATGTGGATCCTGAAAACTTCTCACATAAAAATCTCATTACTCAGGCTATCAATTGACGCGCAACTTAATTATAAGAAGACCCACTCGACAAGCACTAGCTACTCATACTCAGAGTTCCGACAATCGTCCATTCGCCGTTAATTAAACAAAGCTTTCTTTCTCTATAAAATTTTTCGGACAAAACTTTGTTTGAGCTTAATGATGGGTCAATTGAAGTCATACAAAGCTCAAGATGCTCGTAGGAAGATTGAGGAGATAATTAGTAGCATGCTACGATGAAATTAACATGATTTTAGATCTCAATTTGATAAATCAAGAATTTATGGCCAAAATGCAAGTTTTTGTAAAATTGAGAAAATTGGGGATTTTAATGAAATTAATACTAATTGAGGGCCAATGAGTGATTTAAAAGAAATTGAAGACTCAATTGTAAGTAAAATGATTTTTGGAGAATTTTTAGATCTCAATTTGATAAATCAAGAATTTATGGCCAAAATGCAAGTTTTTGTAAAATTGAGAAAATTGGGGATTTTAATGAAATTAATACTAATTGAGGGCCAATGAGTGATTTAAAAGAAATTGAAGACTCAATTGTAAGTAAAATGATTTTTGGAGAATTTTTTGCAATTAAAAGTAATTAAAATGCTTTATTGTAATTTCTAGGTAATTTTATATTAAATAAATTATTTGGATATAAATTTTAAATAAAATAAAAGTGAAGAAATTATGGCAAATAATTGGAATTTATTTATCAAGAAAACATAGAGACCTAATGACGAAATTGTGGCAAACCAATAGATCAATTATTCGTCATTATGTAGGTGCAAAATTAAGGTTATGACCTACAACACGAATTCAGCTTGGGTTTGGAATACCATCCAAGATGAACGAGTCGCGAATACCAAGTGAGTGAAATTTTCGGCATAATACCTGTTTGGGGGTGATGAACATACTTTCGTATTATCCGGGGTAGAAAATCGTTTTCTAGAAATAGTCTCCTTACTGCGTGAACCTTCTCAAACTTTTTGGGAGATATTTATACATAGAGCACGAAATATGTATTTCTTAAAGTTATAATTGCTCATGTGGGTCCAATGACCCGATTTTTAAAACTAATACGACCTAAGGTCAAGTTTTAGAAAAACTCGTGAAGTGAGCCCAATGCCAATAGTAACAAGTTTAAACCTGTATATAAAATCTTGATTATAAGCCTTATAAAAAAATTTCATAAATGGTTAAATTGTGTGATAAAGCTATTGAGCCGAAGTCGAATAGTTGAACTCGTTGGGTTGATAGTACCAAAGATAAAAGATCTCACTTAAAAGACTATTGTTTGTGCATGATGAATTGGGTAGCCCAATATAGGGTAGTGTTGGTTATAAGGGTTACTAGACAACTTGGGAAGTATAAGAGAAGATTTGTCGTGTCATTATATCAGGAAGCTTTGGGTGCTTCATGCGTATTGAGATCAAGTATTAAGGGTGAGAGGTCTCATCCCACTATAGCGAACATGAAGACTTAATTAAGTCTCTGGGGGTGGATAGTGGTGCTCACCCAGACTTGTGGTAGAAGGTGTAACCTCCTACCAGGATGTCAATGAAGTCGCTTCTATCCACAAGTGTAATAGTGGAGGACTGATTTGCAAAAGTATGATACTTTTAATGATAAATAGTGTGTGCTTGATTGTTAAAACACATCAAAGAAAATGGTGTAATTAGATAAATATTTTGAATAATTACCTTTTTACCCACTCACAGTTTTGTAGAACTTACCCCTCCCCCTAAACATTTTAGAAATCAAGAGGAATAAAAGAGAAGAGTATATCTCTTAGTAAGCCTTATACCATAATTATATTCCGGTAGATTTTATGGAAAAACGTATTTTTGTAAATTATTTTGAAAATATTTTCAGGTTACGTTTAACTACTGCCGGTACCACAATAGTTGTTATTTTATACAGGAAGAAGAGACGAGTTGATCACGGGGTTCTAACCAAATCGGGTTGGAGTATGACAACTTTAGTAGTATCAGAGCAAAAGATTTTTTGAACTTAAGTTTGGGAAATGAACTATTTTCAAAAATCAAATGGTTGGGAAAATATTTGTGGAACACTGCCGGAAGTAATTACTGTATGAACCTTATCCTACCAAAACTTTTCGTAGAACTTACGAAAATATTCGAATCGTAGGAAAATCTCTATGGGAAAAAAAACCTCTTAGATCTCGGTGGAAGGTGAGACACCTCCACCAAGATCCCAAAAGTCGGAGTTAATCCAAGCCTAGATAGAAGCCAAAAGGAATTTTTTAGAAGATTATGCTAACTTTGTACGAATTTTCAACAAACTACCACTTATTTGTACTAATATAAAGTCGATAAATTAGATGCGACAAGCTATGAGTGATCTTGATAACTTAAAAGGGGCAAATGAAGGGAGTTATGGAGATATACGTCATTGTCAAAATATGCAAAACCTAGTATGAACAAATGTGCTAAATGTGAGAAATACTATGGAGGCAATTACCCACTTGAGAAAAGAGCATCAACTTCCCAAATTTGAAATGAAGAATTCCACAAGTCACGAGTTATGAACTCCAAATCAATTAACATTGGAGAGTAGGATAATAGTTTATGGAAAGATTGATCTATTCGTTTGGTTTATGTAATAATTCATATTAATAACTAAACAAATAAGTGACCCAAGGAATGACCATTTAAAACTTTCTAATATTTATAGTATGGAAGTCCATAAGTTTATGGACTAATAAAAGATAAATAAACATGCACTCAAGAGTTTTCCAATAAAAAGGTTATCGTTGTTCTCTTTCCACACCTCCAGCTCATGATTCGCTCAACCCTCCGTGGTGTTCAGCACATCTAACTTGAGTGCAAGTCTCTCCCACCACCTGTGTAAGGCACCTCTCTCACTATAACTATTTGTGGCGCCCCAAAGAAACCCTAACATCTAGGCATGTCAATCGGTCTGGTCGCCCCAAAGAAATATGTTAATCGGTCAGGTCCATTGGACTCAAACCTATGCCCCACGGGATCTAAACCCGAATATTTTCTAGATTACGGATCCAAACTCTAGACTCGAACACGATCTTAAACCCGATCAAACCCGAAAAATTTCGGATCAGGTTTAGGAGGCGAGTTTGAATTCAGGTATCATATTTTTCTGACATATCTAGTTCAAGACTCGACTCGTGTTCGGAACTCGCAACGCTGATCCCGGGTCAAGGATTGACCTAAGACCCGAAGTTTAGGTACAAGTCTGAATCCAAACCCGAAAATTTTCTGGTCGGAGGCGGGTTCAATTTCGAATTATTCTGTCTACTAATCTCTTCTAGTCCCTTACTTCTTCTCATATGGGGATTTTTAAAATATTTGACGCTTCTCCCTTTCTTTGGGCCTTTTCATTCACTTCCCTCGTATTATTCTCCATTTCCAAGACACCAATTTTCTTTTTGGGTGTGCAATTCTTTCATGTATTACAACTTGCAATATCTCAATTTTCTTTAGTTCTAGTTATACACCCCCACAACCCATGTTTGATCATACCAACACACCTCACAGTTCTCTTAGTTGATATCTTTTTTTATCCTTTCATCATACTTACTATGGAATCCCAATGCTCATCACCTCAACTTGACAGGTGAATATTATCAAGAATATTCTAATATTCAGGATCGGTACTAATCCATATTATCTTTGTTATATTATTTATTTTGTCATATTTTCCATGTATTCTATTTTACTACATTTCCTATATATTATACTCAATACGAACAAATGATATCAATGATAAATATTACATTTCGAGTGAGAATGGCACATTACATGAGAATAATGATTGGGATATTCAAGGTATTCTACTTGAAAAAAATATATATAAAAACTTTGCTTTTCAAGTTATCTTAGATTTATCTCTTCACATGACAAGTTTATTGGAAGAAAAAATAAAAACTTGGTGGCCACAAAAGTCATACCAAAGAGATGGTCTCCTCCCAACAACCCATCTCTTAAAATAAATGCAGATGATGATTTCCAACTTCACACTAAAGTGCTGGAGTGACTACCTCTACTCCTACACAACCATATTTTGTACTTACTGGTCTATCTGCTCGTGGTTGAGACCAAAGAAAGAAAAGGACCCATCACACGCCAGTGACTAACAACTCTCTTATCCTCTCTTTCTCTTAGGTCATCACCAGTAACTAGAACATGATATGATGGCTTAGTGGGTATGTATAGCTACAAGTTTTCCCCTACTTCTTTAACCATGGGCACTCCAATACCCAAAACCCATCCAATATATTTATTTCATGACATTTATTGTGGCCCTCACGAGGTTCATCCCAATTGGATTGGCTTATGATATAGCAATCAATATGTTGGGTTTTGGTTGCAGCAGTTGTCCCCATTATGCCAGCCGGCCTACTGCCATTCATTAGTTGAAAGTTTCCATCTTTGAAGAAAAAGACATGCTACGTGGGACCCAAAGATTCCAATTTTTTTTTTTGTGTTATCACGATCATTGGCTGCCGTTGTATCTTTCGGGTCCCACCAGATGTGAGACAAAATCGGATAATTTTATTTTATTTTTCTAAAATATCAAATTGAAATTCTATCATATTAGTAAAAATTTAAATAAGGATTTAAATCTTTTTTTCTGAAATAATTATGATTTTAACATAATATTTTTCTTGACTAGAAATTAGAGGTTTAGGGAGTTGGAGTACCTGGACTTTGTTTTTGTTTTATCCTAAAATATAAATTATTTTTTTTATTAAATGATTAATATCGAAATAATACTTTTTTTAAAAAAATAATATTAAAATATTAATTTTAAAAAATATTTCATATTATTAATATAATTTTATGAAAATAGAACTATAATATTTTTGTACAGGCTAAGGTTTATATATTTTTGGGTGGATCGACACTACGGTCATCTTTCTTACGTGTTGGATTTATATTTGATATTATATATATATATATATATTAATTTTTTGAGCCAAAAAGTATATTATTATTTTGAGATTTATCCTAAAAGTGGTAGACTCAAATTAGATTTTAGCGAAATGATGGGACCGTGAATAAATATCCAAATGATGTCATGGTAGCAAAGGATATTTTTTCTTCTTTTTGGAGGTGAAATATCTACGAACAGTAGACCTGTGAAAATGACACTTTTGCTAACCCAATAAAATAACGCATATTTTAAATAGGAATTAAAGAAAAGCGCGGTGGATCGAGAAAACCGGAGCCTGAAGATGCCGCGGCCGAAGACAGTCACCGGGGGCTCACCTCCCCAGCCCCACTTGTAACGCCACTTGATTTGTCAAATTTCAAATTGGTCCCCGTCCTTTGGAAATCATGGGAAACTACCCTTTCTGGATATTACGTTGATAACTAAGAGATGTGGTCTAGGGTTGTTGACCGGACCGGGCTTGCTGATAGCCTAAATTTATTACTAAATAATTATCAATAACATTAATATTAATATATATTAGGAATAAAATAATAAATATTAAAATAAAAATAGTTGAATATTTTAAAATAATATTTAACTTATATATTATTAAAATGAAAGCTTATTTTTAGATTTAATAAAAATATATAAAAATTAATATTATGAATAAATTAAACAATATCACGCCATCTTATTTTTTTAATATAATCTCATGCAAGTCCAAAAAAACACAGTATTTGTGATTTATCCTAAATGATCATCCCGACAATAAAGGCTGCGATTCTTGCATAATATAGGGACTGAATTCGAAAATATCAAAGTATTTGGCTTGACAGTTGAACATCTCTTTCTTAAACAATCGAAAAAGTACGTTTAAAAAAAACAGCAATCAATCAGCCGCCAGCTGGATATCTCTTTTGTTTTTTTTTTTCTATAACTCACTCTATATTCACTGCCATCCGCTCTCATCCAACAACATTCCACAGACTCAACAACAAGACGGCTGAACTTATTCATAGTTCAAGCTCAAGAACCGTAGGAGGAGAGGAGACCCCTTTCAGTTTCAGAAGATCGGTCAGTCAAGATTCAGCCATGGAAGAAGAAGGAAGGAAGACGAGGAGGATAGTGGTGGCAGTAGACGAGAGCAAGGAGAGCATGGAGGCCCTTTCATGGTGCCTCGGCCACCTCGTCAATCCCGAAAACCCAGATAACATCGTCATCGTCCTCCTCTACGTCAAGCCTCCCCCTCCGGTTTACTCTTACTTCGATGCCGCTGGTAATAAGTAACTATATATAGACAAATTGGAGCTCTGATGAGCAAGTACTAAGTAGTCTTGATTGTCTGCACCGCAGAGTTCTTGTTCTCCGGCGATATGGTGGCGGCGATGGAGAAGTACAGCAACGATCTAGTCCATGCAGTGATGGATCGAGCTGAAGCTGTCTATGGGAGCTTCAGCAGCAGAGTATGAATTTTTTTGGTCTTCCGTTTTTTTTTTCTTTTCTCCTCCCTTATTTGGCGTTCTCATTTCAATGTCCAAATATTAATATTATACGCCATACTTTCAATTGGGCAGATAAATGTGGAGAAGGTTGTGGGGAGAGGAGATCCCAAGGATGTGATATGCCATACTGTGAAGAAGCTCAACGCAGACATGCTTGTCATGGGAAGCCATGGCTATGGCTTCATGATGAGGTAGATAACTTTTACAGAACTACGTATATAGTTCTTCAGTGGCTTATCAGACTCGGAGGCTCTCTTTTTCTTCTCTTTGTTGTGGTAGTACTGATTTGGCTGTATGATTGGTTCAGGGCACTGCTGGGAAGTGTTAGCGAGCACTGCGCAAAGAATGTCAAATGCCCTGTTGTGATTGTGAATCACCATGGGGATCCGATAACGACCTCATCGCCATCCTCATCTTCCTCCTCTCTCGAAGCTGCTTGATTCGATCCATAGGAATATGGTTGTGACCCTTCAAGGGCGGCTGTAGTAGTAGTTAGTTTAGTTGTTCATCTCTGTGGGCATGTTCTGTGTATTAATATCCAGCGGTACCAGCTGATTATATAATCAGCCGTGTTATCATCATCATCCTCTCTGTTAGCAAAGAAGAATGCCTTCCGACCCTGGATTGCTTTTCTCATCAGACCACCTAACTTCCATTAATGTTCGAGAGAACTTGAAGATCTGAACGAACAACCAGTCAACGGAGAGGATAGAGAGTCGTTAAAGGGAACATGGGCTTGAAACTTGAATCCCTCTTTCAGTCTGTACATATACTGCAACTTCAATCGGCTCGGAGCTCTTTGTTGCCAGCATGTGTACAGCCTTGGCCATTGAGCTTAAGCTTTTTGGGCCCAAGGACGGACCATCTCCATCATCGTTTATTATAATATAAATCATGCACTAAAAACTTGTTGGGCCCAAGGACGGACCATTTCCATCATCGTTTATTATAATATAAATCATGCACTAAAAAACTTGTTGGGCCCAAGGACGGACCATTTCCATCATCGTTTATTATAATATAAATCATGCACTAAAAACTTTCTGGGCCCAAGTACGGACCATATCCATCACGGTGTTTATAATATAAATCATGCATTAAAAATATTAAGGCTTTATTTGGAATGAAAGGTTTGAATCTATATAGTTCAAACAGAGTGTAGTGTTTATTAATTTAAAATTATAAAATAAAATTATTATTTTAATTAAATTTAATTATAATTTAATTATTAAAAATATTTAGTTCACTTCAAAATATCAATTTGGAAATTTGAATTCATCAATTCGTAGAAAATCAATTTAGATCAATTTTTAAAATTTTAATTTTTAAAAAACCGATCAAATTAGGCATGAATCGGACGATTTTCGATTTCAGGTCACTAAACTCGTTCCATCTAAATCGATCAATGTAACGCTTGCCAAGTCAACATACAGTCAATGCACGCGACCAATCAGCGCACGTCGACTTGCAAAGCGCGCCCAGTCAGTTGTTCAGTCAACATCTAGAAGTGCTGACCAACTAGAATATAACACGTGTCATTGGTCAACAGTTACACGAATAAAATTCATGTTACAGAATACTGACACGTGTTTTCTGTCAATGATCAACTAAGGAGAAACATCGTCAATAGTATTGTCCAATAAGGAGTTTATACGTGGCAAATGTGTCATGTGAGCGACCGACTAGGATGTGGGAGAACGGTTGACCAATCACACGTTGACTCATGGTAAACCCACGTCGGATGGCCACAACCAATTAGAAGTTGATATGTGGTAAATGTACAATGGGTGAGGTGAGAAAACCAACAAATTTAAATCAGTAAATTAGAGTACGCCACGTGTCATAATCAACCAATGGTCAAATACCATGATGGACAAAGTGAACAATGGAAAGTCGCCACGCCTTCAGTTAACGAGTCAACAAACGACTCAAATGATGAGAAAGATGCCGTGTTAGCAAATCTAGCCAATCACGTGCAAAGCTTTGAACGGACAGTGTCGTTTTTAACCTTTGAACGGACAAAAAAGGAACGACTAAAACGACTGCCATAACTCTAACAACCAATGAATTCCTCCGACAAGGCCTTAAATAAAAGAATTAATAGTTGACCGATAGATTAACGGATAAAATGGTCATTTTACGAGCTCACTATATAAATAGCTACCCTCGATTCATCATCATTATCATCCATCGAAATCTTGAAAAAGATGAACTACTTCAGTTCCGACCATCCTTGAACTAAAACTTCGACATTGACCATTTTCTCCACCTCTGAATACGAATTGGGGTCCCCTAGAACTAGAAATAAGTCTTCTATCTTGCTGCAGACTCACTTCAGGCTGAGAATCGCCGAAGAAGCACCGGTGAGCTAGAATAGTACAATCACTCCGACCGTCGAGAAGTAGCATAAATATTTGAGTTGAATTTCAGCTACCTTGGACCTCCTAAGGTCAGGCCAACCCTTACACAACTCTTCACAACCGAGCCTAATCCTCATTGACCCTTCAAGGTAAGCAATTACTACCACCTTAGCTTGAAAGTTTAGAGAGAGAAACTAAATAAACTTTACTGATCAAATTCTCCCTATTCATGACATTAATTTAAGTGAATATTGATCATAGAAAGAACCACTCGTCAAGGGCTAGCCTCCCAAATCAATAACTCTAGGAGATGATTAGCAGCATGATAGGAGACAATTAACTAAGTTTATGTGGTTAACTTGATTAAATGAAATTTCGGAGGCCAAAAATTAATTTTTGGAGAAATTGAGCAATTTGGGATTTTTAAAAATTTTTGTGTAATTGACATAAATTGAAGGTAAATTATTTAAATGAAAGTAGTGACTCAATTGCAATTAAAATAATTTTTGGGAGATTTAATTTTAATTAAATATATTTTATTATGATTTTTAAATAATTTTATATTAGATAAAATTATTTGAGGAGTAAAATTCCAAATGAAATAAATTGAGGGTATTTTGGCAGATATTAGGATACTATTTGTGAAGAAAATATAGTGACTTAATTTAAAAGGTCGAATAATTGATGGATCGATTATTAGAGAACATATAAGTGCGAAAGGAAAGCTAAGACCTACATTGAGAATTCAACCCAAATTTTTGGAATATCGTATGGGACGAATGATTCACATATTTCGGGTGAGTGAAATTACGGATATTGAGTCTGATTAGACAGATGGTGCATACCTAGGAACATGATTTACTTTGAAAATAAATTTATAGAAATATAATCACATAAATATGTGAAAATATTTAAAATTTTTGGGATTATATTTTTGAAGAAAGTATTAAGCATGATTTTAGGACAAACTCTTGGCAATGTATGTATATACTTTAAGGGAAATGTTCTAGTTTCGACCGTTGTTGCAAGAAATGGACAATGCCCATGAGCGATAATGGTAGGTTAAATCTAATATTGTCAAAGTGGGCCAAAGGTCTCGATTTTAAAAAATGAAGTGGGTCTAATACCGTATTTCAAAAACTCGTATGAGTGGGTCCAATGACAATGGAAATGTAGCAAATTCATAAATAAGTTTCTGATTTAAAAGATTTATAATATTATCACAATTTGATAATTATTTGCTAATTTTGTTGAGCTATAGCCAGGTTGGAACTGTTGGGCTAGCAACGCAACGATAAAAATCTTAAATCTCATTACTTATTTGTGTGATTGCAATCGTACGGAACCAAATAGACGTTCAGTACGTGGTAGTGTCGGTTCTAAGGGCTAGTGGATAGCAAGGTTGGTACAAGAGAAGCTATGTTGTTCTAATATATCTAGAACCTCTAGGAACTTCGTGCGCATTGAGATATGAGGTCTCACCTCTATATATGGGGATCAAAGTATCGTTAAGTCTGGGAGTTGGGCCAAGGTGCTCACACAGACGATGTGGTGGAGGTTGTGGCATCTCACTAGGTTGTACGGTAAATACGTTACGGGCCACTGGTGAAATACATCGAGATTGTGGTCTTTAAGTGTATATTTTGTGACTGTTTGATCCATTTATTGAGAAATGACACTTTGATTGTTGTCCAAAATAAATTAATTAAATTTTAATAAAGATATCATATTATTCTCTTGAATATTACACTTTAAATCCTGTTCATTGAGTTATAAACTCACTCCTGACCCTGACCCTTACCCCTTTTAGTTCATAAAATATAGCACAAATAAAGCTAGAAAACGAATTATCAAACTGGTAAATAAAATTATTATATTTATTTTTATTTATTACAAAATTTCAAGGATATCAAGATGGTCGTCAAAATTGGTTGGACCTAGAAGTTGTGCTCTCTGATAGTAAAGTTGTCGAAATTGGGAATAGTACGAGATTAAAAGTGAATTTCAAGCCAAATTCGATAATTGAATAACCTAAATTTATATATTTGTGATCTTGTGTATATATCTATAAGTTTTTTTTTCATTAATTAATAACATGTAGTGCTTGAAATAAATTAATTTTCGCAAACGATTGAGTGATTTGTTTATTGTGTGTTGTTGGGTAGAACATGGGATTCAAGTTATCTATTCGGGCATCTGTATTATAATAAACCGATTTTTGGTGAATTTACAAGTTAATTTAGCGGTTTTTTTTATCCAGTTTACCATTTTTTCGATCAATTCTTATAAAAAAAATTTAAAAATCTAAATTCAATTTTATATTTAATAAATACAAAATCATTCAATTTAAATTTATTTTACATTATTAAAAATTTTAAAATTTTGTAAATATACTCAACCCGAATATGATTTAAATCGGTTCTCTTATAATTTTTTTATTAATACTTGAATTTGTATTTCGATACACTTATAATAGTTTCTCATAATTGATTCTCACATCATCAATACATATATATTCGATTGCACTTTATTATTTAAATTTACTACCCAAGTTTTATCCCATTTTATAGTTTAATTTAGTCTAGTTATGATATTAAAATTTTTCCGTATTACAAGTATTCTTTTCTAGGTATTCGCTTGCTTAAAGACAAGCCGTAAAAGATAATAAACTTAAAAAGTGATAACACCATCAAAATAGATAATTTTTTTATATCCTTTCGATAACATTCTTCTCTTTTCTAACTTATCTATAAATTATAAGCTTAATGTGAATTCATGAATGTGTAATTTACCAAGTTCATACCAATTTTTTGGGTGCCGTACGAGCCATTCATTCCCTTTATACATTACAAGTAGAGAGTCTGCGTCACAAGCATGTTGAACACGGTAGGTCTAGGTTTTACCGGGATGACATCCCTACACAAGACCCATATGCTCCTAAGAAATCAACTCCATCTATTTTAAGATATGGGAATTCACTCAATATGTATAGAATAGTATCCCCATTTGGAATAGTGGGATGGCTGCCCCATTCATGAACTACTGCCATTTTCGAGGTGTCAGTTGAGCTGTTAAAAATTAAGGGCCTGACATGAGACTTAAAGTTGGAAGTAGATTCCACTGGCACTATATAAAGATCTCTTTTAGTACAAATATGGACTACTGACACAGCCCAATTGCTAACACCCATGTTCTGTACTTGCCCCCATCCATTGCTATTGATTTTAATTTAATGAAGGCTTATCCGATCAGTTTGCATCGGATGCCTGCAGCTTACAGAAAAATATCTTATATAATTATCTGATATGCAGTCCAACCACGTTGCACATTTCTCTGTCATTCTATTATGTTATTAATAGTGTAAATAAAGCATCCCTCCAACTAATAATTCAAATATTATAATTTCATATGCTATCTATTCTTTCGTTCTTCTTTTATAAAGTTATGGACTATGTTGTTACAATTTATAAAGTTTTGTAATGCTTTTGTAATTTACCCTCTTCAAAAGGTAAAAACTAAATTTCCAAAAGCATGATCTCGGATGTCGTTTTGCTGGGTGCACCCTGTCGTTTCGTTTCAATCGCCGCCCACGCGAAATGCCTCCCCAAGACACGTGCGACCCTCTGGGGGCTGAGCGGCGGCAGGCAGACAAGCAGGCTCTGGAGCTAGCTGACGTCCCCCAGTGAGGATATTTAGAACTTCAAAAAAAGGGAAGTAGGACGAGAAACGAGGAGGTTGGTTAAGACTCCCAAAACCTAACCTCTGCTGCACTAGAAAAAATGTTGCAAAACGACATCTCTGAGCAACCCAAATGGCGACCCATCACCATTCTCCAGAATACAGAGTTACATGATCTTATATGACCAATTCGATGATATTTGGAGGTTTCTACTTATATATATATATATATAAGAGATAGAGAGAGAGGGTTACATAGTCTTATATAGCATGGCCATAGATTTTTCTAGGGTTAATACTGCAGCTATCTGTAGATGATGATAGAAAGGGAATATTGGGAAAAGGAATCATTCCCCGTGAGAGGAAGAGAGAATATTTGGGGTTGTACCTCAACCAAAACTCTGGCGGGCGATGGAAAGTGAGTTGCACAATTAGGACCAATTAAGTGTGAGTTTGTGTCTCATATTTCATGCAAAACAAGAAAAAGAATCTAAGAGAACGTGATCTGATCTGATCTGATCTGTCTTACAAAATCCCAAAAGAGAATTTAGAAGAAATAAGCAAAACAACTAAAAGCTGGCCAATAAGAAAAATTCTTGCTGTACACAGTTAGGCTAGGCTAGGCTAGGCATGCGGGTTGTCCAATGATTCAGAGCACATGATGGTTTTAGAGCTAGCTATTAACATCCCCTTGTGGCTTTGCTTGTATTGTCACATCCCTCCCCACACATCCATCCATCAAACACCATGTCCAGCTTTGAAATCAGGAAGTACTATTTTGATGTGATGGCTCTAAAGCCTTGGATTGATCCAACCTGATCTGCCCCATCCTTGGTTTGATCCAACCCGGACCTCCTAATGCCTAGGTCTGGCAAGTCTGGTCTCCATCCTCCTCATCTAGACCCGTACCCGTTCATGATCTCACGACCCGGAGTGGGTGGGTATTTGGAAACCAGTCCTACCGGCCCTTGCCTTCTTTACTCTATTATGTAATTTTTATCATATATATATATATATAAAGGTTGTGGTCATGTTTCTTCATTTCTTTTTGCTCCCAACTTGACTTGGCATCCATGGCAGGGCACCATGGTCCTACGCATCCATCCTAGTCATGTGAACCCCACCAACAAAATTATGAGAAAAAAGTTATCTAACTCACTAACTAAAAGGTGATCAAGTCATGGCCAGATAGACTACACAGGCAGTAACACACTTGGAGAGAATCTGTGGTGGTGGTACCAGCTATGAAGTTGAAGGATGTAAGCTATTCCTCCAAGGTCAAAGCTTTCCCTCCATTAATCCTTTTTTGACCCCCTCTCATAATCTCAATGAATGCAGAGAGCATTATTAAGAGTACAACCATTTAATTTACACACTGGATAGCAGAGCTCAATGTCTCCTTTCTCTCGTTCCATCCACACTCCAAGCTTTAAATTTTCCTTCAGCTTCTCTCTCATTCTCTTTCTCTTCCCGTACCCCCTCAACCATTTCCTATCTCTCTCTCTCTTTCAACATTTTCCTTCGAAACCCAGTGATGCGTGATATCTCCAGAGAGAAGTAGAGGCGGAGCTACTGAGGGACTCAAGAGAGGGAAAAGGAAAAAAACCATCGAGGAGGATAGAAGAAGAAGAAGAAGAAGAATTTGCAGGAGCAGCACAACGACCATGGTGGTTTCCCCTTGTCTCAGCGGAGAGAAGAAGCACTGGTGGCTCCGCAACCGAAAGGTATAATGGACTCCAACCCTATCTAAGCCTTACATCCAATCCATCCACTTTTTTGGGGATATTAAGGAAATACTCCCATTTACTGCCCGTTCCAGATTGCACGAAAGTACCTCCGAGAAGCCAGGCACTTGATGGCAACACAAGATCCGAGTGACCTCTCCGAGGCCCTCAGCCTTCTAGACGCCGCCATTTTGGCCTCCCCCCGCCTAGAGCTAGCCCTCGAACTCCGCGCCCGGTGCCTCCTCCAGCTCCGCCGCTTCAGGGACGTCGCCGACATGCTCCAGGACTACATCCCGAGCCTGAGGCTGGGGGGGAGCGGCGGCGGTGGTAATGGCAGCGACAACTCCGGCTCGGTCTCCTCCGACAACTCGTCGTCGCAGCAGCTTTCGAGGGAGCGGATGAAGCTCCTGCCGTCATCGTCCTCCTCGGCGGACGGCGACGGGCGGGACCCTCCGATCTTCAAGTGCTTCTCCGCCGTCTCCAACCTGAAGAAGAAGTTCATGGCGGGCCTATGCAAGAGCTGTGACAAGGAAGGACAGTGGAGGTAAATTTATTACACTATTAATGGTCAACTAATGCAGATGGCCACCAAATATGACTTACAGTTGCACTATTTTTAGGTGCTTTCTATTTCATTAGTTTAATTTATCATTTTTTAATATATAAATGATTATTTTTATGAGGTTAATAATATGAATTCTCAAGAATAAATCTTCCAGTCCACTGACTCGATCTGGCTCTTGGTGGTGGTGCGTGTTGTCAATCAGGTACACCGTCCTCGGCGAAGCCTGCTGCCACCTGGGACTCATGGAGGACGCCATGGTCCTCCTCCAGACCGGCAAGCGCCTCGCCTCAGCCGCCTTCCGCCGCGAGTGTATCTGCTGGTCCGACGACAGCTTCTCCATCTCCAGCATCCCATTCTCCGGCGATACCATAACCACTGCCTCGTCCTCCCCTTCTAACCACCGCCCTGCTAACGCCGCGGAGTCCGAATCCGCCACCCACCTCCTGGCCCACATCAAACTCCTCATATGCCGCCGCACTGCCGCCCTAGCCGCCCTCGACGCCAGCCTCCACTCCGAGGCCATCCGCCATTTCTCCAAGATCCTCGACGGCCGCCGCTGCGCCCCGCGGGGCTTCCTCGCCGATTGCTACATGGGCCGCGCAGCTGCGTACCGGGCCGCCGGACGGGTGGCGGAGTCTATCTCAGACTGCAACAAGACACTGGCCCTCGATCCGACTTCTATCCAGGCCCTCGAGACACGTGCCGACCTCCTCGAATCGGTCCGCTGCTTCCCAGACTGCCTCCACGACCTAGAGCACCTGAAGCTCCTCTACAACTCCATCCTCCGCGACCGGAAGCTCCCTGGGCCGCCGTGGAAGCGACACCACGTCCAGTACCGGGAGGTGCCCGGGCGGCTCTGCGCGCTGACCGTGAAAGTCCAGGAGCTGAAGAAGAGGGTGGCTTCCGGCGAGATGGGGAGCAGTAACGTGGACTATTATTTACTGATGGGGCTGCGGAGGGGTTGCACCAGATCGGAGCTCGAGAGGGCCCACCTGCTGCTGACCATCAGGCACAAACCCGACAAGGCCATGGGGTTCATGGAGAGGTGCGAGTTTGCCGATGATAGGGACCTCGATTCTATCAGAGACAGGGCCAGAATGTCGGCCGTGCTGCTCTACAGGCTGATCCAGAAAGGGTACCGCAGCGTTATGGCCAATGTATTGGACGAGGAGGCAGCTGAGAAGCAGAGGAAGAAGGCCTTTGCCGCCTCTTCCGCAGCCGTTTCGGTGGTTCAGACACTCCAAGCCCAAGAACCTGAAGATATAAAACATTCACCCCCGGCCGCCGTGTTCCAAGGATTGTTCTGCCGAGACTTGGCGGCCGTGAGTAGCCTCCTGTCTCAGGTGGGGTTTAACCGGCCAATCACGGTGAAATACGAAGCGCTTACGTGTTAAGTTTTTCAACATATCATAGAAGTAAATAAGAGGAAGAAACGGGCGGCAGAGGAGGATCCTATTGAGAACCTTAATTTCAATTAACTTAAAAGAAGGCAGGATCTATGACACAAGAGTTAGTTTAATGGGCGAAGAAGAAGAACCATGGAAGATTAAGTGTTCGTGCTTGATTATATATATTGAATATTCATCAATGGCATATGGTGTAGCTAGTGTCACCATGAAAAAAAGGCTCCAAATGTCAAAAAAAAGCACCTTTGCGTCTTTCTTTCAAGACAGTTCATTTCCATAGGAGAAGGTACATAAAAAGGAGATTATGGAGTCAGTCTCTTGGGTGGAAAATCACATTGATGAGTCTTTGGATTGATTCGTGGAGAAATGAACCGAGTCTTTTCACATGTTGGATGTGAACGCCTTGGATGTTCCATAGTACACGGAAGGTTCCTTTCTTCCTATTTTAGTTCAAATTGCTTGTAAAACCGACCAAATGGTCCGATTGAGCGTATGATTGCCCTCGTTCATCATGTAGGAGTTGAGTTGGAGGGATGGTGCATGCATGATGCACCTCACTCTCTCTCTGGTCAACATTAATATCCTAATAGATAGCCACAAAAGAAAATGAAAAGGAAGATTCTCCTTGAGATATTTTGGAGTCAACCCTATAATTTAAAAATAATAATAATAAATTTTAGACTAAAAAAATTACTTGAATGCTAAAATATGATAATAAAAATTAATTAAATATTAACCCATCTTAATCTGATTTATATGATATAAGAATTTACTTCATTTTATTTAAATAATCTAGGTGGGACGAAATAAAATAGATAAAAAATATACCTAATAAATAGTTAATATCACCTTCCTTATTTGGTAAAGTATTTAAAGAAAAAAAGTCCACAAATTATTTATTTACCGATGTGGAGGCATGGTAGAGAACCCACCACTTAAAATCTCACACTCCTTGTAAAAATGTGGAATGACATCAACACAATAATTAGATTTCCTGTTAATTAGAATAAAATGAATTATGGTAAAGATCTCAACTAGATAATTAATGTCACGAATATAAGAATGAAGAATGATGGTGAACTAACGCCTAGTCCACTGCTTCTTGCCATGACATTATCCTCAAGTCCCTCGCTAGCGCTAGCACTAGCACTGTCATCCACGCAAGATGAGATTCATTATAATGAAGCAAGAATACTATCATGTGGGAAATGGTATCAATGATGTACATATATGGGTAACATCTTTTGAAGACATAGGAGAGCGGAAGAATGAGGGACCCATGACCAGTAAAATGTAATGATAAACTAAGTATTGACATCTACTGTAACGCACTGCTCCAATTCTCTAGTCGGACTCTCAACTACAATAATAAGATTTACGACACTACCGAACTAATAGGTCATAACTATATAACTAATAAGTTGTCACGACACAAAATCTTAAAATTTTACATGTAATTTAGTTTTTTAAACATAAAATCTGCCGTTGACAAAAATAGTACATAATTCCAAAGGTTATTTACCTCGATAAAATCCCTTTATTAGTGTCTCTCCGATACTTCAAACGAATTAAGGATGGTGGTGAGCTATAATACTCATTAAATGAAGTATTGGTACCTGAACTTCACTAAACGGTATCAACCTCTACTAAAATATTTAATATGAAATAGTGATTTTAAATATATATTTTTTAAATGCTAAAATTAAAAATTAATTGAATCAAATCATTCTTTTTATGCGAATTAATCTCATTATTATATTTTTATATAATAACAAGTAAATTAATTTATGTAATGGGCCATAACTTAGTATTGTGTATTTTTATAGATATATTTTACAAGAAAATAATTTTATAAAGTAAATAAATTATTTTAATTGGTACAATCGTACTCGTACTTAATAATTAAAATTATCTTTTAACTTCATATCTTTTTTCTCACGATTAGTATCGACGTTATTTGATTATATACATTTTTTATCATACATACCCACTTTTATCTTAATAGTGTATTTTTTTTTTGAACTTTTATGAGTATTTATAGCACAGCATCTTAACTTATTCGTATTTACGCTTTTGCTCATTTTAACTTAGTTCACCAGATTCCAGCCACTATTAATCTAACTTTCTTGAAAGTTATTCCAAAATATTTTCTTATTTACACTTAGGGTTTTTTAATCTTTGTATCCCAATGTCTTGGTTAGTATCCCAATAGTTAAATTTATAATCTTTGTATTGAATTTAATGTCGGTGGTTTAAGCCACAATAAACAGGGCAAATCCTCTCTTTCTGCCAAACCATATGGTTGGGGTACCTAACATGCAGTTGATTAGTCATTGATTGGATGGGTTTTCGGATCGATTTTACAGATTTTTTTGACTGTTTTAATTTATTCTTGATCAATTTTACTTATTCGTCCTGTTTATTATTAATTCGCTCATTTTCTAGTCAGTTTGTTTAATTTTGGCATAGTTAATTCAATTTTAGTTTTTTTTTTATTTATTTATGGTTAATTTAACCAATTTAATTTTTTAAATAGATTTATGGTTAACTTAACCAATTTTATTCTTTATTTAAATAGTACATGGTCAGTTTAACAGTTATTTATTTTCATAATCAATTTCTTAATGGTTTGAGTGATTTCACTTGTTTTTTTATGTGTTTTTTTTATTTTTATAAATTTATTTTATTACATTCTTAACCTAAAATTACACTTATGTTTTTTTGTTCTCTATTCCATTTTCAATTTACACTATAAACCAATCTTTTAAGGATAAAGTGTTATAATAGAGATCATATTTAAACTCTATCATTTGATAATAAGAAAATCGGATAAAAAATCGATCATTTTCAAATTGAAAATCGAGTCAGTCTACAAACTCGAACCGATAGAGAAAAAGTAAATCGAGAAATTTATTAATCCCGAGTGACCCAAATACTACCAAAAGTTATGAAAATGGATTTAAGAATGAATTGGAGATGAAAATCAAATTGGTTTAGGTAAACCAAATCCGAACCGGATTGAATCGGTTTGTACCACTATTTAACCAAATTCTAAATTTATTTTTTTTTAGATGGCTTAAAAAATTTAAATATGAGATTTAAGTCCACCATTAAATAGAAAATAAATTTAGAAATTTTTATATTTGAAAAATTGGGTTGATTTGGGGGTGAACCGGCCAGCTTAAGATTTGAACACAGTTCAGACCGGTCCGATACGGTTCGAAACTGTGTCATCTTCTTCCTTCAGATAACAATACTGTTCACTATCTAGAAAATCGCACAGTACTGACAAAGCTAAAAAAATCTCTAGCTAGAAAGTTTCAAACAATGAATAACCGCCATTAAGATGTCGATTGGACAACCAAAATATTCTCGAGCTTCCTATATAAAAAGTCCTTCCTCATTCATCCTTTCCACACCTAAAAACCTCACTCTCTGTACTTAATTTTCCAGCGAATCTTGAACCAGAGCTCCGATATAGGGTCATTTCTAAGCTAAATAAGGCATGGTCGGATTCCTTAGAACCGGAGAGAAGTCAATTACGCAGTGGTAACATCCATTCGCTTTGAGGGTTGTCGGAGAAGCGCCAGCTTATTCGAATAGTGAAGCAGCTTTGGCGGATCGAAGTTGTACTATTTCAGCCGAGCTAAAATTGGTCGATTTGAGCCCTACTCAGACCAAACCAAGCTCTCCCAATACTTACTCAGCCCTCCCACGGCCAAATTAGGACTAAAAGATAAGGCAATTTATCTCTACTCTCCAATTTTCGACCAGTGCTAGAGAGAGAATTGATAGAATTTTGATGAAGAAATTCTAATCCAATTTTGCATCAATTGATACAATTCTTGATCCTAAGAATAACCTCAGAACACAAGCTATCTGACTAGATCGAAAGCTCGGACCGCGGCGCGCTCGATGGTGAGCAATTGAAACTCTCTCTGTACGTTCTATTTTCCGGCGAAACTCCGTTTGAGCTCATTCCAGCGTCAAAAATTATGATTCAAATTGCTATTGAATTGTATAAAAATGTAAAAACTCAATTTTAACTTTAATTTCAACAATTAGAAGTTTTTGATCAATCAATTTGATAAAATCAAATTTGGCTGTATTATAAAGTTGAAATTGGGGATTTTAAAAAATTTGAGGGATCAAAATATAATTTTGTAAAATTGAAGGTCAATTGGGCATGATAAAAGTATTAGAGGATCAATTGAACAAATTTTAGAAATTTTGGGGTAAAACTTACCATTTTTGTAAAGGAAGGACAAAATGGTAATTTTGGAAAATTGAGGGCCAAATTGGGAATTTGGGAAAACTTGAACTCCTTATAAAATTTAGTAAATTACAAGAGGAATTTTAAAAGTTTCGGGACTCAATTTGGGGGAAATCGACAATTGGGGCCTAACGAAAAAGGAAAAATAACTTTAGGGGCTAATTTGTAAATATTAGAAAAAAGTTCTAAATTTAGTCATTTATACTGAATGAAGTGATCAAGCCAGATGATAATTAACAACGATGTTCATTTCGTGTAAGAACATGAGACATCGGGAACGCCAACTAAAGTTAAGCTCGTAAGGGACGAAAATCGACTAAGTGAAATTTCAGATCGAGTGGGTAGGATTTTTATATCATACTTAGTTGGGATGATAAGTACCTCGGAAATGAAAACTCAATACTTAGTGGTATTTTAAATATCACAACTTAGAGGCGTGGTGTGAAAATGACACGGAAAAAAACTATTTACTGGTTGTATGTAGATCATACCCGGTTGGTATGATGAAACTTACTCAAAGGAAGTGAAAAACCCGTTCATTGGTTATGATCGGAGATATCCTCATACTCCGTTGGTATGATAGATAGTTGAAAATATATTTTTGTCGGAAGTGCTCTCCTCGACTATGTGTCACTGCTTAAACGATTTGGGAGACCTTCTTAATAGGAGCTCGAATAGCTTTGTTAGGCCAGATGCCTCGATTTTGGAACTTGGGGGCTATTATGCCCAATTTTAAAAATCTCGAACAGTGGGCCATAGGCCTGTTGACACGAGTAGGAGCTCATAAACAAATATGAATTATATGCAATGAAAACTTGAATAATTGAATTGTTTGGCCATAGTACCAAGACAGGACGAACATACTCAGTCAACTAACGGTAGTGCGACATAACAAGTGTCCGGACTAATTAAGTCAAACAGCTATTAATTGAGTTGAGGGACGGGGTCGTTGGGCCAATGACGCCACATATTATATGGTATGATGTAAAAATACTGATTGTGCATGTACTGTGATTATGAGACATTCAATACACCCAAGAGGGGTAGTGATGTGTCCTAAGACCTTGAATGACCTGATGGATATAAGGGCAGTTAGTCGTACCAGGTGACCTTGCGAAGCTCGATGTAGCTTCAAGCGCATGAGACCGGGGTGGGGACGGGATGAGGCCTTTGTGCTCATACGGATACGGAGAATTGTTATGGGATTAAGGGCCGGATGTCACGAACATCCACTGTTCTCAAGGTAGAAGTGAATGTACTTCTATATAGGTGGCTAGTAAAGTCGATTCGACGCCACAAGTGGGTTCAGTGGATGTACTGGTCTGCGATTGTATGATTGACCTTCATGATAAATGATATTTTTTTTTTGAAAATCGAGATTTTAAAGTGGAGAAAATTTAAAGGAAATTAAGGAGTTTGGCACACTCCAAAACTAACATTTTTCCTAAAACTTTAATTTTTGAAAAACCTATTCACTAAGTCGTTGTACTCACTCACTCCCTTATCTCCCTATTAGGAAATCCCGGAAAGCCTACCGCAAAGGACATTCAACTAATACACATGTGAGATAGGTATGAATTGTTTAAAATTTTATACAATTTTGATTTATGTATTATATGAAAGGTACATTTTTAAAAGACGCCTTACTCTTAACGGTTTACTAGGAGGGTGGCGGGTTAATCACGAAAATCTGACCAAACCAGGTCGGAGTGTGACATCATCCATCCGGTTTGTTAAGTTAGGTGTTTGATTTCCAGCATAGGAATCCCTCTATCCCCATACTAGAACTTGCATACCATATTAGTCATGTCTTAGAAACTTTTTGCATGCATGGATACTTCTTCATAATGAGTAGTAATAAAGTACGATTGTTACATATTGTTGAGAATATAATTATACATTAAATAAAATAGAGAAATGTTATGAATTTATAAGTTTAAAAATATTTCACTACTTATAAATAATGACTTTTAAGTAATTATGGTTCTAAAATTTTATCGATCCATAATACATTCACATGGTTATTATACCAGTCCTCCCATCTAACTAACGAGTTTTTTCGTCTCCTCTTTTTCTCCCACAAAAAATCCACATATGCACACATAATTGTGCAAAAAAAATATGCTCACATAAATATCTCGTTACATAATTTGAAATATTACTAAGTTTAGTTACACTTTATGAGAGTAAGGAAGCCTTCCATCATTTTTTTTGCACAATACCCTTCCATCTCTTACTTTGCATTTGATTTTATGTTAAAAAAATGATAAGGTTCTTTTTTTTTACTACACTATTAAATTTGGATTAGGAGGCCAATATATTTTTCACTTGTTTTTTTTATCTAGATATGTAGCATTATTTGCATCATTTCCTTAGTTTGAATGCATATATTGACATTAAAAAGACATTATTTTGTAAAACTATCTTTTGCGGAGATGTTTTACAATACACCTCTAAGATGTCTTTCATCATGCAAATATTTCTTTCATAAGCATCTATAAAAAAGAACCCATAATGAAAAAATTAAATGTGAGGAACTATAGTACAACTCAGTTTCAGTGCTAATAATTCTTTGGAGTGAGAGTGAATTATCATGATGAATGCGAGTGGTTGATTTTTTTTGCTCAAAACCGCTGCTTGATTAATTATTTTTTTATAAATTTAATTATTTTTAAAATATATTTGGTTAAATTGATTTATTATTTAGAGTATTCTAATTATATCAATTTACTCATTTTCTAGTAATAAAATAGTACATTGCCATGTTAGTAATCCAATTTCAACTCTATAAGTGTGATTGCTTTTTAAATATTTTTCACTTATGGCTTTTTCTATCCCTAGACAAGTTAAGGTCAGTACAAATTCAACAATTATGTGAGGTGCAAAAGAATGTATAATTATATTTTATTAATTGTAATTGTATAAAAATATAATATTTTATTTTTTGTAAGTTATAATATTGTATACTTATAATTGCACATTGAAAACTCATATTAACTAATATTTTGATATACAATTAAAAATATATATAAGCAATTATTTTATCATCATTCTAATAAACCATGCACTAACAATAATTTACATTAAATATAGGACCCAAAATATCAATTTTAGGGTAAAAATGAGTGTCTTTTGTGTTCTCCATTTGTGCTTTATTTTACTGAAAATAGTGCAAAAAAAGTCACCTTAGACATACCACTTTCCACCCTAATTTTGAGTAGGTATTCATGTCTATGTGGGACTTCATGCACCTAGACGGAAATACACACGCAGAAATGGAGAATAAAGTGGCATGATAATGCTCCTTCATTATTTGCTTTTATTTTTCATGGGGGATCACATGGTGCTTTTAAAGGTGTAAGTATTTGTACATATGGCATTCCCCTGAATACACAAGCATATCCATTCATTATGCCTATTAAAAGCTCCCATAACCAGTCTTCCAAAGAATCTATCATCTTACATAATCTTTATTATAAAATAAGACTCGTGGTTTTAAAAAAATATATGATAAAAAGAAAAAAAAACATATAAAATTATGGATGGAGAATTACACCACTTTTCTGTTATCATCTATAATCAAAACTATATACTTATGAGAGCTATATCTATATACACACTAATATATGTATGTAGTGAATCAATGAAATCTCCGATGGTTCAGTATGAGAAGTGGGAAACATGAATCAATATCCACATTTAGGGTTTCCCACCATCTGTTTGGCATATGACAAAATGCATGTGGTTTCATTCAACAAAGGGGGCGTTTTAATTTATGCATATATTGAATGGTGGTGGGTTGGGATATTAAATTTGTTTAGGTTTACTAAATTACATAATAATAGTAATTTTTGGATCTCTACTCTCTTTCTCTTGATGCATATTTTTAGTTACTTTGTAGCGAAAGAAAAAATGGGCACTCCTCACTTTTATAGGACATTTTATTATTGTAAATAGGTGTTGCACTCATTATTGTAAATAATAAAAAATGTTATATATATATAAAAGATAAATATTATATATATTTCTAATTAAAATTAATAAATTATAAATATTATAAATTTTTAAACTTAACTCACTAATAACACTTATTTATTTTATAATATTTACAGTATTATAAAAATGAACAATAAAATCGAGTTTTATATTTTTACTTTATAATAAGATTGAATATGATCGAGTTCGAAACTCACCATAATATTTAAGAAAATATTATAAATATATTAAAGTTTAAATTTATTTTTAATTAAAATTTATTATTTATAATTAAAAATATATTTACAAATTTACAAAATTACAATAATTTTATATTTTATTTAATTTATAATAATATTTTTAATAATATATACCAAATTATCTATAAAAATGATAAAGAGCATTTTATTTTTATGGATAAGGGATGATAAAGGGGATGTGAGTGCTGGAATGGCGGAGACATAGGAAAGAGAAGTCGTGGCCAGATATGATGATGTTAGTGGCACCGTCTAATGGGTATCATCATCTCATACCCCCTCCTCAATCTATCCTTTGACGACAACCTTTTTCCTCCAACTTTCGTACGCATTCAAATTCTATTCATGCTTTTATTCTAAATGGGATGAGGCTGAAGCATGTGAAATCTGACAAATTCCCTTGCCACGATCCTGACTTTTGTGTCCAATTATTGAATTCAGGCATGTGAGTAGAATTCTTCTCTGTTTATTTGTAAATGTTTGAATGGTACCATCCACCTAGAAATATATGTATAGCATGATATGTATTTACTTTAAAATCTAAGTAATACGAGTTCGAGTTCGTGTTTAAGATAAAGACCACAATATAGACAAGACTAATGGGTATCCGAAAATTGCCCTTTGAACGCTGCATTCTATTAGTATGAAAGTTATATTGATTAGGATTTCTGCGAAACTCTTATATGAGAAGCACACAAAAGAAAACCCATAATTTCAAACTAAGAATCTGCACTGAATTTCCTCTCAACTACAATGCTCTAAGTGTGAATTTGAGAGCGTTTACATTTGGGATCTGAGAAATCTGCTATATAACTTCTCAATCATGTGGGAGCCAGCAAGTTTGGTTCCCTTCCAGTAGAGAACATGAGAAAATGAACAAATTTGACTTGGGCTAAAATCTTGACAACACGGACCATCGTATTGAGTTTCTTGGCCTTTGTTTCCACTCATATGGCCGGTGTAAGGAATTGTCTCTGGAACGTTGCATAATTGACCGTTCGCTGTGGTTCTTTTTACCAATAAAATGAATTAGAGAGCATTCATATTTCTTATATAATATGAAATTTATTTTATTTTATGAGGTAGATAAAGGTTTAAGCGAAAACCAATATAAGTCTAGCCTATATCCGAACAACTATGGCCAATGTTAGAATAAGTGAGCCAACTTCTATCTCTTGAGAGAGTGACGAAACGTGTGTATCTAGAAGCCAACTTTCATGTGAAACCAACACTGATAAAAGATATATGAGAGAAATAAATACAAACCTTCTACTAAAAATTATGCAAGTAAATTTATAATGTAAAGTATATTGATTTTGGATGGAGAATAAAGCACTATTAAAAAGGATAATTTAAGAAATTATGACTTATATTATACACTGAAAAAGTATTAAAATATACCGTGAATGGTATTGATGATGTGCAATAAAATGAGAAATAATAAAATATATGTTATCATGTTATCAAATTAAGGTTGAATATCAATATTTATTAGAAAAATTTTAGCATATTCTCCTCCTTAAATAAAAATGTAAAAATAATATAATTAATTTTATGATAGGATTAACTACATATTTTAAGGATACAATATAATATAAGCAGTTATGAATGTACTCACTAAATTATCACACTTTATACTAATTAAATTAATTGATTTAGTAGATAAGTTAACATTATAATACATTAGAGAAATTGTACTATTAATCCCCATTTTACATACTAGTTTTAGTCAAATTTACAAAAATTACTAAAACAAATTTACCTATTAGTATATCATTTCTCTCTCAAACTCATATATGTTACAAATATACCATTTAAGGACGTAAGAATATGCTTAGAGTATTAGAGTATGCATAACTCAACTTCACTAGAAATTAAAAAATTATAGAGTTCGCCTATAACAATAATTATTTAAATAAAATCGTTTGAGTATATTTATAACAGGGGAAATACATATGTGCCATACATGTGAAGGACACGCGCACAACACACGGCACACTCATGATCATCGCCCACATCAATCGTCTGAAGATTAGATAAATGGTTAGGAATTGAAATTTAATGCAAACAGCAATTTCGGGACAATTGAATGTTGACCAACAAAAGTATTAGCTCCCTATAAAATGGCAGCTCCCCTCCATTTTTATCCACACCTCTGTTCCCCTCGAAACCCAATTAGCTTTATTTTCCTACACCTCTGTTCCCCTCGAAACCCAATTAGCTTTATTTTCCTACTAGCTACGAACCAGGGCTTCGATGATGGATTTTCCCAACGAAAAAGAGTGATATTTGGCTCTATATATTCTCACGGAGCTTCATTACACGTTTAGAGTATTGATCGAACTCAACGGTGAACAGAAGAGATTCGACATAATCAAACAATATCCTTGCCCAAATCATTCAAAATAGAGTGTGCCACCCTTGAGCTAATTCCACCATTTTCAACGGCCAAATAGACTGGGTAAGCTTTCTAATGACCATTAAGATATGCTTAAGTCTCCTTCACGGTCCTTAAGTAAGATTAACCTCTCATTTCAGTGAAGTTTGAATTATATTTCATTTTTTACTAAATTCTTACCAATAACGAATTAATTTTAAAGTAGAAATTAAATCATCTCTTAATTTTAAACAAACCTCAAGAAACGTGTTAGTTTCAAATATTCTCAACTTTGGCAAACTCATTAGCATTGGTGAGTTTCCATCACACCATATCATACACTAGCCCCGTGAATTACTTATCAATTCTCTTTACATTACAAATACGGTTATTTTCACCAATATAATATTGACAGAATCAATGCTTAGAACTGTGAAATCATAAAAATTACAGTAAAAAAAATTTGGACTTTTAATAATGAGTACACACGGGTCCTCAATTGCATGATTAAAAATTACGGGAATAGTAGAATCATGATATTAAGGGTTCAAACCTTCTTAACTGGAGGTACGCTCATCTCGTAGTAATGATTTTAGTTCCGACTTTCCTTTACACTTGTTATTGGCTCTATTGACCTATCTACACAATTGATTAGGGTAGTAGGTGAGCTCATATCTTAATGAATGAGACACATTGCTTACAGCACAGTCATTTCTCATAAATCACCTAGCATATAAGATATACATCTACTCGTATCTCCCATGTAAGTCTCATGGTTTATTTCCTTCTCTTTGAAATATAGTTTTGGGTCATTCGACTCTTTTATCTTACAGTTGGTATTCTCGGTCTAATTTATCAAGTATTTACGTATTTAATTCATGCAATCGCTTCTATCTTACCGTTGGAGTATTCTCGGTCTAATCTTTATCAAGTATTCTGGTATCTCAACTCGTACTCCAACCCAAAAACTTTGGCAAACAAGATAAACAAGGGGCACTTATAACTCTAAACACATATATATATCCACTCGGAATGAATAATTATTCAGCAAATGCTAAAACAGGAGCTAGAGTCTGGGAGGTATTATAACTCTCATCCCCATAACTCGGCACATCACATGAGCCGCATTTGCAGTTCGGTTTCTTAACACCGGTGATCGTGACGAAACTTATATTGCTCTCCTCTCCCGTGTACTTTGAGTACTTAGGTCCACACATAAGTGGGCTAATTAGGTCCCAAGTTGAAAATACAAAGCACCCCATTATATCTTTTTGTGCAGGCAAAAATTCTAGGGGTATCGAGATGATTCAATTAGCTTAACACATTAACTCGTAAACTTCTAGAAGTGACGTATTGTTATTACACTATAAAAAATAATTTATTTTATTAAGCTTAATCGAAAGTAATGGAATGTTGCTGGAGAGTTTGGCAGTTGAAAGTATAGAAGATTGATTGAAAAATGCGTGAGTGGGGAGACATATACTATAATATACTATAAGTAACAAATAAGATAAAAGATGAAGAGTGGAGACTGAAGCGTGGGCAAATACTAAAATTTCTGGATTTCACAAGAACGGATAAGCGATTACTTTATGATCAGAAATAGGGTTGGTTAAGAAAGTTCTCATACTATAATAGAATTAAATGGAGAAATTGTATGATCTTGTACTACAAAATTAATTTTTTAAATCAAATATCATGTCTCATATATATATATATAACTTTAGAATATGCATTAAATGTAAAGTATAAGGGAAAACATATTTATTTGCCACTAATTCAATTTAATGCAGATTAGACAATTAATTAAATTGAGAGAAAATAAGTAGTCTTATTTATTATAATAGGTATGTTATTTGTATTATTTATTAGTTTGTATTTGTGGTATCCTTCACCTTCACTACTTTATAGGTGCGGATTGAACTGATAATTCAAATAATAGTGAATATGGCTACTTTTGACGTGTTTCTAGGTAGCAATCTTATTTTCCTAAATTTCTAAAAATTAACGAAATGTTACTCGCTCATAGTATTCAATCCCTACTTTAGTAACTTGGATTTTCTCTTTCCACTTTCCTAACATTATGGTGTAACTATTAGTAAATTGAATTAACTCGAGTTTCATTTGTGCAAAAAAAAAAAACTCGAGTTTGATTTGTAGTAATTTAATATAATTTTTTTGATACCCATAATTTAATAAATAAATTTATTTGTGATGTGAAGCAAACTTTTAGGTTGCCATATTATTAGTAATACAATTTTGTTTCCAAACAATAATATTCCCATATTGACTTCCTAATTTGATCAAAATGACACTGTATTTCAAAAATAAATTTGCAGCAAACAATGGATTGGCTTCACGAGCGTCTGCATCAGTTGACGATGACTTTCTCCCAAGATTGGTCGGAAAATAAATACACGTAGAGAGACTGGAGTTGCCCACATGGGGGCCATAGCTGTGAGAGCTGCTGCATGCAAGGTTGGGAGGGGACGTGGTTGTCCATGATGCTTGTGTGGGCTTGTAAAGAAGAATAAATTACTTTATATGTACTTCATTCTCTTTTTGCTCAACTATAACCATCTTCTTGGATAATAATAAAAAGGACGCTGAAAGTTAGATGGTGAGTTATTTTAGTTGAGGCGGGGATTTTTAGGATTTTTTAGGATGGTTAAATACGTACATTATATGTAGACCAAAACCAACCAGTCAGCTTAGGGACTATAGATCAGTGGAATAGTAGAAACATTTCACACAAAAGATATTTGAATCACATTCCTTGAATTTGGCTTTGGCGTTAGCAATATTTATATTACAAGTAGAGTAATATGTTAGTTGTCAAATTTATTTATATCAATATCCATATTTTAAAATTTTAAAATTTAATTGAACCACAAGACTAAAGTGTTACACAAATAAAAAAAATTTAAACTAAATTATTAAATTTTAAATATTAGTGAAAGATAAATTTGAGAACTAGATGGGAATCTACTCTTATTATCTTATACTAACTAAGGCATAGTCAATTAACAAAACCATTGCTAAAAAACTCTAATAACAAAATCAAATGGAAAATTGAAACCAAGTTGTTTGTCTTAACATTAAAGTTTTAACCTAACTCCATAGTTAAGTCACCTAACTTATCTCTAGTTCCAAAGTTCACTACAACACTTCAAGTAGCTTACATTGAAATAATACTATTGTTGAACTTTAATAAATGTTTGTTAACTATTAAAGTTCATATATTTGGATTATTCAATTGAATAAAAAAAGTTATCTAGTTGGATTCAATGTAGATTTCGTCTTGAGCAGAACTAGGAGTGTCTTTTAGTTTCATCATATATAATTTATAGTTAATATATATGTCACGTTTAGTTCATTTTGACTTTCTTGTATATTTTATTAGGGACTCTCAAGTTTATTTCTTATTTTTTTGGGACTTGCTAACATCGATCGATCGATTCGATTCGATTCGATTCAATGGCTTCACCGTTCTATCTGCCGCTATTCCTGCACGAAAGCCGGCATGGGAGTCCCACTATCGTGGCGCCTTCACCCACCGTCCGTCCACCTCTCTCTCTCTCCCCTCATACCCAAGTTGCTTGTCTCTCTATAAAATGAGTGAGCCACCACGATACACTTCATAGAGAAGTAAAGGCCGCAGCTTTTAATCACACATGAAGTAAAGGCATTGAGCATGGGAAGGGCACCGTGCTGTGAGAGAGTGGGGCTGAAGTGGGGGCCGTGGACGGCGGAGGAGGATGAGATATTGACAAAGTACATTCTAGCTAATGGCGAGGGTTCCTGGAGGTCCTTACCCAAGAATGCAGGTATGCATATATATATATATATGCACACATGATAATCAGTCAAACTATGTCAACTTAAAAAAAATAGTCAAAATCCGCCGTGTTCTTTGATGCAATCACAGAAATTCAACCTCATATAAGAGTTTGTACTTATTTTTTTGTCTAATGGGCACAGGTTTACTAAGGTGTGGAAAGAGTTGCCGATTGAGATGGGTGAACTACCTGCGGGCCGATGTAAAGAGAGGGAACATTTCGTCCCAGGAGGAACAAATTATGATCAACTTACACGCAGTCGTGGGTAACAGGTCTGTTCCCTTGTCCTAAGTAAAATCTTAGACTCATTACAAATTGGTTGAAAATATGAATATAGATTCAATATCTCAAATTTAATCATATCATGAGTGAATGACTCATTACATCATTAGTAGATAGATCACCACTTGATATGATATTCATTACATATTTATTTTAAATATGTGGGTTATCAATGTAGGTGGTCTGTGATAGCTAGTAAGCTTCCCGGCAGAACAGACAACGAAATAAAGAACTACTGGAACACCCACTTGAGACGGAGGGTTGACAGCGTGGGTAGGTTTCCAGTAGTTGACAGGGAATTGTTGGCGTTAATAGAGAGCGTTAAATCATCGGAGAAGAAGGAAGGGAGAGTCAGCAGAAGGGGAAAAGGGAAGGATCATCGTACCATCACTGTCCCTAAGCGGGGTGTCGGAATATCGAAGGAAAATGAATCGTCTGGTGACAACCAGAGCAGATCTAGGGTTTCCAATTCTTTTTCCGTGGATATTGAGAAAGTTATAGCCATGCAAGGTCCATCTATGAACAGTGACAACGATAACATTACTATGGCTGCGAATGGTGAGAACCACGGTTCGAGTAAGGGCATTAATGATAGCGGCATGGTGTCGCCCGGAGGAGATGAGAAAAGCCATGAAGGCTTAGGACCAGTGGATGGCATTGATCAAGAGATGCTGAGTGCCTTTAATGAGATCATGGACTCTTCTGAACTGCCCGTGGATGGTCTTGTCACTGAAGGGAATTATTTTAGCCTTTCCAGCCTCCATAATATCCCTCTAAGTCCTGGCAATTACATGAGCGGCTGCTCCACCGGCCTCGAGGAGACCCAATATTTCGGCAGCTCAACTTACCTTTCGGTTGCCTCTCAGAGTATCGACGTGATCGGGACTATGAGCAGATGGCAGTTGGAGGGTGGAGTCGATGTGGGCTGTGATCAAGGGGAGCAAATGTTCAATTGGCTGTGGGAAGATGACGATGGCATAGAAGATTGCGAGAGAGATACATGGGGAGTAATTGATCCTCATAAGCAGGATGAAATGGTCCGTTGGCTTCTTTCTGACGACTGATTGTAGGCTTTCGATTGAGTGTAGTTTTTGTTTTCCTTACAAATTTGTTTGCGGAAGTGGTTAGTAAAGAGTTGTGTACGTGGGATTAAGACGAGTTCTGCATGAACTTGGATTTTAATAAAAGACAAAAGTTATATCAATATTACCAAACTTTTTGTATAAATTCATAATTTCTTTGCTTCAATATTTTAATTTTTATACACTTTTCAAGTTTCATTATTACTAAAATGTTTGCAACAAACTTATATATTACAAAATATTATATGATAAAAATGTGATACATAATAAATGTATATTGTGTATATATAATATAATTTATTACTATTATATTTATATATATTGTTTTACAATTACCACTAATTTGTGTTCTCATTATAATAATGACTCATTTTTATAATAAAATTTTATCATTCCTAGTTATACAATATTTTATATTTATATAATATGTACGAAGAAATATCTACTTGAGAAGCCTAAAGTAAGTGTCCCTTAGACATTTTCTTATCGAGAAAAAAAAATATAATTAGTTTAATTAATTACAGCGCTCCCTTCCCTTGTAAATTTCAAAAGGAGGGATAAATATATTTGGATTAAAATAATATTATATTTCTATTTTTTTAAATAATAACGGATTAAAAGTTTATAAATATAATTTACAATTTAGTAGTCTGATTCTATTGCATTCCTTTAACAACGTTCCACATGGCATAAGTTGGTTGAATGGCCACACAAATTTGGTTATTTACTTTTTTTTTTGGAGAATTTTGATCACTAATTTTTGCATTTAGAGGGAAATCGTATAATTAATGTAAATAAAGCCGATGGGTCATAGACTGCTAGGGCTCGCCAATTTTTCCACGTGACAATATGGCTGTGCACACAACTAATTTTGACAATGATATTTATGATACTGAGAAAATAAAAAGACAATGATTGATAGGATGAAGATTGCCCGTGGGAGAGTAATCTTTTTAGGTAGATGAATTGACCAAATTTAAAATTATGTAATATTTATAAATTTATATTTATATTATTTGAATTATAAGTAATAATTAAATATGTATATAAGAATGCAAGTCTATTCCTATTTTGCTTATGTGGTGGAATATTGAGTTTTTGGTTTAAACTAATATTTAAGTAATTATATATAATATAAAATATATTTTTTTTAAAAATAGCTATAATCCATTACTTTAAATGATGTACTGAAAGACTCTGATAGCTTTGGTTTGGCCTGTTATGAAGCCAGAGCATGCTTGCTTTCTTTGCATATATATACATAACTACTTTCCATGTGTCTCCTGAGTGGTGTAGCTCTCCCACTAGTAATCTCTAAATCATTTTGTATTGGATATGAATATAATGGCATTAATAAAATTTAAAATGAAAGTGACAACAAGATACTACTATTTAATGCACAAAGGTTAAATGGGGATGGGCAATGAAGATAATATATCATATTCAGTTGTCCATGTGAATGTAATGGTAAAACAAATAATCCATGAGGATAGGTGCTACATTCTGCAGTTCGTCTGCATCCATCAATTTAGACCCCACTGTGCATGTCATTTACAATCTCTCTGGGCACATTGTCCATGTATGGTTTGACCGTGATCCTCCTATCATGTCCTGTGGTGGTCATTAAATTTGCTTAGCTCATCCACGCAATTGTCATTTCAATAATATGACTAATTGTTTCCTTTTATAGTATATTCAATAATAATACCATGGAAATCTCTCCATGGCACGGAAGAAGCCTCCTTGGTCCTTTGTAGCTGCTGTGCCGCGTATTCTAGGACCAATGTGTTTTTCACAATTAAATGAGCTCTTACTAGCAAAATAAGCTTGCATAATATAATATAATATAATAGTATGAATTTATCTCATAATATAATATAATATAATAGTATGAATTTATCTCATAATATTCTATATTTTTAGTCTATATCCCATTATTCTATTTAATATTTTTGTCCTTTTTCACCATCTTTATTCTCACTTTACACATAATTTAAATTGATAAATTATAATATATCAAATATAAGCATCTAATTTAAACTATTATTTTAAATTCGTAACATAATATACAAATTCAAGACCAATTTCTACTTATATAAAACCATATTTTCGAGCTAAATCTCATTTAGCACATTAGTTAAAGCATGTGATAATATGAACTTTTTATATGTATTTTGGAGTAAATTGATTTTTTATATGTAATACAATAATGAGAATAATGTTGAATATTAATTTCTTAATTCATGAAAATGAAAACTGAAACGTAATGTAGCAGGAGTCAATCAAGTTGACAGTCACGCTCCTTTTTATTGATTAAAAAAGAAACAAATTGCTTCTTGTTTTTATTCAAATAAACAATGCATTATATTTGAAGTAAAAAAATACTGCACTTTATTTTATTTTTAAAAGTGAGAATATGCCTTTATTTTTTTGTGATCAGCAAATTTCCAAACTTGAAATTTGTGTTTTAGCAACTAGTATTTGTAAATGACATTTTCTATCATTAAACATTTTCATTATTTTATTTATACATGCATACGTCCGAAATGATTCATCATATATTATAAGATATTTATCAGAGATTCAAGAAAACTGTTATATCACCAATTTTGTATATGAAAGATATTTTCTCTAAAATTTATGGAAAATATTATTATAAGATTAGATATAACAATATACTTATATATTATTATATCTAATATAATGGAATATTTTATATACAATAAATTTATATAACGTTTATTTTCCCCTAGGTAAATGGTAAAATTAGAGTTTAAGAGTCACTATTGTTTGTTTAATTAATTAATTAATTAAATTATAGGTTTTAGAGCAAATCCCACGTGATTCATTCACGTAAGAAGAAATATGGAGGAAATTAATTTTTTGAACTATATTAAACCCCCAATGGTGAATACTAATTATTTAACTGATGAAAACGAAAGCTCGAATGTGATGTAGCAGGAGTCAATGATGTTGCCTGTCACGCTCCTTTTATTGATTAAAAGGGAAACAAGTTGCTCTTGTATTTAACCCAAAAAAACAATGCATTATATTTTATGTTAAAAAATACGGCATTTTATTTTTAAAAGTGAGAAATATATTTTCTCCAAATTTTCGGAAAATATTATGCTAAAATTATATATAATATAGTAATATTAAATTTGCTTTGACATCTAGACACATCTAACATATTTATTATAGTTACATCACCTATACTTCAAATTGTTTTCGTTATATCCTAAATTTTATGAAATAAATAAGTTTTGTATATTTATAATATTAAAAATTTTATATTATTTATAAATAATATTTTTTAAATATAAATTAATACAATTAATTATCGATAAATAATAAATTCTCGTATAATATTAAAACTAATTTATTCGCGTTTATACCGAATTCGATTATAATTTATTAAATAGATAAATTAACATATATTTATAATATTATTATAAATTAGTACACATTACCTTATTAAATATATTTATTCTTATATTAAAGTACTCCGTGGAGAAGCCACCTTGGTCCTGCCATGTGCAACTATGCGTTGACCGAGCCATATTCTACGATCACCGTGAGTCATAATCGATGGACCATCTCTATGAAAACGGTTCACTTATCGATTCCGCCGATATTTTTTTTCATCTTCATATTTTTTTCTCGGGTTTAACCAATTAGTAAGTCTACCTTCTCTTCATAAAAATTCTTACACCCTATCTCACGAACAACTCAAATGATCCGAACGCATACGGGCAGGCTCACCTGGAAGAAAGAACCATAGTTGACTGGGAAACTCGGAGAACCAAGTTAGTCAACACTTTTTTCGGGGTGCAAAGTTAGTGCGTTGGAAATGCCAGATAAATCATGTTGAATGAAATAATTTGCCTCGATGCTTTGAAATTTACTATTTTTTTATTAGGTAAATGTAATATCACGAGTCTAACTCTAAGATCACGTTGGAGAGGTTGTTTTTTGCATTTCAATTGTTTTTTATTGATAATTTATATACAAATTTATACCGTTGATGTGATAATAGAAACTAAAAATAAATCTACAATATTCAATGTACAATACAGATGATGGAATAATCATGTAATATTGATGTAGTACCAAGTGATGAGTTAGATTGAGATAAGCTAAAAATTAATGTGATAGGTGTAGATATTAAGTTCACGGACATTGAGATAGGAGCATACAAGTATGAATCAAGTTGAGTAAAAATTTTTAATGAATAGGTTAGTGAACTAAGTATCTATTCAAATAAAATGAATATAAAAAATCTAGTTTCTAACTTGTTAATAAACAAATTAATTATTTATCTTAACATATTTGATACGAATATTGAAAATAGTATTAGCGGTGAGATAAATCGTATATAAATTATTATAAAAGGTTAGTGGTTAGGATAGTGAAAGGTATAACTACTAAATAAGAGATTAAAACCTAATGAGAACTGAGGTGATATTTACGAAGCTTTTATATTAATAATCCGTATTGAAATAGGTAATAATAAGTTGATTTTTTTAACTATAAAAAAATAAGATTGTAACTTAAAAGATGACAAAATTATTTTATGAAATGATTATTAAGATTCTCGGCCCAATTAAAATTAGAAAAACAATCAAACAGAACCAAAAATAATAAGAGAATTTGAGTAGTAAAATATTGATTAATAAACTAACAAACTTGATAAAAAAATATGTTAAATTGGGGCGAATGAGAGTAATATACTAAATAAATCTAACAAAATAATGGTAAAGTGTGGAATTAGGAAGGTAGATATATAATAAAATGAAAAGTTGGACAAGTACAATTTTGAATATAGATTTAAATAAGCTAATTACAGTTTTATGAAGTAAATAACTAATATATTTATACTCGATAAGATAAAGTTTCTGGATCGAGAATTGATCCAAAAATAGAATGAGAGAATATGTGATAATTAGATTATTAACTAAAATATTTAAATTAAAATTTAGTATCAAAACATTTAAATTAAAATTTAGAGAAGTAGAGAGAGGCCAATATAATCTTGAGAGATGAGCATCAGTCACAGAATTCAGAAATTTTCAACTCCAATGACATGTCATCATCGTTTGTGATAGTAATGGTAGTGGGGTGCTAGTATTATCACATGGATCATATTATAATATAGTATTTATTGTTATCCAATTACACTGGAAGGAGAATAAAGAAGAATCTAGATGTCTTATAGTGCGGGTACGCTCTATAGTGAATGTTTTATATCCAATTGAACTAAACTATAGAATATGATGGGATCCCTTGATTGCGTTGAGCTGATAAGTCACAATTAGCTCTCATAATTGTTGTAGAAGGAGGGTTACAGAAGTAGAAGATTGAATAATAAGAAACACAAGAGTTTTATTAATCAATACCACATTTCTGCAATCGTTCATGGTAGATTAATTTATAACACATGTCTACCAAATATTGCAAATCCTCAATCTATGTGATATTGTGAAGGTGTGCACCAAATCTGAAACAACTCCCAAAATACTCGGCTTGCCCCTAGAATTTAGGGACATTCAAGACTTAAAAGGCTCAATTGCATGTGTACTATTATTATAGACGAAAGTGTAAAATTAGTAAATATATAATAAATTAAATTGAGAGAAAGTTAGATTTAGGAACTAATTTACCGCATTAAAAAGTTAAAACACTAAATTTTGATAAATTGAAAAAATTAAATAATGTATAAATGTATGGGAGTACGATTGTGTACATGTGTAAGATCCATTTATAAATGAAAATAGTGTATGGGAGTAGAGTGATAGTTAGTGTACGCCGTACGCCTTTTACCTCGCGATCCTCTTCTTCCTCTTCATCTCCGGATCCGTGAACCCCCGTGGCTTCTCCGCCGCCGTTGCCCCCGGTCTGCCCCCGCCCTGGACCGCCCAGCTCCCCCGGTTCATCCCGGGAGGCGGTTCGAGCGGGTATTGCAGACGGGCGGCGGTGCTACTGCCGCGGGCGTCACTCACTATATCCATCCTCCTGTCGTCGACGTAACTGCCGCGCGGCCTCTGGCTCGAGGGGAAGCCGTCCATCCTAGAGGAGAGCGCGGAGTGAAGGGGAGGATTATTAGGGTTTTTAAATGGGTGGAGAGGGAGGAGGGATGGGGGAAGTAAAAGTAAGGGATTCTAAGTCCTCAAGAGACTGCACCTTTCTTTGGGCGCCGGGGGGACAGAGACAACCTCGGCTTTGTTAATCTTTTGCAGGGCAGAAATCATGTGCTTCCATCATTTGCTGATCGGAGAAAAGGGGCTCTCTCTCCGGTGTGCTAACTTGTCTACTTCTACGTGGCATTTCCTTGTAAATCCGTATCTACCTCGCATTTATTTAGGCAGGACTACTGACTTCAATGAATGCTCTCATCCTAAAGCACATAAATCATGGCAAATTTTGACCGTGGACTTTAGTTAATGGGAGTTCATGATGAAACATGAGCTTACTTATAATATAAGCAAGCTATTAACTTGAAGTTTGTTAATAGCAGCGGCAGGCCCGGATGGATTTGACATGGCATATTCTAGATGGCATTCTTCTTGGATTCTTACTAGAGGCTAATAGATACTAAATCCGTGTTTACTTCTTCTCAAATCCAAATAACTCGACTATACCTTAATTGGTTAAATAAATTACACAAATCGGAACTCTAATTCAAGATTCGAGTTTTATTAGAAAATGGAGAAATGAGAGATTAGAGTTTTCAAGTGTAAGTAGTATAAATAAGTATGGGCTCTTTATATAAAAAACTCGGATATTTTTTATCAATTCGATTGTCACCTTAATAGCGGTAATTTATTACATGAAACCCACTAGCGGGATACTTTTAATCTTTGCCAGCGCTGCTCGATTTTCGGCCGATGAACAGTGTTGTTATCTGAAAGAAGAAAACAACACTATTTCGAACCAATTTGAACTGGGTTCAATGCTTAAATCGGTCAGTTAAAGTTCGATTCGATCGAATTTTTTTAAATTAAAAATTTGTAAATTTATCTAAATTTATTATCTATCAAATGGTGGACTCAATTTTCCAATTTGAATTTTCTAACCCACCTAGAAAAATAAATTTAAAAACTGGTTCAGATCCGATTTACTTAAACCCGTTTGGTTTTCAGTTCCAATTCATCCTAAAGTCCCTTCTCATTGGTTGAGTTTCATAAATCAATTCGGTTTTCTCACCCGAGTGGATCGATTTGTTCCCCAATTTTCTCATCCTAAAGGAGCGGGGTTTATATAGTCATTATCTTTGGTGCCAATGGTCCAACAACCCTCAACCCGATCTATAGCTGTTTGTCTAGGCCAGTCCATCGACCTAGCACTGACGCACTACAGCTATTCCATCGAGTATTATCAGTCCTGACTCGATACCATGGCGAAATCACATAACAATTTCATTAGAAATTTTCATAGCTTTCCTTTACTCAAGTTTGTTTACTAGCTACTGCTTATGCCTACTGGCCTTAGGTCCACTACACGTGATTTTTCAAAACCTGACATTTAGCCCCATGAGTTTAAGAAAACGAGACCTCTAACCTATCTGAGCTATTCTAACTCCCATAAAAAAGGTATTCCAAATATTTTGAGTATTGGCACACAATAAGGGGAGAACAATTCTGACAAAAAAATATATTTTTAACTTCATCACACCAATCGGGTGTGATGATATATCTGCTTACAACCAGTAAGCGGGTTTTTCCTTTCCTCAAAAAAGTTTATCATACCAACCGGGTATTATTACCTCTACTTACGAACGGTAAGTAAGTTTTTAGCTTAAATCGCTTATCACCCCAACTGGATATTATGTTAAAAGTCTCACTCACACTATGATTATAATGTTTTCATCCCCAGTCAGTTTGCCAAGTTTACGCGAGCTTCCTATTGCTGGCATTCCGATCACACGTGTACTTATACGATTTGTGCATAATTATCAATTACAGTTTGGCATAACAGTATACGTTCAAAATTATCGATTAATTGCACTTATGTCCTTAAAGTTCATTTTACTTGAATTTATATCCCTAATGTCAACTTTTCCCCAAATGGAGTTATAAGGATTTTGAAATTCTCTTTTAGTCCTCAATTTACTCAAAATTGTATAAGGGGCTCAAATTTTCCAAATTTCCAATTTGGTCCCCAACTTTTCAAAAAATACAATTTTTCACTGCTTTCTAAAAATGGAAATTTGACCCAAAATGTTCCAAAAATTGACCAATTGGTCCTCCAACATCTTTCTCATGGCTAATTGGCCTTCAATTTTGGGAATTGCAAAAAAGTCCCTTAATTTTCCAAAATCCCCAATTTCCCCCCAAAATTTTCCACAAGTTCTCCCCTTCAAATTGACTGAATTTAATTTTTTCAAATTAAGCATTCAATCGGGGTTAATTGTTTCAATTAGAGGTATAAATTAGTTTCTACACTTCCATACAATTCAATTGAGCTTTGAACCGCATGATTTGAGTCTAAAACAAGTTCAAACGAAGCTTCGCCGAAAAATCATTTGTAGAGAGAGAAAGATTTGAAAGCTTATCATTGGAGGTGCGACGGTCCGAGCTCTCGATCCGGAGAGGTAGCTCTTGTCTTGAGTTTCATTATAGGATCAAGAATCGCTACAATTGATAAATTAACTTATCTTTTAGCTCTGTTGTAGCTGTATGAGGGTCGTGGGGGTGTCAGGGAGGCTTGGTTTGGTCAAGGGAGGGCTGAATTATGTCGAATTTAGCTTGGCCAAAATAGGGCAGTTTCGATTTTTCAGAGCTACTTCACTGTTTAATTTCGTTAGCGCTTTTTCGACAGTCCTTGGGTTAAAAAGGAAGTTGATGTCACATAGCTGACTTCCCCCAAAATCTATAGAACCTGGCCTTGTCGTCTAAGGGTGAGAAAAAGGCTTATGTCAGAGCTATAGTTCGAGATTAATGGAGTAGTTGAGAGAGAATTGATATTTGAGGTATGTGGAGCATTAATAGAGATTAGCTCTTTATATAGGAAGCTCTGTGACCCTCTACCCGACCACTTTCCATTTTTGTCGAGCTTATCCTCGCCATAAAACGGCCTAATTGGAGTCGTTACTCTTCGTCGTAGTTATTTGTTTTCTGCATTAATTAACAGTGCTGTCATTCTGAGAAAGAAGATGACACTGTTCCGAACCATAACGTACCGATCTGAACAGGTTCAATGCGTAAATCGGCTGGTTCAGGCCCGATTTGACGGGTTTTCTCAAAATTAAAAATTTTCTAAATTAATCAAAATTTATTATCCGATGTATTCAATTCCCCAATTTAAATAGTTTAAGTTAACAAGAAAAATTAATTTAGAAACTGGTTCAAGTATGGTTCAAACCTGTTCAATCTGGTTTAAGTCCGGTTCACCCTGAACTGTTCGGGTTTTCTCTTCCTATTTATCCCAAAGTTTTTTTTATTATTTTTATAACTATTTGAGTCACTTGATATTTGTTAATTTTCTCATTTTATCCTTTTTTCACAGATTATGGTTCGTGAACCGGCTTAGTTTTTTATTTTGATTTGACTGGTTCTCTTTCTAAATTTTCTTATTTTTAAGGATATGTTTATATTGAGGGATTTATAGTAATTTGAAGGTAAAGTGTTTAGAGGTGTTGAGAGTGGAAGTTAAGTAATGTATTTGGAGGTGTTAAAATTTTTTAATAATCTATCGTTTGGATGGAGGGAAAGGATTATTAAAAAAAAAAATAGAAAGATAAATTTACTATTTTAATTAAATTAAATAATTTATAATTTATTATATATTATTAAATTATATTAAAAATATTTTTTATAATAATTTTTTATTTATAATATTTGTACTATATATTTATATTATATAATTTTATATAAAATATTATTAATATATAAATCTATTTAAAGTATATAAAAATAAAAATAAAAAAATAATATAAATAATAAAAAAGAGTATTAAAATAATTTAAATAATAATACATAATCCCTCCAAATCTATCCATTTTGTAGTAATAATGTAATAGTGTAAGTGAAGTGATGGAGAGGTTTGGAGATATACTAAATAAGGATTTACTCACTATTCCGAAATCATTTTTTTTTCAAATTATTCTAAATTTTTCAATCCAAACATAGTATAAAGGACAAGATATACATTATAAATCTAATAAATTTTAATTAATATAAAAAAAATTAATTTTCTTAATTATACTACTAAATTTATGGATTATAAGTATATTTATTGTCAACTTGGGTGTATATATATATATATATATATATATATATGTATATATTACATTATATTGAGCAAAAACAAATATACATGTTGCATTATTATGTACTTTTATGAGGACACTTTTTTATTTGCCAAGTATGCAAATACATCCACCCAAACTCACCGATCACTCCCTCCCCTTCCCATGTTTTCCCTCTTCCACCTCTACATGAGCATACTCCAGTCACAATAGATTCAAGTGAATCATCCATAATATAGTGTACCAATACATATCATACTCTTATTGGAGCTCCCAACCCAATCACTTTAGTTATATGTCTCTTTAGCTTTAGCTCCTTAGGACTTCTCACCTGCTGGATGAATGATTACTTGTTCTCAATATGTACTTTACCACCTCATCAGTTTACTGTTCTTTTTGTCAACACTGCATTATAGGAGTTGCAAACATTTACCCATGCTAATCGACATACATGTCGGCATGAGGCCATGCACGTTGAGTATCATGTACTTCTCTACAATCATACCTGGATTTTATTTCAGCTCTACAATGATATTATTTTAATATAATTTTTTTGTGCACTCATCAACATTATTATTGTTATTCTTACTTATGAATTCTCTATCAAAAACCTAGTCTCTATGCATCATTTTTAGGTTGAACTCAACTCCTGAGCATGGTTTTATTCATACACGAACAAAAGATATTGGGGTTACTCTCACACATGTTGAAATGAACAACTACAAACCTATGTTCAGTTCGGTTTTCGTTCGACCTCGTCCTTCTATTCATGATGGGTAGGCACTTCAGAATCCTAGATCTTATCGCTAAATTATTGGCTCAAAGTTTGTCAATTTATAACTCGATCCACGTGGGGTTATTAAGTTGTTGTTAAACACATTTTTAGTTGTGTACAATGTATTTCTTTATCATGGTTTGTATTTGTTACGTTATACTAATTACGTGTCGGCTGGTTAGCTTAGCTTAGACGGTTGAACTGGTGATGCTTGTCAAAGTCAACCATGGCGCGGGGTCATTCATTGAACTGGATTGGATGATGGATGAACCAGTGGTCCGAACTGAGTTCGGGATAGGTGAAGAGTGTAGAGTTTGAGATAGAGTGACCCACCGACCGTCCAAATTTCGAGGTGAAAGATGCCGACTGATCCATGGCTGATGGTTGCCATGCCTGCCGGTGCTAAAAAAAGAGGAGGATACTATGTGAAAACTGAGTTGGACTATTCTTTTTATGATTTTTTTCCCACTTTTCCTTTTTTTTTAATATAATATAAAATTATTAATAGTTTCTGAGCCGAATTAAAAATGAAAGAGATGATAGTAAGAATTTGAGAAATTGGCCCTTATATTACATTGTTTCATCCTTTGCTTCCATTATAAATCTCAACTTGGAGAGAAAATTTGGCAGGTGAAGAATTTTATCGATTAGTAAATGGAATTAACTCGGGTTTGATTCGTTATAATTTAATATAATTTTTTGATACCCATAATTTAATAAATAAATTGATTTGTGATTTGAAGCAAACTTTTAGGTTGCCATATTATTAATAATCCGAACAAAATGACGGTGTATTTCAAAAATAATAAACTTGCACCAAACAATGGAAAATGGCTTTCATGAGTGTCTGCACCATCAGTTGCCAATGTCTTTCTCCCAAGATTGGACAGGAAAATAAATAAAAGGTGAGGAAATTTCATGTTTTGACGGAACGGTCATACAGGAGACGGAGACCAAAGGACATATGTGGGAGCTGAAGCTGATGCATGCAAGGATGGGAAGCCAAGGGAAGGGAGGTGGTGTTGTCGGTGATGCTTATGTGGTGGGACCTGTAGAAGAAGACTAAATTACTTCATACTTGCTTCAGTCTGTTTTTGCTCAACTCTAACCGTCTTTCTTGGATAATAAAATGGACTTTGAAAGTTCGATGAGTGATTCGATAAACTGTTAGGCTGTACATACAATTGGGGTATAATAGATGAAATTAGGTTTTGAGAATATATAGATTTTGATAATATAGGAGCAAAACGATCAAGTAATTATTATTATTATTATTATTATTTATAAATTCACAAATGTAATCCATGAGATTGTTCTCTCAAAACAAAACAAGTCATTCAAATTTATTATTATTTAAAAGTTAAAAAAAATTATGTCTAAGTGCAACACTTTTGGTATTTTCGTCTGACATTAAAAAATATTTACAGAAATTATGGAGTTCAGGAGGCATGTTGGACGACTTATAATTTGACATGTGACAAATCATCAATAAAATTATTTATAACAAGTTGAATAAAGCCAGTCATTTTGAAAAATTATAAATTATATAATAAATTCCTTTATACTCAAATAATTTGAGATTTACTATAAAATCTCGTATATTGAACAATGATATTGAATATATGGCCTACGAGATGTTTATAAATTATCAATTGAATTTATTTTTTAAAGGTGAAAAAAATGTCTAATAATTAATATATGTGATACTTTGTGTTTTTGATCAACTCATATTGAAAAATGGTGATGTGATTAATATTTCATGTAGAGTAATATGTTAGTTGTCATTGATAATTTATAGTTAATATATATGTCACGTTTAGTTCATGTGTGTGTGCGCGGCTTTCTTGTATATTTTATTAGGGAGCTATGGTCGATCGATTCAATGGCTTTACTGCTCTACCTGCCGCTATTCTGCGCCACAGCCCGCATCGAGTTCCACTATCGTTGGCGCCTTCACCCACCGTTCGTCCACCTCTCTCTCTCTCTCTTGTACCCATACCCAAGTTCTTTGTCTCTCTATAAAAGGAGTAAGCCACCACGATACACTCGTACATTGCTCTTGGTGACGCTGTCACACTTCATTGAGAGGTGAAGGCGCAGATTTTGATCACACGTGAAGTAAAAGGCATTGAGCATGGAAAGGGCGCAGTGCTGTGAGAAAGTGCGGCTGAAGTGGGGGCGGTGGACGGCGGAGGAGGATGAGATATTGACAAAGTACATTCTAGCTAATGGCGAGGGTTCCTGGAGGTCCTTACCCAAGAATGCAGGTATGCATATATATATATATATATATATATGCACACATGATAATCAGTCAAACTATGTCAACTTAAAAAAATAGTCAAAATCCGCCGTGTTCTTTGATGCAATCACAGAAATTCAACCTCATATAAGAGTTTGTACTTATTTTTTTGTCTAATGGGCACAGGTTTACTAAGGTGTGGAAAGAGTTGCCGATTGAGATGGGTGAACTACCTGCGGGCAGATGTAAAGAGAGGGAACATATCGTCCCAGGAGGAACAAATTATGATCAACTTACACGCAGTCGTGGGTAACAGGTCTGTTCCCTTGTCCAAGTAAAATCTTAGACTCATCACAAATTGGTTGAAAATATGAATGTAGACTCAATATCTCAAATTTAATCATATCATGAATGAATGACTCATTACATCATAAGTAGATAGATCACCACTTTATATGATACTCATTACATATTTATTTTAAATATGTGGGTTATCAATGTAGGTGGTCTGTGATAGCTAGTAAGCTTCCCGGCAGAACAGACAACGAAATAAAGAACTACTGGAACACCCACTTAAGACGGAGGGTTGATAGCGTGCGTATGCTTCCAGTAGTTGACAAGGCATTATTGGCGTTAATAGAGAGCGTTAAAGTCGACGTATCATGGGAGAAGAAGGAAGGGGGAGTCACCAGGAGGGGAAAAGTGAAGGACCATCGTACCATCACCGTCCCTAAGCAGGGTGTTGGAATATCGGAGGAAAATGAATCGTCTGGTGACAACCAGAGCAGATCTAGGGTTTCCCATTCTTCTTCAGTGGATATTGAGAAAGTTATAGCTCCATCTATGAACAGTGACAATGATAGTATTACTATGGCTGCGAATGGTGAGAACCACGGTTCGAGTAAGGGCATTAATGATAGCGGCATGGTGTCACCCGGAGGATATGAGAAAAGCCATGAAGGCTTAGGACCAATGGAGGGCATTGATGAGGAGATGCTGAGTGCCTTTAATGAGATCATGGACTCTTCTGAACTGCTGGTGGATTGTCTTGTGAGTGAATGGAATGATTGTAACCTTGCTAACCTCGATAATATCCCTTTAAGTCCTGGCAATTACATCAGCAGCTGCTCCACCGGCCTCGAGGAGACCCAATATTTCGGCAGCTCAACTTACCTTTCGGTTGCCTCTCCGAGTCTAGACGGGGTCGGGACTATGAGCAGATGGCATTTGGAGGGTGGAGTTGATGTGGGGTGTGATCAAGGAGAGCAGATGTTCAGTTGGCTGTGGGAAGATGACCATGACATGGAAGATTGCCAGAGAGATCCATGGGGAGTAATTGATCCTGAGAAGTATGATGAAATGGTCCGTTGGCTTCTTTCTGAGGACTAATTTTAGACTTTCGACATATTGTAGTTTTTTTTCCTTACAAATTTGTAAGATGGCATGGGATATGATGGCATTAATAAAATTTGAAGTGAAAGTGACAACACGGTACTACTATTTAATGCACAAAGTTAAATGGGCATGTCGCTGTTAAGGTCGACATCTCAGCTCTCTGACAATAGTATGGGCACTGACGATAATATATCATATTCACTGGTCCATGTGAGTGTAATGGTAAAAAAAAATTGGTCCGTGAGGATAGGATAAGTGCTCGATTCTTCAGTTCTCTCCATCCATCAATTTATAAACACCCATACCGGACCCATCCCCACCCACTGATCCATGCATGATTCGGTACTACTGATATTCTTGTCGTGTTGTGGTCAGTAAAATTGTTTAGCCCATTCAGACACCTTGCAACTGCAACGTATAAATAACGGATGGTAAAAAAGTACGCATTTTATTTTTAAAAGTGAGAATATAACTTTATTTTTTTTTGTGATCAGCAAATTGCCAAACTTGAAATTTGTAAATGACATTTTCTATCACTAAAAATTTTCACTGATTTTATCTATACATGCCTACCTGTCAGTACGTCCAAAATGATTCATTATATATTATAAGATATCTATGAGCCCATCCATGCACATGCACATGCACATGCACATGCAACATATAAATGATGGCTACCTACCCTACCATCCATCACCCGAAGAAGAAAAAGAAAGACTCACGTGCTTCAAATTGCACTAGCCATTTTCATTGGTATTGGTATGATTAACTATTTCCCTTTTATAGTATATTCAATAATAAATACAATGGAAAGCTCTCCCGAGAAGCCTCCTCCTTGGTCCTAACAAAAATCATGTCAAACTTTATGGAGGTTTGAGTGGAGCAGGAGACGCCCTCCTTTTTATTGATTAAAAAATTAAAATAAAAACTTTGCATTTTGTATTTATTCAAATAAACAATGCATTATATTTCATGCTAAAAACATGGAAATAAAATTTTAAAAGTTATATTTATAGCTTATATAATATATTTAAGTATAGTACCTATAACAATATACTTATATGTATAATATAATGGTAGACTTTATATACAATACTTTTATAATTTATACAGCATATTCTCCATATTTATTTAAGTAAAAAAGGAAGGAGCTAATATTATTTTCTTTTCATGGGCATGTATTTTATATATTTATTAAAAGAAAATCGTAAATTGAGACTAAAATAGTCAAATTATTCTATTTTTTATTTCTACTCTCAATCATTCATTTTTTCCCATTTCTCAATTTAGTTGCCCTTTTATTGTATTTCAAATTACAAATTTTAGAGTAGCTAACTATTTGCCTCTCTAATTTCCATCTTATTAATAATTTTGTTTTTGGAACTTTTTGTTTTCAATAATTTATCCTATAAATTCATTTTTGTCTAATATTTTGGTCTATCGATTTGGTTCATAACAATTTAATTGTACAAATTTATTTTGGTCAAGTACTTTGGTTTCTAACAGTAATAAATTATTAATAAATAAAATTATTAAAATTTTAAATTTTAAATTACTAAACTATTTAAACACTTTTGTTTTTCTTACGTACAATTTACATTTAAAGTTTTTGTAAAGTTCTAAAATATATTATATTAAATATATGAGCGTCTTCATTCTTAACATTAAAACCAAATAATTTTATACTAATAGCAATAAATACACACGTATTTAATATTAAATATTTGATCATTTATTTAATTTTAATAATAAATTCAATTAAATTTATAATAAAAGCAATAAAATAGAAAGTAAATAATATGAAATATATGAAACTATATTAAGTTTTACTTATAAAATGATTGAATTTATGTTTATCCTTTAGTACTAAACCAGGAAAATCAATTTCAATAAGTATTATCTCAACTAGTTGCACAACCCACACATACTACAATACATGATGCATGGAAATGGAAAGTATGAATGATGAGTTAGCAATATTAGAGTATTCAAATATTGAGCTTGGTAAAAAAATCAAATGACAATACAATATTAACTTTCTTGTCATCTAAAAAATTATTGAATGGTTACAACGAATACACCACCACAAGTAAATGTACATAATCAATAAAATGCATTATGGTAATTACAGCCACAATAGATGAGGATGCACAATTAAAAAGAAAAACACGGCTAAACAAGTATTCCTAATAGAGACCACAAGTAAATAAACAAAAGTTCTAACAGTTATTATCAAGGAATAATACTAATAGATACAAAATGAGTGTACACAAGTTGTACAAATTAATAGAAACAATATCAATAGAGTATTATCAAAATAAATAAGTATATTTAGATACTTATATATTTACCATATAATTTCTTTAGATATTTTTAAATTTTATTCATATTATTTAAATGTATTGTATCTATTTATTTAAATATTTTATTAATACAAATATAAAATAAAATATTACAATAATATTTTTCGTATATTATTTATCTCCTTCATTTATTATTTATGGTATGAGAGATGGTGTGACCTATTCTCACATAATAACTTAAATCCTATATCTTTCTCATTTTATTATCTATTTTTCCTTTATTTTTTATGATAATTTAAAAAAAGTTATAATTTTTAAAAAAATTTTAATTTAGTTCAATTTTTTTATTTTAAAATTTTGAGTATATCTCGCTTATAGTGTAAATATTTTTTAACATATTTATTCAATTTAACCTAAATTTAATTTAATATTAACTTAATTTCTTTATTTTTCAATAAGCTTATTATTTGTTATATTAATAGCATGATTCTTATTATAGTAGATATTTTTCTCATTTAAATTTTTTTTAATAATATTCTGTATCTAAATTTTAATTATGATCCATCTATTAAAATTTAGCTCAATTTTTTTTAAAACTTTATAAAAATAGTCTATCCATATAAATATTATTTATCCAATATCTTAAAATATTCTTCACTTTTAGCTTATTCTACTTTAATGGATTCAATAATATATAATATATTAATTATTCAATTATATTATTTATACACTTGATTTTGTGCTAGGAGTAATAGAAAATAAATTAGATTGAATCCACAAAAATCACAAGTAAAGAGAAATAAGCATTAAAATTCATTATCATCATAATATTACTAGCAAAATTTAAGAGATAAAAACTTAAACATATATTTCCAAAAGACACCAAAAGTAAAAAAAATACAAAAACTAACATGTATTATTAAGTTATAATTTTATTTTAACCACAAAAAATTAGTTCCTACATATCAAGTACAATTGACATTATCAAGAGAAAATAGCATATTTAAATATGCTAAAATTTCCTCAATAATCTATCTAGATATTTTTATAATTTTAATTTAGTATATTTATTTATGTAAAAACTTTATTAATCTTATATAAAAATATAAAATAAAAATATTAAAATAATATTTTACACATTTTCTATCTACCCTTTCTTTGTTATTTATAATTATCTTTAGGATTTGCTTCATCCCAATGTACCCTCATCGTTTGGGATAGTAATGGTGGTGGGGGTGCAGGTATTGTCACATGGATCATATTATTCTGCAAATATATCACTTATTGTTATCCAATTTGAATGGAGGGAGAACAAAGAAGAATCTAGATGTCTTATGGGCTGATAGAGTGCAGGTAAAGAACTTCTCCTCAGTGAAGTCAGCCCATAAAAAGTCGTGGCAAGATAGCCCTATAAAATATCTATGTAGTAATTCTGGGAAATGCACTCGAGCAACCCTAAACTTGAAGGGGATCCATAGCAAGCGCTAAGTTTGCTGACGCTAATCAATTCACGTACATGTTGCTGCCTTCACAAATATATGTGTCTGGGAATGGTATCCCATTGTTGAGCTAGCAAGTGGAGAAGAGTTCTGAGGCATATCCCAAGAATGAATGCCATTGCTCTATCAGAGAAAATGAGATCGTGTCTAGCATAACCACCAAATTAGTAGTGGTATTACTTGGAAAATAAGGGCCATAAAAAAGGAAAACGACAATCCATCCCGATCCCATCGAATTACGCCTGGGGACACATTTCACGATCACAGTGCATCATCAGTAGCCGTTCACGACCTGGGAAAACTTGTCCTTGATCCACCTCATTCCTCTCCTCAGCGACGCCTTCACTCTCCCTTCCACGCCGTACGCCTTGTACCTCGCGATCCTCTTCTTCCTCTTCATCTCCGGATCCGTGAACCCCCGCGGCTTCTCGGCCGCCGTTGCCCCCGGTCTGCCCCCGCCCTGGACCGCCCAGTTCCCCCGGTTCATCCCGGGAGGCGGTTCGAGCGGGTACGGCAGACGGGCGGCGCTGCTACAGCCGCCCGTGCCACTCACTATATCCATCCTCCTGTTGACAGAACCGCCGCACGGCCTCTGGCTCGAGGGGAAGCCGTCCATCGTAGAGGAGAGCGCGGAGTGAAGCGTGAGACAGGTGGTAAGGGGAGGATTATTAGGGTTTTTAAATGGGTGGAGAGGGAGGCGGGATGGGGGGAAGTAAAAGTGAGGGATTCTCAGTCCTCAAGGGTGCTTCTTTTTCTGTGGATTAAATTATGGAGCGGACAAGAGACTGAACCTCGGCTTTGTCGATCTTTTGCAGATAGGAGAAAAGGGGCTCTCTCTGGTGTGCTAACTTGTCTACTTCTGCGTGGCATTTCCTTGTAAATCCGTGTCTTCCTTGCATTTATTTAGGCAGGACGACTAGTGACTTCAATAAATGCACTCATCCTGCGCATAAATCATGGCAAATTTTGACCGTGGACTTTATTTAGTTAATCGGAGTTGCATGATGAAAGCTGAGCTGAGCTTATGATATAAGCAAGCTATTAACTTGAAGTTTGTTAAAAGGAATCGGCGGATCTAGATCGCCACCTTCCTAACTTGACATGGCATATCGAGAAGGTGGCGATTGGATGGCGCAGCCCAAGACCAGTGCCCTGTGGCAAAGGTAAACTGGCTGGCATCGTGGATCTCATGGAGTGTGGCATGATCACCGCAGTCCCGGGGAGTATGCAGCGCCGCATCAGATTGTACCCGCTGCCGTGGTGAATATTCGGCGGCAGAATTGGCACTGAAACTTCTTGGGCATCAGAGGCTCGACATCACCGCTCGGAATCTCGATGATACTCACTGCTCCATTGGCTAGCTCGAGGGATAGCGCTGTCGGTCACTCGTCGTGGAGAAGAATGCTTCCCTCACTCACTCACTCACTCACTGTAATTTTCTTTTAATGTCAGTGGGCCATTTAATTATACATGAAAATTCACCCTGTTGTTGGTACAGAACAATGTAATTCATCGTCACTCAAAGTTGTCATACAATTATCACAGAACCCGTTGTCTACCCTTTGGCCTCTACGGTCTTTTTTCCCTTCAATTTTCATGCTCCATATGTCTCCGTTGGTAACGAAATTGCACTGAGTTATAACGTAACCCACCTGATTAGTTAGATTATGGACCATTAAAAGGAACCATATGTATTGGCTAAAGTGGTTTTCTTTTAAGAAATGCACTGGATTTCTACAAGGTCACAAAAATTGAACTATTGTATTAGTGATGTGTATACTATACTCTTGTTATAAATATAAGAAATAAATGGTCAATAAAGACATAATTCTTCTGATCACATATGGAAAGTGGACACATGTTTAGGAGAACCTCAAAACTTGGGACAATGCCATCCACGTATTATCTAACAAATACATTATACTTTTTAAGATAATGTTACTTAATATTAAGAAGAAAAATTCCATTTGACTCAAATAAGGAAAAGAGATAAAACTTTTCAAATCGGGTGTTTGTACTAAAATGTCGTCAATTTGATAAAATATTTTATTTGAATTATTTTTTTTCATTTCTCTAATATTTTTCTCTTATTTAAAATTTACCATTTCAATAAAGAAAAAAAAATAATAATTGGAAAGCAATTAAATTAGTGTAATGACAATTTAAATTTCTATTTTATTTATTCATATCAAGATATTATAAGGTGTGATAGATAAAAATATTTGAAAATAAAAAATTAAATGTCTCAAATATAAATAATTTTAATAATAATAATATAATTAATAATATCCCATTTCAGGTCCTTTTTTTTTAATTTACAATTTTATTTATTTTTCCCCCTTATCTAGTATAAAAAGTGTGCCAAAAAAGTTTTTGTGACATATTACGAATCGTGTGAGCTGACCTCTGTTTTCGGTTATAAAGATCCCCTTTATCCTCTGTCTCCGTCTCCTTCACCCTGCCTTTACCACCACAACACCTGCCGGCACTCACCCTCAAGATCTCTACCCTAGAAATCAAATCCTTCTCCGCCGAAAAACTATCTAGCAGTTGGTTCTTTTTCCGATAACCGATTGGTAGCTTGACGATTCCGATCACTGATCGACTCCCCCGCGATCGGTCGCTTGCAAGAATTCTTCCATAGCCACCAGTTCAGCAAATATAAGGACAACTGCAGGAGTGATCAGGTACGAAGGAGGAAGAAGATGAAGACTACCCAAGTGCCTGAATGCGTCGAGTGTCACACGACGAAGACACCGATGTGGAGAGGTGGGCCTGCCGGACCTCGGGTATCGATCGATCACATCCCCCGATGACTCTTATTTTTTTTCAGATTCCTTCCCTGTTCTGTTCCGTTTTCCTTCGATCAAATAAGCTCTAGTTGATCATCTTCCCGTAACGATTCTGTTTTCAGTCGCTGTGCAATGCGTGCGGGATCAAGTACAGGAAGAGGAACAGGGGGCTGCTGGGCTCGGAGAATCGTGTCTCGAAGAAGTCGTCGGAGTACAGCAGCAGTGGACAACAGAGGTGGAAGCTGAAGGAGGAAGAGGAAGCTGCGATTCTCCTCATGGCCCTGTCTTGTGGCTCCGTCTCTGCATAGATTTACCAATGAAACAAACAGACGCCTATTTCTGTTTGTTTCTTCCTTTTTGGGTATCTTTTCTTGGTGACGGAATTCCATCGGCCGGAAGATGATGAAGCTGTTAATGAAGAAAACAAAAGGAAGATGAATTGAAAGAAAGTGTCCATAAAATCAAAAACCCAGACGGTGTCTCTTTTGCTGTTCTTGTGTCGGTCTTCTCTTCCAGAATGCTACAGTGTCTTGTTCTTCTTCTGGTTGATGATCTCCGGGTAAATATTGTTTTTTTTTTCTGGTCAATCTACACTTACGCCTTTTGCCAAACAAACAAACAATGTGGGATATACAGATTCCAAAAACTACTATTGAATTATTTAGTGGTGGGAAAATTAATTTTATATTTAATAAAATAGAAATTTATTATTAATTTATAATTTTTAATAATTTTTTATCATCCATCATATTTTTTATATTATATGAAAGTGACTTACTTGCACACCGTGCAAGCATGGCAAAGGATCCACCCGGTTATTGGTTATAGCCCGTACCCGGTTACCGAGTTTAGTAAGGTTTGAATACACCAACTTTTATAAGTAAATACTAAATAATTTTATTTATTATTGATTTATTCTGTAATATAATGACAGGCAAAATAATACACCAATTCCTGGGCATGTTCATCGAATTCTGTCACACCAGCACGGTTAAGACTATTAGGCACCACACGGTTCAAAGAGACGACACGTACGCAGAACATCGGCGGACAATAGAGGCCTTATCGTTACGCCACGTGTGAAAGCTCGACATGTGTTCTCCTGCAGCATCTCCACCTCTCCTCTTCCGAGCGTTTTGATCTTCTGCCCCGTCCTCGAAAATCAGATAGCTGAATTGCGACGATCCCGTGGTCTCTTCAAGCGTCTGGCGGTAACGGGAAATATGCAGATATTTAGATCGGTAGCCGCGGTCACCGGAAGGAGGGCCTACACCAGTTATAACGGCGCTGCTGCCTCTACTGGACGGAGGCTGGCTTCCTCGGCCTCGGCCGGTGGCACGACCGGTACGGAGGTCCATTCCGGTGACTTCGACGTGGAGCTGGCGGTCTTTTCCGGCGAGTCGGAAGTATGTCGAGAAACTTTTCATTCTCATGGGGAATAGAAATTTCAAGACTTTATCTGACAATTTTAATTTGTTTTTCTATTATAATATGTTATGCTGAATTTAAAGGGATGTAAACTGAATGGCAAAGTTACCTGAAAATCTCCAGGTTAAGGAGAAACGGTTGTGAATTTGTATTGCAGGAGACGAAGAATGTGGCAGAGCCCAAACGAGCGGTGGATGAAGGCCACGAAGCCCAGCAGAAATCCGTGAAATCGGAATACAGCGACACATTGGCCCATCCGAAGCCAAAGCACGCCTCCTCCTCGCTGCTGGAGTCCACCGGAGTCCACAACCCTTCCGAACCCTACACCCAGCAGAGGCGCAGCGCCGCTGCCTCAGTTGCCCTCGACTCCCTGTCATGCGTCGGATTCGACGGCTGGCCGCTGTCAGGCGAGGAGAAACATAGCGGCACTGAAGGGGGAGAGGTTGAGGGTGACAAAGACTACTATAAGCACCACACGGCGTCTCCGCTGTCGGAGATCGAAATCGCCGACATGAGGAAGCCTATCACTAGGGTCACCGATGGAACGGGAGATTCTTCCTATTACAGCGGTCACACTGACGTGGTTGTGTGGAGTCCGGAGCAGCTGGACACTGCCGAGGAGGCTCTCCTGAGAGCGGCCAGGGTCTGGCGGGAATCCGCCGCGAGAGGCGATCCCGATGCGCCTCAGTCGAGGGTTTTGAGAGCACTGCGAGGTGAAATATGATCAGTGCATTGTGCTTTTGCTTTACACTCTTATGTATCAGAACATTGCTGTTTAATTAGTTACCTGGCCTCCAACTTAACTTGCCGAAGAATGCATGCCACCCCCGAACTCATAATGGGTAGGCCAATGCCACTCCCAGTCCCCTTTGGGTCTGTTCCATCCTTGACATAAATTTGAACAAAGCTATATAAACACTCTCATGGGACTGGTCCGAACAGGACGGGACCAGGGAAGATTGGGGCCGGAGTAAGACAGGTGCCCCAGTTGTCAGTTGTCCCATGCAAGGGCACGGGATGGGGGAGGACGGAGATGTCCGAAGTTTTTGACATGGCTAATGGGAGGGAGTGGGAAAGGGATCAGGAAATTTTGACTTTTCAGTCTCCTCCAATGCTTCTAATTATTTGTTAGCCACTCTTGTTGTTTTGGTAATAATGTGATATGAGTATGAAATAAAGGGTGAGAATATTTCATCACAATTTCTTCATAACATATTTTCATGCGACATATCTGGCATATTATGATCTTATAGTAGGCATTTTTTTTGTGGAATTTCAAGTGTTATCTCTCCCAATCACATATGAATGAACCACTCCTAAAGTAGTGATGACATATGTGGTATTCAAATATATTTACCCATTCTAACATGAAAATTTTGTTTTACTTTTTAGTACTATTTCCATTTATAATTGGAAGACATGTATACATATTATTTACCATATGCACTTCATTTTCTTCTCTTCTGCCTTTTCCTCTTCATTTTTTCAAACTTTGATAAACGGAGATGGTTGATATAACACATATATTTTTCAAAAGTCGAATCTATTTCAAATGTACCGTAAATTTAGTCTTAAGTCGAATTTAGTATAAGTCGAGAATGGGAATCCGAACTGTGTACTGTATTCAAATCGGATTAGGAATCCGGAGAATAAAATTGATATTTGTGAGAAATAGGTTTGGATTAGTAAGGAAAAAAAAGGGGTATAATGTAAATTTTTGAGTGTATTGGAAGAGGGAAAAAAGAAAAAAAAATCTCTAAGTCGGCTAAATAATTCGATCGTATTACTCTCGCAACTTTTTTTATGGCACGATATTAGTTAGAAAACATATATGATTGACTCAATTTTTCACAAAATTTCACGGAATCAGATCTGAAATATAGTTGATAACTCCCTAACCGACATATATGTGAACTTAATTGAGTTAACTCCTTTTAATTAGATAGAATTTTACTCCCAAAATATAAAAATCATTTTCGAAAATGCTATCGACACCCAAGTGGTCGACCGAGCAATATTCTCTCGTATAACCACCAAATTTGGGGATTTTGGTGTAAAAATACGGTCAAAAGATTATTTTTGAAGTTTGTGGCCATATCCTTACCTGCAAGTGGTCGAAAAATGTCGTACGAGGGTAATTTTAGTATATTCTAGCTCGGGACAAAGAAAGTGCACAACGTCATTGCCATTTGGGGCCAAATTCGGCTAGCTATGACCACATCTCCAACCAACACCGGTTCTAATAGAACCATTGCCTCTCCTCTACCTCCAGCAAGTTTTGGTTGACTTTTGACAATGGGAGTTTTCGTCATTCCCTTACCAAGTTTGGTTGGTCAACACCACTACTCTTTACTAAAATTGTATTAACTACCATGATACACTAGACATGAAAAAAACTCAAAATATAATTGTATTAGCTTTTCCAAAATAAAATTAAAAAAACTAACTCATATAAAATGGTGAGTTTAACAAATCAATAAGCAGATATAAAATTACTTTTAATTACACATGTTTTAAATAATATTGGGTTCACACAACACAAAGATCCTTCACTATTATAGTAGGGATCAAACAGTTGTTGAGCAGATGTCACACCCCAGCCTGTTTTGGTTGAAACTCCATAATCAACCCACTATATTTCATGGTAGTAATTCCACCACTATTTGAACTTTTGAAAGATTATACTTCATTTTGAAAACCCAATTTCTAGAAATATAACCCCCGACTGTCTGAATTTGCTTAAACAATTTGGGTTTATATTTCTAATGATAACATGAATCATGATATTAAGGTAACGTGTGAGCGACATATGTATACATCTCAAGGGTTATGGTCTAGTACCACCGTCGATGCCGATATGGATGATACCAATAATCGATAATAGTGGGCTAGATCTAATATGGTGCAAATGGGCCCATACTGCATTTTCTAAAAATAAAGTGGGTCCAAGGTTGTATTTTGAAAATCTCGCACCAATGGACCCAAGCCCAATAGATACGAGACTCGTCCCATAAATAAGCTTGATTTAAGAGCCTAAAAGAAATAAGCAAAATCTGGTAATACTTGTAAAGCTAACGTGCCAATATCAGGTTGTACCAAAGAGAAGTATGGTTCGGGGTAGTATTAGTATTAAGGGCTACTGGACAACAATGGTGGTATAAAAGCAGAGATCACTGTTCCAAAACGTCTCAAAGCTCAGAGAGCTTCATGGCATTGAGATCGAGGGGTGGAAGGACGAGATCTCACCCCTAAAGTATCTAGGATCGAAGTATCAATAGGTCTGTGGTATGGGCTATTGGGCTCATGCAGACTTGCGATGGAGATTGTGGCCTCCCACCGGGGTGGACAGTAAATGCAATTCGGACCACTAGTGAAACATACCGAGTTTGTTAGCTTTTGAGGGTATGCTCTGCCATCATTTGTTCTATTTATAGATAAAGGACATGTGTTTTGTTTGAGGTATGAAATAAACATTAGTTAATTTACTAAATAAATCACTTCAACTAGAAAGGTACCTACCATAAACTTAATGAGATAAGATAAGAAATAAACGAGAATCTTTTTACTGAAAATAAGACAAGTGGTGGCTTGCTTATCACATGATTTTTCACAAAAAAAAAAAGGAAAATGTTGTTTAACTGTATACTAAACCTTTAAATCATGTTGTCATACGAACTTACTCACTGAGTTATAAAACTCACCACTCCTTTATCCTCACTGAAAATTTCTCGTAAAAGTAAATTTTATTGTTTTGTTCACTTTTTTATGAAAAATATTTGTATTTATATGCATTTATTTTTAATGGGCTAGTTTGGTAGGAATACCATTATAGTAAAAGAATTAGTGGTGAATTGTTCAAATGGATCAGGATGTGATAATTTTAATAAAAGAAATTTTTTAATTTTTGATAAAAATTATAAATATTTTATTCTAAGCATTGGTTTTATTAAAACTAATTTGATGAGTGTACCTATCATTTTAGTATTAATAGAATATAATCTCTATTAATTGAATCTCAACTCTAAAAATCAGATCGAAATATCACAAATTTAATAGTACAAGAGCACGTGTACTCAGATCATGATATTTTGGAAACAAAACAATTTTAGAATAATTTAAAAAAATGAAAATAACAAAACGTAGTATAAAAACTTTTAATGATAAATATAAACATGTAGACATTGGAAAATATGAAAGAAAGAGAAGATGGATCCAAAAAGGAGAAAGGGAAGTTCAGTGTAACACTAGAAAAATGGGATTACCCAAAACAACTAAAAGAATGGATAAAGAATAGAGAGAAAATAAAAGAAAAAGTAGTTAAAAAGGTGAAAATTGTGTATTAAGCAAAAAAAAAACTCCCAAAGTAATGATTAAATAAATATAAAATAACCATGATTGTATTATTTATGTGCGTGGGAATACTCTGTTTTATTCTTCAACAAAAAAAAATTAAATTAATTAATATTTCGTTCAAAAACATGTTATCTCGCTAGAACTTATTTTGTTGGGTTGATGCCAAATTCACCAAATGTCTTCCCGGTCCGCTTGGCCCCTCACCAATATAAGGACAATGTTCAATGTCTACTCTTGAATTTGTAGTTGAGAAATAGACAACACAGAACAATAGTGTACTATGGTATCCATATATGTTACATATATATTCTATTGTGCAGATACCTACTCTATCTATATTGAATGTATATTGTATAAATAATTGTACAAATGAATACATGAAACTTATCTTACAACAATTTATTTATGGGAAATGAGAGGATATAGTAGAGTTCCATTGTTAAATTCGATGGAAGGTTACAAGACAATTCTTAAACACAACCTACTAAGTAAGCTCTAAAACTGCAACCAAGTACGAGGGACACCGGTGGACGACGGTGATTGGCACCATTGGAGACGGGAGAGCGATCACCCACAGAAGCTTTACAGGTTCGCTGTATCTTTTTATTTCAAATCATAACATTATACAGTGGGAGTACAATTAGATAACATATTTTTATTCATACGTTAATAATGAATTATATAATAAATATGGAGAAAAATATGATTGATTCTATACTTTTGGATTTTTGAACATTGTAATATCAAATGGTTTTTTAGCCAGATTTTAAATAAGATCATAATATTTTTATTTAAATAAAAATTAATATTTGTATAATATATAAAATAAATTTATGAAAATTTTTAATTGAAAACAAGTGTGTTTATTAGAGGGCCCTCTAATATTGGAGAGTCAACTGCAGTGTCCTGGTGATGGCTCTCAAGGGACTCTTGAGCTCACAAAGCCGTTCACAAGATGCAAATAAGTCTTAATGTCATGGCATGTCTTTGGGTCGATCCACATGACATAAGGAGAGCTCAGGCTGCTGAGCCGCAGCTCCTCCCCGATCTCCGCATAGATCAGCCGGGTGTCCCTCACATACTGGCGGATCAACCCCGGCAAGCCCGCCGCATGGAAGCCCTCATCGCTCGCCAACTGGTCCATGCCTTTGACGGTAAATCCGGGGACCCTTGTGACGACATCGTGGGAGTTCACTATCCTCAGCACCCTCGTGCCGAGCCTCTCGAGCCGGCCTCGGAAGGCCATATTGCCGACCCTAGGGCCGCCAAAGGATATGACGGTCACGAACGGGGCCCCTTTGATGTTGGTTTGAATATCGTAGGCGGCAAGGGTAGCCAGTGCCGCCCCGAGGCTGTGACCGGTGATGGTCAAGCTTAGCGACTCATCTCCGTAGGACCGGACCAGCCGAGCTATCTCTTCTCTCAGCATCTCCTGAAGACTAGGGTAAGATGGGGACCGAGAAGTAAATAGGCTCAAGAAGCCACTTTCCACCATGGGCTGGTGCTGGTGCTGGTGCTGCTGGCTATTGGACTTATTATCTTCTGATGGAAGGTCGGCAAGGGGTACACGTAGATTCTCCAGCCACTCCATGCAAGTAGAAGTCCCTCTAAGAGCAATCACAATGTCCCTCCTCCCGAGCCTCGCAATCTCATCCTTATCATGACAAACCGCTACATAGCCGATCCAGCTCGACTTGACGGCCATCCAGTTCGGAGCCTTCTCGGCCCAGCTGGGAATCGTCACTCCTGAAGTTACCCAAAGGTTCTTCGTTATCCGGTAGCCGGTGTAAGGCAGCCCGCACCGTTCAAAGAGAGACCCCTTCGAGAACCTTCGACAGGCATACGTCGGAGAAGATGGGTCCATGTCAAATGCCTTGTAGGTCGCTTCCACGAAGTTCCCGTACCGTAGAATCTCGCACCGGAGGTTGTTGTCCAGCGGATCGAGCAATCCTTCCCAGTTGTCCACGCCTTGGTACTCCATCCATCTCTTCCCCAGCCTCGCCGACGACCTCACCGGTGTGTAGTTTGAGCTCTGGTTCGGGGTGCTCTCGGAGGGGCGAAGCAAGAAGTCAAATGCTTTCTTCATCTGAATCTGCAGGAGATTCTTATTCGAGCGGGTGGGCAACATGTCAGCAGTAGTACAGGAGCGGAGTGTAGGTTTCTTCCAAGTCGTCGTCAAGTTGCATGGGTGAATATTTGGCCTCAAGTAGAGCCTCATTGTTTGATCATACGAGCATAGGAGCTAGAGGTGTAAGTAGCGAGCACAGCAACAACACAGACACACACACGGGGGCGTTTAGTGGCAATTGGGATTGCAAGTGGAAGGTCATGAAGAGATTATATATAGGCAGAAGAACTCACAGTACAGTTATGGAAAGGCCTCGACCCCAACCCAATCCAATCCCGTCTACCAGGCTGAGTGGGTCCTAGCACTGCACTCCCAAAACAAACCTAATTGTTGCTGATAAATTCATCCGTCAAAATGTTTTATTAGTTATAATTTATTATATATATGAATTTGAACCCTTATCTACACTTAATATCTTCTCACGTAATCACTGTACCTAAACTAAAACTTGAAATTTGGTTTATATTCTACTAAAGTATAGATAAAAAATACTCAACTGATATTATTATTTACTATTATCACTTCGTACATATTTATTTGTTAAATACGAGTTTAAAATTTGAGAGAATTAGTGTTGATAATAATATTATAATTAATAAATTTTAATGATCGACAGACTTTTTCGACCTTCTCATCCTGTTATTTGCATAAGATGTGGTATTACTTTTCCACCATATTATTTGTGCATTAATATTATTTGTGTATTTTAAGATAGTTTCTTTGTTTGTACTTACAACTACTGGTGTAAATGCTGATTTATTCAATAAAGATCGGATATTTTTCATTATATATAAGCTTGTCATTATTTGTCCAACCCTCTTCCCCAAAAGTGATGGACTGACCTCCTCCTCCTATTCAATCCACCTTCCTTCTTGCCACGCATATCTCTCCGAGGGACTTTCACACCTTTGGAGTTGGTAGCTTAGGCATTCCAAAGAAATCAAATGCAACTGATCTTGACTTGCAAATGGTGCCTCTAGCCAGGTATTGAGCTGGGCATACGTTCACTTTCTTTTCATAATTGATACATGATCTTTCCTTTTATCTTATCACCCTTTTTGGATAGTTTCTAAGCATGTACTAACTCTAGCCAGGTATTGTTGTGGGATTCTTATCATATCTCGCTTCAGTTTTATATGTTGGATGGTTCAATGGTCCCGAGTGGCCATAAATAATCATAGATTCTTGCTATTTGTATGTGAAGCTCATGACCATCTTCAATAAGTTGAACTGTATATGAAAAAGAAAAGATATTTAATAAATTTCTATGACAATGCGAGGGAAAATAATCATTCCGACAAATGGATATCGGTCTTATCGTATGCAATAGCGATAGAAGCAAGCAATGGGTGTCCGAGTATATTTCTCCTATGCCACTCACCTCCTCTTATGTTGCCACCCTTTATCAAAGGTTTTCATCCCATTCTTCTTTTGACTTCTTATGTGATCATTTCATCATAAATGGAGATGCCCATAAAGGGCAATGAGAGAAAAAAAAGAGTAGAGAAACAAAATGGAACCAGTGCGCACATTTAGTGGATTAGATTAGGTGGAAATACTTTTTTTATTAGATCTTGCATGAATTCGCTTTATGACACATTTGAATATGCACTAGAAAAATGGAGTTAAGTCTCTTGCACGTTTCCTAATTCATACATATGTGAATTAAAGAATTATAGAAAGTGTTGGGGTATATTAATTTCACACGCTCTTAATTGTTAAAATGGGTATTATACTGTTGTATTGTAGATCACTTTTGTAAATCAAAAGTTGATAATGCAATCACAAAATTTTCAAATATATATGTATGTACACACGCACTAACATGGTAATGTGAGATATATTTGCCACGTACCCTTCATATTCTTTCTCAATCATTATCCACTAGCATTATTGAATGGGAAAACAGAAATGATACCCCATCTTGATGAGGTGTGTAACCAATTTGGAAGTTGATATATTATCCTATGGTCACAAACTCCCCACATTATACAAGCCATGCCTTCTCTTGCTAGAAACCCAAACTAGGATATTGGTACTTCTAGAAGGCAGTTTATTTGCCCTAAGTTTTTTCTCAGAGGTTAATAAGTTTGAGATGTTGGGATAGGGTAGGGAGAATGCAAATCTTTACTCAAGTTTTAGGTTCAAAACACACTTGTGTAGAGGACTTGGTACTTGTTATATAATGGGGCATGTCATTAAACACATCTCCTGAGCCTAGGCTTTGAATTTATGTGCTCTAAGACAAGTAAGTGTGAGTTATCAATATTTTACTATTCTATCCCATTTTGTGTTTCATCATTGCCTCTTCACAAGCAAAACCATAGCCAATATTATTTTATTGTATGGGAAGAAATACAATGTTGATCCTATATATTTGAGTGATTTTGGCATTAGTGTTCTATAATTTGAAAAAATAAAATATTCGGTAATATATCTTTGAAAAACTCACTCTCAACATTACTCTTATTCGTTTAGATGTCACCTGAGACTTTTGTTGGTCTAACAGGACCCACCAATCCCCACGCATTCTTGGCAATGGCCAGCGCAACCATAGGCTCCAAAGTGCAGATGGATAACAGAAGACAGACAGGTAATGGTGGATGAACAGGATAGAAAACAAAAACAATGATGATCATTCTCCGGATGACCATAAAATGAAAAAGGTCAATACTTATTTTTATATGTGCAAGATAATTCCATGCAGCAATAACGCTTCCATGATGACGATGATGAGGAGGAGGAAACTTGACAACTTTTGGCCAACAAGCATATTATTGACTCCTTTTATTAATTCAACAGCATGGATCTACTCATACTCACCGCTGTAGCCCGGTAAGATGGAAGTCAAAATTATATGCGCCACAGCATTATTCGAGGAATGATACCAGATGCATGGCCCCACTGCAGCACACCACCCAACAAAATTCCACTGCTTCCAAGATGTTCTCTTCACATGCCCACCACCACCTTCAAGTGTTTAAGATGTGTATATTAAATATGTTAAAATTTATGCATTAATTAGTTATATATTAGTTAATTTTAATAATTAATGCTAATTAATAATATTATAAATTTGATTATTTTCCATAATTATCACTTGATTATCTAACTTTGTTTTTAAATAAATTAACTTAATTAAGAATTATAAAATATTCAAAATTATCTAATATAATTATATTTTAAAATAAAAAATAGAATTCAAATAATGTTTTTTGAATTTTAGTACAATATTTTCCTTATATTATTTTTTACAAAATAAATATTCCAATAATAACTAGATCTAGAAAGAATAGGGGCACCAAGATTTTTATGTTTCCCATGATTTTGTGGTTCGGTGGCTCCTCCCCATTTCCTTCTATTTAATTTACATATATGTATATATGTTTGAAAGGATAATCACCCCTCCTTTCCTTCCTTCCCCTCTCTCCAATAAAAAAAAAAAGTTTTCATTGTGACAGTCTCACCTATGTCCTCAATCCAGGCATAGTATCCAGCACTTGTAGTTATATTTCGTCTATTTTTTTTGTGGTTATATTTCGTCTTTCTATTCACCTATTCAAATTGAATCAGGTTATTCAACCACTTCACATTACCGATTCGTACACCCCACTTGTTGACTCATACGTGTGAAGGGCGCATTCACACACAATTTCATTTTTTTCTCAAATGTTAATTGCGATAGTCAGGTGAGGGTGAAATGATAGTTGTGATGCACTAGACTTTCGACTAGTGAAAATTTTATCTCTGCAGAGACACTCGCTGTGATAGATAAACGTTTGAATTCCCACACTCTATATAAATAGCAACCACCATCCTCTTCTACACAAACCACAATTCCCCCAAGAAAGAGTAGTAGTTACAATTTTTGGTGAAATATAAACCATAGCTCTGATCAATATCTTTGTGGTAACTCTCATAAAAAAACAACAATTCCCCTTAAAAGAGTAGTAGTTTCAATTTTCGTTGAAACGGGAAGCATTCATTGTGTTTTGGTAAACAAGAAAAGTGATTATAGGTTCTATAATTTACTTTCGAGTTTCTCTACAATTAGGTGATCTTGGAATGTTGGAGTGGTAGTACAGTAATCTTGTCCGTGAGGCATGGAAGTGTGATTTTTATTGTCGAAATAATTCTTCCCATAACCAAACATGGCTAGGCTAAGTTCCTACAGACTCCAAGTCATTCTCAAGTCTTCCACACACAATCTTAGTAAGTTCTTCACTTGCCATTCATGAAAAAAATTAAAATTTTTCCTGATTTTATTAAATTTCGATCAAATGCAATTTTAGGCAATTTCGACCATCAATTGTGTCATAGCTTGATCCTACGAGACCATCATGGAGTCTAACTTCTTAACTCAACCTTCAACTCTGGTTGTCCTACCACCACTAATGTATTTGTGAAACTTTCTCTCTCTATAATTATTTTTTTAATAAATCTTATTTTTTTTATCATTTTTCAGTCAAATCGATTGGTTTAAAACTTGCAATGATTGTGAATACATGAAGAAGTCAATTAAGATCAATATATGACTGAAATCTATATCGAGTTTTAAGGAAATTGAATGTTCGGGGACTTATTTACAAATTTGAAAAAATTGGGAACCTAAATATAAATAATAAGAAATAGGACTCGAATGAAATAAAAGGAAATTTGAGGACATAAAGGAAAGATTTGAGGTAAAAGGAAATTATATGACATTGTAGAAAGAATGCATTGATGAGATAGCAAGTCAAGTATATAATTTATAAATAAACTTGTTTGTATTGTTTATACTTGTGGTGGACAAGAACTAGATCATAGATGATTGATGAGGGGTAGTATGATTACCAAGTGCTAATGGAATCAAATGTAGCAAATAAAAGTGAATTAATTTTGCTCACTGAGACCATGTAATTATAATAAATGGTCCAAATATGTGTTAACCTAGAGTAAACTCGGTTAGTAACAACATTTATAGATTGGAAATAAATGTTGACTAGTTATCATGTATCACATTTCCTAGACATGTGATCTGTAAAGTACTTATGAACCACGATGTATGATTATATGAAAATGAATTATTAAATATTTAAATATAGTAAGAACATAAAAGCTAAAAGCTTATTTAGGAAAAATATTTTAAATACTCCGTGTAGAAATTTTGAGTAACAACCGACTCGATTACATAACGTCTTGAAACTCATACTCACTGAGCGTAAAAGCTTACCCCTTCAGCATCCATTTAAGGAATAATGAGGAGGAGGTTCACATGATCAAGTCAAATTCCTACTAATAAGTTTTGTATAAGATATAAATTTTTTTATTAAAGAGATCCACATAGTATTATAGTTATTTTTTGGCTTAATTGAATATTTGTATGCTTTTATAAATTTTTGAAAAACTCTACAACTATTTCATATTTTGTGTCTTATATTCTAACGATACTAAAATAGTGTAATACCTACTATTGTAGTATCGAGAGTATGTAGTAGATTATTTACTGGCTAAACTAGAATTCATGTAATGACGTGATAACTGAAGTGATATAAGAACCCAATACTTTTTTAAAACATAGTTTTTTAACATAAAAACGTTCTAGAAAATAAAAGACCAAAAAAATATTGTATGAATCTTCTACAAAATATAAAGACTTAAAACAATAAAAAGTTAATACTAAAAGTACTAATAAAAGAGTTAAACCTATTTATAGAAATGACTTATAAGAGAGGAATGAGATGCATGAACTTGATTGAGGAACAACTGTCCATGAAGGGCCACACTACAAAGTCAATTGGATAGAGACCCCTAACCCAAACCCAAGTTAAGGTAAGCTCATATTGAAGTATCCCAATTGTTCAAACTAAATTGAACAATTGAGAGTCTATCGGAACTTTGTCTATGGAGTACCAAAGTCGAATTTAGGGAGGGTAACTAAATTTATTGGAACTCTAGCAAAGCGGATGGATGGAGACATTTCCTCTCAAGTAGCATCCATAGTACCAAATCCTAGCACCTAAACATTCGAAGTACTAAGATGTCTAAAGTTACTCCAACAAGTAGGGTGCAAACCCTGTTTGATACATGGGTATAATCAAAGTACTAGTAGTTGAAATGGTCACCATGACTTATTTATTCTTAGAATCAAAGTACTAGTAGTTGAAATGGTCACCATGACTTATTTATTCTTAGAATCAAAGTACTAGTAGTTGAAATGGTCACCATGACTTATTTATTCTTAGAAGGCAGTGTGATACGCAGGTGGAAAAATATTTAGGCCACTAACCCCATCCTACCCATTTAAGGCTAGTTTGAATGAAGGTTCATTAAGAAATAACGAGCTTTGCACCTCATAAATGAAAAGAAGAAGGAACTTTTTTAGCTTTGTCAAGGGTCATGATCCATCACCGAATATGAAAATCAGTTAAACGAGCTTCGACTATTTACTCTAGACATTGTGAGGCATGTTGATATCTACCAGCATTGTAGTTATGGTCTCTCCTTGGACATAAAATATTAAATGGAGGGTTTTGAGACAACCCATTTATATGGTCATTGCACGGTTAAATTCAGTTTGGTTGGAACCCTGTGAACAACCCGTCACTCCCTTTGTTCTAAAAATAATTACCACTTCCCAAGACCATTAGTAGTCAAAAGTAATTTTCTATAATTGTTCCATGGAATAGTATTATACAAAACTCAATAGCTAAATTTTTTTTTTTACATACTTGACTTAAGACTTATTCTCGAATTTCTTTATGGGTATTCTCCTTTCTTGAAAAAGGGTTAAGGAGTGAGTGCATATTGGGAAGTGAGTTTTCAAAAATAGTTTATAATTATCGATAGTTCACAAGAGTTTAAGTAATCATATTGAGATGAATATGAAATATTTATATGTTAAATATATTATAATTATCGAGAGTTTAAGTAATCATATCGAGTTGAATATAAAATATTTATAGGTTAAATATATTATCATTATCGAGAGTAAGGTGTGAAGTACATAATTATGAGAGTTTAAGTAATCAAAGTGAAATTTCTTGTACCATATTCCATTGGACTAATAAAATTATTTACTTATAAATTATAAATTATAAAAAATATTATTTTTATAAAAAATTTTAAAAAATATACAATATTATATATACAATAAATTTTGAAAATGTCCAAATATTTAAAAGAAAAAACTACCTCTATTTATATTTAAGAAATAGGAATATAACAAGTGTTTAAAGATGATAGTTACATCCCATTATTTTAAAGAAATAGGTCACCCCCCAATATTTTATGAAGATGAATTCTAAATTCATATGGCCCAATGCATTTTCAAATGAAAGGAAATTATAGGATATTATAAGTAGAATAACTTGGTCAGTAATCTAAGGCTCTAAAATATTAATAAACTTGTTTGTATTATTTATGCATATGGTGCACTAGATCATAGAAACTTGATGTGGAATAATATGGTTATCAATGGCTACTTTAATTGTTTAGAGTAATTAAAGGGAAGTTGTTTTAATTAGAGTATTTTGGTATTCAAGAAGTTATAGTGGGTGGTTTAAATATGTATTGTCTTGAATAATGCTAAATTGCTCATAATTTTCTTAGATTTGAAATAAATGTTTATCTAAATATCGTAAATTATCTCTAAATTACATGGTGTAATTATATAAAAAATAAATAATTAAAAATTTACTAATAGTGATATTTTAAAAATTAAAAGCTTATTTATAAAAAAAAATATATTTTAAATATCCCTTATAGAAATTTTATGGAATGACTGAGTGAGTACTATATTATCTCAATGTTAGAAAATTCCTACCCGTGAAATCTCTCCACTGATTCCTTTTAAGGGTAAATTAAATACATAGAAATTTTTTTTAGAAAATTCCTACTCATAAGGGAGGGTTATACCTCAAGAAATCATAAAAACTCTTTACAATTATTTAGTTATTTTTACGTTACATTTTATTGTTACTTAATACCTTTATTATATAAATTAAAATTTTCTAATAAATATCTCATCTGTATTTTATATTAGTATCTTACGTAATATCATTTTATATTTAGTAGTTTGTTTGCACGTTACATCAGATATTCGAGTCAAGGTGTGATATGTGTAGTTTATATGTATCAACATTCAAGTTTCTATCAACTCTTTCCAACCTCACCATGGTTATTGTCTTCACTGCTCAATCTGTGGTCTCAAGCAAACTTTACATGCATTTTTTCTTTGTCTTTAACTTCTTCCTATTACAACTAAGCTTCAAAGATTTTATGGCATATACATCCCTATTCATGCACCTCTTTATTTGTGATATTTCTTAGGGTAGGTTGATGATTTAATAAGCTCCATTAAATCACATCCTCTCTACTCTTTATAAAGAATTATCATTGAATGATCTTCACTCCATACACAACTTATTTGAGTATTGAAATGCTACACCTCTTAGGACATTATATTTACTCAACACAAATATATTTATGATTTTATTGTGGGAACACATTTCTTACTAGTATCTACTCCTATTTTTCCTTATCCTTACTCTCTCTCACTATTAAACAATCTCCTACCAGGTCTCACTCTCTACCAACATATTATTCGCTCTCTATACTAAGTTTGATTTCTTTTATGTGATACAAATAAGTATGTTATTTCATACAATCCCCTACTGCTCAGTGAACTAACCTCAAGCACATCTCATGCTATAGCATCTAATCATGAACTATTTAGGTAGCACAACTCTCAATATCTTCTTTATTATTTTTACTATATTGATTGGATTAGATATCTCCGTGATAGTCGATTTATTAGCATATTTTTTATTTTTTTGGTATTTAATCTAATTTTATGGAGCTCAAAGAAGTAGTGTATTATTACTTAATCTAACATTATTGTTGAATATAAAAGTATTAAAAATATTATTACAAAATTTATATGAATTCAACTACTTCTTATTTGGCTCATTGTACGCTAATACTATAGTGTGAAAATCTATGTACTACTTACATGACTGTTAATTTTATCTCTCATACTCAAACCAAGTAAATTAACCAAATAAATTGAGTCACTTTGTTCAGTAATATGTAAGCTAACCACATACCATTTCTAATTTTATTGGTACTGAAACTCAATTAGCAAATCTTTTTATCAAATCTCCTTTCATTTGTTTTGTTGTCATATAATCTAAGTTTAATGTTCAACAACAACCTCAAGAGAAATAGAAATATCAATGACTTAGATTACAAGTCAATCAAACCTAATAAGAATGATTGAATGACATACACCAAATTCTTCAATAATATTGAATTACAAGAGAAAGAGAGGTTGATCCAAAATTTAATTAGCTAATTATTACTCATTCATTATAATTAATAATTTAGTTAGAAGCTAATTCTCTAAAATTGGTCTCAATCATAACGGATGAGATATTATATAATTTTTTCACCTAATAATATTAGTTGTACAATTATAAGTACGGTAGTAATATTAAATAGTCGTGGAAGCTTATATCACCAAAATAGCTTGTATTGCTTCATATTATATAGTTAGTAGCTAATGTTTATATCACTTTCAGTTTTGCTACTAAATTTATAAAAATATAATATTTACACTAATTATAAGTTATAACTTTATATATAAATGATTTTATATATAAAAATAATTTTTATTAGCTCAAAATACTCTTTTATACTAGTGATCTATCTGAATATAAAGAAAAAATACCACACTTTGAGTTTATTTTTTTCACTCATTCAATACTGGAAAAATAATATACGGCTCATATACAATATTACCGATGTCGGATTTAAAATTATAATTGTTAAGTGTATCTACATTTTATATAATTTCAAATATTAATAATATAATTATAAATTAGATAAAATAGAAAACTATCATTTATCGATCTATAATATTCTCTCACAAATAAATTCAATACTTATTTTATACCTAATTAATTATATGAATATACTTATGCACTTCATAGGGTATATTGCTATAGTAATGTGAAATTTCTGCCTAACCTGCATTTGAGAGAGTGGGGGTTATTGATTGCCTCCTCTTGTGTCTCCTGTATTGTGGATCCCTCATCGCTTAAAGGTCATAGAGGACTATCGTCAGGTCCACCCAATCTCTCCTTTTCTTTTTTAATTTTACCTCAATTAAATCCCACGTATTAATATTTTTTTGTCCACCAGGAAGAAAGTAGCAGATAGAGCTAAATGGGTGTAGGACGGACCTATTTATATGTGGCCCAACAGCAGAGTATGGGGCCGGACCATCAGACCCTGTCGAGTTTAACTTTCTGGACTAGAGAGAATTATCATAGGCTCGAATCGATGGAGCCCTTTCTAGACCCGTTCAAAAGGTGGCTTGTGAACGAACTCAAACCGAACCCTCCTCGAAACCGATTCACGATTGAATACTCTATGGTAACATATTATACAGCACAATATCTGCTATTAACTCTCAGAAACTTACCTTGGTGAAATGCTTAGTATAATAGCCTAACAAAGTGGGATGTCCCACGTTAGAGGCAACTCATATAATTGCCTGAATCGAGATGAAACTGTGTCCACAGGTTGAGTGAGTGGGAGCAAAGAAGCCTCATGTGGGCTATGCCATATGTTTTTGTGTCCAAACCTGAGAGGGGAGAAAACCCCTTTTCCTCTTGCTTTCCCTCTTTCTACGCCATCACTTGTCTAGAATGCTTGAATAATTCACCCCCAAACAAAACCCCCACACACACATAAAATAATCATTAAAAAGATTGCACGATTCCTCATATTTGATTTCAGGAATATATATAGGGGGTATGAATGCTGATATTAATGGACGGAGAAAGGGGTTCCACATATGGAATTGGATGCCCTAATTATTACTCCACATAATAAAATCAGAATATAATATACCAAATTATTGTGATTATAATGTAATTTTATCTACATATTATATAATATTATAATACATGTAGGTAAATAAAGGTGGTCAGGAAAAGCAAATGCCAATGCATGCATTATTCCTAATTATTTGAAACGTAAAGCAAGGTGAGGGACCAAGAGAGAGGGGAAAGAAAGAACCCTTATTTTCTCCTTTTTTTTTCCTTTTTGGTGTAATAATATATGATTAGAGTAAAAAATAAACTATTTAAAATGTCAAATTCCTTCTATATAATGTTTTCCATGTACAAGATCCGAGTGTTTTTTTTTTGGCGAAAAAAGTATAATTAGGCTACCATATCAATCAACTTACATGATATAGCCTACTTGGTTTAGTTTTTATGTAAAGGGGAGAGGGTGGGTCGTGTGTGCATGTGGGGGTGGACCAATATGGCTCTTTTTATCTTGGAGCTATCAACCTGCTTGTTAACTAAAATGAGCTTTGTTTTGATCCCAAAAAAAACGAGCTTTGTTCAATCCCCATCATCAGGGCAACATGCCATGTGATTTGCGCACATTCCCTAGCTACTACTTCTCCCATTCTCACACCTCATCTCATCAGCTTTGGATCCCTCCAAATTGATTCACAGTTTTCCGACCCTTTCTCATGACTCATGGCATCGCTCATAAGCGACTCTTGTACCAGATAAACCGGTGGTAGAGGCTTACAACAACGGTGGGCTGGTGACCATAAGATTCGGGTTCCAGTTTTGGGCAAATTTCTATTTTTTTAATTATATTGCGTGATTAATGTCCAATATCATGGTTGATTAATTTATGTGAAAATTAATTAAATAATTAATTAAGATTACCTGAAAACAATGACACCCCTGATAGCCTATCCCCAGAAAGCGGAATGGGAAAAGGGAACATCCGCCAAAGTTCAATCAAAGCCTTTTTTAAAAGCCTTTTTTTTTAATTTTCCACTGCCACTACCAGCCACAGAGAGCTCCACTCTTCCATTCTGCCACCACTACAGAGCTCTCACTCTCTCTCTCTCTCCCTTCTTTCTCTCTGCATCTTTTCGCTGGAGTTCAATCTTGGAGACCTTAGCGTACACTCTTAGAAGGTACTCTACCTGGTTTTATCCTTATTCATATTGTTATGCTTGCTTATAGCTAGTCAGATCGAGTCCATTTTTCTACTCGGAGCCAGCTACAGTTTGTTAATCTTAAGAGCGTCCTCTCGCTTATGTATTGCATTTGTGGCCTTTCGTTTTCGGTAATGGAAGTGTTGGTAACTTTCAGACCGCTTGCGCATTAGCTTCCGATGCTGTTCGCTGCTGATTATGATCACTCAACGATTTTGCACGTTGTTGAATCAGATCGTTTGAGTTGTCCGATTGACTCCAGTTTCAGGATTCTGCTGCTTGACGTAGTAGCTCGGACGGAGTGGAGCTGACAGTGCTCGCATGCGCGATTCAATGAGATTTTGTGGAAGTGTGATCATGGAAGTTTCTCATCTGTGAAATACCGAAATGGATGATACAGGAGGATCGTTTGTGGCCGTCAGGAGAATTTCTCAGAGCATTGACGGGAGTAATATCAGCCATTCTCCATCTGGTACGTCTTATCATGTCAGTAGATGATAATAATTTGTTGAGATGCATCTAATGTGCATATGTAGAAGAGATTGTCCCTATCCTGGTTCCCTCTTTGCATCTTTTACGTCCATAACAATAGACATTTAAGTGCGTAGAGTCGAATCATGAGAATGCAGTACTTCAGCAGAATGTCAGATGCAGATCGCCTTACTAAATTTCACCAAAAGTATCAGCTGGTGTTTACAGTTCTGCATCGAAAATATTATTTATCTAGTGCTCATATTGTAGTATCCAGTATATGATGTCATATTCCTGATGCACCTGGAAAGATTCAGCAGTATGTATTACGTGAACATTAGTACCTAAGGTGCCTGCGGTTTTAACTTTTTTACTGTATTATATTAGCTTGTGTACAGCATTTGTGGTTTTTGGTAGTTATATCTTATCTTTCCATCTGTCCACATTTGGAAATTTTCATTTTATATCACTGCAATCACTGGTAATGGAATATCAGATTGTGGTCACAATATGTATGGATTATGGAAAAAGTAATTTGGCTCAATAAGAAGACTAGTGGTAAATATCGTGCAACCCCTTCATAAATGAAGTTCCCTTGACGGCAATAAAATTTTTTAGCCTGAATTTAATGATGCTTGCCTAATCTATGGAATAATTTTCTTTTAATTCTTTTCCCATGCAAACTCATGTGAAGGCAAGAATGCTATAAATAATTGTGAGTAATGGCACTATCTTGTTTGCAAAGTAGTAGCAGGTTCGGCGGCATGGATTGGCCGTGGTCTTTCCTGCGTTTGTGCACAAGGGAGAGAGAATGATACTCACCCATCATTTGATCTAACCCCCGCCCAGGTAATACTCTAAACCGTCATGCTGCGCATGCACTTGACTATCGTCTCATCATAATATTAAATTTATCTTGAGGGTTTACATATGTCCTTTGTACTTATTTTATTTGCAAATTATCCATTGGCAGTGTGCCATTTTGTCATGTACTAGTTCCTGCTCTCACTATACGTCCGTACTTTTGTTGTTGCCAGGAAGAATGCTTGCAAAGGCTACAACGCCGCATAGAGATTTCGTATGATAGCTCAAATCCAGACCATCAGGTACCATTCTTGGAACATGGTAGCTTTTGGAAATATATACTTTCAGGCTATTATTATCCATTAATACATGTATCAGCAGGCACTCAATCTCTGACGGGTTAGTGTATGCATGTGATTAGTATTGGCGATCTCTTGGTTTCTGGTTCAAAATATTCTGTCCTTCCGTAGAGAACAATAAATGGTCAACGTTTTTAATTTGCTCTTTTTGAATGTGGCAGCATGAAAGTTATATAATCTGTGTTGTATAGAAATTTGTGCCCTTTCAATTTGGACACTTTTCTTCTACTATTATATGTGAACTCTGATTCTGCACAAAAGAAAAAAAATTAACTCTACAAAATTATCATGTTAGAATGCTCTAAGGTCATTATGGGATGCTGCCTTTCCTGGAGAACAGTTGCATGGCTTAGTATCTGAGCAATGGAAAGAAATGGGTTGGCAAGGAAAGGACCCATCCACTGATTTCAGGTACATGCATGATGCATACATCTATGTGCACAAAGCATGCCACAAACAGATAATGCACAGTATTTACTTCTCTACAGTTGGTTCTTCGTTACTAACTTTTGAATTGTGAATGATTTAGGGGAGGTGGTTTTATATCATTGGAGAACCTGTTGTTCTTTGCCCAGAAATTTCCAGTATGTCCGTCCCCTTACTTGCTTAAGAGAACAAACATACTCTCCTGCAATGCAGTGGTCAGCTTTTATGATGAGCTCAAAATTGCTTCAATGCAGAAATCTTTCCAGGATCTACTTCTAAAGCGTGAAGGTGTTAGGTCAGCATGGGAATACCCTTTTGCAGTAGCTGGTGTGAACATCACCTTTATGCTTATCCAAATGCTTGATCTGGAAGCAGGTTTTGAACTCTGTTTCTCTATGTTACATCATATGTTTGTAGTCATTTTCCAGGTCCCAATAGGTATATTCTAAGTTGTTAAATATGCACTTCGATTCATTTCCTGAACCTCGTAATCAGGCATGCTTTTGATTACGTCTAAACCTAGTAATCAAACATATTTTGTGTTGTTCTGTGCATTGATTTACAGCCAAACCAAGAACTATTGCTGGGGCAACTTTTCTGAAGTTTCTTGCAGGTGATATTATGTGATTTATTGCACACTCTGTCTTCATTCAAGTACAGAGGGTACAGTGACTGTTAATGAGCTAGCAGTCTTTTTCTTTGCAGAAAATCAATCAGCTTTTGACCTCCTCTATTGCATCACATTCAAGCTAATGGATCAGCAGTGGCTTTCCATGGGTGCATCCTACATGGAATTCAATGTATGTATATTTTCCTTCCTAAAGTTCCTTTTCCATGTTACAGTAACATAACCTGGTAATTATTGTGCAAAAAAAAAGCGTAACCTGGTAATGTGACTTGGAACTATTACAAGCCAGAGATGCTTATGATTCCCTATGTACATCCTCTTTCAAGTCACAATCTAACCGCAATGTTAACCATTATCCTTGCTTACTGCTGATGTACCTTTTGTAATACTTCCCTCTAACCATGCTTTCCTCTAGGTGGTGATGAAATCTACCCGGAATCAATTGGAAAATGAGCTTTTGCTAGCGGACATGACATGTCTAGAAGAATTACCATCCTACAGCCTTCTTACCCGTTAATTGTCTCCTCGATTGACTCTCGGCATACACTTCTCATTTGTCCTTTTTTCCCCTCGAGTGCTCCTCGTCTTTTCCCTGCTTTATGAAATCGAATTGATTCCAGCTGTATTTTATATTGTCTTCCTTGCACAGTATTGAGAGAAGCAAGCTATAACTACCATCACTCTCTAGTTTGTTTTGGAATTGCCACATATACTTTTATCCAGAACTTCCACTAGGGCTCTCATAACACAGTAAGTTTTAATAGTCATTCAAGACATACCATCAACTTAAATCGTTTGATAATGTGATCTGTGCTTCCATAATATTCAGAGAATTGAAGGACGTGTAAATTAGCTACATTAAGGTTTCAATTCATGAGATTAAGATTAGCACAAGAACTGCCAGCTGCCATTCGTTATTCATAATTCAGCATCAATAACGTAAACTCAGGAGTGTACCACCACTCAGATTGCTACAACAATAGAACACTCACTAGAAGCCAAAACTTCATCTGGCCACAATAGAGAATCATTTGAGATAAAATACAACCACGACACTAAGTTATGAAAACAGCTGGATATAGGATGATGCCAAGAGGCCTACTCGTAGATCCATGGGTGGAGACTGGTCTGCCACCCCACAGTGCCCTCAGGGAACCACAGTGCAACCTCCTTCCTAGCACTCTCCACCGAGTCGCTTCCATGGATAACGTTCCTGCAGAATTTACACCCCTTTCTAACATCATTTACAGTCAAATCTAATCCTCAAAAAGCATAGAAAACAATAAGCAAATCATCTCAAGGCCCTCAAAGAAAATAGCAGTAGGTTCCATGAAATTCAAGCCTAATATATTTGAAATGAGAAGGGACTCTTTGTTGTTTTCTGAGTAAGCTTAGTAAGAAGTTGTGTCTTAATGGCTGTACTGTCTTGATTGCTTCAATATCAATGCTGTAGTTATGGCCTCTGGATTGGGTTGTTAACCCCACAACTCCTTTTGTTCAAACTAATTCACAGATATATTGGTTCTAGTTCATGACAATGGTTAAGTTATAATATGATTGTCTTTTATAGCAAAAAGAATCAGGTGAGACCCAAATCCAAGTGGTCAAACCATCACTATAAACAATACCAATACCTGCCAATATCGATGGCAAAGTCACCACGGATGGTGCCAGGAGCAGAATCGGCAGGGTTGGTGGCTCCGATGATCTTTCGGCCTGTCACCACGACGTTCTTGCCCTCCCACACCATGGCAACGACAGGTCCAGAGATTATGTACTCAACAAGTCCATTGAAGAAGGGCTTTGCCGAAAGATCCGAATAGTGCCTTTCTGCGAATGAGCGCTCCACACTGACAAGCTTCAATCCTAAAGGTACACCAACAACTTGTGATAAGATTTTCATCATTTGCGCCTAGTTAGGGATCAAATTGAGGGGATTGATTGGAACAATTCGTCTTACCTTTCAAGGTGAAGCCTTTCCTCTCAAATCTAGCAATGATCTCACCAACCTAAGCATAAAAGCACGTAATCATTTCATGGATCTGTGCATTAAATACAGCACCGAAATGGAGGTTTTGGCTTTTTCATCCACTTCATTACTAACAATCAATACCTTAGATAGTCAAAAAGTTTCTCTTCTACTAGAGATAGAAAAATTTGAGGATAGGGAAATTACCAGGCCCCTCTGAACCCCGTCAGGCTTGATCATGATAAAGCTCTGCTCCATGGCTGGCGAGATGGGAAAGGAAGCTGCAAATACAATCTGTGCTTCTTGTGGGTGATGAGATAAGCAAGGGGAGGATAATGAATCTAGAGGTGTGTATTTATGTACGGGGAGTGGAAGAAAAACAGAGAAAAGTTTATTCAAAACCCTAATTGGAAAACCGGGCGGTATATTCGCTTCGGTGGGGAAGGGAATCAAGGAATCTGCGTGCTTCTCTGCTAATACCTTTTACGGCCCACTGGATTATCATTTCCATGGCCCAGTTGATCGATCAAAATATTCCAGATGATGCATCCTCTCCTTTTATGAAAAATCTCCACTTATTTCGGGTCGGTCCAACCCCTGCATTTGCTCTCTCAAGTCTCCACTGAAGACGAGCAGCAATGGCGTCTAAATTTTCGAAAGTTCTCAAGCTTTACGGCAAGTCCTGCATTTCGCGCATCCAATCTTGGAGCTCCAATATGCCATAAGCGTCAGGATCGCTTTCAATTATGATATTTTTGGATTGTTTCTGATAGGTTATGACCTGCTTCTGGGTTCTATTGCCGCCTTTTATGTCTTCATGGCACCGTATACTAAGGTCGAGGAAAGCTTCAACGTTCAGGTACTCATCCTTTTTCTCTACTTCTAACTCACTTCCTTCCTCGATCCATGTGAAGCACTTTGTATTGTTCATTTAGAAGCATTGGCTTCCTCTTCGATTTTGTCTTCTGTTACTTAGCAGAAGGATCAAATGTCTTTCGATGATCCAATTTCAACGTTTCCTTGTATTTCCAGGCTATGCATGATATTCTTTACCACAGGCAACACTTAGACAAGGTAAATCTGACCCCTTACTTTTCATCTTCTCACTTTTCCAAGGCAATGAGAACCATCTTGTGATACTTTCCTGTAGTATGATCACCTGGAGTTCCCTGGTGTTGTGCCTCGCACTTTTATTGGTATGCTACAACTTAATTTATATATTACTCTCAATATTTGGATTCCTGTGCATAATGTGATATTGATCCAATGAGAACTGCCCAGTATCGGAACAAATGCATAAATTAAGTAGAAATTATTTTTCCACACTGCAGAAGAGGTTGCTTTGATAACAATACCTCAGATTTTCATTTAATTCAATATCATATTATTGAACTAGGCTGAAAATGATCTCAATATTAATAATTGGTGATTGACACTATTTATTCCCCAAGTTTGTAACAAATTTAGAGCTTAAGTAGGCGCATATTTGCTAAGCAATCTGTATTAGGGAGTCAGCAGGTATCTATGTACATAATAAATATATATCATATTTGACTGCAGCAAAAAAAAGTACTTGACTGCAGCAGGCTATTCCATGCTTGGGCAATCATATAACAAATAATATCCATTACTGCCACATTTTTCTTTCTATGCTCATGTATTCTTTCTGTTCATTGCATGACATATGTTTTTTGTTATGGCCTTAAGTTTTAGCAATTTGGTCCCCCTTTCTGAAGAAAGGAGGAGTAAGAAGAGATGTAGTATGTTAATATGTGTCACATCCACTTTGCATTTTGTATCTGCTATTATGCAAGAGGAGTGAAAGAAGGATGACAATCCAACTTTTATACTTTTATGCATTTATGTTTCTCCTCTATTTTTGTTAGTATTCTTCCTAATTACTCATGGAATTGTATGGAATGGTCATTGGTCTTATTTTAGCTGCTGTTTGATTGCTAAGCTAAACTTAGTTGATAACTTTATGCAGGTTCAATAGCCTTAATTGCTAAAATGCATGAAAGTCTATTTTGTAAAAATGCTTAGCGCTATTTTTATTTTAAATGTTCCAGGCGCTTTTCTTGTGGCAATCTTAGCATCGCCGGTTGTATTTGTGATCAGCTTGCTGCAGTTGCCTAAAATTTATAGTCTTATTGCAGGTGAGATAAGTTTCTGCCATTGAATAATCTTACTGGTTATTTTTGTAATATTTGCAATAAAGTTCTTTGCATGTGAGTTTTCCTGGGTTAGGCCGATTGAAAAATCACTTAATTGCCTTATTGCAATTTAAAGAACCTTCTGGGTGTTTTATTGCAGACCCTCAAGAACAGAAAATAAAATGCAACTGTCAATGTCTCTAAGCAGCAATCAAAAAGTAAATGGACAACTTAGTTTGTTAAGATTATCAGGGATGAAATTGTCAATCTAACCATCCTCATAGGCTTGTTCACCAAAACCAGCCTTCTTGGGCTTCCCACTCTTAAAAATCCTTAAATTTTGCTTTTCAAACTTTTGTAGATTCCATTATCCAGCAATACTTGAGGATTAAAATAATTGCCTTACCCTGTTAACTCACAAATTGCAGTCATTCCTCTTAGAAGCTTGCATTTGTCAATCCCAACACTGACATGACACTCTTTTACTCATGTCCCATAATTAGCATCTGGAATATGTTTGGCTTATCCTTTTCTGGTTGTGTTGATTTATAAATGACACCAACTTTCACTGTCTTTCGATTTTAAATGCTTCATTAGCATGCTCAACAAGCATCATCTGCTTATACCAACTGTTTTTCTTTTTGTCAGTACGACTTGTTTTAGGTGGGATTATATTATTGACATTAAGGTTCTTCCGCATCCAGGTATTTGTTCTAGATTGACTTATTTTCTATAGTAATCCACTCATCGGTTCTTCTAGAGTATTCTTCCATTTGTATACATGATCATTTTTAAATTTATTTATCTAATAAGATCATTATTCCTTCCCGTATGACTTTGATAAATCTAATTATTTTACAAATATTTGAATTTTTAGTATTTGGAATGTTGGATTTTAGTTTTACAATATGATGTCATTTTAGGTTTGAATAATGTACCTTATTATTCTGATATGCTGTTTCTCTTTTACAGTCAAATGGGTTAATGTTCCAGTCCTTTTTGCCCTTTGCTGCCCTCTCAACTCTTTTAAAACCTATTATATGGGCTTATCATGCGTGCAGGTTAGAAAGAAGTTTGGGAGTCAAGTAGAGGCTTTCTTTGTGATATTAAGTTCACTTCAGTTTCACCTGCTTTTCTACTGTAGCCGTCCTCTACCTAATGTACTGGCACTTGGTTTAGGTATATTACTTGGCTTGTTTACTCCCTAATTTATAATGGCATAGGGGAGCGACTTAGTCATATTACATTTTAAGTATGTCTTTTGGCATCTTTATTAGCCTCTCTCCCCCTAACTTGTTTTCTTTTTCATTTTCTCATCCACCAAAAAAATGTTGTCCAGTTAACATTGGGTATGCAAATTTGATCAAGGGGAATTTTTATCTGTCCTTGAATTCACTGGTATGTCCCGCTGCCTTTATTTTAATTACATGAGAAGTACTTAAGACAATTCATATATGCTTAATAAAACCATGATATTCTAATTGTTGCATTTTTATAATGTGATGCTTTCTAATATCTCTCACCACAATAATCAGATATTTGCGACACTAGTCTTTAGATGTGATATTCTGCTGCTCCTTGTCCCTCTTGGTGTAGAACTTCTCTTGGTAAGCCTCTCCATCTATTCAAATAATGTTCATTTTAACCTACTTAAGATCCTCATCTAGATATGATTCATCCAGCTTTCTTGCACTCAAAGCATATTTCTTTCCTGATTCAGTGCTCAAAAGCTGTTTAGTAGTTTCTCAACATTATAGCTGTGCTGAACTTATTGTGCATTATATATGCACTTTATTTTGTGTCATGATCAGTAGAATTTTATCATCATTAGGGAAATAAATTTGCTGCCTTGAAGGGTTGCATTATAATCTATTAGGAAATCTCCATTGTAATCTCCCAGCACTGTCTCTTGACAATCATGTATATGATACGGTTCTCTAAACTTTTTGAAATTTATGCATCTTCATGATTTTATAATTCCTCATTTCAGACCAAGTCAATATCCTTGCTGCAAGCCATTAAATACTGCCTTGGTACTGCACTTGTGTGCATAGGTATGTTCACCCATCTTTATTTGAAGTGAATAAATATGATTTAGAGTTGTTGTGTAAAGTTTTACATGAAATATTTTTGGATGCAGTTATTACAATTTTGGTCGATTCAATCATGTGGAGGAGATCCTTATGGCCTGAATTCGAAGTCTTTTGGTTTAACTCTGTCTTGAATCGGAGTTCTGAATGGGGTGTATCCTATTTAAAATAATATTTATATTGTTTTGATGCTTCCTCCAATCAAAAAGTTTTTATATTATGCCATCTATATTGTAAGAGATGACCTTCATATAACCTTTCTAACATTTTCATTCCATAAATAGAAGTTGATAGCAGCAGGCCTCATTGTCTTTTCATTTGAATCACGGGTCTCAAAATTGTCATACATAATCCACCAAATTTTCAGGGAATAATAGGAACCATTTGGGATATGTGGTGCAATCATGTCTTTTATCATCTTAGAGATATCAATCTATATTTGAGTTTTTAATCAATATATTATTAGAGGTGTATCCTGAAGCTTTATAATAACCTTCAACATTATGTATACTTGATCAGGCAATAAGTGGTGAATGACCATTTTAATTCTGTAAACCTCAAAGTAGGTGGTGTAAAGGCTTGTCTGTTCTAGATGACACTCTGTTCTTTGAGAGACCTTGCTAGTGGCAATTCTTTTCGAATCTTATAGGTGATATAGGTTCTTTTAATGTCTTGTTTATCAATGCAAGCCATTAATATTAACTTCTGATATTATATTTAATTAATAAATATTGTGCCTGCTCATTTCTCTTGACATAAAGTTTATGGTATTGTTAAAGATAAAATTTTTTATTTCCTTGATAAAAATTCCCTTCAGACCCAACCAATTCATTGGTATTTCACTTCTGCCCTACCTCGTGCTTTGCTCGTGGTTTATCCTCTTTCAGTGGTGGGTTATGGAGCCAAAATCTTACCTGAGAGTTTGTTTCAAATCTTGAGGTTTGACATCTCCTTGTTTCAACCTTCCCGCAGCTTGGTGTGTTGCTTGATAGAAGAATTTTGTTCTATGTGATTCCTGTATATTCTTTCATTTTGCTTTACTCCAAGCTTCCACACAAGGTATAGTTGCTCTATCTAGATAGACACCATCGCAGTTTAGTTCAACTATAGTTAGAGACTTGAGTTCACTTAAATATATATTTTGACGGTGCAGGAGCTTCGGTTTATCATTGGTTCAGTTCCAATTTTCAACTTAGCGGCAGCAGTTGCAGCTAGCAGAATGTATGCATCTGGCTTGCTTCAAAATATTTTCTATTCACTCTATTTCTGTCTGAATTATATGGGAACAGCCTTTTTAAGCTGTGTTAAATTCAATCCTTTTTAAATTGTGTGAAATTGAAGGAGATTGGAACAAGTGCTTTCTCCCTCCTCCTCCTCCCCCCTTCACATGACATTTTATTCTTGAAAAATGAGTTCCCTGGTTAGGGGAACACTTTTTTTTTCTGAACAAAGGTTAGTTGCAGCAAAAATCTAGTAGACGGTTTTCTACTCATCAGATTTCATGTATTACATATTAGTGTTGCATCATGGCCCCTTAAGTGCTTGGTATGGAAAATATCCTATTTGACCAAATTACAGTCAGTACCACTCTTTTAATTCTGGAAAGCTATTCACCGTCTGTCAATCTCACTTTTTTTATTATACCTTTGTGGATGGTGGCTAGTCTTATCTCCTGATACTAGCTGTTGCAATTTCTTGTAAAAGGCTGTACTAAATCAACCTATGTTTCCCACAAACTCTTCATAGTTGAGAGAAATGATTGTTTTTCTCATTTCTTCAAACCAAAGCATACCTGGTTATTGTAGGAAAATGTAGTTGGTACATATACTATACAGATGCAATATTTTAGTGCTGTAACTTTCTGAAAAGGCTTAGAAATTTTCAATTTGTTATCTTGGAATAATTTTATTTGTTTATTAAATGGGTTTTGCAGCTACAATAATAGAAAAAAGAGTTTCTGGAAGGTGCTCTTTCTCATTATGGTTGGATCATTTTTTGTCAGGTTAGACGTGTTGGTTTTTTGTATCACCAGTACTTATTATGTGCTAGTATTATTTTTTATCACATTTCCCCTTTTGTTTAGTCTAGGGTGTTCTGGGCTCACTTTCTTGGCTTCGTACCAGAATTACCATAGTGGCTATGCATTGAAATACTTGCATGAGAGTGGTATGTCTTTCTCATCTCATGCTGTCCCAAACAAAGCTTTATCTGCCTGAGATATTTTCCTTTCTGATTTCATAATTTTAGGAACATTCTGCAGTCTGAATAGCCAACTTGATTACTCAATAATGATCTTTATTTAGTCAACTGACTAATGAATAGAAAAATGCAGCCATTGGTCTGTGTGATAGTTATCTGTTCTTTTGGTATTTAGTTCCATCCTCTAAGCCCATCCATGCCCTTCATTGATGGTAGCATTCAGAATGTATTTTCACATATCCAGGCCATCTTACTAAAGGCATAGAACAGCAATGGGTCCACATTGATACCTTCTCAGCTATGAATGGGATATCTCGGTTCTGTGAAGATGAAAACCTTTTGAGGTATGTAAAGAAGCCTCCATTATCTGTTGATCTATGAAGCAAGGGTGTTGCCGAAAATAATTTCAGGCCTCAGTCTTTTAAAATCAGCAAATTTGCAATCCGTTGTTAAATAAATCGACTTTCTATTTGTTGTAGGTATTCCAAGGAAGAAGGAATTCACATAGAAGATTTCAGAAGCAGAAATTTTACCTATCTAGTAAGGTAAAACCATTAATCTGGCTGTCTGTTAGACAAAATATGCACCAGGCTTTCAAGAATTGTTACTTATTTCACGAGGCAAGAACATTCTAAAATATTCTGGAATCCAATAGTGAGCATGCTGCTGTTGATGGATACAAATGCTTATTCTCGGTGAAAGGGTTCTCCAGGATCAGTCTTAGGAACAGTTTTCCTCCTATCACACTGGTAATTCATTCCCACCCTTTCCAAAGTACATACTTTCGGATACCATGGGAGACTGAGATTATTGTCCTCTCTGCAGATAATAGAGCCCAAAGTTTTTGTGCATGGGAATCTGAACTACCCGGACATAGTTGATAAGAGTTGGAGAGGGTGCTCTTGATCCCAGCCTGGGTTTATTTATTTCAAGCACACAAGCCAGTAGAACGTGGCTGGAAGGATTTGAAGCTGACAGGGAACTTTTCTTGAACACGTTTGACAGAACGGAAGAACTGGTAAGTTGTGATAATTGTCAAGTCACTTGGATAGGTATCTCTTGTTCTGTGTTTAACTATAGCAGGCTTGGACATGAACCAGTCTTGGCATAGATCAAATATCAGGCATAGATTCTATTCTAGTGCCTGTGTGTGATTTCAAGCACCTAGGAAATGTGATTTCATCTCTCACCAAATCTCTAATGGCTTATCTACTTGCCTTTCATATCCAAATCATCCTTACTTATTATCATATTTTCTCCTAACTAGTCCTTGTCATTCTTTTAGCAAATGTCAGATTTTTTATCTTATCAACAGTGGTTGCAGATAGTGTAATGTAATGCTGAGCATCCTAATATTTGTCCCTTAATGATTTGAGTCTTTTTTACATGGGCACATCAATTTTCATTTGGCAGTTACAGTGAAGATCTGTAAACCTTACAAAAGAATCAAACTCGTGTAGTGTCTCAGGTCAGGTTATTATCGGTTCATCGAACCGTACTTTTAAAAACCTGGCGGATCGGTCCGGTTTAATCGCTTCAACCGAGAATCTGTCTCCAATTCGGGCCGATTAAATCATAGAGCCGGTAATACGAAAAGACCGGACAAAATCCATGGACCCGTCCTTCAAAACCGGTCAAAGTAAAAGCAAAAGCAAAAATCGGCAGCCTCCCTCTTCATTGCGTTCGTTCTCCGAAAACCCTAATCGTGTCTAAGCTACTCAGCCGTGAGCGTCGGAGATGCCCCCGTCTGGTATGGAGCATCATTGAGCCCGGTCGGAGCTGGCTCCGTCCGGTATGAAGGAGCACCATTGAGCCTCCGCAATTCCCTTGGCTCCCCTCTGTATTGCTGCAAAGGTTTTTTGGCAATATGGAGTATGCCATGTCACCTCAGGGGAAGGAGCTTGTAAACCCTGTTCCCTGCCACGGAGATAAATCTGGGGGAAAATTCTAGTTCATCTTATTTCAAATATTGGTCATTGGATCAATGTGGACAATATTATGGGTTTGGGATTCTTTCCCTCTAAGTTGGGCTATATTTTGTTTCCATGTGAATTTACTTCAATTTTCTTCTCTATTTAGTGTATATACTCTTTGATGGAATGCCAGGGAACATACCTGTTTTTTTTTTTTTTGCCCAATAATGGAACATACCTGGTGACCTTGTATTCGGACTAATACATTTTGCAATTTATTTTTCACTATTATTTTTTATGTTGCAATTTTTTTCTTTTCTTTTTTTAAAATCTACAATAACTTTAATAAAATATTAATCTGATTTATTTTTCCTTTCCAACAATGTAATTAGCTTACATTTCTGGGTAAGAAAGTTTAATCTTGTATAATTACTTTATTTACATAATTACACAAGACCTTTGCACACTATTCACTAGCCTAAGTTGCTCTCGTTTTAACTGCAACTATACAATTGATGAGCCTATTTTCTGATTTAACAACACAATTATAATCGTACACAATGGTGTCTAAATAAAACAAATGAAATCTATATAACGGTACATTTCCATTGTATAGATAGAAAAAGAAAACATGTATTATTGAATAAGTATATAAAATAATATTAGGAAAAAAAATTAAAAGAACGAAGATGTTGATTGCATGAGTGGTGTCAAGATAAGTGACAACTTATTTTTAATTTTTTTTTAAATTTTAAAATTTAAATGGTACAATCAAGAAAATGTAATTTTTAGTAAAAATTTCTCGGACGATTATATAATTTATTAATATTAAATAACTTTTCACCTGAGATAATAGTATATAAATAATGGACGATTGTTGAAAAAAAAAATATAAACGATTAATTCTAGGTGGGAGTCTCCATATTCTCTTCTTCCCCTCTACTCTAAAGTAATGGATTTACGAATAAATACATTGCAGTATATTAATAAAGGTTAAAACACAAATTATGTATATTCTAAGTATTGGAATCACATTTTCAAATATAAACCCGTTAGTGGATCCTGTCTGCACCATAAGCGTATAGTACAACTGTATTGAATCCGTCTGCACTATAGGCGTGTTTGGCACATGTTCAGGTCTACATTGAGTATCACTTGCCTGTGTGTCATTTCTTTCGCACACTAAACATAAACAAAAGGAAAAAAAAAGTAGGAAAAAATTCGTTTAGCCTCAGCCTCATCAGATCACCTTCTATGTAAGTGAGACCGTTGGCCAGACCTAGGAGACAGGTCTGCCAAGGACGGCTCCGCCGTATCCTAGCCTGAGCTATCTGCGCCGCGATTTGTCGTCAACTTTCTCTCGCTCTCTTCCTCCTCGCCGTCGTCGGCGTAGTCGAGAAAAAGAAGTGGAACAGAGACATCCTGCCATCAACTTCCTCTCCCTCACATTCACCTCTTCCTCCTCACCAACCTCACATTCGCCTGCCCCCGAACAAGTGAGCTCCCGCTCCTTGCACTTACAACTTTTACTCCCACACCTGTGCTCCTCCTTACACTTCGAATTTTTACTGATCTTTTATATTTTTCGTTCAATTTCAGAGTTTTCACATTAATTTTCAGAGTCAATTTCTTACTTAAACAATTATAAAACCCTTTCCATTATTCTAATTGGAAGAATAGATATGTGTACACAAAGATACATTTACTATAGATTTTTTTTCTTTTCAAAAATTAAAGTGAGAGTTTGACCCATTTTTCAAAAGTGCAATCCATTAAGTGAAGATAAGCCATATTTTTTGTTATCTAATAATCTTAAGTTCATAATCTAGAAGGGATTTATATTCTATTGATGCTATATTAAGTCATCTTATCTCGTCACTACACTAAACCCTAGATTACAGATCTATCATGCTTTTATCCAACTTATACGGTTTCCATTCGATGAAGGCCATTATACCTTTTTAGTCTTAGGAATTAGATACACAAAATCTAATTAAACTACTTGATCTCACTGGGTTTTAAGTTGAGTTATCATAACACCATTAATCTATTATGTTTTGCATGGTTTCCAAGGTCTCGACCCAAGTAAGCTACGATTTCTATTGCCAATTTATCAAATGGATCGATATTTTGATCTCAAAAAGCAGCTAAAGCTCAACCTCCAAAACCAGGAGAGGATTCCTATCATCATATGCAACATATACGACCTTCATGTTATGTAGTGGAGCTTCAAGTACAAGATAGAAAATCTTTTTGCTTAGTTTTGAAGTAAATTCTATATCAGAGTAAAGCTGAAAATAGGTTACTATTCTAACCTAACAACAATAACGGATTGAAGTGGAATGTATGTGGTTGAAAATACAGGCGACTGCTGAGGTTCTTCCATCTCATTCTGGAAAAATCTAAAATAAGGTCCTTCCGACGATATTCGAAATCGGGTCATTAGGATGAACCCTATTTTCGATCTATTTTGGACCCGAGCATCGGGTCCAAGCCAGGATCCTAAGCTCTAATCTCGAGTTCGGATTTATCTACATGAACTCTAACATTGGGTTTCGACCCAAAAGTTGGGAGTTGACAAAAATTCGACCCAAAAGCTGGCAGTGAGTAGGAAGAGGTGAATGCGAGCGAGAGCAAGTTGATGGCGGGATGTTCCATTTTTTTCTATGGATAGCGCCGACACCTCCAAGTCATTAAATTTTCTGAATGAGATACAACTTTCATATTTCCAACCAGTTAAATTAAATCAGCATTAGGTAACGAAAACAAATGGGACAACTCGGATTCTATACAAAAGAAATGAACTCAAAAACTGTAGAAGATATAGGACAAAAACGGGAGATACAATACTGAATCTATTCGGGCCATGATTCTTCTATGTCATGAACCTTCACATGGCAAGTCTTGACGACCCTATAGTCGACTTTAGTGTACATGTGGAATGGTCTTGAGTCGATCATTCTGCAATGCAAGTAGACCTCTCTTCAGGAACTCATATGTGAAATCGACCTTCAAAAGATGCCAACCTATGAGCCTCCTACAAGTTCAACATAGATACACACTTGACTTGAGACAGATCTAAATCAGAAATTTCATATTGCCCCATTTGCATAGGATGCACAAAATGTAAACTTACAATTCCAGACATATCAGCAAACTTGAATTCCATGAAACCAACCAATAAGCTCCATTTTTTTTACTTTTAAGAAAATGAATCCATATAACAAACATTAAAATTTTACAAGAGAGTATTAATCACAAAAAGTGAAATATCTGTTGCACTGTACAAACAACTAATACATTACACGAGAGTGTCTTCTAAAATCGACTAAATTTCGACATTCGTTACAAAACATACTTAAAGAGAGAAACCTTCAAATTCTTATCGGTAGTAATGCGGTTGTCAGAGCTTTCAATTCGCAAAGTTAGCCCTTGCGTAGAGGATATTATGAGAATCGAGCTTTCAATTCCGTCAGTGATGGCCAGTTTTCTAGAAGTAGAAGATTCGGTCTTTTTCCGATGGTCGCGGATCATTTGTTAGTCTAAGGTTGAAGACATACTGTTCCGCGCGTGCGAGCTTCACACGCCGGAAGTTCTACGTGGCGCCACGTGATTGGTTGGTTTTGCTGACACGGAGTTCCACTCAACAACCTAGTTTTCCTTTGACTCACTAACTAGACATGTGACAACCTCCCATTGGCTTCTTCCACCCACGTGGCTACTAACTGAATTATGTTGACTGCTGATCGTGATAGGTGGTGTCTTGTGATTGGTTGTTTTAAATATGTCAGATTTTCCTCTTAATTTATAGTGCCACTGCCACATGTCGACCTCTAATTGGCCAGGGTCATCCGATGTGACGCTTCCACGTATCGGGCTCTGATTGGTTGGTCATTTCTCCGACATCCTTATTGGATGCTAACATGATACTTTTGTCATGTATCATCTTCTCATTGGTTGGTCTTTCTTAAGAGAACTCTCTAACATTTACCATTTTTTGAGACATGTGTCACTCTCCTATTGGGTAGTCCTCATTGAGATGGATTTTTCTTCTCTGACCATTGATCAGGGAAACCTGTCATGCTCTGATTGGTCAGCGCTTCCTTGCACTGACTGAGTAGCTGATTGGGCGTACTTCGCCATGTGTCATGCATGAATTGGTTGCCCATGCTGACTAGGCACTAATATGGTAGTGGTTCGTTGATCGGCTAGACCGTTGACCGGTCCGGTTCGACCCGGTCTAGTGACCTGAAGTCGTAAATCTACTAGTTAAGGCCCAATTCGATCGATTTTTAAAAAAATTAAAAATTTCTAAATTTATCTAAATTTATTTTCTATTTAATAGTGTATTTAATTTTCCAATTTGATATTTTTAATCAATTTAGAAAAATAAATCTTTGAATCGATTCTTTACGGTTCAACTTGGCTCGATCCAATTCAGGTCCGCTTCACCTCGAACCGGTCCGATTTTCACACCTAATCCACTTTCATGATTTTTCTCCATAATTTTTTAGATTTATTGGATATTGTGAATTTTATCAATTCTCGTTTTTACCCTTCTTTACCAAATTTCGTTTCATTTAAGCTCTCAATGTTTCTTTCTTGAAAACTTCTGGTTCTCCTTTCGAGTTCTCTTGGTCCGAGAGGATATGGTTTACGCACTCTTTCTATATATACCAAATTTTTCAAGAAGGAAGACGACACTATGCGAGCTGACACGTGGCATATTATGATTTGATGGCTTTGCTGATGTGACTTACTACTCAGCGTCTGCGTGAGCCATTGACTCGTTGACCAGCCACATGGTGGTCTCCCATTGGTCGCTCTTTCCAGTGTGGCCACTCATCGTATTCGGTTAACCGTTGACCGTGACACGTGGCATACTCTGATTGTCTAATTTAAATATATCATATTTTCCTTCTGTCACATAGTGCCATTGCCACGTGTCAATCTCTGATTGGCTAAGACCATTCGACGTGGTCTGCCACGTGTGGGCCTTTTATTGGTTGACTGTTTCTCCGACATCCTTATCAATTGTTAATGTGACATTCTTGCCACGTGTTAGCTACTCATTGGTCAACCTTATTGATTGTTGACCGAGTACACATGCTATACTCTCGTTGGTCAGCGATTCCTAGCGTTGACCGAGTGGCTAACTAGATGCAATTCACCACGTGTCGCGCACTGATTGGTCGCGCCCACTAACTAGGCGTTGACCTGGCAGGTTGTCCATTAACCGGGTGTACTGTTGATCGATTCGCTCAGAATAGGTTTGGTAACCTAAAATAAAAAATCGGCCGATTTAGGCCTGATTCGACCAGTTTTCAAAAAATTAAAATTTTCTAAATTTGTCTAAATTCAGTTTCTATTTAATGTTGGTTTAAATTTTCTAAATTAATATTTTCAAGCCAACTAGAAAAATAAATATTTAAATTATTTTTTCACGGTTTAATTCGGTTCAAGTTTGAATCACCTTTAATAGGTTTAGTTCTCATATCCAATTCACTTAATAATTTTTTCGAATGATTTTTAAGTATATATTAGCCACTTGGGGTTTTTCAATTTTCCGATTTGACCCCTTATTTACCAATTTGAGTTTAATTATATAATTTGTTTTCTTTCGAAAAATTTACGATTTCTTTTTTTGGTACGAGAGAATGAGATAGCTAGAATTGTAGTAAATATAAACTTGTGGCATGTTTTACACGTCTCCTATTCTGGATTGAATTCTCTCGAAAAATTTACGATTTCTTTTTTCGGTTCAAGAGAATGAGATAACTAGAATTGTAGTAAAGATAAGCATGTTTTACAGGTCTATTATTCTGAATTGAATTCATGACGAGAATCATATTTTTGTGATCAATGTCACTTTATCAGATTTTGTTGGAATAATGAGAATAGTAGCGGAAATTAAATTGCTTACCTAATCTAGTAGCTTGTATAAGTCAATAAGAGTAATAATATTATTCATCCTGATTTAGTAATTTTGTTCATTTAATGCAGGGAAATTAGTATACAATTGGAAAAAATTATTCATATTTAATTGTTGAATGAGTATGATAGAAAAGTTTGAAGAAAATAATAGTTCTAACTGTGATTCTCTTATAAAATAATAAAAATACTAATAATATCATAAGAAAATATAATAGAAAAAAATAATTTTATTATATTTTAACGTAATTATTATAAGTAAAATATTTTAATATTTATAACTTATAATTATAACATATAATTATAATTTTAGTATGAGTGAGGGATAAAATTGTGAACTAGAATTTGTGCTTATTATTTTGTAATTAATTCTAATAAATGTTGTATTTAAAAATTGATGAAGTATGTATACACTATCTAATAAGAAATAGGTGTTCTAATCTATGAGGTTTAACTTACCCTATTTTTTGTTGTTGGTGTCTCATTGGTGATATTCATCAATAAATTATGATACTCTAAATATATTTTTTCTCTTATATTATGATTTGGTAAATTATAACAAACCATGATAATTTTATACATTTTCTCCTTAAGTATATTTGGTATTTTCAATCTATTAATATTATGATACCTTTAATATATATTTTTCTTTTATATTATACAAACCATAACCATGATAATTTTAAAAAATTCTCTTTTTAAGAATATATTGTATTTTCAATCTATTAATATTGGGATGAAAGTTTAATAATTTATTAATATTGAGATGAAAATTTAATAATTGTTTAATAAAGTGAAACACACCATTGACATTAATTTTTGAATAAAGATATTAATGGTATGAGTGGTGTGAAGTCAAGTGATAACTCAATTTTAAATTTTCTTTTCTTTAAATTTTAAAATTTAAAACAATTGTGTGAAAAAGTGTGATTTTTTCTGAAGGTATCTCTTCTTCTCTCATTCTTTTGAGAACATGGATGATTATCTAATCTTTTAGATAATAGTATATCAACCATGGACGATTGTTAAGCAAAAAAAATTTGTGAACTATTATTGAAGAAAAAAATTTGATAATTAATTCTAAGTCGAAGTTTATATAATGTCTTATTCTCCTATACATAATAATTTTACAAAAAAAGGACACATCCGAGTAAATTAATAAAAGTTGAAACACTATATACCTTAAGTAATGGAATGGCTTCTTGTCCGCACCCTAGGCTTGTTTCGGATGTAAGTTGGGGTTTAATTATTGAATCAATACTCCATTGTCAAGACTTTTTCAGCTGCCTGAGGCTTAAAAAAAATATCATCTAACTTCAGTCTCATCATATAAGTGAGGTGGTTGCTGCTAATAATATCCATCAGACAGATTCACTCAAGCTCTAATTTAGTGTCAAGGTTATATCCTCACCTAGAGGTGTCTGTGTGGTTTAGAGAAAAAAGTGGAACATAGTTAGACAGAGGTGTTTGGCTGTCACCTTTCTCTTGGCTCTCTTCCTCCTCACACTTGTGTGATTTAGAGAAAAAAATGGAACATAGCTAGACAGAGGTGTTTGGGTGTCACCTTTCTCTTGGCTCTCTTCCTCCTCACACATGTGGTAGTCCGACTGTAAGTGCAGTGGCCTGTCCGTTACACGTGAGCTCCCCTCCTTACACTTAAAATTTTTACTTTCACATTTGAATTCCTCCTAGGTGCAATTGTGCAATTTGAATGTTTACTATTCTAAAATTTTTTATTCAATTTCCGAGTTTCTTCATTAATTTTTATAGTTAAATTGTTGCTTAAACAATAATAAAACCATTGTGTGAAGAAGAAGACCTGTCAAAGGAAAGATATTGGCAGTCGGATTCATTAATTTTCCATGAGCCACCATACCATGTTAACTTTTGATTTTATTAGTATTATTTTCATAAAAATTCTCTTAAATTAACTTCCATTTATTGTAGATTTTTTTTCTTTTAAAAAATTACAGTGAAAGCACTTTAAGTAACCCATTTTTCAAAAGTACTATCTATTTAATCACTCTTCAAGTAAACGTCCCCATACTTCTAATTATTTAGTAGTGTGTAGTTTATAATCTAAAATGGATTTATATTCTATTTATGGTATATCAAATCATGTTATACAACTACTACACTCAACCCTAGCTCACATATTTATCATGTTTTTGTTCAATCCTAAAAAAATCCTTAGGTTTCCATTCGACAAAGGCTATTATACCTTTTTGGTCTTGAAAATTAGATATACAGAATCCAATTAAACTATTTGATCGATCTTATTAAGTTTTCTATTGAATTATTACGACAAGATTAATCTATTATGTTTTATATGGTTTTGACGGTCTTAACCCATTAGGAACCTAAAAATGATTACTAGTAGATTATCTATTACCACTTTATCAAATAAATTTGTAATGTGACAATGTTACTTTGTTCATAACATCATTTTTTTTATCACAAAAAGCAGATGAAACAATAGGAGGAGTTCACATGTACAAGGCAAGCCACGACACTAGCAGCCAAGATACAACCTTAACACTATATTAGAACTGACATGAGAGGCGGCAATAGAGCGATATGATGAGGGTAAGGGACGACGAAGTTTTTTTGTATATTTATATTTAGTGTATGAAAAAGATGAAAGCAAGTGGTATTGGTTGTTGTTGCTGTCAATATACTTGAGTCCAGTGACAAGCCTATCCATTTTTTAAAATATGATTTTATTTACTTAGTGCATATATAAATAATTATTATTAATAATATCCTCTCCCTGTATATATGTCATTTTTTTTCTTAGTATTTATGTGAAAGAGATGGAGGTAAGTGGTACTCGATGCTGCTCCGCTCAAGAGTCTTCACAATGGCATCCTTCCCCGGATGCTCCCGGCACACGTGCGAGTTCAAGAAAATGGGTGTTTAAGTTCGGGTCTACTTTTTGGACGGGATTACGGGTCCAAGTCCATTGTTGAATCTGGACGAGAGTATTATAACAAGTAGATCCTTACCCGAAATACAAGTAGATTTAATAATTCTCTGATTATAGAGTATTTTTTATAATCAGTAGTTATGTACTAATTGGCGTTTAACGGTTATACATTGGTATGGTAAAGTAAATCGGCTGATCCATGTACTAGGTTCACTTTAAACCGTTCTGATTTTTTCAACAAGTTTTATTACGGTTAAATAAGTTTTAGTAATCCGAATTCGAAAATCGGCTGATATAAGTCAGTTTTGACCAGTTTTCTAAAATTTTAAATTTTCTAAATTCGTGTAAATTCATGGGTTTCAATTTTTCAAATTAATTTATTTAACCCACCTAAAAAAATAAATATTCAAACCGGTTCTCTACAATTCGTCGTGATTTATTTCGATTCAGGTTTAGATCACCCTGAATTGGTCCGATTCTTACTCTCAATTTAATTAATTATTACTTTACATGAGTTTTTGGTATTAATTTACCACTTGTGATTTTTAAATTTTCTGTTTTTACTTTTATTTTTTAATTTCGGTTCGCTTTGATACTCGGTTTTCTCTCGAGATTTTTTCGATTATCCTCTCTTATTCCTTAGTTTGAAATTACGGAGTTTACAAATTATGAGAGTTGTAGGAGAATTAAATTGAATGTACAACCTAGTAGCTTGTATACATTAAAAAGTAGTAATCTTAATCATCTGGAGTTAGTAATTTTATTTATCTAACTTAATTGCTAATTTAGGGAGATTAATAAATAATTAGAGAAAATTACTTATATTTAATTATTGTATGCTTATATAAGTGAGTTGATATTGTGCAAAAACAAATATAAAGAAGTTAATTAATTTTTAGGAGCCCTACCATTATAGAAATATTAATAATATAATAAAGAAAATATAATATAATAAAATAATTTTATTATATTTCATCTGTTTATTATAAGTAAAATATTTAATATTTATAAATTTTAATTATAATAATTATTTATAATTTTAACATAAGTAATTAATAAGATTGTGAAATAGAATTTTTCTTAATTATTTTTTTGTAATTAAACTACATGATTTTACAATTTAGAAATAGGTGGAGTAAGTATGTGTAAATTACATAATGAGAAATATATTGACTAATCTACCATATTTTATTGTTGTTGGTGTCTCACCATATATGTATCTATAATTTATGCACGTAATTAAATAATCTATTTATAAGATTGTGATATTTTATGACGTTTGGCTCTTTTAATATAATGTGGCATATAATTTCGAATAATTCTATATTTTATTTCTCTTAAATCTTATATTTTCAATTTATTAATATTGGAATTAAAGTTAAATATCTGTAATCACTCTCTAAATTTAATTGTTACTTAAAGACAACACCGTTGCAAATAAGGACACCAGTAGTCATCAGTTTTAACGTAACTATATAATTGATAATTTTTTTTTATGTTTGAACAACAATAGTTAATTAAGTAGTCTAAATAAAATAAAGGAGATCTCTATAACCATATATTTCTATTATATTTTATTGTTTTAAATAGAGAAAGAATGGTATTAATTAAAATGTATATAAAATAATATTAAAAAAATTAAAATAAATATTAATTAAATAAATTTATATATTTTTGAATTAAGATATTAATTGCATGAGAGTGTCAAGATAAGTGACCACTTATTTTTAAATTTTCTTTTTTCCAAAATTTAAAATTTAAGCAAGGTACAATCTAAGGTGATTTTTCCCTACAGTTTCTGCATAGTTTGTTCTTTACCTCTGCTATACTCGTAATAGATTTACAAATAAATACACATTGTAGTTTATTAATAAATGTTGAAACACAAATTATGTATTATAATCCATATTCAAACACAAACCTGTGATGGTTACCGTTGTCAATTGAACCCGTGATCAGTTTCTGCACATAGACATGTTTGAGCACAAGTTCAGATCTAATTATTGGGTAAGTACAGCTGTATAAAGGACCACTTGCTTCTGTTTCAGTCTCTTTTACGTATTAAATATAAAAAAAAGGAAAAAAAAGTAGGAAAAAGCGTACTCTAACCTCAGCCTCATCAAATCACCTCCTATATAAGTGTGAGGTAGTTAGCCAGATTTAGGAGACAAGTCTGCCACGGACGAAGTGGAACATGGCCGGACTGAGGCGATCAGTCGTCAACTTTCTCCGGCTATCTTCCTCCTCGTCGTAGTCAGTGCAGACGAGAGAAAGAAGTAAAACAGAGATATCCCGCCTCAACTTCCTCTCCCTCACATTCACCTCTTCCTCCTCACCGATGACCTCCTCCTCCCAACTGCCGCCGTCAGTGCTGCCACAAGTGTGGTCGCCTGTCCCGCATATGTGAGCTCCTCCTCCTTGCACTTTAAACTTTTACTTCCACACTTGAGCTCCTCCTCTTTTCATTTTGAATTTTTACTCGTCTTTTTCTATTTTCATACAATTTTTTAATTTTCAGATTAATTTTTAGAGTCAAATTATTACTTAAACAATCATAAAATCCTTGCTTGACAATGTAGGATTGGTTGATTTTCCGCGAGCCACCACACCATGCCAGTTAATTAAAGTGAGAGGATTGCTAAGGATCCATTTTTTAAAATTTAGATCCCTTTAATCACTATTCAAAAGTGAAATTAAAGTGACAGCATTGCTAAGGATTCATTTTTAAAATTTAGATCCCTTTAATCACTATTCAAAAGAGCAAACAATTACTCTTTTTTTATCTGAATGCAGGTACTGGCCTAACAACCACAGCTGAATGTATGTCCTTAAAAACACAGTAAGTCCTAAGGTTCTTCCATCTCATTCAGGAAAAATGTTTTTAAGGTGAGATTCGAAATCGGATACTTAGAACCTTATTTCGGGTCTATTTTGGATCCGAGCATCAGATCTAGGATCTTGAACCCGAATCTCGAGTTTAAATTTACTTACGCGAACTCGAAAATTTGATCCAACCCGATAGTAACACTGGCGGCAGCATGTGTGGGGATAAGGCCGACTGTGAGGAGAAAGAGGTGGATGCGAGCGAGAGAAAGTTGAGAGCAAGACACCTCTGTCTCGTCATTTTTCGGTTTTCTCTCTCCCGGCGCGAACTCCTCCTCAAGTCCAGGATACAACCTTCACATTACATTAAAACCAGACTGTGAGGCTTCTAGCATGATATTATTAGTAGCAATACGACGATATGATGAGGGTGAAGGACGGTGATATTTTTTCCTTATATTTATGTGTAGTGTGTGAAAGAGATAGAGGCAAATGGTACTGAATGCTGCTACTGTTAACATATGTATTCGCACCTATTAGATCCGAACATTCTCATGAATATACTCGAGTCGGATGTTGGTACGTGCGTAGATTACCAATGGATTGACAACTCTAGCTATATGGGAGCCTACAAGCCTATCCATTTTTTAAAATGTGATTCCATTCCTCAGTGGATACATAGTTTGTATTTCAAATACCGTTGGAGTGAGTGAATCCATTTTCTTCTTTGGAAAACCCTAGGAAGGTCACAGCATGGGCATCATGCCTCTGCTCTCAATGAGGTATTGCTTCACCAAATACCGCTGCATAGCTAAATACATTGCCAGCAGTAGCATAGACTCGACCAACAGACCCACCATTTTGTCCATCTCCTCCTTCCTCATCACCCTAACGGCCGACCACCTTAATTTCAGCTCCTAGGACTAGAAGTAGCCTTCCAAGATCCTGAGCTTCTCGAACTCGTTGTTGGTTAGGAACTGGCGGGGCCAGAACGGGTCGTCGAGGAAAGGAGCAGAGGTCTCTACGGCGATGGATGTGGAGGGCGGAAGGGGAGGCCGGGAGGAGTGACAGAAGAAGTGCTTGACCTCTTTTTTTTCTGCACAATAGAAGGGCTTGACCTTCACGTGGGAGAGTAGAGAGTTTTGGGAGAGTAGAGGGATGGGTGTGGACCTTACGTGGGACGGATCTTCCAACCCTATATTCACCGGTTGGTGATAATTTTATAACACATTTTTTAATTTTCTTTTTTTTTTTCAAATTTTAAAATTTAAAGCAACTCTAACTAGAAAAAAAGATGAACCATTAATTATAAGATCCCTCTACGGTAATGGTTTTACAAAAAAAGATAAATTGGATTGTATTAATAAACGTTGACATACAAGCCATATATATCATAATTATTGGAATCTTATTTCAAACACAAACTCATTAGCATTACGGTTGCCAATTGGACCCATGATTTAGTCTGCACCATAGATGTATTTGAGCGCATGTTCAAATCTAATTATTGAATCAATACAATTGCATTGAATCCGTGATCAGTATTTGCATCATAATGTTTAGGTCTAATTATTATATCAGTCCAGTTGCATTGAACCCATAATCTCTATTTGCACCATAATGTTCAGGTCTAATTATTGGATAAGTACAACTGCATGGAGGACCTCTTGTCTCTTTTATACACTAAACATAAACATAAGAAAAAAAACATGAAAAAAATGTAATCTAGCCTCACCTCATCAGATTACCTCCTATATAAGTTTGGCCAGACCTAGGAGACAGGTCTGCCACGGACTGCTCCAATCTAGTGTCAAGGTCCTATCCTCGCCAGAGAACGTCTGTTCGAGAGAAAGAAGCGGAATATAACCGGAATGAGGCCATCCGTTATCTTCCTCCTCGCCGTCGTCGGTGCAGTCGAGAGAAAGAAGCGAAACAGAGACGCCCCGACTCAACTCACTCTCCCTCACACCCTCACATTCAACTCTTCCTTCTCACCTACGATCTCCTCCTCACAACTGTCGCCGCCAGTGCAGCCACAAGTGCGGTTGCCTCCCTGCACAAGTGAGCTCCCCCTCCTTGCATTTTGAATGCAGTTTGAATTTTTACTCATCTTTTTTTTTTCATTTAATTTTATAGTTTGCGAGTTAATTTTTAGAGTTAAATTGTTATTTAAACAATCATAAAATTCTTCCTATTTTTTCTTATGGTAAGAAGAGATACTGTACACGGAATGACATCAGCAATGGGATTGATTGATTTTTCCGAGCGATCACACCATGATAATGTTTTAATTTATTAGTATTATTTTTATGAAAATTCTTTTAAATTAGTTTCTGTTTATTACATATTTTTTTTCTTTTTAAAGATTAAAGTGAGAGCCACTAGGGACCATTTTTCAAAATCACTGTCCTTATAATCATTTTTCAAAGTAAAATTTATGAGGTTATCTAGTAATCTAAAGTTTATAATCTAGAATTGACTAATATTCTATTTATGGTATATCAAATCATGTTATCTGAAGTCTAACTCATAAATTTATGATGCTTTTGTCTAACTGATGTGGTTTTAATTCGATTAAAGTTAATATTCCGTTTTGATCTTGAAAATTAAATATATAGAAGCCAATTAAACTATTTAATCTCATTGAATTTTCGATTTAGTTATCACAACATGATTAATATATTGTGAGGGTCTCACTCACGAGGAGTTAATGGTGGATCATCTATTACTGGTGGCCACATGTGTAGGGACAAGACCAACGGTCAGAAGAAAGAGTGACAGCGGGACATCACTATCTGCTTATGTTCTGCTTTTTTTTCTCTGCTGGCACGGACTCCTCAAGGTCAAGATAGTAGGATATTATCAGTCACAACAACAGGGCATGAGGGTGAGGGACGACCACTTTCTTTCCTTGTGTTTATTTTTAGTGTATAAAAGAGACAGAGGCAATTGGTATCACATCCATCAGATTCGATCATTCTCTTGAATATACTCAAGTCGGATATAGGTTTCTAATGGGAGGACAATCCTAGCTATGAGGGAGCCTACAAGCCTATTTATTTTTAAAAATGTAATTTCATTGGTTAGTATATTATAATTTATATTTTAAATTAAGTTGGAGTGAGGGAATCCAATCTCTTCTCTAGAAAATCCTAGGAATATCACAGTATGCCCGATCGTACCTCTCCTCTAAATCAAGTATTGCTTCTCCAGTACCTATTGTTAAGAATAGTGAATCATTAATAGTATTTAACCAGCCGTACAATCGTATGCTTAGACTTCCATTAAATGCAGTACTATTCGTTGAAGATAAAAGTAAATCAAACCCATAAGATGTTTTATCATGAGCGGATTGTATTCATTGGGCAAATATAGGTTCGATCAAAATTTGTTTCTCCTGAGTACCAAAAGCATGACATCGTTATGAATAGCAGTAACATCTAGTCCGCGAATGACTCGACCAACAGACCCACATTTTCGTCCATCTCCTCCTTCCTCATCACCCTAATTTCAGCTCGTGGGAATAGGTGTATCCTTCCAAGAACCTGAGCTTCTCGAACTCGTGGTTGGTTAGGAACCGGTGGGGGCAGGAACGGGTGGTCGAGGAAAGGGACGGAGATCTATACAACGATGGATGTGGAGGGCGGAAGGGGAGGGTGGGAGGAGAGAGACAAGAAAGGGCTTGACCTTGACGTGGGAGCGGGAGATAGTTAGTTTTGGGAGAGTCGAGAGATGGGTGTAAACCTTGACGTGACGTGGGAGAGGGATCTTCCATCACCCGTTGGTGATAAAGATATCGACACCATGTTAGTGTATTTCCCGACACAATAGAGCATGAGATACCCTAATACATATACTAAATTCTTGAATAATAAATTATGTCTAATGTAATACTCATTTGTAGGAGATAAACCACATTAATATAAAGAAATTATCTAATTAGTAGGCTCAAAAACCTCACTAAATAAGTAGTTATATGGGTTTGAAAGGGTGCCAAATACGGGTGAATCTAAAATGAGAATGGGCATTTTAAAAGCTGAATGAACAGTTCATCACTGACGTACAACTCTCCGTGATATAAAAATGAGAGAATACACCATAGTGATTGTCAAAGAAACTGGATAGTTTTAATATTAAAAAAAAATAATGTCTTATGCATCCATACAATTATAAAAAGCATAAAATGAACTATACAAATTATTATTTAGAGTTGGCAGTTATAATATTTATTTTAAATATATAAAGGATTACCTTTATTTCTTTATATAATACAAAATACTCAAATATCTATTGAAATAGATGTAACTCAACCTCAAAGACTCATTCCAATAAAAAATTATAAATTGATTAAAGTACCACATATAATTTAAATATGGTAGTATATTCTTTAAGTTGAAAGTATTAAGTTAATCTAGTTCATATAGGGTATGTGTACCTATTTATGTAAAAACAACTAAATCAGTTTGATATAAATCAGTTTGACATCGCGTTAAATACAGAGAAGAGGACTCCGTGTTTGATAGCAAATTTAACTATTCGACCTACTCTGTTAAACTAAATCAGAATTATAAAATAAACTCCAACTTAAAGAGGTATCTGATCAATGTCACCTTAATCAGTTTTTGTTGAAATCTGGATAAATAATATTATTACTTTTATTGAGTTATACAAATTACTAGGTTGTATAAGCCATTTAATTTTCCAATCTATGGTGTTTAACTTATTCTATTTTGTTGTTGGTGTCACTGATGATATTCATCAATATATTGTGATACTTTATACATGTTTTTTTTTATATTATAATTTGGTATATTATAAATAATTTTATATATTCTCTCCTTTTAAGTACATTTGATATTTTTAATTTATTAATATTCTGATACCTTTAACATATTTTTTCGGATATATTATCATAAAACATGATAATTTTATAAATTCTCTTTCTAAGAATATTTCGTATTTTCAATCTATTAATATTGGGATGAAAGTTTAATGGTTTATTAATATTGAGATGAAAATTTAATGGTTACTTAATAAAGTGAAACACACAATTGATGTTAATTTTAACCACAGTAGTTATAATATATTTTTGAATAAAGATATTAATTGTATGAGGTATCAACCCTAGTGATAACTTAATTTTAAATTTTCTTCTCTTTAAATTTTAAAATTTAAAACATCCATGTGAAAAAGTGTGATTTTTAGGTATCTCTTCTTCTCTCATTTTTTTGAGAACATGGATGATTATCTAATATCTTTTAGTATGAAATAACTTTTCACCATATATAATAGTATATCAACCATGTACGATTGTTGAGCAAAAAAAATTGTGAACTATTGTTGAGGAAAAAAATTGATAATTAATTCTAAGTCAAAGTTTATATAATGTCTTATTCTCCTATATATAATGATTTTACAAAAAAAAAAGACACATTCCAGTAAATTAATAAAAGTTGAAATACTGTATACCTTAAGAAATGGAATGGCATCTTCAAGCTAGGTTCCGTTATACCCGTGATTCTTGTCCGCACCTAGGCTTGTTTGGGATGCAAGTTGGGGTATAATTATTGAATCAATAGTCCTTGTCAAAGACTTTTTCAGCTGCTCTATCTCGTCTCTTTCACACAATAAATATAAATACAATGAAAAAGGCTTGAAAAAAAATATCATCTAACTTCAGCCTCATCAGATCTCCAATATAAGTGAGGTTGTTGCTGCTAAAATATCCTGAGACGGATCCCCTCACGAATGTCTGTGCTGTTAAGAGAAAAAAGTGGAACATAGCTAGACAGAGGTGGTTCGCTATCTCCTTACCCTTACACGTGACTTTCCCTCCTTACTCTTTAAATTTTTACTTTTACTTGAACTCCTCCGTGTAATTTAAATTTTTACTCGTCTAAAATTTTTTATTTAATTTCCGAATTTTTTCATTAATTTTCATAATCAAATTGTTGCTTAAACAATCATAAAATCCTTACCCTAGGGAAGGAGAAAACCTGTCAAATAAGAGACATTTATAGTGATATTCGTTGATTTTTGACAAGCCACCACACCATACCAGATTTTATTAATATTATTTTCATGAAAATTCTCTCAAATTAGTTTCATCTAGGGTAGATATTTGTTTTTTTTTTTAAAATTAAAGTGAAAGCTCTCCTAAGTGACCCATTTTTCAAAAGTTTTATCCATACTAGATTTTATTAATATTATTTTCATGAAAATTCTCTTAAATTAGTTTCATCTAATGTAGATATTTGTTTTTTTTTTCAAAAATTAAAGTGAAAACACTCCTAAGTGACCCATTTTTCAAAAGTTTTATCCATTTAATCACTTTTCAAGTAAAAATCCATCATATTTCTAGTTATCTAGTAATCTAAAGTTCATAATCTAGAATGGATGTATATTCTATTCATGGTATAAGTCATGATAACACAAAATATTTAAGTATCTATTCCTTCGACACCCACTATGGTTAGAGCCAATAAAAAAATTATGAACTGATTATAAAGTACCAAACATAATGTAAATGTGGTAGCATATTCTTTAAGTTGAAAGTATTAGGTGAGTCTAGCTCATATAAGGTATGTGTACCTACCCATGTAGAAATAACTAAATCAATTTCACATCACACTAAACACAGAGGAGTGGACTCTGTGTTTGGTGGCAAATCTAATTGTTCGACCCAGGTGAACTAAATCAGAGTTATAAAACAAACTCCAACTTAAGGAGGTATGTGGACAGGATAGTGGAGGACACCTCCATAGATTTATGCTTCCAAACAAATGAACTATTGGCCTATAAGGGTCGGGTGGTGGTCCATAATAACACAAAGATTAAGCATGTCATACTCGAAGAGGCACATGACTTCGTGTACACGATGCACTTCGACAGTACTAAGATGTATCAGACCTTAAATGAGAGGCACTAGTGGCTGGGAACGAAGAGAGAAATCGTAGAGTACGTGGCTTAATTTCTCTTCTATCAGTAAATAAAGGTAGAGCATCAAAAGTCAGCAGGACGTCTCCGATCGTTTCCTATTCTAGAGTGAAAATGGAAGAAGATTACCATGGATTTCATGATGGGATTACCCCCATCAATCCGAGAACACGACACTTTATGGGTCATAGTGGACTAACTCACTAAAGTCGCCCACTTCCTACTCATAAATTTGACTGACCCAATAGAGAAACTAGCTAGACTGTACATCTCGGAGATAGTGCACCTGCACAGGGTCCTAAAATCAATAGTATCAAATAGAGATCATAAATTCACCTCAAGATTCTGGCCAAGTCTGAAAATGTTGCTCGAAATGAAGCTACACATGAGCACCATGTTCCATCCCCAAATAGATGGTCAGTTCGAAAGAAGGATCCAAACACTGGAGGACATTCTTAGAGTGTGTTTACTAAATTTGGAAAGATGTGAGAAGACAAAATTTGCCTTATTGAGTTCGTCTACCATAATTAATACCAAATCAACATCCAGACGGCTCTCTTTGAAAAGTTATATGGGAGTAAGTATTTGACTCCATTATATTGGAATAAAGTGGGGGAACACAAGTTTGAGAGGGTTGAATTGATCGAAGATACAATGGACAAGATTAAGGCGACACATAATCAACATAATAGTTATGCCGAAAACCGACACTGGGAGCTAAGTTTTGTGATAGGGGTCCTAGTATTTTTAAAGGTGTCCCTATGGAATGCAGTCATATTTCAAAACCGAGGAAAACTAAACCCACGGTATTATGCCTCTACCCAATTAAGAAAAAGATTAGATTGGTGGCGTATAAGATTTTGCTTCCGCCATAGCTGGATCGGATCCATGACATCTTACATGTGTTAGTATTAAAAAAGTACGAACTAGATCTCAGACGCATACTAGACTGCTACTCTAGAGTTAGAGGAAATTCTGTCATAACATGTGGAACATGTACGTTGGACCACAAGGAGAAGAGTCTTCTCAACTAAAAGATCCTAATGATAAAAGTACTATGGAGGAATAGTCATGTATAATAAGAGACTTGGGAACCCGAGTCAAGGATGAGTGAGAAGTATTCGAGGCTATTCCAACCCCCCCTCCCCCATCGACCTAGAAGTGTAAATAAGAACATATTGTAAATAAATAATTATGTAGTAAATGCAACTAGTTTTGAGTACAATACTTCAAAAAAAGAGAGAATGTTTGTAAGGTAAAAAAATCACAACTTAGTAACTAGACTTAGTTGAACCGGGAAGTGAGATCAAAACGGGGATAAACGGTTGAACTAGGAAGTAGGAGGGATCGAATGAGAGGTCATAAGGGGTGAAAAAGTATCATGATAAACCCTTAGTAGTGTCAAGGGACATGTGGTCAAGGATTGGGAGAACACTTTGAGAGAACTGGTTTGAATCGGGTTCAAGTTAGGTGGAGTCACAAAACCCTCCAAATTTTTAATGGGTCAAAATAAATCCAAATTGAGTTGTTCTTAAGTTAATTCAATAGGAAATTGAATTTAAAATTTTTTATGTATTTTTATTTTCTCAAGAATTGGTTGAAAAAGTGGTGAATCGGGGCAAAACCGTTGGATCGACCAAGAAATTTGTCGGAAACCAGTTTGCTACAGTGTCAAATCGGTCTGCTAGGACGTCGAGCGCATACATGTGTGACCATGCGTGCATGTGTCATCTTCCTCGCCCGACTTCAAACCCGGATTTGCCATGTTTTACCTGATAGGTCACCGTTGACTCACTGACTTGGGGAAATTAATTTATTGTCATTACAACATGATATGAATTTATAAAAGGAATTTATGGATAGATAGCCAGGTAGGTCTAGAACACCTCCATATAAATTAGGGTCTCTCCCTCCCCAGAATTTTCTTAGAATTCTCTCCCAACCACTACTAGAGAGAAATTATTCGTCATCCGACCACCTACGACAATGTTCTTGGTACCCCGAAAAACTTATGACCTCAAATTTCCATTGCCAACTCTCTCAACCATCAACTCTACCTTTATCGTTGCCGGCGAGATCACACATTACTCAATCTCTAGCGACTTGAAATAGAGAAATTATTTTTGAGCTTAATTCTGACGGTCATGATAACACTCGCGAGCTAAGAAAAATTGAGTGAGTTTCTTACGCCACCAGCTTTTTATAGCATTTGGATTTGCCCGATTTGAGCAAGAAATTAATATAAATTAAATCACCAAAATCTCATATCATAGGAAAAGTGGCCGATCTGACTAAAACATTAATTGCAGAAGCTATAGACCACCATTTGAGCTAATTCAAGTGGCTACGGACTCTTGAAAAAGTCAGTTATCCAGTCTCACCGACCTCAATAACCGACGTGCTACTTCCGGTGAGTTTCCAGTTTTGATCTGACTTACATCGTACTATGTTGGTGTTTTTTATCAAGCCTAATTGGAGCAATTCCGGTCGACTCCAGCAAAACAAGTTTATGACGGGATAGAGGGAGGCTAGGGGGACCTCCCCACATAATTTGAAAATTTTTATAGACACTTTAGTTATGGGTCAAAGGTCGATAGCCAAAATACAAATATTTGAATATTAAGGAACTCAAATGCAATTAAACTTTTTTGTAGGGTCTTCCTAAAGGGAAAATTAAAGCTTTAGGGCTGGTTGAGAAGTTTGGTGACCGATTATACCTATTAGAAAAGATATATGGACATTTTTAGAATATAGGTAAAATTATATACTAAAGTGTAAATATAAGTATTTACATGACCAAATAAAGAAATTTGGGAAGTTAAAAAACCTAAACTTAAAATTTAAAAAGTTTAACGACTCAAATGAAAAGTAAGTGGGTGAATACTAAGTTTTCCCAATAAGGGAAAAAAAATATAATTTTACTAAAATTTAGGAATTTATTGAGAATTTGTGGAAAGTAAGGATTATAATTATTTAACTTCTAATTTGAACCATATTAGGATTAAATAAAATTTGAGTTAGCCAATTGAAAAATATGAGAAAGTATAAGATATAAAATGGAGAAAATTTATAGAAAATTACAAAATTGGAACCCAACACAATTAAATAACTGGTATAATTGAAATATAAATCTTAAATAACAAAAATGAAAGTTTTTATTTATTGTCACTTATTATTATTTCGAATGATTTTTCATAAATTTTGTAAATAATTTAATTATAAAAGTAAGTTATAAAGTTTTATACAAATATAATATATTTTTATATTATAAAATTTTAAATTTACCCATAATTTTAATATAAAATAAACATTATAAGCTATTATTGAAATTGAAATAAAATAATAATATGATTTGTGTTTACTTGTAATAAAAAAAATAGTTGTTATGAATGGAATCGTCCATTAGCACTGAATTACAACAAGTTAGGGAATATAAGGGATAATGTACTCCATAATAAAGAAGCTTACCTTTATTTACATTCTACTCAAGGTATAATATCCTTGGTAATAAAGGAAGCTTACCTTTAGTTACATACTATTCATTGAGATAAGTCCCTCCTAACTCTAACCATTGTGATAAGATGGAAAATGAGTGTATTGAGACAAACAAGGGTAAAAATTTTTTATTACTAATAAAGATGGATGTGAAAGGACAACTGAGTGGGGGTAATAATGAGCAAGAGAGATGGACATATTATCCTAACCACTAAAGTCAATTCAAATTATCAAAGCTGAGAAATGGATGTGGAAGTTTTATGCTTATGTGTCTTGTAAGGGGCTCAGAAATAAAATGATCTATTTTCTAAGATAATCTATCTCTAGCATGAATTTTTATATAATAGTTGTGTATCATTCCCTAAATGATTAGAAACAGAAATTAAGAAATTAAGCAATTACTCAATAAATGTGTGGATAGAAGGAAGAAGTTCTTTATTAATGTTCTAATTAAGATTGACCATTATTGGATCAGTATAGTTGGCAACGAGGACCACTTGCCTCCGTCTTGTACTCTAGCCTCAGCCTCATCATATCACCTCCTATATAAGTGAGGAGGTATTATGGACCGATAAGGGGTCAGGCCCATGTTTACTTAAAAGTCATGACTTGTAAGTAGTGGTACTCTTCTAACCTTATAAACCCACAACACTTTTCTATTTTATCAAATGTGGGATCTATTCTCAATGCTCGCTCTCACGTGCAACGTGGATACACTTGCCACGTGGGTATTCCCCTTCCGGTCTCGGACGAGGGGGGACACAATGGCCTCGAGTTGGGTATTTTTTCTCCATCCAAACTTGGGCAGACAACGAGCCGTGTTTACAGTCTCGGGTCAAGTACGAGTGCGAGCCCACTGGCTCTAATACCATAAAGGAAATGAAGAAATTTAGAAAAGAAATAGTAGAGAGAAAGAGCGCACCCGATAGATAAGATTGTGTTGTATTATTGACTATACTATAACATCCTATTTATATTCAACTCAATAATAAATAATAAACAGTTACAAAATCTGTTACTACATTAAGTGCTGTAATAAATCATTATATTAAATGGTGTGATAATGCATATTAATATATAAAATAATTAAGTAATATTTTGGTTATTACTCAATCGCAAGCTCAACGGGAGTTCACGGATGTTGAGCTTATCTCGTAAAAGAGAGAGATGGGTAGAAGGGAGACCTTTGGTGAGCAAATCTACCAATTGAGCAGTAGTTCCTATAAAACGAACACTGAGTAAACTTTGACGCACTTGTTCACGAACAAAATGAAAATCAATCTCAATATGTTTTGTGCGAGCATGGAAGACGGGGTTGGCAGTGAGATAAATGGCTGAAAGATTATCGCACCACAAAACTGGAGAATGAGTGAAAGAGATGTCGAGTTTTTTAAGAAGAGACTGAAGCCAGATTAGCTCAGCGGTTGCATTGGCAAGACTTTTGTACTCGGCCTCATTGCTAGATCGAGCGACTGTTCGTTGTTTCTTAGAACTCCATGAGATAAGATTGTGGCCAAGAAAAATTGCAAAACCACTAACAGAACGTCGATCATCTGGATTTTCGGCCCAGTCAGTGTCAGAAAAATAGTGAAGACCAGAAGGAGGATGTCACGCCCCGACCCGGTTTGGTCGGATCCCCGTGAACAACCCGCCACTTTTCCGGTTTAAAGGGTTTCCCCTTATGATAATCTGTAAAGAGTAAGGCGTCCTTTAAACCTGCACCATTTCCTGGAATAGCATAATCAAAACTGCATGAAATTTTAAACTTTACATACCTGTCTTACAGGCATCTTAGTTGATGGTCTTTCAAGGTAGGCTTTTTGGGATTTCCTGAAAGGGATATAAGGGAGGGGGTGAGTACGACTACTCAGTGAATGGGTTTTCAAAGGTCTACTTTTAACATTTAAAAAAAACATTTATATGGAGTGTGTCAGACTCCTTTCTTTTCAAAAAAATCCCTTCATTTAAAAATGTGGGTCTTTCCATTATTTCTTAGTTACCGGTGTGTCATCACCCAACACACATCCTTCATCATGAAGGTTACACACATTCGCAAGTCAGTATCACTACTGAACCCGCTGGTAGCTTCGGAGCGACTTTTCCTGCCACCCGGATAGAAGTACAACCACTTCTACCCTAGGAATGAGTGGATGTACGTGACATCCGACCTACAATCCCGAAATCACTTCTTCGTGTCCGTATGAAGACAGAGAACTCATCCTGTCCCCACCCCAGTCTCATGCGCTTGGTGCTACTCCATATTTCGCACAGACACCTGGAACGACGAACTGCCCTTATAGCCACCAGGTCGTTCAGTGCCCTTAGGACGCATCACTACCTCTCATGGGCGTCTTGATGATCCCGTACTCACAATGCATGCACAAACAATGTTTTCTTATATTGTCATGTAATTAGTGGTGCCACTGGTCCAACGGCGCCGATTCTCAACTCAACCCACAATTGTTTGTCTTGACTGGTCCGTCGACCTGTCATGTCGCACTGCCGCTAGTTGACTAAGCATGTTGGTCCCATCTTGGTACCATGGCCAAACAATTCACTTATTAAGTTTTATGGCACATATATCATGTTCGTTTACGAGCTCCTGCTCGTGCCAACTGGCCTTGGGCCCACTATACAAGATTTTTAAAATTGGGCATTTAGCCCCCAAGTTCCAAAACCAAGGCCCCTGGCCTATCAGAGCTATTCGAGCTCCCGTCGAGGTCTCCCAAATTATTTAAGCATTGGCACATAGTCAGGGGAGAACACTTCCGACAAAATAGGTTTTCACTGTCCATTATACCAACCGGTATAAGGACATCTCCGTTCATAACCGATGAACGGGTTTTCAACTTCCTTCGAGGAAGTCTCATCATACCAACTGGGTATGATCTACTTACAACCGGTAAATAGTTTTTTTTTGCATAATTTTCACATCACTTTCTCTAACTGGTGATGATTAAAATACCACTAAATAGTGGGTTTTTATACCGAGGTACTTATCATCCCTTATCGGGTATGATATAAAATTTCCACTCACAACCAGTAAGTGGTTTTTATCTTTAAGTTGTGCTCATCATCCCAACCGGGTATAATGTTAGTAAATCCACTCACCCGTTAATGCCGTGAATTCCACTAGACTGGTTCTTTGTATTCATGCGAGCTTGTCCTTGTTGGCGTTCCCGATATTTCACGTTCCTACACGATATAAACATCTTGGTTCATTATCCTTCGGCTTAATCTCTTTCATTCATTTCAAATGAATGAGAAAGTCAAACATTCATTTATTTGCAATTAAGTCCCTAAAGTTATTTCTCTTTAACTTTAAGTCCCAAATACCGGTTTTTCCTCAAATTGAGTCCCAAAACTTCTAAAATTTATCATAGGATCTCAATTTATTCCATTTCACAAAAAAGGGTTTAATTTACCAAATTTCCAATTTGGTCCTCCAACTTTTCCAAAATTACCATTTTGCCCTTCCTTTACAAAAATGGTAAATTTTGCCCCAAAAATTTCAAAATTCCTCAATTGGTCCTCTAACATTATTTTCATGCCCAATTGACCCTCAATTTCATAATATTTTATTTTTGTCCTTTGAATTTCAAAAATCACCAATTTTCCCCCAATTCCAACTTCTTAACATAGCCGAATTTTATTTCATCAAATTGACCCATCAAATGTTTCTAATTGTTGAAATTGAAGTTGAAATTGAGTTTCTACATGTTCATACGATTCTTCAGAAATGTGAATCGCAAGTTTTAATGTTGGGACAAGCTCAAACGGAGCTTTGCCGGAAAATGAACTATAGAGAGAGAAAGCTTCGATTACTCACCGGTGAAGGCACGACGGTTCGAGCTTTCGATCTAGACAGATAGCTCTCATCCTGAGGTTCATCCTATAATCAAGAATTGCATCAATTGATACAGAATTGGATTAGAATTTCGTCATTGAAATTCGGTTGACTCTCTCTCTAGCACCAATCAAAAATTATAAAGGGGAGCCGAATTGGCTTACCTTTCGGTCCTAATTCGAACGTGGAAAGGCTGAGGAAGTGTTGGGAGGGCTTGGATTGGCCTGAGCAGGGCTTGAAATCGCTGATTTCAGCTTGGCCGAAATAGGGCAGCTTCGATCCGCCGGAGCTGCTTCACTATTCTATCACGCCGACGCTTCTTCAACGATTCTCGTATTGACTAGAGTTTTCTATCAGATAGCTGTCTTCTCCCCGGTTCTAAAGAGCCCGACCTTTGTTCAAGTCGAAGTTCTGGTTCGAGATTTACCAGGAAATGGAGCAGTAGTGAGAGAGAGAGAAGTGTTCGGGTGTGAGGAGAATGAAATGGGGATGACCTCTTTATATAGTCGTAAAACCCGTGTATTAAATGAACGAGATTTATTACTAATATTAATATTGCCATAAATTATTGGTATTAATTCTAATAATTTAATTTCAGTATTTAATTATTTATATTAATTCCAATAATTTAATTTAGGTATTAAATTATTGGTATTAATTTCAATAATTAAATATATATTAATTTATGGCTATTTATGATAAGCCGTTTGCATAAAAATTTTTGACCGAAATTTCGGGTTACAAAAAAATCATACTTCCCTGAACCAATTTGGTTCTTGACTGCTTAACTTTAAAGTTCTTATAGAATCTAGTTCACCTGAACCAATTTGATTTTTATTTTCTAGTTTGTCTTAAGTTTCTTTTCTAATGTTTAATGAACCCTTTATATCACCCGAAAGTTGTAAATTTCGATATTGCTTATTCCCAAATGTAAACCGGTTTGGTTTTCTTATTCAGTTTGACCGGTTCTTTTCCCGGTTTTCCTTAACTCAAATGTGCGGGGTTTACAGAGGATGTCGCCAGAGAGTAAGACCATGATGAAGTGTCCCTTTAAGATAGCGCAGAATGCGCTTAATAGTAGTCCAATGAGTAGTGGTGGGACGATACATAAATTGACAGACCTGAAGAACCACATATGCGATGTCAGGTCGAGTGAGAGTGAGATACTGTAGAGAGCCCACAAGTTGATGATATTCAGTAGGATCAGGAAGAGGAAGGCCATCATATTGTGAAAGTCGGGGACCAGAGGCAACTGGCGTAGAAATGGGCTTACAAGTACTCATGGCAGCCCAAGAGAGAAGATCACGAATATACTTCTGCTGTGTAAGATATAAACCATGAGAGTGAGCAGTAACTTCAATGCCTAAAAAATGATGAAGTGGACCAAGATCCTTAATAGAGAATTCTCTATGAAGGGCATGAAGGATGTTCCCAATAGGTGCAGTAGAAGAACCAATGAGAATGATATCATCAACATAGATAAGTAGAAAAATAACAAACTTACTCGTGCGGTAGATAAATAGAGAACTATTAGCAACAGAGCTACAAAAACCAAGTTGATGAAGATAGGAACTCATGCGAAAGAACCAAGCACGAGGAGCTTGTTTGAGGCCATAGAAAGATTTGCGTAGGCGACAAACATGGCTAGGAAAGCAAGGATCAACAAATCCAGGGGGTTGATCCATGAAGAAAAGCATTATCCACATCAAGTTGACGAATGATCCAATTGAAAGATACAGGAGGTCACCCATCCTCACACTACTCTCGAGCAAGCACGCATGCTTAACTTTAAAGTTCTTATGGAATCTAATTCACCTGAACCACTTTGGTTTTTGTTTTCTAATTTTTCTTAAGTTTCTTTTCCAAGGTTTAATTAACCATTTGGATCACCCGAGAGTTGTAAATTCCCAACTTATCCGTTCAGAAATAATCGGGTTTGTGAACCAGTTCTAAATTCTTACTTGGTTTGACCGGTTCTTTTCCTGGTTTTCCTTAGCTCAAAAGGTCGGGTTTTACATCTACCTTGGGAATGAGTGGATGTACGTGACATCTGACCCATAATCCCGAAATCACTTCTTCGTGTCCGTATGAGAACAGAGACCTCATCTTGTCCCCACCCCGGTCTCATGCGCTTGGTGCTACTCCAGATTTCGCACATACAATTGGAACGACGAACTGCCCTTATAGCTACCAGGTCGTCCAGTGTCCTTAGGACACATCACTACCCCTAATGGGTATCTTGATGATCCCGTACTCATAGTGCATGCACAAACAATATTTTCTTATATTGACATGTAATCTGTGGTGCCATTGGTGCAATATCTCTAACTCTCAACCCAACCCGCAGTTGTTTGTCTTGACTGGTCCGTCGACCTGTCATGTCGCACTGCCGCTAGTTGACTGAGCATGTCGATCCTATCTTGGTACCATGGCCAAACAATTCAGTTATTAAATTTTATGGCACATATATAATATTCGTTTACGAGCTCCTGCTCGTGCCAACTGGCCTTGGGCCCACTGTACGAGATTTTCAAAATCGGGCATTTAGCCTCCAAGTTCCAAAATCGAGGCCCCCGGCCTATCAGAGCTATTTGAACTCCCGTCGAGAAGGCCACCCAAACTGTTTAAGCATTGGCACACAGTTAGGGGAGAGCACTTCTGACAAAACATATGTTTTTTGTATCCATTATACCGCCTGGTATAAGGACACCTCCATTCATAACAGATGAACAGGTTTTCAACTTCCTTCGAGGAAGTCTCATCATACCAACCGAGTATAATCTACTTACAACCAGTAAATAGTTTTCCGCATAATTTTCACATCACTTCTTCTAAGTAGTGATGTTTAAAATACCACTAAATAGTGGGTTTTCATATCGAGGTACTTATCATTCCCAGTTGGGTATGATATAAAATTTCCACTCACAACCGATAAGTGGTTTTTAATTTTAAGTTATACTCATCATCCCAACCGGGTATGATGTTAGTAAACCCACTCACCCGTTAATAATGTGAATTCCACTAAACCGGTTCTTGATATTCACGCGAGCTTATCCTTACTGGCGTTCCCAGTACTTCATGTTCCTACACGATATGAACATCTTGGTTCATTATCCTTCGGCCTAATCGCCTTCATTCATTCCAAATGAATGAGAAAGTCAAACTTTCATTTATTTGCAATTAGGTCCCTAAAGTTATTTCCCTTTAACTTTAAGTCCCAAATGCCGGTTTTTCCTCAAATTGAGTCTCGAAACTTCTAAAATTTATCATAGGACTTCAATTTATTCCATTACACAAAAAGGGGTTTAATTTCCCAAATTTCCAATTTGGTCCCCCAACTTTTCCAAAATTACCATTTTGCCCTTCCTTTACAAAAATGGTAAATTTTGCCCCAAAAATTTCAAAATTCCTCAATTGGTCCTCCAACATTATTTTCATGCCCAATTGACCCTCAATTTCATAAAATTTCATTTTGGTCCTTTGAATTTTAAAAATCTCCAATTTTCCCTCAATTCTAACTTCTTAACACAGCCGAATTTGATTTAATCAAATTGACCCATCAAACGTTTCCAATTGTTGAAATTGAAGCTGAAATTGAAGTTGAAATTGAGTTTCTACATGTTCATACGATTCTTTAAAAAAGTGGATCGCAAGTTTTAACATCGGGACAAGCTCAAACGGAGCTTCGCCGGAAAATGAACTATAGAGAGAGAAAGCTTCGATTACTCATTGGTGAAAGCACGCTAGTCTGAGCTTTTGATCTGGGCAGATAGCTCTCGTCCTGAGGTTCATCCTAGAATCAAGAATCGCATCAATTGATGCGGAATTGGATTAGAATTTCGTCATTGAAATTCGATTTACTCTCTCTCTAACACCGATCAAAAATTATAAAGGGGAGCCAAATTAGCTTACCTTTTAGTCCTAATTCGGCCGTGGAAAGGCTAAGGAAGTGTTGGGAGGGCTTGAAATGGCCGATTTCAGCTTGGCTGAAATAGGGTAGCTTCGGTCCGCCAAAGCTGCCTCACTATTCCATCATGCTGGTGTTTCTCCAACGATTCTCGGATTGATTGGAGTTTGCTATCAGATAGTTGTCTTCTCCCCGGTTCTAAAGAGCTCGACCTCTCCTTCCGAGGCTAGGAAAAATGTTTAAGTCGAAACTCTGGTTCGAGCTTCATCGGGAAATGGAGCAGTAGTGAGAGAGAGATAAGTGTTCAGGTGTGAGGAGAATGAATGGGGATGACCTCTTTATATAGGTGTAAAATCATGTATTAAATGGGAGAGATTTATTACTAATAAAAAAATATACTTCCCAAGAAGTCACCCATCCTCACACTATTCTTGAGTAATCACGGCTTAACTTTAAAGTTCTTATGGAATCTTATACACTTGAACCAATTTGGTTTTTTGTCTTTTATTTTGTCTTAAGTTTCTTTTTCAAGGTTTAATGAACTCTTTGGATCACCCGAGAGTTGTAAATTCTCAAATTGCCCGTTCAGAAATGATCGGGTTTGTGAACCGGTTCTGAATCCTCACTTGTTTTGACTAGTTCTTTTCCCTATTTTCCTTAGCTCAAAAGGGCGGGTTTTACATTATCCGTCATCCGACCACCTGCGATAACGTTCTTGGTACCTCGAAAAGCTGCTAACCTCAAATTTTCATTGCCAACCCTCTTGACCATCAACTCCACCTCTATTGTTACCGGCGAGATCGCATATTACTTAATCTCTAGCGACCTGAAATAGAGATTGTTTTTTAGCTTAATTTTGACGATCATGACGTACTTGCCAGCTGAGAAAAATTGGATGAGTTAATTGAAGTGGCTACGGACTCTTGAAAGAGTCAATTATCCAGCCCCATTGACCTCGATTGACGTGCCATCTTCAGTGAGATGAGTTTCCAGCTTTGACCCGACTTATGTCGTACTATGTTGGTGTTTCTGATCAAGCGGAACAATTATGGCCGACTACGGCCAAACCAAGTTTACGATCGATTAGAGGGAAGCTAGGGGAACCTCCCCACATTTGAGAATTAGGGAACTCAAATGCAATTAAGTTTTTTTGTGGGGTCTAACTAAGGGAAAAATTAAAGTTTTGGGGTTGGTTGGAAAGTTTGGTGACCGGTTTTACCTATCGAAAAAGGTATAGGAATATTTTTGCAATAAAGGTAAAGTTAGACACTAAAGTGCAAATATATGTATCTACATGGCAAAATGAAGATATTTGAGAAGTTAAAAAATATATAAACTTAAAATTTAAAAAGTTTAGGTTCTCCCAATAAGTGGTAAAAGTATAATTTTACCCAAATTTAGGAGTTTATCGAGAATTTATGGGAAGTAAGGATTTAAATTATTTAACTGTTTAATTGAAACCATATTAAGGTTCAATAAACTTTGATTTAGCCAATTGAAAATTATTACAAAGTATAAAAACGAGAAAGTTTATGAAAAATTACAAAAGTCGAACCCAACACATACTAATACATTAGAATTGAAATATAAATCTTGAATAACAAAATTTAAATTTATTGTCACTTATTATTATTTTGAATAATTTTTCATAATTTTTAAAAATAATTTAATTATAAAAATAAGTTATAAGGTTTTACACAAATATAATATACTTTTTATATTATAAAATTTTCATTATAAAAGTTGTATTTATCTACCGTTTTAATATAAAATAAATACTATATGATATTATTGAAATTGACCTAAAATAATAATATAATTTATGTTTACTTATAATAAAAAAATAGTTATTATGAGTGTACTCATTGATAATGTACTCCCCAAGTTAGGGAGTATAAGAAAAACTTAGTAAATTACAATAAGTTAGGGAGAATAAGAGAAACTTAGTAAATTAAAACAAGTTAGGGAAACTTAGTAAATTACAACAAGTTGGGGAGTATAAGAGCTATTGTACTCCCAATAAAGAAGGTTAGGTTTAGTTACATTCTACGCAAACTATAATGTCCTCCCTAATAAAGGAAGCTTACTTTTAGTTACATGTTCATTGAGATACATCGCTGTAAGTGTAACCATTGTGATGTGATGAAAAATGAGTGTACTAAAACAGATAAGGGTAAAAAAATTTTATTATTAATGAAGATGGATATGAAATGACAACTTAGTGGAGTAATAATGAGGTCGAAAGATCTACATATTATGAGCAAAAGTTTTATGATTTATATGTTTTGTAATGGATTCAAAAATAAAATAATCTATTTCCTAAGCTAATGTATCTTTAGCATGAACTTTTTTATAATAGTTATGTATTATTTTTTAAATAATTTATTGAAAGAAAAAATTAAGTAATTACTCAATAAATGTGTGAATAAAAAGAAGAAATTCTTTATTAATGTTCTAATTAAGACTAACTATTATTTATCGTGAAGACAGCAAAAAAATTTTCTAACTCAACAGAAAAAGGTGAACAAAAAGAGGACTTGTATAAGTACATTTGTTGCATATTTGAGAAATTTCACTTACCACTCCACTAATACCATATATACATATATGAGAACGCCATCCTTACCGCATGAGGCCTGATTCAATAAATAAAAAAAGTTCTTGTTTAAACAGATACTAAAAAGAAGTTTATCAAATAGGATTTCTTCTCATCAGTTTATAGAGGAGTTAAGGGGTTAAAAATAAGTAGAAAAGTACAGCCTAATGATTCTCACAATCACCCTAAAGTGGAGATCTTCAATCATAATTAAATGATAACTATATTTTAACAAATTCTAGTTTTTTTTTATTTTGAAGAACAGTTAGACCTATACTACTACCCAATATCAGTTTTTGTATTATACTTTTAAAATATTATATTTACTTGAAAGAATAAATTATAGCCACGTTATAATAGTAAATAAATTTAAAATTTTTAATTTATAATATAATGAATTATGTATATATTTAAAATAAATAGAAATTAAATATAATTTTTATTTAATACCATTATAAGTAAAAATGATATATAATTAATTTAAAATAATAAATTAAATATCTTATATAAATACATCTCTCTATTAATAAAAAATTGTATTGGTTAGTAGTATACGTCTAACTGTTCTTCAAAATAAAAAAAAACTAAAATTTGTTCAAATATAGTTATCATTCAAATATATTTATTTTAAATATATAGGTAATTTAAGTTAAATAAAATATTACAAATTTTATAAAAAAAATAATTTATTTTTTTATATAATTTATGTTGGTAACAAAAATATTAAATTATTAGTTAAAGTGAATTAAAAATTTTAAATACATCTGTACAAAGTTAAAATTGTTGATGATTATTTTATAAATATTTTGTTGATAAAGTATAATGTTTCAATGGTTTAATGAACAAATAACATTTACTTGAAATGCTTCATGTAAATTTGTAATTTAGAGAATGACACGAAATCAAGAAATCATATGACTGATTACAGGCAATCTTGCAGTGGGTTGCACAACTAGCCTGTCCGAATAGCAAGAGCTTGATCCATGGCTTTTGACCGTTAATACTTGGAGCATTTTAACAAGGCTCCTGATGACCTTCCTCTGAATCGTATTCAGAGAGCAAATCTTCAGAGTCCGACTCATCTCTAGAACTGTTTCTAGCTGAATCAATTTCCTCCCCTGGATCTGTTCCCCAAGCTTTTTCTTTCTTATAAAGCCCCCTGCTTCTATCAAGAAAGCCTTCCCGCATGACACTGGCTAATTTCTCCCTGAACTCCACTAGAGGATGTTTATGCACGAGATTATACCGATCATAGGCTTCCCTGAGTATTACCGTTTGAGTATCAGACTTCTTAGAGATGTAGAATATTCCCGGGTGCCGTTCGAAAACCTTTGTAAATTTATGAGGCAAAGACAACGGTCTTCGTAGGTTGCTCACATTTTTCCGCTCAGTTTTCTTCCCAACTGTAAGGTGGAGAAGCTCATGAAAAACCCCGACGATCCGTTTCTCTGATTCATCAGTGCGAGGATCCAAGTGCGACCCATCAGAGTATGGAGAAGTATAAGGAAGCATCTGCCACTCTTCTAGCCACTCCATGCATTTCCTCTTAAGCCCAAAACCTCTTGGGAATCCAATTGGGAAGCAAATGATGCGATTTCTGACATATGGATCATCGTTCTTTGCCTGTGAAGCGATATTCCTCTGCAGTTGAGACACAGCAAGGTTTTCATCCCACACCAGAAGTTTCACGCCAGTGCGATTGTCAGGGAGGCAAATCAAAGAGAATATATCCAAGCTCTTTCGTATCAGTGATTCCTCATAATTGTAAGGCAGTCCGAGATCCCATTTCAACTGATCCAGAGTTTGTAAGGGAAGAACTCGGTCCCTTGTGAGCATAAGAAATTTTTGGAGCCTGCTGAGGATATCCAAATGGTAGCTATAAAAAATGGCGAGCTCTTCTTCGTGCAGTCTAATGGCTCTTGAAGTCAATTCAAACCAAGGGACACGCGTTCCTCCACTGTCAAGGGCATAGTACTCGCTGAAAATATTCGGGTATCGCCTAATAAATGTGGAGATTTTGAGATCTTCCGGAAGGCCAAGCTGTCCCCGGCAACGAGAGAGGTGGTATATGGGAAGGCAGGAATTTGGAGCATGGGAGATTATTGAAATGAGGAAGTTTACAGCTTTGAGGTCCTTTTCACGAGAAACAACTGTATCAAGGATTGGATCTTTCACCCACTTCAGCTTCACATTGACCAGACTGTGACCCTGCTGGTAGTTAAATCCTTGGCGGCAGTGAATCAAGAGACTGAAGCATATGTTACGGCCAAACAACCTTGGAAACATACTGAGATCCTCATATACACGAGTCTTTGAGATGCCGGGTGTGACTTGTCATCACTGTCAATAGCAGGTTTAAGTTCATTAGATACAGGGTTGTGAATGGCAATTCAGTTAAGAATGTTAACTATCAAGGATCCACTATACATGATAAAAAGGCAGATGCAATCTTGAGAAGTAAAATTATGCGGAAAATGTGCAAAGAAGAAATGATACAGTGATATGAGAGGAAACTAAGATTAGGTTCAGCATTACATCGAACGCCTTACGTGCATGGTAGCTTCCTCGCAAGTCCGTCTATTGTTTCTAGTAAATATCTACCTTTTACATGTCTGATTTAGGATTACCTAGCAAAAGCAATCACAGAAACACCGAATGGTTCTTCCTCCGAAAATTAACCCGACACCAGTAACCTTTTCAAGCAACAACAACGGAAAGAACAATAATATAGTAGACCATGTATATTAGTACTGGACTCAAACAACTATCATCGCCATCTCCACGAGGCATCATTAGACAAACTAATAGTCAGGTCACTTTTACAATAATCTCCTGAGACGCACAGATTGATCGAGGAGGGAATACTCACATCGGAGAGTGCAGTAATTGTTGGAGGATTGATGAGAGGAAGAGCCGAGGGTCAGATTACACCAACCATTGGGCAGGGGAGCGGTGCCGAGCTCCTCGTGGGAGTTGTTTGCCATTGTTCGCCGAGGGATGATCGTTACTGGTGACGCCAACTTTCCGCATGCATGGTCACTGCTACAGTACTACAGTGGTGATGAGACTTGAGGAAAAATCTTCACAGGACTTAACGAGAGTATAATGATAAATGTGATAACTTATCGACTGAGTCAACTATTTAAGAATTAAATATTTTGGATTAAATAATTCGACCATTTCAATAAAATTCTCATCATTTATTAAATATTAATTTATAATATTATTAAATATTTTTTTGCTCTAAATAAATAATTTAATAAGATAAATTGTTCTATGGGGCTTATTATGAAACCCAACAAGTCACACACAATACAAATTATTTATCATAATAAATATTTAATAGTTAAATTTTAGTTGGGACTCAAATTTTGCTAGTAAAAAATTGTTTGCATCGGTTAATGATGGTACCAGTCCTTTGTTGAGAGAGGCGCTCGTTCTGCCATCTGATCTTTTGAGGTTTTTGCTATTCAAACAAATTATAAGCTACAACTTATTTGCAGGAGGGCTTAAAGAGGTGCTATTGTCAAGCTTGATTATAGAATAAACTGAAATTAAAGGCAAGACGTCAGGTAGAAGCTAGCACCAGGACAGATATTGGATATCCTATTTTTGGAAAGGATAGCATCATATCATATATATTGCTTTGTTGTGGATGTGTCTATCTTACCCTCTCAGATTCCCTTGTATTCCATTATTCAGGTGATGGATGGCTCACGGCAAAGGATTTTCATTGATGGTGAAGTTGATGGATATGATGAAACTTCGTGTTCCCTCATGTAGTGAGTGAAGCTTCATGCAATAGTTGATGCTTGCCATAGTGGCACTGTCTTGGATTTGCCATTCCTTTGCAGAATGATCAAACCTCAGCTGATACATCCGTAAGTCTTAGCAATCCTACAAATTCTTGGTTAGAACAAGTGCAGGGATCAGCTTGTGGCTTTGTCTAATATCACATCAACTGGTGCCATGACCTCTGTTTCATTCAAGCAATTGAACAATGACAGGCTTCAAGATATAAGAGCATCTTAAATTCTATACGCGCCACAATTAGAAATACTGCCTGATGCAAATTCGTAGAGCCAAGTATAAAAGGGTAAACATGCAGCTTGATTTCTAGCTATTAATTAAAAATCGATCCATCAATCCAAACATTGAAAAAACTTGCCAAGAAGTTAGTACCTTGTAAAAGTTAAGAGAGATTTGCCAAGGAAATTTTGGCGGTTGTTTCCATTTTATGCACATTTTTATCATACCAGAAAATTTGGCTACATCCTCCAATTTTTTATAAGCAACAAACTAATGCAAATTTAGTGTCCAGTCAGGTCATATTTTATTGAAATAAAGATGAGAGATATTTCACTTGAATTTTCAACAAATGGACCGACTTATGGACAAATAATTCAATATTTGGAACATATGATTGATTTTTAAACATCAGAGACTAAAATATTAGTTTTGTCAAATAGGATGAACTAACCAGCAGGTTCAATATCAAAATGACAATATTAGATGTCCTAGATTACTGGGAAAGGACAGGCTTTAATAAATAAGCAGAACCAAGTAGCATCATCTACTCAAAAATCCGCGCCAATTAAAAGCACGGGGCATGAGAGCATCCACAAGAGAAAGTTGGTTCTTCTAGTAGGCCTAGAGAACATAATAAGCAAAAAACAAATTACCTTGCTAGGGGTTTTGGCTTTAGATGAATTTCTCTAACATCATCGAGACAATGGGACCTGGGGGCCGGAAATCTTCCAACCGCAGCATGGAGCTTCTCCTGATCTCACTCAAGGTCGCCTCTCCTCTATGGGATTGGATGGCCTCAAGAGTGTACCCCAAGGCCTCTGCTGCAAGCCCAGCCTTTAGCAGCTGGCCCGGTTCCTCTCCACCTTCACTCAGTATTCGGCCAATCTCGCTCAATGGGATCACATTCTCCACTATTAACTTGCCGAAAACTTGCCCAAGGAATTCAGGAGCTTTGGGCGCATCATTTACTGCATCTTCTAGGTTGCTCAGGACTGACTCAAAACTGACATAAAGTAACAAAATGATTATATTTATCTTGAGAGCACAAAAATTATATATCGAACAGATGCCAATAAAAGTTCATCAAACAATTCACAGGGAAAATCAATTTTCAGGAAGTACATGTTAGTGATTCTCATGATCAACCATTCAACCAAGATCTCCTTCCATCAATCAGTCACCATTTATCGTCAAGTTTAAAGGTGCTATATTTCAAACAAATTATACTGTCTCCATTTTCGAACCAAATCAAAGCAAGGTACAGATGACATTCTTATTCATTAAAATAAAAATATTCTTGAAAGCATTTCTGACTTACCCTTTGATAAGCTGGCCTTGGTTCAGCATTCCACCTTGAGGCTTGGACAGGTTGACGAGGAGCTTTGTTAGAAGATCTCTTTCCATGTCCTTTAGCTCAAAAGAGTCAGTGACCCATAAAGAGACCACCAATGGATAGAAGCTTGGCGAGTTCAGTTCCTTGATGCATAGAATGACCTCTTTCTCATCTTTAGCACTGCAAATGAGGAAAAGAAATTCACATGGTTACGTCTCAGAATTAAGCAAAACAAATAAAAGAAAAAAATTAACCATACACATTCTGAAATGTAGTTTTCCAAAAAAAACTAAAAAACATATGGAACCTTTAAGAAGCCAGGATGATGTCTTATGGACCTACTTATAGAGAGATAGTAAATGAGGACATGGACCAAGCACTAATGCAATAAGTATGCATTTTTTAACCAAATTAAGTAAACAAATTGGTAGGATCACAGAGTCCTTTTGTCCCCCTATTGACTATGAAGGATGATTCTGAGCTAGGGTTTGCTCCTTGGAAACCTCCCTATTTCTCTCACTGGCATCTATTATAAAACATTTTTTTTTCTGTTATGAATAATCAATAAACTTGCTTAGTTTTGTCATCAACAAGATGTGCAAGATCATAAATTTTAAACTAACAAAAATCCAACTCCAAATCCTTTTGTATTCACAAAAAAAAAACACATAATAAACCCAAAAGTTTGGAGTCATCCAGGAAATTAGAACTCTAAACTACTTACTGGGCCATCCACTAAGAAACCAAATGACATTAACAGGACCATCCACTTGCACCATAAATCTGAAAATATTAGAGCCATCCAGAAATTGACTTGTGAATACTGAAATCTAGGAGAAACTTGTATCAAAATTAATCTGCCAGAGCAGTTACCCAGAAATGTTCATCACGTTTACAAATATATATAACTCTACTGTGGAAAAGTAGTAGAGAAAGATGGAAGAACATAATCTGTTTTTTTTTCTTTTAAGAGTATAGTCATGATGCATAGAAGGGCAAAAATAATCTGTCTTAAAAAGAGTCATCAGAATACCTGTAGTATTCCCTAATAGTTGCAATGGACATATCTCGGAGCTTCTCTTCATCCCATAGTTTCTCAGAATTATTTGGAGTAAGAGCTGGATCATTCCCTTTGGAGTAAGAAGAAGCAGAAGCTGGCCTATCAGAGTTATAACATGGATTTCTAGCATCCTTGCCACCTTGCATGTTCAACTGATCCGAAATTGCAGGTCCTCTGTAGCTATCTGCTGCAGATCTCATAGTCGAATCCTCCCTTGAGCTGTAGATGTTTGTCTGATCCAAGGATTTGAAACCATTCAAACCAGCCAAATTTCTCCGGGAGTCCAGCACACTAGAAGAGATATCAGCTAATGAAGTTCCCAAAACAGATGACTGCCCTCTAACTGATAATCCCCTTCCAAGCCCACCCTGGGGTCCCAAGGTGATAGCATCATCACCACTGGACTTTTGAGACGAGGAAAAAGCTAATGTCCTTGGCTCATAAGGTTGTCTTTCCTCAAAGCGAGCATCCAAAGCTCCATGACCACGAGTCTGGGGAGGCATATTGCGGAAACTACTCACTTGTACATTAGGAGAAGATAATGGATTAACTCTAGGAGAAGATTCCATCTGCTGGCCCCTTCTCGAGGAATTGATACCAGAAGAACGGGAAACCCTACCAACCTGTGAATGTCGTTCCTGTGCAGCATCTCGATGAACTTCCTCAATTTTCTTGGGACCCTCAACTTTCCTTCTTTGCTGCCATTTGTTCTTTCTTAAGTCAATTGCATCTTTTAACATGAACCTAACTCGAGAAGAAAGAGAAGTGTCCTTCGACAACACCGTCATCCTCTCAAAATATGCATCCATAAGAACCTTTGCTTTTGGATGGTCAATCATCTCTCCAATCGTGCTCATTAATTTGCACAAAGCTTCAAGGTTTTCCTCGTCAGGAGTCTGGTACTGCCCCAACAGCTTCTTCATACACTCGTGCATTATCTTCTCAGTCAGCATTTTTTTCTTGTACAGTTCACCAATCAATCTGATATTTCCCAGCATTCTCCTGCGTGCCTTCATCCGCTTCGCCTCTCTTTCCTCTTCAGACTGTTTGACCTCCCCTTCTTCATCCAATTTATCTGCCTCCTCTTGCTCCCTCTCACCTTTCTCAAATTCTTCCTGACACTTATTCAAGAGCAGCCTCTTGAAAGTTATCTTCTCATCACCTTCATTGAAGTAAGGCAAGGCTTCAGAAAGATGAGAACACAAATCAGCATACATTTCGCAAAATGTGGGCTCCATTAAGGCCTTGTCAAATATCTGTGAAATAAGGCCTGTAAGTGTGGTTGCATTATCAATATTAACTGCTATGACTTGCTGAAAGAGCTTCTCAAAGTTCTGAGGAGTCAACTTATTCAAAATTGCTTTTAATTGCCGCTGTTTGATTTCCTCCTCGTCTGATACTTTACCCACTTCATATTTCTTCTCAGCTTTGTGCATCATCTGCAAGGGTGTCTGTGGAGACGGAATTAAACCTTTCTGCTGGAAACCAGTTGCACGGTGCCACCTGTCAGAGTCAGAACCAGCCCTTTGCATCCCTCCCTGTGATCCTGGTGGTTGCATAAGTCCAGGTAGGATGCCACCAGCATACTGAATGGGGCTCTGAGCACGAGGATTCCTTAGAACACCAAAATTACCTCCTTGCCCAGGTCGAAAACCTAGGTTAGCACTAAACCCAACATCAAGATGGAGATCCTGTCCAGAAGTAAAAGCCCCAGGCACTTTATTCCATCTATCATCTTCACGAACATTACTGCCACGACGATCCATTCGAGGACCTGCGCTCGATCTCCCAGGACTTTGCTGATGATCTCGTCCAACAGATCTTGATCCATTTGTACCATTAGAAAAGACCTCTGCTATATTGGAAGTGAGCTCAAAATCCTCAGGAAGGGAAGTGTGCTGATCCGCAAATTTCAGAAGGAAATCTCTAGAATACTTCTTGATGATGAAGCCATCACCTTCTCTGTGGTCAACAGCTTTTCCATTAGCAGTAGAATCCAATTCTGGAGTGGATATTTCAGCAACATCTTCCCAATCATCTGGCTCAGCTTTACCTTCATCAGCTGGTACTGGATGAGTCTCAGGAAGTTCCAAATTTGAACTGGCTCTTGATGAAGCAGCATCAACACCTTCAGGAGATATTATCTCTTTCTTTTCCTCAGGACCCTTGTAAGCCATATAAAGATCTAATGTAGAACCAGCAGCATCTGCTTTTTTAAGAAGCTCCCTTCTCTTCAACTTTCCCTTCATACTCTTTGACCTATTCAACTCCGGGACTGGCTTAAGACCAGAAGTCATTCTAGATTTTTCCTGAGGTTTCAGAGATGAATTATCAGCAGAGTCAATCCTCTCTTTATAGATTATGTTCCCACCACCACTTTCAGGTGTGTCTGAACTAGAAATGTTGTTTCCACGAGAATCTTGAGATACATTAACAGTGAACTCAACAGGCTTTGAAGCTGTACCATCCACAAAAGGGGAAGTAGAAATTGATCTATTATCAACTTTTCCAATAACTTCAAGCTGACTGTGAGTTCTCTTGATATTATCTTCAACATTACTCATAGACTCGCACTCCTTAAGGTCAAAAGATTTTAAAGAAGATGGTTCTGAACCATTCCCAGAGTCGGTAAAAGAAGCTTTATCACTGTCATCTTGTTCGGTGCTCTCTTGACCTTCTCTAATAATCTTGACATCTAAAGCATCATCTTTCTTAGAACTAGAGTCGCCCATTTTAGTTATTGAATCATCAAATTTTTCAGGTGGAAAGGAAGCTCCATCATTTCCTGTGCTCTCAGTCCTTTCTTTAGAAATAGCAACATCACCACCTCTTATTGACTCATTTCTGGACTCCAATACAACATCAGCAGCGCCTGATGCAGAATTATCATTCTCTTGATCTCTTACACCCTCATTAACTACATTGGCTGGTACCGATGTATGCAAAAGAAAATCTGACACAAGGGGAACATGGTCCACCTGTTTGAAATCAAATTTGGCAATAAATTATATCAAGATGATACTAAGAGTGTCCACATATATAACAGCCAAGCAGAAGAAAACAAAATGCAATGCCATAAAATGTTGAAATTACCTGAGACAGTAGTCGACCACCTTCTACACTGCCCTGTTTGCTGGCATTGTTGTTAGAGTTTGGCTCATTATGTTTCATATGGTTTCCAACTTCAGTATTAACAACAGTGGATCTAGAAACCTCATGGAGGGGAGGGTAATCAGAATTAGAATTGCTGGGTGCTGCACTTTTAAGAGAAACAGTGGAAGCTGCCTCGGAGTTATGCAGAGATGTTGCAGAGGATGAATAAGACAATGGTTCTCTAACAGTTTCAGGCTTTGGAGAAGATACATGACTAACCAAGGGTTCCTTCTGGGATGATTCACCAGATAATCCTGAAACTTTAGGTGGTTCAATCTTCACACCTGCAGTTGAGACACGGGGAAAAGATACACTAGCAGCATTCTTATGGATAGAACCATCTGTCTGTTTGACTGCTTCCCATCTCGTAGAAGTAGAACTGATATCATGAGGGTTTTGTGTGAATTCATGGTGAGGCTGCTCAACAGTTCCCTGCTTTGAGACTCCAGCCCGAGTAGAGGCCAAAAGGTTATTGCCCTGAGGATTTACGAATGGAGCAAATTGAGGTGGCTGATTGACAGAATAATTATATCTTGCCACCTGAGAAGCTGGAGTTATCTGAGAACCTGGCACAGGAAGAGAACCAGGGCCAGGGAAGAACATGGTGCTAGGATTGCAAGTATGGTAATAATTATATTGATGGCCAAGTGGATATGATGTCATTAGTTGTGATTGAGGAGGTATGTTGGGACTTGGTCTGCCTGATGGTCCCACATCCAAAAATGGATCAGATGGTTTGTCAAGCTTCACCTCTTGAAGTGTGTCTGGATGAGTTATTTTTACTGGTTTTCTGCAAGGACCACCAAGTTGTCCTTGTTGCTGGGTGTACTGCCCTGTGCTCATTCCTAAATTTCCCAATTGAGGAGACATTTGAGGGAAGCTCAAACCCTGGCTATGAAAGAGAGCGCCTTGAGGCAATTGATGGGGTTGAATACCTGGGACAAACATTTTCTGCTGAACCTGGGGCGCATTTGCCACTGGTAATGCCATAGGAATTTGCATCGACATTTGAATTGATGCTTGTGGCAGGCCTTGTGATTGAATTTGAGGATTGGGAGCAGTGAATTTAATCGGGACCTGTGGCTGGTGATATGGCATTGGAATAGACATCCTGGAAACTTGATTAACATGAGTATTCTGTGTCTGGGTAGGAGTAACAGGTCGGCCCTGTGTGTCCCTTTTGGGTTTGGGGCTTGTGTGAACATCAGCAGCATTTGAATGGTTACCAGAACTCAAATCCTTACCCGGCAAGTGTGTCCTAGCAGCAGGAGGAATGGGCACTGGATGGACAGATTTAACAGAATCATGGCGTACCTGCAAGTATATAAAGTCAGAGCTTAATTAATAAGTGGAGGAGATAGAGAGAAAAGAAAGATCAATCATATGCCCCCTAACTTCTCAGTGATCACAATTGTAACAAAAAGAAAGTCATCGATCAAATTTTCACTCTTCCTCTTTAAATTAATTCTTCTCTAATTGAGATATAATGACCATGGTGCGTGCCTACACTTGATAGTTTATGCATGCGATAATGCAACATTTTATCTTTCTCTTGCATGCAGTTCTGGGGGTGGGAGCAGGTATGCCAAAATTCCATTGTTGTATTGTGTATCTAATAAATAATTCAAAACATATATAAATAGAAAAGCACACCTTATCTCGTTTCTGCTCATCAATATTTGGGGGAGCAGAGCTAATTCTTGCTGGGACCTGAAAATTTTTGGAATATCATTATAAGATATATGACCAAAATTCATTATAATAAAGAATACATAGAGCATGAGAATGCATCTTGAACCTGCATCCCATTCACAAAACCAGGACTTAAGGAACCAAATTGGAAAGTGAATGATTTTGATGTATCTCCCGGAGCTGAGCCATCATTAAAGAGAATGAAAATTAGCTCAATAATTCAGTGATATATAGGAACTATATGCACAAATCTTTGAAAAACAAGGTAGACTTGCTACTTTAGATAAGGAACAGAACTGCCAATTGAGATCCATAATCTCAGATAATAAATGGTTATACCTTTTACAGGGGTTGTAGGAGCCGTGGCATCAGAATTCATGGAGGTAGGCTGAGCAGCTGGAGTTTCCGGAACAGTTTGGGTGCCTCTAGGTGGGGCTGGAGTGGATTCAGCAGGTCTGGAAGTTGTGCTAGGCACATCTGTTGATCCCATTAAGGATGAGGAGATATGGAAAGGATGTTCAATCAACAAAGACTGAAGTTTCTTCAAATTGAATATAAGAGGGACTCGTTTATTTGGGTTAGAATAGAAAAGAAAGGCCCAGGACAAAGCAAGCTAATCGCTATTTGCCAAAATATACAATATTCCATAAATTGGAATACAATCAGTTATGGGGAAACAACGATATTAATGAGAATCTTCGATACCACATAAAGATTTACGATCATACCGCGTGTTCCAGAGTGTGCAGTGACGCTATGCTGATTATGTAACGGAGCAGAAGGAGAGTTATTGGACTCAAAATGAGGATTTGCTGCCGATGGATGGCTCACCCGAGATTGCACACCTTGTGCATTACCAGGTTTCTTGAAGCTAAAGCAAGCCAGTAACGTGAAAGCTCGTATTAGAACAAATTCGATAAGCCCCCAATTCTAAGACTCGGGAAGGTCAAAATTCATAATCCTAGCGAAATCGAACGAAGCAAAAGGATGAAGAAACCCTAGCTGTACCTTCGACCGGCGGAGCTAGAGGAGAGGGAAGAAGAAGGGGCGGGGACACCGCCCTTAGCGTGAGCACCTAAGGAGGTCCGCGGGTTATTGAAGCTCGTGGATCGCCCAGATTTACGGTACTGTGCGGAATCGCTCTTGTCGAACCTTGATTGATTGTAGGACATATATCCTCGCCCTGATTTCCCTCGGGCAGTATTAAGTTCCTCTTCCCCTGCAAAACACAGAATCCGAATCAACAACGCAGCCTCCGAGAGGTCTCGCAGCAGGAGAGGTGGCTAGCCCAAAGAGACCTGCAGCGCGATGAGGAGCAGTAAGGACGATGGATATTAGGGTTTTGTTATGGAGGTCTCATGTGGAAGGGAGTTCGACAGAGCAAAACAGAGAATAGAGTGGAGAGAGATGGGGGAGGAGGAGAAGAGAGAAAGCGAGCAGAGAATCTGTCTAGGAGTGTGCTGTGTAATTGAAAGCAGTTTTACACGCGACGGAGAAAGAGTAGCAGCGGATCTGATCGTGCGATTGCGAACTCATTTAAGTTTTTATCTCTTTCTATTTTTTACTGACAAAAAAGAAAGGATTTTACTGTAAATTTAAACCTAATAAATTTTTTAATATTATATGTATACTAAAAAATATAAATAAAAACTAGTTTTGAAATAAGAGTTCGGGTGTACCGTAGGGGTCACTTTTGAAGAATTTCTTATTTAGGAAGGATGCATAATATTTTAATAATTTATAAAATATGGTATAAAACTTGATAATTTATAAAATACAGGCTCAATTTTTATTATTTGTGAAATATAGGATGATATTCGACAAATTATAAAATATAAATTAAGTTCTTATTATTTTTAAAATATAATATAATAACTAATAATTTATGAAAAATAAGTTGAGTGTCACTAATTTATAAAAAAAAAGATCAATTTAAAACTTGTGAAATAGGTGTTTAGTTTTAATAATTTATTAAAAATATATTGAAATTCTATTATTTGTAAAAAAAAATATTGAGTTTTGATCATTTGCAAAATATATGTGAGATTCATTGAATTATAAAAAATATATTGAGTTAAGTTTTGATAATTTATGAAAAATAAACTTATAATTAATTATTTATAAAATTCGAGATAAAACACGATAATTTATAAAATATGGGTTATTATATGATTATTTATAAAAAAAATAAATGTAGACCAGTTTAAATATAAATTATAAAGTTTTATTTTAGCATTATAAATAATTGTGTGATTGACTAAAATTAATAATATTTATTTTATGTTAAATATCATTAATTGTACGTATCATACAAATAGAATAAAATATAATAGAACTATGGACAAACATGATAACAGCTTGTGTGGTTATAAGTGGAGTTATATTATTTTTAGTGTGTCATAACTTGGAGCATTATGGTGGGTCAAACATTTCGATTGAGAGTTGGTGGCTAAATGGTTATTTTTTAAATATAAAAAATATTTTGAATATAATGTAAAGGTATTTTATTTAGTTAGCTAGTTCTTCCAACTATCAATACAATTTTGAAGTGGTGAGTAGATGAATGAACTTCTTACTAATATTATAGTTTTAAAAAGAAAATTGAGTTTTTAAATGTTATATATATTTAAAAATACTTGAAAATATATCATAGTACAACTTTCAGATGGTTAACTCAGTAATAGAATTCTGAATATATTTATATTTCAAAATATATTGAAAATATGCTTGAAAGATGATTTATTTTGAAAATAAAATACATTTATATAAGTATTTTAAGAATATGGTGAGATGGAGGACATGAATATTCGGAGATCAAGTTATAACTACTCAAATAAAATATGAGAATATCTATTTAGTTGTGTATTTTTTCGGGATTTTAGTTTTTTATAAATGTTTATTGTTTATTTATGAAAATTTTAAATTATTTTAGAAATTAATTTTATTTTATATTACGAGTCTTCTTTATTTTTAGTTTTAAAATAGCGTGGCACCTACCATTGTAGTATCGAGAGAGCATAGTATATTATTTACATGGCTTAGTCTAGAGATTATGGGTTAGGTCATGACTATCGGTGCTAGGGCAAGACAAAGAAAAGTTGTTGGCAAATGGTCCCCGAACTACTTATATAAAAAACTACTGTTCATTTATCCTTTACACACCTAAAATCTCCATTATATTTCAACTGCTCCATTTTCCAGCGAAACTCGAACCAGAGCTCCCATAGGCATTTTTCTTATCCTCAAAAGGCAAGGTTGGGTCCTATAGACTCTGGTGGAAGTCAGCTACTTGCTAGCATTTTCCTTTCGACCTGAGAACCATCAGAGAAGCACCAGTGGAATAAAATAATGAAGTAGCTCCGAGGGACCGAAGCTGTCATATTTTGGTCGAGCTGAATTCAATCAAATTCATCCCTACTCCAGCCAACCCAAGCCTCCCCAACACCCCAATAGCTCTTATATGACCACAACAGAGTTGAAAAGTAAGCCAATTTGGCCCTTCTCAATCGTTGTAGAACGGAGTTAGAGAGAGAAAGTGCTAAATTTTATTGACAAAACCCTCCCTCAATTCGATATCAATTGTAGTAATTCTTGATCCTAGAAGGAACCTTAGGACAATAGCTACCTTCCCCCATCGAGAGATCGGATCGCCGCACCTTCGATGGTAAGCTTTCAAACCTTTCTCTCTCTACTCATAATTTCCCGACGAATCTCCGTTTGAGCTCAATTCGGACCCAAATGAGGCAGTTCAAATCAATTAAATCGCATGTAAGTGTAGGATCGCTTACATACAAATCAATGGAACTTTGAATCATTTTATTTGGATTTGAATTGAGCTCAAACAGAGATTCGTCGAAAAACTAGACTTAGAGAGAGAAAGCTTCGAAAGCTTACCATCAAGGGTGCGGCAGTCCGAGCTTTCGATATAGGCATGTAGCTCTCATCCTGAGGTTACTCCTATGATCAAGAATCACATCAATTCATACCGAATTGAGAGAGAATTTGGTCAGTGAAGTTTTATCAGTTCTCTCTCTAACATTGATCTGAATTTACATAGGAGAGCCAAATTGGCTTGCCTTTCCGCTCTAATTCAGTCATATGAGGGCTGTGGAAATGTTGGAAGAGCTTGGTTTACCTTGAGAAGGACTCGAATTGGCCATTTTTAGCTTGGTCGAAATAGGGCAGCTTCGGTCCGTCGGAGCTGTTTCACTATTCAATCATGTCTGCGCTTCTTTAGCAACCCTTGGAGCAAATGGAGACTACCGTCGGGTAGCTGACTTCTCCCCTAATATAATGAACCCGACCTCACCTTCTTTGGCTTAGGAAAATGCCCAAGTCGGAGCTCTGATTCAAGCTTCACCAAAAAATGGAGCAGTTGGGAGAGATAGGAGTTTTTAGGTGTGAGGAGGATGAATGAGGATTGGCTCTATATATAGGAAGCTAGAGGACTTCTTGGCCATCCGATTGACGCCTTAATGGTGAACATTCATTGCCTGAAACTCCCTGGCTAGAGAATTTTCATCTCCGTCGGCATTGCTCGATTTTCCAACGAGTGAACTATGATGTCATCTGAAGGAAGAAGATGACATTGTTTCGAACCGAACCGGACCGGTCTGAACTGGGTTCAATGCTTAAATCGGTCAATTCAGGCCCGATTCGACCGAGTTTTTCAAAATTAAAAATTTTTAAATTCATCTAAATTCATTCTCTATACAATAGTGGCCTCAATTCTCCAATTTGAATTTTCTAAGCCACCTAGAAAATGAATTTAGCATCTAGCTCAATCCGGTTCGGTTCCAGTTCACCTTAACCGATCTGGGTTTCTTTCCCAAATTATCCTAAAGTCCCTTTCCAATGTTGTTATGACTCTTTGGGTCACTTGAGAGTTGTAAATTTCTCAATTTATCCGTTCTCTAGTGGTTGGGGTTCATGAACTAGTTCGATTTTCTCACTCAAGTTAACCGGTTCTTTCCCAATTTTCCTTAACTCCAAAGAGAGGGGTTTACAAACATCACACCTAATTGGGGTGATGGGTGATTTAAGCTAAAACCTACCTACCGATTGTAAGTAGAGGAAATCATACTCGGTTGGTATGATGAACTTCCTTGAAGGAAGGAGAAACCTGCTTGTAGATTGTAAGTAGAGATATTATCACACTCGGTTGGTGGGATAATGTGAAAATATATTTTTGTCAAAAGTGTTCTCCCCTGACTGTGTGCTAATGCTTAAACTATTTGGGAGACCATCTTGACGAGAGCTAGAACGGCTTAGATAGGCTAGAGGCCTCAATTTTTGAACTTGTGGGGCTAAATGGCTGGATTTTGGAAAATCACGTGCAGTGGGCCCAAGGCTAGTGAGCACGAGCAGGAGCTCGTAAAGAAACTTGAAATGAGAAAGCCATGAAATTTCTAATGAACTTGTTGTGTTATTTTGCCATGGTATCAAGTCAGGACCGATAGTACTCAATGGACTAGCGACAGTCCATTAGGGTCAAGTCGACGGACCGACCTAGACAAATAGTTGCAAGTCAGGTTGAGGGTTAGGGCCGTTGGACCAGTGGCACCAAAGATAAATGGCTATATATGAAAACTATTGTTTTGTGCATTGCGCACTTGTGGTATAGGACCATCAAGATGCCCAAGAGGGGTAGTGATGGGTCCTAAGGGCTACTAGACGACATGGTGGAGATAAGGGCAGTTCGTCATGCCAGTGAGTCGGGAAGCTTGGAGTAGCTTCTTACGCATGAGACCAGGGTGGGTTAGGATGAGGTCTCTGTCCCCATACGGACATGGAGTAGTATTTGAGTCTGAGGGTCAGATGTCGAGAACATCCACTCAAACCCAGGGTAGAAGTGGACGGACTTCTATATTGGTGGCCGGTAAAGACGCCAAGCTACAAGTGGGTGCAGTGTATAGGCTGCACATGCGAATGTGTGTTCCCTTCCTGATGGAGGGCGTGTGTTATTTTCTAAACACACCAAATGGAAAATGAAAAGAGATTTTGAAAAATCAAAATTTGAGGAAAGAACCTTCGTAAAAGAAATAAGGATTTTGGCACATTTTGAATAAAGTTATTTTTTTAAAAAACTCACTCCCAACACCACTCACTGAGTTGTAGAACTCACCCCCTCCCTTCTTACCCCTTTAAGGTAACTGAGTAAAGACCCTCTACAAAGACCCTACTAATTTAGAACAAGATAGGTATGGCTATTTTAAATTACTCATTTTTGTATAATACTATTCTAGGAAAGACACAGGTAAAATGATGTCTTACTCTTCGCAGTTTAGAAAAGGAGGAAACCTATGATAGACCACGAGAGTGGTGGGTTGTTCACGGGGATCCGACTAAACCGGGTCGGTGCATGACACTTGTTCTTTAAAAACCTTTTATCCTTTTTAAGCCTTTGTGTGTTTAGCTCTTTTAGCATGTCCTCTTGCCTTGGGAGGCATTTAGTAAACAAACACACACCCTTTATCATAAAGGGTACGCACGTTCACCGGTGCAGCACTCCCACTGCACACACTTATGGATCATAGCATCTTTACCGTCCACCATGATAGAAGTCCCTGGCTTCTATCTTGAATCTGAGTGACGCCCTAGGCACCAGGCCCTCAAACTCCACATAACTTTGTGTCCTTATGAGGATGAAGACTTCATCTCGCCTCCACTTCAGTCTCAATGCGCAAGAAGCTCCCGGAGCTTCATGATTAATTGGTTCGACGAACTGCCCTTATCGCCACCAGGTCGTCCAACAGTCCTTAGAACCCATCACTACCCCTCTTGGGCATTTTAATGGTCTCGAATTCGAAGTGCATGTATAAACAATAGTTTTCATATATTTAGCCATTCTCTTTGGTGTCGACGGTCCAACAACCCTAACACACAACTTGGCATCCAACTATTTGTTTGGCCAGTCTGTCGACCTAGCCCTAATGCACTGCCTCTAGCCCATCAAGCCTTGTCAGTCCTGACTTGGTATCGTGGCGAATCACACAATTATTTCCATTTTTAATGAGAGTTTTCATAACTCTTCCTATTCATGTTTGTTTACGAGCTTCAGCCCGTACCCACTGGCCTTGGGCTCACTTCACGCATTTTTCAAAAACTAGGCCTTGAGCCCTATGAGTTCAAATTTGAGGCCCCTAGCTTGTTAGAGTCGTTCTAGTTCTCGTCAAGAAAGTCTCCCAAATAGTTTAAGCAATGGCACACAGTAAGGGGTAACACTTTTGAAAAAAATCTATTTTTAGCTTAAGGTACTCATCAGATCAACCGAGTGTGATGATAGAGGTAGGTCAACTTACATTCGGTAAGCAGATTTTTCCTTTCTTAAAAATGCCCATCATCCCAACCGAGTATTATCTATAAAAAGTCTCACTTACAACCAATAAGTAGGTTTTTAGTTAAAAGTGGTCATCACCCCAACTGGGTATGATATTTAAAATATCTCACTCACAATCAGTAAGTAGTTTTTAGCTTTAAAATTTTCTTTTCACCCCAACAAAGTATGACGTTAAATAACTCACTCACTCGATGACTGCGACGTACTTGTCCCAATCAATGTTCCAAGTCTTGTTTGAGCTCTTTTGCTCATGTCCTTATCCGAATTCGTTCCTATATGGATTGAGTATACTTGTTAGGAACAACTTGGCATTAATAGCCCATCTATTTTCATGTATTTACATTTAGGCCATAAATTTTACCTTATTGCAATTAGGTCCCTAAAGTCCATAATCATTGACTTTAGGTCCCAAACGTTCAATTATTTTTTATTAAGTCCTTGGGGCTTCCAATATCCCTCTTAGGTACTTAATTTTCTCAAAATGGTATATGAGGCTCAAATTTCCCAAATTTCCAATTTGGTCCCCCAATTTTTACAAAATTACCATTTTGCCCCTAAGTTCCAAAAATGGCCAATTGGTCCCAATTCTTTCAAAAATTGACCAATTGGTCATCCAACATCTTTCTCATTGTCAATTGATATTAAATTTTGAGAAATTACATTTAGGTCCTTCAATTTTTTCAAAATTCCTAATTTCCCCAAAATTTCCCCTAATTTTCACCCATCTCTATTGACTGAATTTGATTTCTTCAAATTAGTCATTCAAATAGGGTTAATTACTCTAATTGATGGCATGGATTAGTTCATACACTTCCATGTAATTCAATTGAGCTTTTAATTGCAACATTTGGGACTGAAATGAGTTCAAACGGAGCTTCGCGTGAAAACTGTACGTAGAGAGAGAATGATTCGAAAGCTTACTGACGGGGTGCAGTGGTCTAAGCTCTCGATTTGGGTAGGTGGCTACAATTGATGTAAGGATCAGTGTGAATTTGGTTAGTGAAATTCAGCAATTTTTCTCTCTAGAACCGATCTGCAACAACGAAGGAGGGCCGAATTAGCTTACCTTTCACCTCTATAGAGATTGTGTGATGGTCGTGGGGACTATGGGAAGGCTTGATTTGGCAGTAGGATGACTGAATTAGCCGAATTCAGATCGACCAAAACAGGGCAGCTTCGAACCAACAAAGCTGCTTCATTGTTTGATCTCGTTGGCACTTCTCCAGCGATCCTTGGATCGAAGGGAGGTTACTGTCAGGTAGCTAACTTCCCCTAGAGTCGGTAGGGCGCGAGTTTGCCTACTAAGGCTAAGAAAAGTGCCCAAGTCAGAGCTCTAGTTTGAGCTTCGCCAAAAAACTAACCACTTTGAAGGAGGAGATGATTTGAGATGTGTGGAGTATGAATGGAGGGGAGCTCTTTATATACGGAGCTTAGGGACACTTTGCTCTACCAGTTTCCATATTGGTCGAGCTTATCCTCATTAGAAAATGCCCAAATCGGAGGGAATATTCCCTTGTAGAAAAAGGAAGATTTTCTAACATATGAACAATGTCTTCATCCTAAGGACGAAGACGACACTGTTCTAGACCGAAGCGGATCGGTTCGACCCGGTTCGGTGACGAAAATTGGTTGGTTTAGGCCTAATTCGACTAGTTTTCTCAAAATTAAAATTTTCTAAATTAGTATAAATTTATTTTCTATCTGATAGTGGCCTCAATTTTCCAATTTGAGATTTTCAAGCCACCTAGAAAAATGAATTTTCTAATTTAGATCATTTTGGTTCAATCCAATTCAATACTATTCAATTAAGTTCAGGTCCAGTTTACCTTGAACCAGTTTGATTTTCCCATCCAATTTACTTCATGGTTCTTCCCCATGATTTTCATGACTTTTTGGTCACTTGGAATTTTCCAATTTCTCATTTTAACCCCTCTTTATCATTCTCGGTTCCTTAAGTGGTTCGATTTTCTAATTAAATTGATCAATTCTTTCTCAGTTTTCCTTAATCCGAGGTGACGGGTTTCACACAAATGGTCATGAAAGGCATGGCGATATGTATGGAAGAGATGCGTGAACTAGAAACAAGTAGTGGAACACTCTAATAGCATGAGAAGAAGAGCATGGAGATGCCATCTAATGAAAGAACTGATGAGGATTCGGTACAAAAAAAGTTTGAATTACAAGAAATGGAGATCTAAAAGGTAAGGGATAAATGACCAAATGATAGGGGTACATATTGGATGCTCGGATAACGTTTAAGGTAGTTAAAGGAACACTACCAAATGGTAAGGAGGGACAGAATCCTAGGATCCCTAAAGGGTTAGAAAGTTAGGAACAAATATCAAGGGGATGTCCTAGAGGTATAATGTACAAATACAGTTCAGAAACATATCATGCTACAAAGGACGGGTAAGTCCAAAAGTTCCAAGAAGGTGTGACTCATGTGAGGAAGATCGTTTATTTAAGCATGATGAGGTCAAATGAAAGATTTGGATGGACATGGGTCAGAATAAAGAAAGAATGGATTAAAGGGACAATACAAGACAAAAAGGGGGAAGTAAATAACGCCAAAACCCACGGAAATAAGAACGGAATGCTCAAAAGGACATCGAGCTAAGTACTTTTAACGACCAAGGAAAATAACCAAACGTTGCTATAAACTCTGTCCTTTTGAGATAAGGAAAATCATGAAAAGAACCGGTCAAACTGAGTGAGAAAAACCGAACCAGTTCACAAACTTGATCATTAGAGAACGAGCAATTTGAGAAATTTACAACTCTCGAGTGACCCAAAGGGTTCATAAAGTCTTGGAAAAGAACCTTAGGACAAATTGGAAGAGAAAAACCAGACCGGTTCTTTCACGCCCCGACCTGGTTTGGTTAGATCCCTGTGATCAACCCGCCACTCTCCCGATTTATTAAAGGGTTTCCCCTTAGAAGTATGACCACTTCTACCCTGGGAATGAATGGATGTACGTGACATCCGACCCACACTCCCGAAATCACTTCTTCGTTTCCGTATGAGGACAGAGACCTCATCCTTTCCCCACCCTGGTCTCATGCGCTTGGTGCTACTCCAGATTTCGCACAGACACCTGGAACAACGATCTGCCCTTATACTCACCGGATCGTCCAGGGCCCTCAGGACACATCACTACTCCTCATGGGCGTCTTGATGATCTCGTACTCATAGTGCATGCACAAACAATGTTTTCTTATCAAGCCATGTAATATGTGGTGCCATTGATCCAACGACCCCGACTCTCAACTCAACCCGCAACTGTTTGTCTTGACTAGTCCATCGATCTGTCATGTCGCACTACCACTAGTTAACTGAGAATGTCGATCCTATCTTGGTACCATGGCCAAACAATTCACTTATTAAGTTTTATGACACATATATCATGTTCGTTTACGAGCTCCTGCTCGTGCCAATTGGCCTTGGACCCACTATACGAGATTTTCAAAAAACTGGGCATTCTAGCCCTCAAGTTCCAAAATCAAGGCCCCCGGCCTATAAGAGCTATTCGAGCTCCCGTTAATAAGGTCTCCCAAATAGTTTAAGCATTGGCACACAGTAAGGGGAGAACACTTTCGACAAAATAGGTTTTCACTATCCATTATACCAACCGGTATAAGAACATCTCCGTGCATAACCGATAAACGGGTTTTCAACTTCCTTCGAGGAAGTCTTATCATACCAACCAGGTATGATCTACTTACAACTGGTAAGTAGTTTTTTCGCAATATTTTCACATTACTTTCTCTAAGTGGTAATGATTAAAATACCACTAAATAGTGAATTTTTATACCGAGGTACTTATCATCCCCAACCGGGTATGATATATATAATTCTATTCACAACCAGTAAGTGGTTTTTAATTTTAAGTTGTGCTCATCATCCCAACCGGGTATGATGTTAGTAAACCCACTCATCCATTAATGCCGTAAATTCCACTAGACCGGTTCTTGGTATTCACGCGATCTTGTCCTTGCTAGCATTCCCGGTACTTCGTGTTCCTACACGATATGAACATCTTGGTTCATTATCCTTCAGCCTAATCGCCTTCATACATTCCAAATGAATGAGAAAGTCAAACTTTCATTTATTTGCAATTAGGTCCCTAAAGTTATTTCTCTTTAACTTTAAGTCCCAAATGCCGATTTTTCCTCAAATTGAGTCCCGAAACTTCTAAAATTTATAATAGGACCTCAATTGATTCCATGTCACAAAAAGGGGTTTAATTTCCCAAATTTCCAATATGGTCTCCCAACTTTTCCAAAATTACCATTTTGCCCTTCCTTTACAAAAATGGTAAATTTTGCCCCAAAAATTTCAAAATTCCTTAATTGGTCCTACAACATTATTTCCATGCCCAATTGACCCTCAATTTCATAAAATTTCATTTTTGTCCTTTGAATTTAGAAAATCCCCAATTTTCTCCCAATTCGAACTTCTTAACATAGTCGAATTTGATTTCATCAAATTGACCCATCAAACGTTTCCAATTGTTGAAATTGAAGTTGAAATTGAGTTTATACATGTTCATACGATTATTTAGAAATGTGAATCGCAAGTTTTAACGTCGGGACGAGCTCAAACGGAGCTTCACCGAAAAATGAACTATAGAGAGAGAAAGCTTTGATTACTCACCGATGAAGGCACGACAGTCCGAGCTTTCAATCTGAGCAGATAGCTCTCATCCTAAGGTTCATCCTAGAATCAAGAATCACATCAATTGATGTGAAATTGGATTAGAATTCGTCATTAAAATTCGGCCGACTCTCTCTCTAGCACAAATCAAAAATTGTAAAGGGGAGCAGAATTGGCTTACCTTTCGGTCCTAATTCGGCCATGAAAAGGTTGAGAAAGTGTTGGGAGGGCTTGGTTTGGCCTGAGGAGGGCTTGAAATGGCTAATTTCAGCTTGGCCGAAATAGGGCAGCTTCGGTCCGCCGGAGCTGCTACACTATTTCATCATGTCGGCGCTTCTTCAAGGATTCTCGAATTGACTAGAGTTTGCTATCAAATAGTTGTCTTCTCCTCGGTTATAAAGAGCTCGACCTCTCCTTCCGATGTTAAGAAAAATATTTAAGTCGAAACTCTGGTTTGAGCTTCACTGAGAAATGGAGCAGTAGAGAGAGAGAGAGAGAAGTATTCAGGTGTGAGGAGAATGAATGGGGATGACCTCGGGCAAGCACACTTAACTTTAAAGTTCTTATGGAATCTAGCTCACCTGAACCAATTTGGTTTTTATTTTCTAATTTGTCTTAAGTTTCTTTTCCAAGATTTAATGAACCCTTTGGATCACCCAGAAATTGTAAATTTCCATATTGCTTGTTTCTAAATGTAAACCGGTTCGGTTTTCTTATTCGGTTTGACCGGTTCTTTTCCCGGTTTTCCTTAACTCAAAAGTGCGGGGTTTACACCCGGCCTATTAGAGCTATTCGAGCTCCCATCGAGAAGGTCTCCCAAATTGTTTAAGCATTGGCACATAGTTAGGGGAGAGCACTTTCGACAAAATATATGTTTTCTCTATCCATTATACCGTCTGGTATAAGGACACTTCCGTTCATAACCGATGAACGGGTTTTCAACTTCCTCCAAGGAAGTCTCATCATACCAACCGGGTATGATCTACTTACAATCGGTAAGTAGTTTTTCCGCATGATTTTCACATCACTTCCTCTAAGTAGTGATGTTTAAAATACCACTTAATAGTGGGTTTTCATACCGAGGTACTTATCATTCCCAACCGGGTATGATGTTAGTAAACCCACTCACCCGTTAATGCCGTAAATTCCACTAGACCGGTTCTTTGTATTCACGCGAGCTTGTCCTTGCTGGCGTTCCTGGAACTTCGTGTTCCTACACGATATGAACATCTTGGTTCATTATCCTTCGGCCCAATCGCCTTCATTCATTCAAAATGAATGAGAAAGTCATACATTCATTTATTTGCAATTACGTTCCTAAAGTTATTTCTCTCTAACTTTAAGTCTCTAATGCCGATTTTTCCTCAAATTGAGTCTTGAAACTTCTAAAATTTATCATATTATCTCAATTTATTCCATTTCACTTAAAAGGGATTAATTTCTCAAATTTCCATTTTGGTCCTCCAACTTTTCCAAAATTACCATTTTGTCCTTCCTTTACAAAAATGGTAAGTTTTGCCCCAAAAATTCTAAAATTTCTCAATTGGTCCTCCAACATTATTTTCATGCCCAATTGGCCCTCAATTTCATAAAATCTCATTTTGGTCCTTCGAATTTCGAAAATCCCCAATTTCAACTCTTTAATACTACCGAATTTGATTTTATCAAATTGACCGATCAAACACCTCTAATTGTTGAAGTTGGAGTTGAAATTGAGTTCCTACATGTTCATATGATTCTAAGGAACTTTGAAATCACAGATTTTAATGCTGGAACAAGCTCAAATGGAGCTTCGTCGGAAAATAGATTGTAGAGAGAGAAAGCTTCAATTTCTCATCGGTGAGGGCACGGCGATCCGAGCTTTCGATCTAGGCAGATAGCTCTCATCTTTAGGATCATCCTGGAATCAAGAATCGCATCAATTGATGTCGAATTGAGTTAGAATTTCATCATTGAAATTCTACCGGTTCTCTCTCTAGCACTAGTCGAAAATTGTAGAGTGGAGCTGAATTGGCTTACCTTTCGGTCCTAATTTGGTCGTGGGAGGGCTGAGAAAGTGTTGGGAGGGTTTGGTTTGGTCTAAGGAGGGCTCAAAATGGCCGATTTCAGATTTGTCGAAATAGGGCAGCTTTGGTCTGCCGGAGCTGCTTCACTGTTCCATCATGCCGGCGCTTCTCCAACGATTCTCGGATTGACTGGAGTTTGCTATTAGATAGTTGTCTTCTCCTCGGTTCTAAAGAGCTCAAACTCTCCTTCCGAGGTTAAAAAAAATGTTTAAGTCGAAACTCTAGTTCGAGCTTCACCGGGAAATGGAGCATTAGAGAGAGAGAGAAGTGTTCAGGTGTGAGGAGAATTAATGGGGATGACCTCTTTATATAGGTGTAAAATTCGTGTATTAAATAGTAGGGATTTATTACTAGTATTAATATTGCCATAAATTATTTAATTTAGGTATTAAATTATTGGTATTAATTATATTAATTAAATATATATTAATTTATGGCCACAATCACATAAAAAAATTTTTGACCAAAATTTCAAGTTACAAAAATAATCATACTTCTAAGCACGCTTAACTTCACAGTTCTTATGGATTCTCGTTCACCTAAACCAATTTGGTTTTTCTCTTCTAATTTATCTTAAGTTTCTTTTTGAAGGTTTAATAAACTCTTTGGATCACCCGATAGTTGTAAATTCCCAAATTACATGTTCAGAAATGATCAGGTTTGTGAATCGGTTCTGAATCCTCACTTGGTTTGACTGGTTCTTTTCCTGGTTTTCCTTAGCTCAAAAGGGCGAGTTTTACAGGTTCAGGTGAATCAGATCCAACTGGATTGAACCGGTTCATGAATTGGAACCATTAGAGAAAGGGCAAACTAGGAAATTTATGGATTCCAAGTGACCTAAAGAGTCACAAAAGTCAAGAAAAATGACTTTAGGATGAATTGGAGATGAAAACTAAACCGGTTCAGGTGAACCGGATCCGAATCGGATTGAACCGGTTTAGATCGATTTTGAATATGATGCTAAATTCATTTTTCTAGATGGCTTAAAAAATTCAAATTTGAGATTTGAGGCCACCATTGGATAAAAAATGAATTTAAAAATTTTTAGATTTGAAAAATTCGGTCGAATCGGGGGTGAACTGGACGATTTAAACTTTGAACCCGATTCGGACCGATCCGGTCCGATTTACAACAATGTTGTCTTCTTCCTTCAAATGACAGCACTATTCCCTCACCGAAAAATCGTGCAGTACCAGCGAAGCTAAAAAGTCTTCGGCCAGGGAGTTTAAAGCAATGAATGACTACCACTAAGGCGCCAATCGGACGGCCAAGAAGTCACTAAGCTTCCTATATAAAGAGACCCTCCACATTCATCCTCTCTACACCTAAAAACTCCATTCTCTCTCAACTGCTCCAATTTTCGGCGAAGCTTGAACCAGAGCTTCGATATAAGGTCGATATAAGCTTGAACCGGATCCGAATCGGATTGAACCGGTTTAGATCGATTTTGAATATGATGCTAAATTCATTTTTCTAGATGGCTTAAAAAATTCAAATTTGAGATTTGAGGCCACCATTGGATAAAAAATGAATTTAAAAATTTTTAGATTTGAAAAATTCGGTCGAATCGGGGGTGAACTGGACGATTTAAACTTTGAACCCGATTCGGACCGATCCGGTCCGATTTACAACAATGTTGTCTTCTTCCTTCAAATGACAGCACTATTCCCTCACCGAAAAATCGTGCAGTACCAGCGAAGCTAAAAAGTCTTCGGCCAGGGAGTTTAAAGCAATGAATGACTACCACTAAGGCGCCAATCGGACGGCCAAGAAGTCACTAAGCTTCCTATATAAAGAGACCCTCCACATTCATCCTCTCTACACCTAAAAACTCCATTCTCTCTCAACTGCTCCAATTTTCGGCGAAGCTTGAACCAGAGCTTCGATATAAGGTCTTTTCTAAGCCAAAGAAAGCATGGTTGGGTTCCTTAGAACCGGGGAGAAGTCAACTACACGGTGGTAGTATCCATTCACTCTGAGAGTCACCTAAGAAGCGCCAGCGTGATCGAACAGTGAAGTAGAACTGGCAGACCGAAGCTGCCCTATTTCAGCCGAGCTGAAATTGACCAATTTGAGCCCTACTCAAGCCAAACCAAGCCCTCTCAACACCTCCACAACCCTCCTAAAGCTAAATTAGAGCTGAAGGTAAGTCAATGTGGCTCCCCTTTGTAATTTCAGATCGGAACTAGAGAGAGAATCAACATAACTTCAATGATAAAATTCTCACTTAATTAGGCATCAATTGATGTAATTTTTTATCCTAGGAGAAACCACATGACGAGAGCTATCTGTCCAGATTGAAAGGTCTGACCATCGCGCCCCCGACAGTAAGCTTTCGGAGCTTTCTCTCTCTAAGTCCAATTTTCCGATTAAGCTCCCTTTGAGCTCATTCCAGCATCAAATTGTATGATTCAAAGTGCAATTGAATTGTATGAAGGTGTAGGAACTCCAATCTAACTTCAATTTCAATAATTAAACTCATTTGATTGGTCAGTTTGATGAAATCAAATTTGGCAAAGTTAGAAGGTCAAAATTAGGGAAATTTTGGGAATTTCAAAAATTAAAGGCACTAAAGTGCAATTTCATAAAATTGAGGACCAATTGGGCATTATAAAGATGTTGGAAAACCAATTGGGCAAAATGCTAATTTTGGGGCAAAATGGTAATTTTGGAAAAGCTGGGGGACCAAATTGGAAATTTAGGAAATTGAATCCCTTTTTGTGAAATTGAATAAATTGAGGTACCAAGGTGAATTTTAAAAGTTTTAGGACTCAATTTAAGGAAAAATCGGCATTAGGGACTTAAAGTTAAAGAAAAATAACTTTAGGAACTTAATTGCAAATAAATGAAAAGTTAGTTTTTTCATTTATTTGGAATGAATGAAAGCTATTAGGCCGAGGGATAATGAACAAGAATGTTTATATCGTGTAGGAACATGAAGTACCGGGAACGCTAGGAAGGACAAGCTCGCGTGAATACGGTTGAAAGGAATTCAGTAAATTAACCGGTGATTGGGAATTTAACATCATATACGGTTGGGATGATAACCACCTCAAAAAATGAAAACCCACTGCTAAGTGGTATTTTAATCATCACATCTAAGAGAAGTGATGTGGAAATTCAGTGAAAAAACTACTTATCGATTGTAAGTAGATCATACTTGGTTAGTATGATGAAACTTACTCAAAGGAAGTGGAAAACCCGTTCATCGGTTATGAGCGGAGATGTCGTCATACTTTGTCGGTATGATGGATAGTAGAAAAGTTTATTTTGTGGAAAGTGCTCTCCCCTAACTGTGTCACTGCTTGAAAGTTTTTTGGGAGGCTTTCTTGATGGGAGCTTGAATAACTCTGTTAGGCTGGAGGCCTCGGTTTTGGAACTTAGGGGCTAATATGCCCGATTTTGAAAATCTCAAAAAGCGGTCCCTAGGCCAGTTGGCACAAGCAGTAGCTCGTAGACAAACATGATTAATATGCCATGAAAAGTGAAGTAATGAGTTGTTTGGCCATGCTACCGAGATAAGATCAGCATACTCAGTTAACTAGCGGCAATGCGACATGACATGTCTCTCGACTAATGAAGACAAACAATTGCAGGTCGAGTTGAGGGACAGGGCCGTTGGACCAATGGCACCACATATTATATGGCATTATGTGAAAAATGTTAATTGTGCATGCACTATGTTTACGGGACCTTCAAGACGGCCAAGAGTGGTAGTGATGTGTCCTAGGGCTCTAGACAACCTGGTGGATATAATGACAGTTAGTCGTACCAGATGTCTTGCGAAGCTTAGAGTAGCCTCAAGCGCATGAGACCGGGGTGGGGACAGGATGAGGTCTCTGTCCTCATATGGACACGGAGAATTATTACGGGATTGAGGGTCGGATTTCTCGAACATCCACTCATTCTTAGGGTAGAAGTGGACATACTTCTATTTAGGTGGCCAGTAAAGTCGCTTCGATGCCACAAGTGGGTTCAGTAGACCGGCTGGCCTGCGATTGTGTGTTTTACCTTCATGATGAAGGATGTGTGTTGGGTGATGACACACTGTGGTAATAAGAAATTGTGATAAAAATTGAAATTGAAAATGAAAGGTTTTTAAAGAAAATAAGGAGTTTGGCACACTCCTAATCTTTTTTCCTAAAAGTTAAATTTTGAAAACCCATTCACTAAGTCATTATACTCACCCCTTCCCTTATATCCCTTTCAGGTAACCCCAGAAATCTTACCCTAAAGACCACCAACTAATGCACCTGTAAGACATATATGAATAGTTTAGAATTTTGTGCAGTTTTAATTTATGTTCTTCTAGGAAAGGTGCATGTTTAAAGGACACCTTACTCCGTTTGGTTTATAAACAAGGGAAACACTTAGTAAACCGGGAGAGTGGTAGGTTTATCACAGGGATCCGACCAAACCGAGTGGGGGCGTGATAGTTGGGATGGTTGGTCTCACTCTCTACCCACTATTGTAGCATCGAGTGGATATGGCGAGTTGTTATTGGACTCAAACCCTGAGATCAACCTGAGGTATGACAATTTTAGTGGTAATAGAGCCAATTTCTCAAACATGACATTTTTGGAAATAAAAGGATTTGGGAAAGTTGGGCAAATGAGACTAACATTAATAATGACTTTGTTTATAACAGTAAAAACTTCATGATGGGATGTAAGTACAAAAGTTACTAATGAGAAATAAAAATTTTGTAGAATATGATACCTAGATTGTTAAGTATTTTCTCAGCTAAATCTGTTTGAGAACCTATGGTGGAGCATACCGATTAGTCAGTTAAGGGACCTAATCATGGGAAATTGGAGAATGAGGCAAGGGTAAATAATATTGGAAACTCTTGGCATATGTTAAGACTCCACATTATTTTCGGGCCTACTTGAACATTATGAAAGATCTTAGGATGAACCCCGGTTCGGTTAGGGCATCCCTCCCTACTAAGCCATTTGAGGTGAGAGTGTTTGTCACGCCCCAACCCAGTTTGGTCAGATCCCCGTGATCAACTCGCCACTCTCCTGATTTATTAAAGAGTTTCCCCTTATTGTAAACCATAAAGAGTAAGGCGTCATTTAACCTGCACCTTTTCCTGGAATAGCATAATCAAAACTATATGAAATTTTAAACTTTACATACCTGTCTTACAGGCATCTTAGTTGATGGTCTTTAAGGGTAGACTTTCCGGGATTTCCTGAAAGGGACATAAGGGAGGGGGTGAGTACGACTACTTAGTGAATGGGTTTCAAATCTTTTTAAATTTCAAGAAAACATTTATATAGTGTGTGCCAGACTCCATTCTTTTTAAAAATCTCTTCATTTAAAAATTCTCACGAGTTTTTCCATTATTTCATAGTTACCGGTGTGTCATCACCCAACACACATCCTTCATCATGAAGGTTACACACATTCGCAAGTCAGTATCATTACTGAACCCGCTAGTAGCTTCGGAGGGATTTTTCCTGCCACCCGGATAGAAGTACGACCACTTCTACCTAAGAATGAGTGGATGTTCATCTGACCCTCAATCCCGAAATTGCTTCTTCGTGTCCATATGAGGACAGAGACCTCATCCTGTCCCCACCCCCGTCTCATGCACTTGGTGCTACACCAAATTTCGCACAAACACCTGGAACGACGACCTGCCCTTATAGCCACCAGGTTGTCCAGTGCCATTAAGACGCATCACTACCCCTTATGGGCGTCTTGATGATCCCGTACTCACAATGCATGCACAAGCAATGTTTTCTCATATTGCCATGTAATCTGTGGTGTCACTGGTCCAACAACCTCGACTCTCAACTCAACTCGCAGTTGTTTGTCTTGACTGATCCGTCGACCTGTCACATCGCACTGTCGCTAGTTGACTAAGCATGTTGGTTCTATCTTGGTATCATGGCCAAACAATTCACTTATTAAGTTTTATGGCACATATATCATGTTCATTTACGAGCTCCTGCTCGTGCCAACTAGCATTGGGCCCACTGTACGAGATTTTCAAAATTGAGCATTTAGCCCCCAAGTTCCAAAATCGAGGCCCCCAGCCTATCAGAGATATTCGAGCTCATGTCGAGAAGGTCTCCCAAATTGTTTAAGCATTAGCACACAATCAAGGAAGAGCACTTCTAACAAAACATATGTTTTCTCTATCCATTATACCTCCTGGGTATAAGGACACCTCTGTTTATAACCGATGAACGGGTTTTCAACTTCCTTCAAGGAAGTCTCATCATACCAACCGGGTATGATCTACTTACAACCGGTAAGTAGTTTTTCCGCATGATTTTCACATCACTTCCTCTAAGTAGTGATGTTTAAAATACCACTTAATAGTGGGATTTCATACCGAGGTACTTATCATTCCCAACCGGGTATGATATAAAATTTCCACTCATAACCAGTAAGTAATTTTAAATTTTAAGTTGTACTCATCATCCCAACCGGTTATGATATTAGTAAACCCACTCACCCGTTAATGTTGTGAATTCCACTAGAATGGTTCTTTGTATTCACGCAAGCTTGTCCTTACTGGCGTTCCCAGTACTTCATGTTCTTAAATGATATGAACATCTCGGTTCATTATCATTTGGCCTAATAGCCTTCATTTATTCCAAATGAATGAGAAAGTCAAGCTTTCATTTATTTACAATTAGGTCCCTAAAGTTATTTCTCTTAACTTTAAGTCCCTAATGCCGGTTTTTCCTCAGATTGAATCCCAAAACTTTTAAAATTTATCATAGGACCTCAATTTATTCCATTTCACAAAAAGGGGATTAATTTCCCAAATTTCCAATTTGGTCCCCCCAACTTTTCCAAAATTACCATTTTGCCCTTCTTTTACAAAAATGGTAAGTTTCACCCCAAAAATTCTAAAATTCCTTAATATGCCCTCAAACATTTTTATCATGCCCAATTGACCCTCAATTTTAGGAAATTGCATTTTGGTCCTTTAAATTTTTGAAAATTCCCAAATTTCCCCCAATTTCAACTCTTCAACACTGTCAAATTTGATTTCATCAAAGACCGATCAAACACTTCTAATTGTTGAAATTGGAGTTGAAATTGAGTTCCTACATATTCATACTATTCTAAGGAACTTTGAATCGTAGATTTTAACGTCGGAACGAGCTCAAACGGAGCTTCGCTGGAAAATAGACTGTAGAGAGAGAAAGCTTCGATTTCTCACTGGTGAGGGCACGACAGTCCAAGCTTTCGATCTAGGCAGATAGCTCTCATCTTGACGATTATCCTAGAATCAAGAATCGTATCAATTGATCCGAATTGAGTTAGAATTTCATCATTGAAATTCTGTCGGTTCTCTTTCTAGCACCGGCCGGAAATTGCAGAGGGGAACCGAATTGGCTTACCTTTCAGTCCTAATTCGGCCATGGGAGGGCTGAGGAAATGTTGGGAAGGCTTGATTTGGCCTGTGGAGGGCTCAAAATGGCCGATTTCAACTCGACCGAAACAGGGTAGCTTCGGTCTGTCGAAGCTGCTTCACTGTTTCATCATGGCGACACTTCTTTAGCGATTCTCGAATTGACTAGAGTTTGCTATCAGATAGTTGCCTTCTCCCCGGTTCTAAAGAGCCCGACCTCTACTTCTGAGGTTAAGAAAAATGTTTAAGTCGAAGCTCTGGTTTGAGCTTCACTGGAAAATGGAGCAGTAGAGAGAGAGAGAGAAGTGTTTAGGTGTAAAAATCGTGTATTAAATGGGAGAGATTTATTACTAGTATTAATGTTGGCATAAATTATTGGAATTAATACCAATAATTTAATATCGATATTAAATTATTGGTATTAATTCCAATAATTTAATTTCGGTATTAAATTATTGGTATTAATTACAATAATTAAATATATATTAATTATAAAAAAAATCATACTTCCTAGGAAGTCACCCATCCCCACACTACTTTCGAGCAATCACGCTTAACTTAAGAGTTGTTATGGATTCTCGTTCACCTAAACCAATTTGATTTTTTCTCTTCTAATTTGTCTTAAGTTTCTTTTCCAAGGTTTAATTAACCCTTTGGATCACCCAGAAGTTGTAAATTTCTAAATTGCTTGTTCCCAAATGATTAGGTTTGTAAACCGACTCAATTTTCTTACACAGTTTAACCGGTTCTTTTTCCCAGTTTTCCTTAACTTAAAAGTGCGAGGTTTACAGTGTTAGAGGTTGCACCACCCTAGGAGATGCCTCTGCCCCAAAACTCGAATGTCTAGGACTTCGACTGTAAAACCCGCCCTTTTGAGCTAAGGAAAACCAGGAAAAGAACCGGTCAAACCAAGTCAAGATTTAGAACCGGTTCACAAACCCGATTATTTCTGAACGGGCAAGTTGGGAATTTACAACTCTCGGGTGATCCAAAGGGTTCATTAAACCTTGGAAAAGAAACTTAAGACAAATTAGAAAATAAAAACCAAAGTGGTTCAAGTGAACTAGATTCCATAAGAACTTTAAAATTAAGCGTGCTTACTTGAGAGTAATGTGAGTACGTACGCCTTATCATAAATTAATATATAATTAATAGCAATAATTTAATACCGAAATTAAATTATTAGAATTAATACTGAAATTTAATTTATTAGAATTAATATCAAAATTAAATTATTAGAATTAATACCAATAATTTATGGCAATATTAATACCAGTAATAAATCTCGCCCATTTAATACACGGGTTTTACAACTATATAAAGAGTTCATCCCCATTTCATTCTCCTCACACCTGAACACTTCTCTCTCTCTCTCTACTGCTCCATTTCCCGGTAAAGCTCGAACGAGAGCTTCGACTTGAACAAAGGTCGGGCTCTTTAGAACCGGGGGGAAGACAGCTATCTGATAGCAAACTCCAATCAATCCGAGTATCGTTGGAGAAACGCCGACATGATGGAATAGTGAAGCAACTCCGGCGAACCGAAGCTGCCCTATTTCGGCCAAGCTGAAATCGGCCATTTCAAGCCCTCCCAACACTTTCTCAGCCTTTCCACGACCGAATTAGGACCGAAAGGATGAACCTCAGGATGAGACCTATCTACCCAGATCGAAAGCTCGGACCGCCGTGCCTTCACCGGAACACGAAGTACCGGGAACGCCAGCAAGGACAAGCTCGCGTGAATACCAAGAACCGGTCTAGTGGAATTCACGGCATTAACGGGTGAGTGGGTTTACAAACATCATACCTGATTGAGATGATGAGCACACCTTATAAAGTTAAAAACCACTTACCGGTTGTGAATGGGTTTACTAACATCATACCGGGTTGGGGATGATAAGTACCTCGATATAAAAACCCACTGTTTAGTGGTATTTTAATCATCACTACTTAAAGAAAGTGATGTGAAAGTTATGCGGAAAAACTACTTACGGGTTGTAAGTAGATCATACCCGGTTGGTATGATGAGACTTCCTGGAAGGAAGTTGAAAACCCGTTCATCGGTTATGAACGGAGATGTCCTTATACCGGTCGGTATGATGGATAGTAAAAACCTATTTTTGTCGAAAGTGTTCTCCCCTGACTGTGTACCAATGCTTAAACTATTTGGGAGACCTTCTCAATGGGAGCTCAAATAGCTCTGATAGGCCAAGGGCCTCGGTTTTGGAACTTGGGGGCGAAATGCCCGATTTTGAAAATCTCGTACAGTGGGCCCAAGGCCAGTTGGCACGAGCAGGAGCTCGTAAACGAACATGATATATGTGCCATAAAACTTAATAAGTGAATTGTTTGGCCATGGTACCAAGATAGGACCGACATGCTCAGTCAACTAGCGGCAGTGCGACATGACAGGTCGACGGACTAGTCAAGACAAACAGCTGCGAGTTGAGTTGAGAGTCGGGGTCGTTGGACTAATGGCACCACATATTACATGGCAATATAAGAAAACATTGTTTGTGCATGCACTATGAGTACGGGATCATCAAGACGCCCATGAGGGGTAGTGATGCATCCTAAGGGCACTGGACGACCTGGTGGCTATAAGGGCAGTTCGTCGTTCCAGGTGTCTGTGCGAAATCTGGAGTAGCACTAAGCGCATGAGACCGGGGTGGGGACAGGATGAGGTCTCTGTCCTCATACGGACACGAAGAAGTGATTTCGGGATTGTGGGTCGGATGTTTCGTACATCCACTCATTCCCAGGGTAGAAGTGGTCGTACTTCTATCCGGGTGGCAGGAAAAATCGCTCCGAAGCCACTAGCGGGTTCAGTAGTGATACTGACTTGCGAATGTGTGTAACCTTCATTATGAAGGATGTGTGTTGGGTGATGACACATCGATAACTAAGAAATAATGGAAAAAGATGAATTTTTAAATGAAATGATTTTTTTGAAAACAAAGGAGTCTGGCACACTCCATATAAATGTTTTTCTTGAAAGTTAAAAGATTTGAGTCCCACTCACTGAGTAGTTGTACTCACCCCCTCCCTTATACCTCTTTCAGGAAGTCCCGGAAAGCCGAACCTTAAAGGACTTGCGCAATTAAACGCCTGCAAGATTGGTACAACTAATTTAAATTACTATGCAGATTTGATTTATGATATTCCTAGAAAAAAGGTGCAGGTTAACGCCTTACTCTGTACGATTTATAATATAAGGGAAAACCCTTTAGTAAATCGAGAGAGTGGCGGGTTGATCACGGGGATCCGACCAAACCGGGTCAGGGCGTGACATCGACATTCTCATGAACTTGAAAGCCCTAAGGCAACTAAGATGTAAGAGGTTCTCGAGCAAGAAGGATATTGTAGCATCTATGGATTGGCCAAGGAATGCCATTAGGCTAATGGATTATATGAAAGTGCCAATAGTGGAAAGGGTGACCATGATTGAGTTATTCTTGGAAGAGAACAGTGATAGATGGTGATTGAAAATACATGCCACATCACCCTCCCCTCCAGGTCAGACTAAATTTGAAGACAGTTTCTATAAGGAGTATTTATCTGCATACATGATGAATGAGAAGAAATATGAATTACTATAGTTATGTCAAGGCTTAGGATTTGTAACCGAGTATGAGAATCAATCTAATGCCATCAAACTATTTACGCTAGATTTTGCCAGCCTTGCAAACATATGCCAACGATTCTTGGATAGTATATGTAACACCGGGAAATCTCAATTCAATAACTGGACCGAGTTGAACCAGGAAATGAGATCAAATCGGGAAAGTAAAACTAAACTGGAATGTGAAATCGAATTAAAATGAGAGAAGGGATCGATGGAGAGGCAAATAAGGGAGAAAAGGGGACTAGAGGGACCCTTAGGAGTGTCTCGGTATATAAGGTCAAGGATTGGGAAGAAGCCGAGAGAGAACCAGCTTGAATTGGGTGCGAGGATGGGGAGTCACAAAACTCTGAGGCATTGACCAAGCAGCTAACAGGGCACTCTTTGTCACGCGTCACGTGTTGATTGGTCGTGCATGCTGATTGGACACTTACTTATTAGCAGTCCGTTAACCGGCTAGACCGTTCACCAGTCCAATCCGACTGAGTTCGGTGACCCAAAAATGAAATCGACCGGTTCAGGCTCGATTCGACTGGTTTTCTAAAATTTAAAATTTTTTCTAAATTAATCTAAATTTATTTTCTATCCAATGGTGGCCTCAATTTCTCAAATTGGTCTTTTTAAGCCACATAGAAAAATGAATTATTGAATCGGTTCACCATGGTTCAACTCGGTTCAATCCGGATCATGTCCGGTTCAATCTGAACCGGCCTGGTTTTCCCATCCAATTCCCCTCATGGTTCTTCCCCATGATTTTTACAAATTTTTGGTTACTTAAGATTTGCAAATTTCCTATTTTAACGTCTTCTTTATAATTTCTCGGTTCATTAAATAGCTCGGTTTACTCATGTAAATTACTGGTTCTTTTCTCGGTTTTCCTTGGTCCGAGAGGACGAGTTTCACAACTCTCCCCTTCTTTTAAGAGTTTTGTCCCCAAAACTTCATCATTCGCCCTTTACACTGGACATAAGTTCTCTTGAGATTTACTTGGAATTTGATTTGATATCCTATCATTTCAGTTACCCCTTTCACTTAGTCTCATAGGCAACACACTGAGTTTCCTTCCCTCTTGATTGTTCATTTATTCCCTTGGATTTAGTCTCATTGACTTGTCTTTTCCTCGTGTCCCAGTAATTCCTTAGGTTCAACACTTCCCGTCTTTTTGGGTAAGACCATACCTCTTTAGGGTTCTCATTTGAATCACTAGATTGGGTGTTCCATAGACATCTTGTTGTCCGTGTTTCTATTTATTTTCCTTGATTGTCGAATTCTTTAGCTTAGTGTCCTTTCGAGCCTTTCATCCTAGCCTCGCGGGTTTTTGGTGTTATCCAATTGTTCCCTTTACATTGATGTCATGCTTTTCGGGGGCGTTTGGGTTCTCCCTATTTATACATCCTTCCTTGACTTCTTTATTGAGCTTTCTTATTTCCAACCATCAGGTTCCCTATCCACTTTCGTACTTGCTAACCTACTTGTGGTTTCCTCCCCTTCTGTCATTCTTCATATTCAGTGGTGTCCTTCCATAAGGATTTCCCTTCTCTAGTCCACCTTAACCACTTGTTACCCTTTCACGGTTCTTTATTTCGAGATAATCCCTTACGGTCCACTTGTCGATCTCTTAGCTTGGGGAATTCCTCTTTTTATAGTCTCATCCTCTACTACATCCTTCAAGGTAGAGACTTCTACCTTGGGAATTACATGCTAAACCTTTTTATAATTCTCTAAATGTTTCCTTCATTCATCTTCTTGCACTCTTTTATATCGGTGCACTTGCCCCCCTTTAATCCTGAGTTGGTTTTCCTTGAAGACAGATTCAACCCAGATGCAAGTTTAGTGGACTTGACCCCGCACAAACTCGATGATCGGGTTCGGATGGCCGAACTCGGATCCGGGCCCGACCAAGGTCGGATCCAATCGAGTATAAAAAATTGGACCCCTATTTTGTATTAAATTTTAAATTCAATTGTGGACCTAATTGTATATCCAATTCGGGTTGTATATTTCATCCAGAATCATGTTTAAATTTTAAAACCGACCTGATTATTTAGCCCGACTTTGATCTGAATTTCAAACGTGAACGAATCAACCCAACCTAAATAGGCCAACATTTTCCTAATGATCCAACATGACTAAAACAGACTATATTTCAATTTGTATTATATTTAATACCCAATTTGGGTTCAAATTTTAGATATGAATCATGTTTGAATTTTAGACACAAAACGAGTGTGAATTTTAAACCCACTTTAGGTTTGAATTTTAGACTCATTCAAATCTGAATTTTAGACCTGAACTAAATCTAAAAATACGACCTAAATCGGATTCGAAAAATATGATCCAAATTAAGTCTAAATTTTGGATTTGATTCGAGTTCAAAAGTATCGGAGCGGTTCCAATTCCACTTAGATCCATACCCGACACGACCCAAGACAATGTTCAATTTCATGGACCTATATTCAGTTCTTGAATCCAATCTTTTGGACCCAAACTCTGACTCGATGATAGTTCAACTTTAATATTTTGTACCCTAACTCGACCCTAATACTGAACAAGCCCAAGTGAGTGATGGAAGATATTTTGTACCCTTGCTGGAAGATATTGTTGATTGCTTGGAGGTATGAGTGATGGAACTATTAATTACACAAAAAAGTGGAATGTGATCATCATGTTTGCTAATTACACAGAAAAGTGGAATGTGGCCATCATGTTTGGTGAGGTTAATCTTTGACTTCTGAGAAACTCATATCTAATATGTTGAACAACTTCACCTAACCATGGAGAGTGAAATAAAGAAGACCTAGTAAAGCTAGTGTTATTAATAATAATAAGGATTTCACACATTATATCCTATTTCAACCAGCATCGTATAATTAAACTAATTTTATAGTAGTAGTTATAGCTCTATATTAAGCCCTTATAGTTTAGTGCATATGGACAAGAAGTTTAATAATAATGTTATATCCAATCTTGTGTTTCTATTGAGATAATGTGTACAATATAATAAATATAAATTTTAGTTATGATCAAATATACCAACATAATAGTTAAGATTTATCATTAAATGAATTATTTTATCTAATTTACTAAATTTATTATTCATATAGGTGGAATATTAGTTTGTTTAGATCCTATATATTATGTTTTGTGTGGTAAATTAATAAAATATTTTCATTATTACAAATGAATTTTATTTTGATTTCTAAATATTTAACTTAAAAAACATTTCAACTACCAAGAATTTTAAGTTTAAATTTAGATGAAAATTTTTATTTATATTATTCAACTCATCCAAATAACTAGATATAATAATATTATTAATATATAAAATCAAAATAACACAATATGAATACGACAAATTTTATTTAAAAAACAAAATATATTATTATATTTAAAATCATTACTAATATGTGTACTATTAAAACTTCATATTTTATTATTTATATATATATGCATATTTTAATTTATAAAGAGAACATTTGAGATAATAAATTATCTAACAACAGTATCGGCAAATCAATCTTTCCTCATACTCAAGTGTATCAAGGAAGCTGGGTAGGGACATATCACACCCATATCCTTCCTAGTGTATTAAACGGTGCTCCAAAAGAAGTAAAAACTTCACACTTGAGGAAAATGGAAGCTTAATGAAGTCTTAGCATAGCATGGTGTGGAGAACAAATGGACAAATTAAGAGAGCTGGGAAACAAATTGAGAAATACTGAAACTCAACTTTTAGATTTGATTGAAAGAAATGTTAGGAATGTTGCCATTACGAACCAACCAAATTCAGCTACACTTAGAACACATTCATGTGGGTACTCCAGGGTCATAAGAAATGTCAAAGGCCCTGATAACACGACTAGATGACGCCATCAAATATTTTCACCAAAAATAGATGAAAGATGAAAATATGATTCACTGGACTTTATGATTTTTTATTGGATTTGTTTGCATCTCAAAACTGTCACAATGTAGAGGAAGCATTATGCCCATTTAAAAAGTAATCACATAGATGAAAGCTGAACTCACAGGAGGAATTAGAACAAATAAATTTTATAAGTAGGAGATAGAAAGATTGCAAGTGGAAAGGAATTCAGAAAATCTTTTTTTCATAATTAATGATATCTTATGGGATATAATGTTATATTTGTTGTTCTAAATTATTTTTTTACAAATATAATGCCGACACTCCTTAATAATGTGGTGAACATAGTATTCACCTCCAAAATTTTGAATAAGAGTAGAAAGGTGTTAAAATTTTACCTATAAAATTATGTTAACAGTTTTATTTATTCACTTAAAATATTTTCTGGGGTAATGTGGAAGTCTACATGAATGATTTCACTTTTACAAACAAAAAATAGAGAGAAAAAAAATAGTGGTATAATATAAAAATTGATATAATAAAGGTATTTGATAAAATTGAATGAAATATCTTAAAATACTCAACAAAAGATGTACTTGAATATAATTTTTATAAAATGAATAATGATTTGGGTATGTTATTTAGCTACTTATAAATAAAAAAAAAGGACGGGATAATCCAACCAAGTAGATGATCTCCCCTCTCATTATCCCTTTATCATGTGAGCATAATCTATATGTTTGTGTATATTTGAAGTATGCTACATAAAAGATTTAAAGTGGGTAAATGATGTATGATTGTATCACGTTTATTGTTTGTTGGTGATACATTATTTTTTTATTAAAGCAACGAATAGAAATACAGTAAATTGAAAGAGTATTAAATATTTATTACAATGCATTAGGATAAAAAATATGTTTTATAAAATTATAAGTATGCTTTAGTATTAATGTAAGTTTATGCAGGTTCATTTGGAAATAAATTTATTTGAAAAAGAAAGAAATCGAGTGTATATCGGGCTGCATCCCACGATTCAAAAGACTCATATTAACCATGTAAAAATGAATTAAACGTACACAGGATAATGAATTAAACATACACGGGAGAGAGTAGGGAGAGAAAAAAAGAATATGAAAACATTTTTTTTGTTTTGCGGGAAAATCCCCTTTTATGTGGATTTTTTTCTCCCTTTGTTTTAGTAGGCGAAACTGAACCCGACGGAAACCCTCCTTTTTCAAGCAACTGCAACTATGTCCGATTTCGCCGAAGGAGAGGAAGAGATGGACCTGGAGGTGGATGACGCCGCCAACTTCTCTGGCTGCGGTTGCTGCTGCTCTTCGCCCGTTTCCTCCTCTTATTGGTCTCGTCCATCTCGATCTGCTCCTGTCTACACTCTTTGCTGTAGAACGGCTTGTCTCCACTATAAAAATAAAAGACCGAATCCGCGAGAAGGTCAAAGTCAGCATATAATTCGACTCTTATTTACAAGAACAACTTCATCTGGGATTGAAGCTAAATAGGAGATAAGCCAAGCAATATCAATTCAAAAGATGTGCAATGTTTCTTTCGTATTAGTCAAACATTGTTGAACAATGGGATTGCGAGAGGAAACTAGTCGGATTGGAGAGCCTCGAGCTGAATGAGAGAGTGTTTACCGGTACATGAAGATATCAGAGTTGAACCCGAGGGGCTTATTGCAGAGGAAGCACGATCGAAGGAAGTAGTGCTCGTAGAGGTGATCTTCGTAACCGTTGTACGCATCGATATTTGGATACGGGAAGAGAGGGAAAGGGAGATTAATAGCAGAGCAGAGAGAAATACGGGAGGGAGAACGAAGGCGGAAAAGGTGAAAGAGGAAGGTATATAAAGAGAGGAGGGGGAAGCTGGAAGGTGATGTAACTTGCCCGACGTTATAATGTGATCTGTGGGGAACATGTTGATGACATGTCAAATGAATATAAAATCGAGTATTATTGGCACAATCCCATTACCATCATCAACCTTTAGATACATTAGTCTTTGTCCTCTTCTGCAACTAAGGCATGTAATAAGTAGCTAATTGGAAAAAAAGCAACTATCCTACTTCATGGTTGCAGCAAGAAGCACTTCTGAATGAATACAGTCAAGGATCCCAAGTTCAGCTTTAGACCATCCATGGGAAGCAGGAATTATGGTTGAAGGAAATTATTGTATCCAGTTCACATTCACATTCCAACTTCTTACCAAAACCAGATGAGGAAAGCATGGATAAATGCTCATCAAGACACAAACCTGTCCTCTGGTTAATGCATAATACATGAAAATGCATGAGTCAAAAAGATAATCAAATATGAACCGGACATGAAGAAGGGTTCAGCCAGAGAGGGCAGAGTTGAGGGCGCTGTAGACATCCACCCCGATCTGTGCTTCAGCTTTCTCGAGATCACTTGAGGCAGAGCTCAGTTTCTGAGTGAACTCTACCAGGCCCTTCTGAACCAGCGCGGCATCAATATGACCAACAGGCACGGCCTCAACTGCAATAATATCTGCATAGGAATTTGCGTGAATGAATGCAAAGCCACTGCTTATGAAGTACTTTGTCACGTCATTCCCTTCATGAACTGAGAGAACCCCAGGCTTGAGCTCTGCAATTGTAGACACATGCCCAGGAAGAACACCCATCTGCCCTGTTGTGGCTGGTATTATGACCATGTCAACCTGTGGCAAGAATTTAATAGAGGTTTTTTTTGTCAACAAGAATTCAATAGAGGTTAAACAGTAGGAATGCTGAGAAAGGATCAACAATATTGCAGCATAGAGACAAGAGATTTAAGAAATATTTAGCTACCCATGAACAAACTTCTGCATACAAGCTCTAGCCATCAGTTTTCATCCTTCTACAAACTTTTGTAAATTTTGAGAATTCTATAACTGAGAGAGCAGAGAGATGCAGAGAAAGCTCCACCCATGGACATGCATTCAAATACTGCTATGCGAAATAAATTTATTATAATAATGCATTATTATATACACTTATTTCTTTTTAAAAATCATTAAATCTTACTTAATAATATTTTTTATCATAATATATCTCCCTTCTAATAAGAAATCAATATATATATTAAATAAATAAAATTCATGCTTAAATTATCTATTTTATCAATAGATGATATTTTAATTTAAATCCCAATATACCAGTTCTAGGCATGACTTTCTGCATCAGTAGAAGCATCCCAACAAAAGGCCTATCAAATGATAAGGATTCTTTGGTCAAAAGCCTCCTCAACAGAGAGTAAGAAGAAGAAACCTCAACAACTATTCAGAACAGTGGTTATCACAAATGAATCCCTACCGGAGATATAGTATTGTCATTTTCTTTATTAAAACTGGGACAAGTTTGAGCTAATCTAATTCATTTTCAGAAAATATATAAAACAATATTCCATGAAACTCTAATGAAATTTGACCATGATATGCATTCAGTTCAACCAGGCTTTGAATTTCCAATATAGATCAAAATTTTAAGATTACAATTATTTATGCATTTCAAGAGTCATATAACAAGGTAACTGACATAAGCCTTAAGTCTTCAGGAGAATGCTTCCTCCCCTCATACATATAATTCATATAAAAAGTCAAACCTTAAAAAAATGTCACAAAAGATTCTAATGTGCTTTGGCAAATTATCCTTTTCAAGCTTCTTGCAACAGTACCTTCAAAAGGACATTTCCAAGGAGAAAATTAAAGTGGTGTTCTCGAGATGGAAGTGTAATATTTGCCAAGGGCACATGAGTCAGTTCATCCTAAACTAGAATCACACACAATCTCCTCTCAAACTCCATCATCAAAAGGGGCAGTTAATATGAGCCATCTGCCTCTTATGAGAAGTGCCAAAGAAGATTGAGGACCTATGGGTGATCATGACACAGCTCTCTACTAAATGAACCAATGGAAATAGAGGAACGGTAAACCATCAGTCTATAAACTTTGTATACATTGTTCTTTGGCCCAGAAAACTGTCTATCATAAAACTTCCATAGCTAGTGAGCACAATAAAATTAAAAATGGTCTACTTTTCAAACAAAAGAGCAGCTTCGTCCCTTATGTCATCTAATTCAGTAACCTCTAGCTTATCCTGCTATATTGGGTGGAAAACAGATGCATTGATGATCAAAATATCGGACAGTAAAAGGTCTTCCTTGTCATGTACCATGGCCTAGGAAATTTTTCACAACAGTCCGCTACTGGCAATTCAAAATGCACGGTGCCAACGAAAATTAAGAACAATCAAAGATAGATGGACGCAAACACAGTCACGAAAAGAGAACAAATTATAGATGGATTGCAAGATCCACACCACCAAAAATCCAGCTAGTCTCCAGGCAGATTCCACCATTCAATCCAACGAGATTACTAGAACATCGCATGAACAACCATTTCAGCACAAAAATGAACCATTTTATGCACAAATGTGAGATTAGTAACCATGAACTAACCTCCTTATGCGAGAGCTCCGAGGCATAAGGAAGGACGAAATTGACGGTGAGTCTGGTAGGGATCGAGGACGGAGTGGGGAGCCGGGGCTGCATGAACGAGAGCGGTGTCTTGGGAGGCTCGATGTTGGGAACGGCCTTCCTCCAGGCCTCGACGAACGCGGCGTCGGCCGACGGAGCCGCGGGAAGATCGGTGGACAGCGGCCGAACCGACGTCCTGGATAAGGCCAGGACAGGGCGGCGGAGGAAGCTGCTAGCGACGCGTCGGATCATGGCGGAGGAGGGTTTGGGGATCGCTCGGCTCTCGCAGGGTCGGAGGGAGTGCGCGTGGATGACGCTGGGCTGGACGAGAAGTAGAACGGAGAGAGAAGTGGGTCACCAGTGGACAGCCTCTCTATGTTTTTACTTAAAAATGCTCCCCACAAAATCGATATTCCATTTTCCGAACAATTAAATTAAATATTCTTATTAAATAAAAAATTTGCCCATGGAAGAAAAGAACACCGGTTGTTACGTGTTACGTGTCCGAATGAAGCAAAAGGGACGTCTAACTAACTTTTTGGAAATATTACGGGAAAGTTTTATAAATAAAAAGTAAAATTCAAAACTGAACCAACTTTATCCATTCGACTTCGTGTATGATTGAACTGTTTCAAAGCAGTTCACTTTTAAGTTTCTCTGCATGCAGAAGGAAGGAAAGAACGTTTACAATGCTAGAGTCCGTCTGGACAAGAACAAGTATAATACTTGGAAGTATCTTTGTGGTCTGATTTGTATCCTGAAGAAATAGCTTGATCCTCTTGGGCCTGTTAATTTGATGGAGTGTTGGAAATGATGCAGTGTAGCCCCTAGGACACATATATGACCAAATGAATGCCAAGCTGTTAAGTCAGTATGGAATTGCACCATTGGCAGTGTGAGTTTTTGTTTGTATGTGGTTTTATGAATTAGATATGAGCTTGTATAACCTTAATGTTTTTTAGGCCAACAAGGATATTGTTGCCCAAATAATATCTGCTACCATTTCTGGCCATGTGCTTGCTGCAGCCCACTCCCATGAGCTACCACGGTACTGGCTTGGAGTTGGTCTCACTAACTTTGCTGCCGGTAATGCCACATCTCTGGTTCTCTTTTTGTTCACTAACCTTGGGTCTGGATATACCACAGGGCGACAAAAAGATTTGCTGGGTTCTCAAAGGACAGCAAGCAACTCGATGTAGATGTTCACGGCAAGTACATTTATGGTGCCCATGTATGTTGCTGCATACATGAACATGAATGTAAGCCATACTTTTCTTGTATTTACAGTAGTATCAATTGACTTATATGCGAAATGATAGTCTCCAGTTCAATTTGGTTGTTTACCTATGTTGCTGCATGTCTTCCTTCTGGTTCCACTGCCGGCCGCTTGGACTCATGAAAAAGGCCACTCCCGGAAGGCTTTTCACGTTTTTCGCCCGTTTACGCCGCACTGCTGCCGGAGTCATCGCCATGACCGGCGGCCTTTGTCATTCTCGCGGCCATGAATTCGACGAGCGTCCGCTGTCGAGACGATCCTCCACCGCGGCTACTCTGTCTATAGACATCCTCGAATCGGATATCCGATGGGTCTGCCGGTATGCGTGAGCGCCGGTGCTCCACCTCGGCGGCTTATTTTGGCGGTGACGAGAGATGAATGAAAGCCAAGATGGAGAGGAGTACGACGATGATGACGCCTGGCCGGAAACGCGGGGCGGAGAGATCACACAGTCCGATGAGCAAACCCATGAGCTCGGCTTCGGATGGATCTCATCGGATCTGCACCTAAATAGATTCACGAACAGCGAGAGCTTTCTCCGCTCCTTCTTCAACGTAGGGAAACTGCATGTCACGCTGAAAGTTGGCCGGATCTGCGGAGTACTGAAGAACCTGGGCGAGACGGAGCGGGGTAAGGCCGGCGGCAGCGGACGCTGAGCCTCCTCGAGTCCCCAAAGATCATCCGATGGCCGGAAGCGCAAGGCGGCGAAGAGACGCTCGTCAACTCCGAACTGTTCATCGACGTGGTGCAGGAGCCGCTCCCGTAGATAGGAAGCGCAGACACCAGCACCACTGCTCAAGTCAGTGGGATACCTCTGACACCTCATCTACTCGCACTTCTATGGCTGGGCTTCAACTCAAACGTGCGTGACTCCTCTAGGGTTTTTCCATTGGCTTGCGGCCGTCGGAGGGTACTGGCGACAACCGTCCAGGAGGAGGCTCCGTCCCTCTTGCAGTCTTTGGTGGCACTATCAATATATTTAATTTTATGATAAAATATTAAGTTATAATATGGTGGCATGGCTTGAGCATATTCGGGCCGTGCACCGTTTTGCCCCCCATTTAGCTGAGGAAGCTCGAATGGTCCAAAAAATGCGGGAGTACAAGCAAATTGGGGACCGCCGACAGGTCCCCCACCTTTACTGTCCAAATTATCTTAGTGTACATATAGATGAAGCGAGAGCTAATCACTGCAGAAGACCTTCACCCGCTCCGATAGTCGATCGCTGCTCCGGTTATCTCATTGTTTCTGCTCGGTTCTGGTAGGCTAGCTGGCTTATTCTCCCTTCTCTCGCTGATCACGGCAATCCGATTTTTCGATCGCACTTTCTGTTTAACTTGCTGTGGTGCCGGTCATTACCTTGAGATCTGATACCGGAGCTGAGCAATGTCCAACTTCTCCGGTCAGATCAGGGCGTCCTCGTCCCTGATGAGGCGTCTCAGGCAGCGTCTCAGCGATCCGGCGCTCTTGCTCCAAGTGCGCTTCTTCACTACTACCGAGGGCAGCCGCCCCACGATTGTCCACAAGCGGAGTCTTGATATCCTCCACGATCCTTGGTTCAATAAGGTGACTGACTATTTACAGATTCTCCGGAATTTCTGGGTGTTAAACTTCGAGTTTTCCTGGAAATTGCATCAGGATGATATGCAGTATCATCTGTTTCGTTCTTATAAGACTGAATTGGGGTCATGAGTGCGAAAAGAAGTTGGTTATATCATCTTGGTTTCTCACTGCTATTGGCTAATAAGTCTTGTGTATATTCTGCGCCACTGCTAGCTAAAGGCTACTTTGATTTGGTCTTGTGTTTTTATGATTTTGTTGGCCACTTGCACTGAGATCATGTTGCTTCCTGTCACTTTTCCAGCTTAATACAACAATACCTGTCTAGCTGAACAAGAAGAATAGATGAGGTCCAAAGGAGTTCTCCCTCATTAGTAAAGATGTTGTGATCATCGGATAGGCTTAATTAATGAAACACTTAAAGTATTGTTAGAGAAGGAGAAGCAAATAGTATTGTAGCTATCCATTTGAGAAAGGAAGTCAGTTCCAATGATAGTCAGTATATGAATTTGAGTTTTGGCCGTGTTGATGAAATTTCCATCACTAATTTCATGGTTATATTCAAGTTCTGAGACTGAATTATAATATGCAAGTTTAGATATTGATGTTTATAAAATGTGCTGGTCAGGAAATTTTTGTAATCAGTATATTCATTAATTGTTCTTGTCAAGAAAAAAGTGACATTTGTTGCACTTGGTAGGGAACAGCTTTTTCCATGACTGAAAGGGATCGTCTTGATCTCAGGGGGCTTCTTCCTCCTAATGTTATGTCCACAGAACAACAAATAGAGCGCTTCAGTAAGTTCTATAACTCAAATTCATGCCAAGCCATATTGATCTTGCAAGTAAATCCTCCCGATTTTATGTTTTCCAGCATATGATGATAATGTGGAACCCTATTCTCTTTCACTTCAACAGTGTCATCATTCTAACTAGAGAAGTAGGAACCAACAATTGATTTTCCATTACTTTTCATTCCATTAACATATGAATGGTGCTGATATTGGTTTATGATGTTCAAACATTTGATGAACAAGGGATTTCAGGTAATTTGTCCTTTGTTATAGTTTCATATATGGATCTCCAATTTTATGCTAAAACAATTTTCAATGTTGGAGTTGCCTTTTCACAGGTGGCCAATTCAAATTAGCTACTTACAAAAAAATGGATATTAGTATAGTTTGTCTCTTGTCGAAAAATTTTGAATTGTTACATGACCTTACTGAACTTTCAATTCAACAGTGGCAGATTTGAAGAGGCTTGAACAGCAAGCAAGGGATGGTCCATCTGATCCATATGCTCTAGCTAAGTGGCGGATTCTCAACAGATTGCATGATAGAAATGAAACCATGTATTACAAAGTAAGCCTGTTTGTGTATACTTGCTACCAGAAGGAAACCTTTTTTCTTTGTTCTTTTTAATTTTAGCTTCTAGGAGATTTATATTTATCATTTAGCAGCCAATAGTACAATCCTAAACATTTTATATACAGATAAAAAACCTAATTATTTGCTTAAACTACAAAAGGACCAGTACAACTGGCTTATGTGGAATGAAACTTGGCCATTCAACACACAACATCCCAAAGTTGTGTTTCCATGCACCAAAAAACTTAGCTCAAATATCTGTTACCATTGTCTTAAGATTACCAGGGATCCAAATCCTCTTCCTGGTTTTATTTTCCAGAAGCTTAGATCTGTTGAGATAAAGATTAATAACTTAACAACGTAAAAATGGCAATCATTGTTAAAAAGAAAGAGGATGAAAGATGTTCATTTGACTATGGCATCCTTCAAATCATGATTTTCTATCTTGGACAGGTTTTGATTGCCAACATCAAAGAATATGCTCCTATTGTATATACCCCAACCGTGGGTCTTGTTTGCCAGAATTATGGTGGATTGTTCAGAAGGCCAAGGGGAATGTACTTTAGTGCTGCAGATCGTGGTGAAATGATGTCTATGGTGTACAACTGGCCAGCTGAGCAGGTCCTGTATTCACATTGCGATAATAATTTGAATTTTCTGATGTATTTCATATGGTATATATGCCTATTAACTACTTTGTTGCCATTGCTATGCTTTAAATTTTCTTTTGACGCACATCATATGTTGATCTGGACATATAAGTATATTCAGGCCCTTAATCATGATATGACATTGTTGAAAAGAAGTGTGTTTCTCTTCTCTATTGAGTTGACTCAGTTGGGCATTTTAATTGTCCTCGTATGCAGGTTGATATGATTGTTGTTACAGATGGAAGCAGAATTTTGGGGCTTGGAGATCTTGGAGTTCAGGGGATTGGTATTGCAATTGGGAAGCTAGATTTGTATGTTGCTGCTGCTGGAATTAATCCACAGAGGGTACTGGCTTTGCTTGAAAATTGCCCATCTATGAAACTGTTTTTTATCAGAAATTTGACGTGATTAATGTAATTATCTGTCATCAACAAATTTGTTACATTCGAATTGTTTGAAGTTTGAGAGGTAATAAAAAACATATTACCTAATAGATTGGTGACAATGGTGTATATTATTGATCTAAGCTAATTTACCTGCATTTGGACAGTTATAGTAAAAAAGATTGAAATGCCATTATTGCTTCTGCAGCCACTTTAAGATCAGTCATTTTGGTCTTGTAATATCTGGAATCTATCTGAAATGTGGTAATGCCAGATACTTATTTTGGTAATTGATTCTTCATAATTGTTGAAAGTGATAGAATATTTAATATCTTCTCTGCTCATCAATTTGCTTGTTTCCCTCTTGTGGGATAATTGAGAGAAACTGATTATTAAACAAATACCACTTATGCTAGTCCTGTTATATGTAAGAGCATGCTAGAGGTACCATCATTTACATGGAAATCCAACATCCTTACATTTCTCCATCTTGTCTTTCATGCCTGCAGGTTCTCCCTGTGATGATTGATGTTGGAACTAACAATGAAAAGCTTCTGAAGGACCCTCTATGTAAGTTATTCATAGGAAAGCTGGTAGTCTGTAAATGTTTGGGCCCAAAATTATTTGAGATGAACAAAATTTTAGATCTTAAAATATGTAGCTGCAAAATGCTAGTAATCAATGCAAATAAGATTTGTTGATTATTAAATGCAATGAGAATATAAGTTACACTTGATGGAGAAAAGAGTAGTGCCTATAGGCTTGGCTAGAAGGTGGAAATATTACACCCTATAACTTTCCTTCAGAAGTATATTGATTAATCAATTCTGACATGTCCAATAGAAGTAATGGATCCATTCGTTGTTGACATTACTCTCTCCAGATTTGGGACTGCAGCAACATCGACTTGATGGTGATGAGTATATTACCGTTATTGATGAATTCATGGAGGCGGTGTTTTCTCGTTGGCCCCATGTGATTGTGCAGGTATTACATTCACCAGGTTTTTCGTTAGAATTTCACAAAAGTCACATTACTTTTTGATGCACTGGGCTGCTAATTTCTGCAGTTTGAAGACTTCCAAAGCAAGTGGGCCTTCAAGTTATTGCAGCGTTACAGAAACACCTACAGAATGTTTAATGATGATGTCCAGGTAACCTACCCCTGATCTTTAAACGTACTTTGGAAAGTTTAGTTTATTGCCTGTTATTGCTTAGTGGAGTTGGCCTTTTCAATTTTTTGGACAGGGAACAGCTGGAGTGGCAATTGCAGGCCTCCTAGGTGCTGTACGAGCTCAAGGAAGGTCGATGATTGATTTTCCAAAACAGAAAATTGTTGTTGCTGGTGCAGGAAGGTAAGCATTTTTCTTTGCAGTCATGAGAACTGGACCTCTCTTTATCCAATATATATAAAAGCAAAAACAATTTGTGTCATTTTACTATTTGTGGTTTCAGCATGCCAGTCTCTTATTACTGTCGTAATCTTTAGAGGAATGACTGTATCCTTCAACAGTAATTTATATGAATGGTGTAAGGAATACATTCATGTAAAGTTACTAGCTTCCTAAGTAATATACTAATATGAAGAGAAAATGAAACTCTTGTAAGGAGAAAAAACTGGAAAATAACAATTTAAATTAAGGCAAAAAAGAAACTAATATTCAGTGTCTTTCCTTGATGTAATCATGCATAACTACTGTATGCGTTTGATTCCTTACGAATAAATAAGTATAACCTGTACAAAAATAATTTGAGCTAATTCAACCAAAAAGTATAAAGGTTGTAGCTTATTGGTCCTTTTTACTGAAAATTTAAAGCCCAGTGACTGATGAAAATGTTGTAGATTAAGTCTAGTTAATTATGTATATTTTCTATAATAGAAAGGTATGGAGGCTGGGATGTACCACATAAATAATTTCTCTTGTTAGACCTATCAATCTTTGTTAATGAAAATAAAGTCTTGTTATCAATAGTTGTATCTTCTGTTCGAATGCTCTGTAAATCCTGAACTTATGTGTTGGATCTAGTGCATACTGATTCTATTTTTTCTTGAACCCTTTTACAAATATTGTGCATGAATTACTTGTCTCTGTAAGTGTTGACTATGAACAACTTAATTAGGCCATCTAGTCTGCAACATTTTGGAAAGAAGGAACTTTCTTGTATTTAATTCTAGCTTTCAGGCATGATTGCTAAATTCATGAATTTTTGCAGTGCGGGAATAGGTGTCCTGAATGCTGCAAGGAAAACAATGGCAAGGATGTTAGGTGATACTGAAACTGCCTTTGACAGTGCACGGAGTCAATTTTGGGTGGTTGATGCTAAGGTTAGTTGTTCTATCAGTGAAATTTCAGGTAAAACGAAAAATATGATTTCAATATGGTAAAGATGCAGTGAAAATGCTGTTGCCCATGTGAAATGTATGCTCAAGAGTGATTAATTCTGAAAATATAATCAAGTTCTGCAGGAAAATAAGTTGCCTGTTTATGAAATCATTTATTTTCCATGTCTAAATATAACATATTGGAAGTTTTTGGTATTTTTGAATTATAACCATCTTTTCCAGATGAAATTCTCTTTTTCTTCCACGTTATGTACGGTGATGATTTCAAGCACAGCAATGTTGTTCTCCCCGGAATTTCCTTACACCTTATTAATCACATCTTCCAATGCCTCAGATTTAAAAATTCCCTCAAATGGACAAGGGTTTTGGAAATTGATTACTGAGCATGTTTGTTTCTGCTTTTCTTTACTCCTTGTGTTGAAAGAAGAGATTAAGCAGCTTCATAATTGTGTATTGTTGGCTACAATCCCCCTGCTGATCTGATGTAATCATTTTCTGTTTGTTCTTTTGTTGTATAAATAGGGCCTAATCACAGAGGAGCGACAGAATATTGATCCAGAGGCTCAACCATTTGCAAGGAAAGTTAAAGAAGTTAATCGCCAAGGACTTGGGGAGGGTGCAAGTCTAGTGGAAGTGGTTAGTTTGTTTACTTTTATGATAAATATGATGTTTAGTTCATCGTCAATAAACAATGATTTTGTTCTTGGGGTTCAGCAAAATGTTCGTTCCAAAATTTGCTCTTTTTTAAGTTTGAAAAATGTTTTCTGCACAGAAGTGGATTAATTAGTGATTCTAACTACAATTTGCAATTCCCATTCACACTTGATACTTGATGAAAATTTCTACTTAGCTTGATATTGACAGTTGACCTTAATATGCTTATGTACAAATATGAACCCCAATAAAATTATCGAAACCTTTTTCCTGTTAGGTGCGTGAAGTGAAGCCTGATGTGCTCCTCGGATTATCTGCAGTTGGAGGATTGTTTTCGAAAGAGGTATGTAATGCCTTATACACAGATCATTTTGTCATTGCTTCCTTTTCCATAAATTACAATAAATATTTTAGTGACATTGGAGCTTCCTTACAGATAAACTTTTGACATAGTGGCCTCTTAACTTATTTGTTAAGTTAACCTCTGATAGAATTTGAAGTTTGCATATTATAAAAAGGTCAATAAATTGAGGAAATGATAGAATTTCTATTTGTTTGAAGATATGCTTCACTGCAGCCTGGGTTTATGTGTACTCAATTGGATGTAGGAATTTGGAAAAAAATATATGTTTCATTGTTCCAGCACTTGGATGTTGCTTTAATATACCCTTGTAGTGGGTTCTCACTATTTTTTATCAGTAAAGAAATTATTGTTAATTAACAAACTCCAGCGAAATTAGGAGTGCATGAAAAATGCAGTCCAGTATCTACTGGACTCCCAGCTGTGGCAAAGCCATAGCATTTTACTCAGACGCCCATTGACAAACCCAATAATTAAAATCTGTAATACAAGACTGCAGACCAGTGGCTTTTCACTGTTTGAGTGTCCGTTTAGATCAAATATGCCATCTTAATGTATTTGCACATAACTCATTGTTATAATTAGTCAAAGTGGATCAACTGCCCTAGCGCTGTAATTCCCAATATTGGTGGACTTCTTATATCATTTATGGAGTAAAATAACCTGATGTTGCAATCTAGGAACTCTGGTTCAGTAGATCCATACAGATAATTTATGTTCATTTAGTGTTTAATCTTGGTTTGAATGAGGCAAAGATTTACTACTTAAGGTTGTGGACGACCAACAGAACTGCCACTACTTCATGCTCATTAGAATACCGAACTGTAGATTTTAACAAGGTGTTCATTGAAAGAAGCAAAGCTATGTTCCCTCAAACTTACTGAATGAACATAACATGTAGCATTTGTATAGGTACTTGAGGCCATGAAAAGTTCAACTTCAACTAGGCCAGCTATTTTTGCAATGTCAAATCCCACCAAAAATGGTATGCTGGTTCTCTTTTATTTTCTCTTGTTTTCTAGCTTATGTCATAGAAGATACTGCATGTGATTTATTTCTTCTCTGCTTTGTATTTTGTCTCTTGCAGCGGAATGTACTGCTGAAGAAGCATTTTCCGTTGTTGGTGAAAACATCATCTTTGCTAGTGGAAGCCCATTTAAAGATGTAGACCTTGGTATGTTGATTTGAAAGAAATAAATTTTTACAGAATAATTAATTTGACCTTATTTTAATTCTAAGAGTCATTCAAACCAAGATTAAACACTAAATGAACATATTATTTTCAGAATAATTAATTTGACCTTCGTATATATACTTTTGCAATATGATTCAATTGCTTGACCTTTTCCTTTAGTACATTTATATTTTAGGACATGCTGAAAGTTCATATTCTATTGACTTTCTTCTATTGCATCAGTCTTATTGAGGTTTGTGGGATAAGTGGATCTACAAATGCATTTGGTTTAATGTATTTGTCTTTTGGCTAGTAGTTGATTTACTTATTAAACTTGGAAGTTCCTACAACTATTGGTATGTAGAGATTTAGTTGCAAATTTTAAGTTAATTAACTGCAATTGCTAGCATGCTTCTGTAAATTGATTAGACTTCTTCTATGGCATCCTTTGCACATCTTCTATATCATCAGGCAGTTGACTCATTTGTTGGCAAAATGTGATTTTGCAATAATTTCAGAATCTGTTGAATATATTCCATAATACCAAATATTATTGAACAGGAAATGGTCATATTGGGCACTGCAACCAGGGAAACAATATGTATCTCTTTCCAGGGTTAGTTTCTCTTCTGTGTACCTTTGAGAAATGAATTTTGTATCTGCAGTTGCCTCATTTGCCATTGGTAAAATTATTCTTTTGTTGCAGGATAGGACTTGGTACACTTTTGTCAGGGTCAAGGATCATATCTGATGGGATGCTCCAGGCAGCAGCTGAGTGGTATGTTTCATTATTCTCTGTAGTCTGGGAAGGTTTTTTAATAGATTTCATGGAAATGAAATATACATACTAAAAGAGAATAAATAGCTTTCAGTTGTGATCTTCTGACTTGTGCCCCAGAGAGTTTATAACTTACAAACTTGGCTCTAGATACAATATTTTCACCATTGCCTGATTATATCAACAATTTTTAAATGAAAAAATGTACAATAAATGCAGAATATCATTTACTTATGTCTCTAAATGGAGTCTTATCATTTTTTTGGCTGGTTTTGCCTATTGTGATTGTAGCTTAGCTGCTTATATGACTGAAGAGGAGGTCCTCAAAGGGGTAATATATCCTTCAATTTCTAGGTATATACAGTACATTACTCCCTGATATTAGTTGGCTCTTTCAGATCTTATGATATTTCTATCCATCAAAAATAGATATTATGATATTCATTGGCAAAAAATTAAAATTTTAGTGCATTTTTCGCCTTTTCATTTTGTAGCATCCGAGACATAACAAAGGAGGTAGCTGCAGCCGTTGTAAAGGAAGCAATTGAAGAGGATCTAGCTGAAGGATACCGTGACATGGATGCTCGAGAACTTGGAAGGCTTAGTCAGGCATGTTCCCTAACCTTGGCCATGGATACGATTGTTGATTACAAAATTGCTAATTTTGTAATTAACTCCTTTTTCGGTTCTAGTTTGTATGAATTCCAAGTCATGGTCAATTCTTCGAATAGAGAAATTTGCATTGCTTCCAGAATTTATTGATTATGGAACAAAAATATATCTTTCAAGACACCCTAAAATTTCAGGCCCTAATCCACAGTCAAAATTTTCTTGCGGTTTTACCATCATATTCTCATAGATAGGAATATATAAACACTCAGTCTAAAGTGGTTATTGTCTGGGAAATTCAAATGTATCATGTGTTTAAAAGTTAACCTGCCAAATCAACCTTTTTGGAAGCACAAGTGGCACTCATTGTATTCTCCTCTCATCAGAAAACCTGACAATATATTTTCATTAAGATGGTCATAACATGGGCAAAACCTATTATCTGCAGGAGGAAATTGTGGAGTACGTGGAAAACAATATGTGGATTCCAGAATATCCAACTTTAGTCTACAAGGACCACTGAATGCCTCCTGAACACCACACCCTGCCAAAATGGAGGAAACAAGCCAGGGCCAGAATAAGGAAAGTAGCAGGGTAACGTTCACACTCTCATTGTTATCTTGTGCATTGGTAAACACTTGGAGTGTGCCGCGTTGTTTCTCAAGAGAGCTTCATAGTACAGTATCCATTATCTGTTGTCTGTTCTGATGGATCTATGAGGTCTCCGAGTCTTAATCATCCTGCCAGGGGCAATTTCTGAAGGTATTAATAGTACTATGGAATTCAGATTTGTGTGTCAAAATTGAAAACAGTTAGCTAATCGCTCAATTTACATATAAATCTTTTGTTTTTTGAATTGATCATCAAATGAAGAATGTCATATACTGATTACCTCTTAAATTAATTTTGACAGACTGGATACTCAGAAATCATAGTAGAGTTGTATTTTCATCTCTAAGATTTTAGAAGGTTCAAGATGTCTCTACTCATCCCTAACTTAAAAGGTTCAAATAGTCAAGGGATAAAGGGTCTCATTAACTTTTACTATAACAATTAGGAATAGATTATTTTGTGATCCTATTCACTTGATATACACAGTTCATCCTTTCAAAAAATATGAGTTTTTGCTTGCGAAGGAATACAAATTCTTATCGTTTATTTAGTGTCATTAGGAGAGGTGGAAACCGACTTAAAACCATTAGTAGGGAAAACAATGAGTGTGCATACGATCATAATAAGATTAGCAAATATTTCATAGAAAACATAGTGCAAATTTATACCTCTTGTAATATAAGCCCCTTTTGACTTGGAAAACATGGTTACCCCTTAAAATGACTCGGAAGAACGAAAATTTATTGCATATCCTCATCCTAAGAGATATTCTCTTCATGGTCAAAGAAATGGATTCTTTAAAAGCTAGAGGGACCAGATAATATTTTTATAAGTATTATTGACAAATTATTAGCCTTTTATTTCAATATTTCTTTAGAAATGGTTATTCACTCAAATGAACACTTTCATAGCTTTCATTCCTAAGTGTGAATATGCTAAGAAGTTTAAGGATTTGAGGCTAATTAGCCTTACAAATGTTTTCTACAATGTCATTTTAAAACTCATTGAAAATAAAATCAAACCCTTACTACGTAGATTAGGAGATGGATCAATGATAATAGCCCCAGAGATGATGGATATCATGACCAAATCTAGAGTAAGAATAGACCGGCTATGCATGAAAATTGACTATAAAAAAGCCTTTGACATGCTAGAGAGGGCATTCATTTTAAAAATTCTAAATTTGTTTGGTTTTCATGAAAAGCTCATACATTGGATTTCCCAACGCATAATCACTCCACACAACTTCCATCTTGGTTAATGGAACACCACAAGGTCATTTTAAACTTGGTAGAATTTCAAGAAAGGAGATCCAATCTTCCATATATGATCCAAAGTTTCATCTATAATGTTGAAAAGGGCAAAATGGTCTAATCTTACTAGGGGTGGAAGGGCTTACATTAATCTTATCAGATCTTATGTTTATTGATAAAGTAAAAACTAATATTTCAAACAATATCAATTATAAGAAAATTATAGAAAAAGTTTTATGAATGGAATGAGCATGAGATTAATACTAAAAAATCATGATTTTTCTTTTTTTTTTAAAGAATAGCTTCACAAGTTAAAGTTAAAGGACAAATTAAAGACATTTTTCCACTCAACAACTGAAAGGACTCAAAAAAAGTATTTTGAAAGCCATATTTTCTCGTGGAGAAACCAAAAAAATTAAGTTCATTTTGGATAAAATAGAGGCTAAACTGAACTTGGAAAGCTAAATTTTTATCCTTGGCATATAGAACTCTACTTTGATAAATTTAGTTCTCAACTCAGTGTCTATATACTATATCTTTATTCAAGCTTGCATTTACTTTTTGTAATATAATTTATAAAATCAATAGAAGGTTTTTTTTGATATTATGGATGGATAAGATCCTATTATATTCCAATTAGTTAGAAGAAACTCCATCAACTAAAATATTTGGTGTTCCTAATTACAAAATAAGACATCTAAAAATATGAGAGTTCATACTTGTCAATGTTTGGAAATGATTATTGTCTTACTTAGATACAATAAAACTATAAAACTAGGTGCTCTAAAACTAGTAGTTGATGGTAAGACTACAAATATTTGGAATTAATCTTAGGTTAGGAATCAACCGTTAAAATTGATGAAGCTGATGTAGGTATTGATTTCATTTCTAGTAAGAGAACTTTTTATGTTCCACACTGTCAAATACTACAAGTTCCACTCAATGAGGCTGATGTGTTTGATGAACTCATATTCGAAAAAAACAATTGAGCCTAAAAACAAAAAAAAATACTAGCTAAATGATAGATAAAATATATATTTAATAAATGCAACGTGTTGGTAAAAGTACTGTCATACCGTGATTTCAAAAAAGGTAATTTAACTAAATTGAATGGAAAAGGGGTCGAATGGGAAATGAGAAAATTGAACCTAAAATGGAAAAATTAAATTAGAATTATAAATTAAATCGAATTGAAAATCAGTTCAATGAGTAAAGTGATTTAAGTACTCTTAACGAATCTTCTTGATTAGTATTTAAGAATGGGAAATATTTGATCCCGATTTAAACTAGGATTAAATGGGCTCGTATAAAACTTTATAATTTTTTCAAATAATCTCAAAAATGAAAAAAAGGAAATTATTGCTCTATATGATAGGAAATAGACTAAATAATTTTAAAAAATTAGAAAAAAAAACTGATCAATAAATGCTTAAAATTAGTTTAATCAGAAAAAAAAAATTGTTTAAACACATTTGAAACCGTGTTAAACCAATTGAATCGTTCAAGAGACATATGGCACGCAGCACCGCCACACCCTGCACATGCCATCCCCTTAATGTGACAAAAGATCTGAAATTGGATGTTATCCTCCATGACAATGGAAGGTTATGATCAGGTAGCCCTGAGTATATGGAGACGAGTATATCCTACCGTTAAACAACTAAATAAAAGATGGGTTCAATTGAAAAATCGAACGAACCAAATCCAAAGCAATCATCAAACCGAAAATTTAGGAAAGGCACATGTTGGCTAAGTGGTAATAGTACAAGGGGAGAAATAAAAGGGGAGAATTTCAGTTGTAGCTATGAAGAAGGTGAAGGGGAAGAGGGAAAGTACCTGGATGAAACCCAACAACACATTCTCTTGTTGAATAAGTACCATTGCTTATAAGTCCTCAACAATTAGATCAAGGAAAGTTGGAGGAGGGGTGAGTTACCATCTATGTTAGGGTAAAGGTATGGTTTCTCAAATAATAGCTCAACATTAGTTGTAATCGTAAATGGGCTTGCTTTTAACCCACACTTGGGAGAAAGTCACGAGGAATCCCATCGATAACATCCTGCAAACATAGGAATAACACAATTACCTAAAGAGTAGAGGATTAGTTGGACTTAGACTAACCTATTAGACTACCAAGCAAAAACCCATCTTAGCCCGACCTTAGTAGGCATGATGTGAAGTCTCATGCTTGGCAACCATTGAAAGGAATGGGACATGTTCCATTTGGAAGGGACCTCAATTGACCTCCCCTGAAATAAACATATACTATAGAATAAAGAATAATTATATTAGCAAAAAACTACTATAGAAAAAGTGGGAGTAATAATAGGAATTAAAAGGATGTTATTAGCCAAATAGGGCAGTGGATACCATATGTTTAGGAGTAAAAAAGTAAGTAGTGAAAATTAGGATCCCAAAAGGTGATTTTTGAGAGTTTGGTGACTTAAATAAGACTAAAGTAAGTTTAGGGACTTAAAAATAGAAATTTAAAAGGTTTAGAATTTTAAAAAGATGAATGTGAAAAAAATAAGTATATAATAGTAAATTTTGAGAAATTAATGACAAAAATATTAGGAAAGTTAGGTGTTTAAATAAAAAACTTGAAAATATTTTCAAATTAGGATAATATTGGGAAAAATCTTAAATTTTTTAATAATTATAGAATGAGTTTGTATAATCGAGTTTATCCGCCCAAATCAAATAAATTGGATTAGTAAAATTATAATTTTTAAAAAATTACAGAATTATACCAAATATACTAAGGTAGACCAAATATGAACATAGTTATTTGATTTTATTTATTTAGAGTAATATGATAAACTAATATACGAGTATTACACTTTCACGAGATAATTAAAAATATGTTAAAATAATATGTTCAAGATAAAATAATAAGTGAATTTATGAACTATGAGTTCGTTTAAAGGTTAGCTCCACTTTACAGCTTTTTGTAAACTTATTAAATTTATTTATGTACTTTTAAAAAAGTATATGGGTCGATATTTAAACTTATTAAATATTACATTTTCGATATATGGGTCGTATACTCACTTTCATAAAATTTAGTATAAATTTCTTAATTCTATTTTTCAGTTTTATTTAAATATTTATAATCAAACCCATCTCATAACACACAATTCAAAATTTGTATAAATAATAAGTTGGTTTGTTCAATTATATTTAAATAAAAATTATAATCTCACTGCCCGCCTTAACTAAAAATATGTTACTCACCCAAATTTCCAAGTATTTAAATTACTCTATCCAATTATAAATTTGTATAAATAATAAGTTGGTTTGTTCAATTATATTTAAATAAAAATTATAATCTCACTGCCCGCCTTAACTAAAAATATGTTACTTACCCAAATTTCCAAGTATTTAAATTACTCTATCCAATTATAGTATGATTCATTCTATATATATTATCTATAAATTTATAATTATTCTTTCCTTCCACTAATATGATATTTAATATCTCATACTATAATATTTTTAAAATTGCAGTTTTCACCTCTTATACCTAAATTTTAAATTTAATTATAACTATAGAAATTTCAATATTATTAGCTCTCCTCTTCGTCATTTTGGTTTCCATGTGCCCCTTGGCGGAATGACAAATCCCCTCCTCTTCGTCTCTTAAGCTCATTCCGTTTGTATTTTCCTCTTTGTCACCCAAGCTCCATCTTTCGTTCCCGAGATTTCCTGACAGTGATGATTGGACGTCGGCGACACACCTACGATGATGATAATCTGACGTCCGAAGGTAACTCTCCTTCTGCCCCTGTATTCCCTCTTCCTTCCCTCGAGTTATCCCAATGCCCCCGTACAGTTTCGTTTATCCGAAGAAATCCTCAACTCAGAACTGATGCAATTTCAATCAAATGTTTACTTCAGTTAGAGTCTACCCTTGCCATATATAGATAGAGGGAGGTAGTTGATCCCTTTCACACAGTAACTACTAAAGATAGGAGGTGGCCGAATTTGTTCTGAAAAGCTGGTAAGGGCAAGTAGAATTATTATTCCAAAAATAGGTTGGTTAAAACGAACTCGACTTAAAAACAAAATTTATTATTTAATCGTTCATAGGTGAGTTAGCTTTCTAAAATTGGAATTTTTAATTTTAGTTCCAAAATTTTAAATAATTAATACAATTAACTCTATAGGAAAATTATTAACTCTAGTTAATATTTATAATTTGTAGTATTTAATTTGTTCAAAAATTTAGTAAATTGTATCCACATTTATAACAGTAATTTTATCTTTACCTAGGCCATAACCTTCTAATCAGCAAGAATTCCCTTATTTTTTTTCTTATTTTTATAATTTAAATTACAATTTACCTTTATTATATTCACTTGAAATTAAATTAAAAATTTTAAACTTTTTCAAGTTAAAATGACTTTTTTTAAAAAATTAGATTTTATACTCTTGATATCCAACACTTTGTTATAATCTAAGTTTAACTTTTCAAAACCCTAAAAAACTCGACTCGTTTTTCGTTATTAATTTAAGTTTTTGTATATAGTTCGAAATTTTATTAATAATTTCAGATAAAATTTTTATTTTAGAATTTTATTTCCAATTTTAATTCATATTCTTAATTAAAAATCTCATTTCCTTAGGTTAATATTCTTAATTCAAAATTATATTTTTTATTTACCCTTAATTTCCAATCCACTTAGATTTAAGTCAAGTTCTATTATTAAAATTAAAATTTAAAATTGAGAACAAATCCTTAATATCATTACCACACATGTGATTGAGTAGAGCTTTGAGGATCAGGTTGATTTTAATAGGAAACCAACATTATTATAAAGTTTTAATATCATGTATTATATTTGATTGTGCATGTAGGCATGAATCCAATACATGAGTACTACCGGTTGAAAAATTTAAAAATAAATCTAATATAAAAAAATTAAGAAATAATAAACCAGTTATAGATATTTTTAAGTAAAATTCGATATTATAAGATATGAAGTGAGTTAACTCATTAAGTTGTGTTTACTACTGCTCAAAATTATTTCAGCTGAAAATAAAAACTCATAAAAGAAAATATCAAGTAATTACCGCATAACTCCATCTACATAACTTAGAAAACTTGGAATGTGTACTTCTGTTTAAATTTGTACTTATATATTATTATATTTGCAATAAATTTTATAATAATTTTTTGGCTAAGAAAAGTTTAAATTTCTTTTACAAGTATATATTATTTTATTGTTAATATTGACCATATGATAATATTTTAATAAATTTACTAATAATTGTATTATTCAATAAATATGATTGACTCTAACACCAAAAACCCATGGAAGTTACACTTTGGCCTCCCCAATTTTTTGGGAAGTAAGAAAAATAATACTTAATTTTTTAAAGAAAAGATTAATGCGATTGAGGGCTGGAAATCAAGTGTGCTATGCACAAGCTAGGAGAGTAATGTGTCATTCCTAACTATATAAGAAGTTGTTTTTATTACCACTATATGACAAAATCACTACGGAAGAGTTTCGAGTCATTTGCCTAGTCCCGTTCCCGTTCCCGTTGGTGTTTGCTAATCAGCTATATGCATAAACTAAGTCAGCTCATTGTGAGGCTCATAGACAACAATTTGGCACTTGTCATGCATAACAAAGGTAAGACAATTTATGTAAAATGCATGTTATAATGTTTTAGAAACCCATTTACACCTCCTAAAAAGAGGCCAGGCAGAACTAAAGAAGTTAGTGGGGAGGCTAGCAAATATGGAAGAATGGAATCAATGTTTTTTTTTACTTTTCAATCAACCTTAACCGGTTATTAATCATGATGCATTGCAATGTTTGATGTGTGAATGGATACGGATGTCTCCCAGAGCTCCCATCAATTCACTTTCTCGAAAAGTACTTTGGCAATGTGAAGCTCAGTGGTCCCAGGATCACAATGGAGATCGTAGTAGAAGCTCTTGACCACCATATGAAATGTGTCCCTCATGTTCCTCTCGGCTCGGTCCATCGTGGCTGAACCCTCAAGGACCGACTGCACAAGCTTTGGCATGGTTGACTCAATTGGGGGATCCATGATGGTGCCCGCACAACCCCCGTAATGGCTCCCGGTTTCCTATAAGTAGTAGAAAGTTTGAATGAAAGGCCAAGATTATAATGAACAAAAAAAGAGAGATTTGAATAGACTGACCTGGTGAGATTTGAGGTGACCAAGCCGGCCACAGAGTTCATCGGAGAGACAAGAGAGGTGGGCGTAGGACAGAAATGACACGAGCTCCTCCGTGAAGCAGTGGCCACCGGCGAGGCAGATGGTCTGTACAAGCAGCTCTGCAACACCCTTGTACATGTCCCCTTCTACTTCTTCTTACAATCCCATGAGCCACTTTTCCCACTTTTTCAACAACATCATCGTATCACCAACACAAATTGGTTGAGAAACACAGAAGCAAGAGAGACTCACACGAAAATCTATCAAACACATTTCCATTTGTTTTTGGTGCCTATTCATTTTCGGACAGTTGGGTCCGAAAGGACCATTGAATTATTATAATAAATATGAATCTAAAATATAATGGCCTATTAGCTCAGTTGGTTAGAGCGTCGTGCTAATAACGCGAAGGTCGCAGGTTCGAGACCTGCATGGGCCATTTTTTTTTTTTGCCTTCTTTTAAGCCATCAAAGGATACACCTGCTGGACGTTGACTTGTATTGCTTTTCTCTGGATCCAGATAATTAATTGAAGCAGGCCCATTCGGAATTGTCCAGGAAGGACAAGAACACTTTCAGCTTCAAGCAAAGGTTGGGGATTCCCTCGCAAAGTTTACTTCAATGGCAATGAATGCATTCTTGCCAACCAATGTCATTACACAAAGAATTACCTTTCTTTGAGGGCAGAATAGTTTCTGCAAGAGATTTCAGAAAGCCATTGCACGAAGGAGAGAGATGCCAGTGGAACTTGAAGCTTTTCCCACAGAAATCCATTACTTCAATGGAAATAAATATAAAAAAAAAGGAAGGAAGGGGAGGAAGTTGAAACCCGCTAAAGGATGCTTCCATGGCTGTAATATCCCACCCACAGTACAGACGACCTCTTCAAACATCTACCCTCGTTTCTGACACTATTTCAAGCTTATTGCATATTTACTATGTGTTTATGCTAAATCAATGACGATCATGTTCATGGCCTTCATCCTTGTCTGATGTGCTGTCCCCGCCTTCATCTCAAACAGCAGCAGGCAAGCTGCTGTTCCACCGTCAGTCAAAATCCATGTGGGACCAGACATACATCATATAGCTTTTTACCTGCCTGCTTATACAAGAACCTTCCTCCCTAGGGGGGCGTCAATGCTCCAAGGACAAGGATTATGAAGGAAGGAAAGAAAACCCCTTTCTTAGATTTGACACTGCAACTCCAGCCATACACCATAGCCTTACCTGCCTCCTTGTTCCTCCGGCGGTCAAAATCTATGTGGGACCAGCCCGCCCACCAAGCACGAGTGGGGCCAATAGTCTTTTGGAACATGGAATTGACCACACACTGCAATTTCACGTCTCCATGAGCAAGCAATGCCTTAATCTTTCTCCAAAAGGATTTCCTCTTTCCCCTAGTGTTACTTGCTGTAGCCCAGCTGTCGGAATATCGGCCGTCTGTGTCTGTTAGCGCTCAGCCCATTGCTTCAAGAAAAATCTCCGGTCAACTCCGTTGGAATTTTTCTTCCCATTTTGCCACGTAAAGCCTTCTCCAAGTCCCCTATAAGAACCCCCACCATATCCCCAGTCTCTCTGCATCAACCAATGGCTAATACCAAACACCACCGCCTTCTAGCCCTCGCCCTTCCGGCAGCGTTCCTCCTCATCGCCGCCTTGCTCGGCCCTGTCACTGCTCAGAGGTGCGGATGCTCCGCCGGCCTCTGCTGCAGTAGATGGGGCTACTGCGGCACTGGGAATGACTACTGTGGTGCCGGATGCCAGTCCGGCCCATGCTACACATCCACCGTCAAGCCGGTGGCCAACGTGGTCACAGATGCTTTCTTCAACGGCATCATCGGCCAAGCCTCCCCCAGCTGCGCCGGAAAACGCTTCTACTCGAGGCAGGCCTTCCTCTCCGCCGCGAGATACTACCCTCAGTTCGGATCCGTCGGCTCAGCCGTTGTCTCGAAGCAGGAGATCGCCGCCTTCTTCGCCCACGTCACACACGAGACCGGACGTCAGTGATCTTTCTTTCTTTCTTTCTTTCTTACGCGCATTAATTCCAACTACTCCGCATATGATAACCTGACTTGAGCTTGAATGCTAAGTTTCAATGGCTGCCCATAAGCTTGAATAAAACTAGTGTGGCCGTGGTGGGTCAAAGAATCTTAATGGTGAGCTCTCCTTCACGCATGCATGCATGCAGACTTCTGCTACGTAGAAGAGATAAATGGAGCATCGAGGCTCTACTGCGACAGGTCGAACAAACAGTACCCATGCAACCCCAGGAAGCGTTACTACGGCCGTGGCCCACTCCAGATCACGTGGAACTACAACTACGGCGCTGCCGGGAATAGCATCGGCTTTGATGGCCTGAACTCACCTGAAACCGTGGCCAACAATCCGGTGATATCCTTCAGGACGGCCTTCTGGTTCTGGATGAAGAACGTCCACCCGAGGATAATCGCAGGCCAGGGGTTTGGATCCACGATCCGGGCCATCAATGGCGGAGAGTGTGGCGGTAAGAAGCCTCAGGCCGTCCAGGCTCGAGTCCGGTACTACACCAATTACTGCCGGCAGCTCGGGGTCACCCCAGGCCTTAACCTCAGCTGCTAGTTGCTTATTAGCTACTTGGCCATTTCCTGAACTTGTTCTTTGAGTATGTAGCTCAAGAGGCTAAATAACTGTCAGGAACTAACTTCTAAATAAAATTATTGACCTGGGCAAAATCTATGGTTTCTTGACCTTTTCTTGGGGTCCCGTAATTGAACCATGAGAGAGAGAAACAGTGAATTGATTCCTAAGTAAGCCACATTTTCTACTTGATCCCTTACCCTGCTTCCTCTCCCCATTTGACCCACTTATCCAGCTCAAGGGATTTGCATGATGAGCTGCGAGAATTTTACAAGTTTTATCACTGATTTGATCATGGCTATCATCAATTTCCCAGGAATCCAACCGAGTCCCATCAGCATCATCACCACTGCTCTCCTTTCCTTTATGCTGAGAAGTTGCAATCCAGCAGCTCCATCTAAACCCAGGGAACCATCAGGATCAGTAACCTTCTTACCCACCCTGGAGGGTCGACATTTCTCCAATGGACTGTGCACTGATGGTTGAAGGCACGTCCTTTCCTCATCTGATCTTGGCACCTCCAAAAAGTGAAGGATTCATTGATCGCAAGAATCCTCCATTTTGTGTCTGAAGATATGGCCCTAAACCATCTCCAAGAGGGGGCAAATCTTGTGGCTCTTCAGGAGGAATTATATCAATTGGACTCCCAAATTCACTAGAACTGCAAGTGGGAGAAGCCTGGAAAGCCTTCTCATTCAATCCTCATTCTTGCATGAGAGCTTCAGTTTCTAAGTCTTCTAAAATTTTTGCATTTGTTTTTGGCGGTGGCAATCCAAAATTAGTAGATATATAAGCCTCATTGTAACCGAGGTCTAGTAATAGAACAACGCAATCATAATTCAAATAATTGGTTGGGTGAGGGTGTGAATGAACTAAGATCATGCAGAACTAACCGATAGAGCTTGTAGGATGACGATGGAGAGAAGAATAGCTGCTGGTGGTGTGGACGAGGGGACAGGAGCTGCTGAGGACGGAGAGAGGCCGTGAGGACATGGTGGCAGTGTAGCACAATATCTGTTTTCTGTTTTTCGAGCAACCTGCCAAGATTATGGAGGCCTTGCCTTGCTGGTGAGAAATTGAGGGAAGAGGGAATGAGGTGAGAGAAAAGGACGGCCTCCAATTTAATGTGTATGCTGCTCCTAACACTAATTAGAAAGTCCATTCAGCTTGCCGACAAATACACGGATTATATACACAATTTTTTTTTTGTTGCGGAGAGTTTATGAAATAAAGATTAATAATATTTCTTCCGCAAAAATCTTACTTTCACACAATATATTTTCGCCTATTTCTTATTTTTTATTTATTATGCCCTAATAGATTTATTAATACTTGAAATATTTACTATAAAAAATTCATATAAAATTAAATTATATCTCTAATTAATTGTATTGTCTTATATAAATTTTAACCTTATATTTAAAATTTTAAAATGGTTAATATATTTATAATTTATTTTTAACTAAAAAATTAAATTTAAATTTTATAAATAAAATTTTATATATTAATAATTATACAAAAAAATATAATATAAATTAACAATAGTTAATATGAGTACCACCCACGTGCATCCGCATACAACCCATATCATTATCTATTTTGTTTATATAAATTAAGATTAGCATGTGAAAAAATAATCCGAAAATGAGAGAGTGATGGAGATTAATAATTTTGTGTGAATATTCTTGGTGCTCTTATGGGCCTTGCTTACCATAAATGATCAATCAATTCGTTCTTATATTTTAATTTTACCATTTTATTGCCTTCTTGATTTATTATTTTTTTTTATTATTTACAATTTAAAGTTAATAAAAAAACCCTAAAAAAATTATAACAGCGAATTTATTAGGTAAATTAAAACTAATAAACATTTTTAAAAATTTAAATTCTCAAACAAATATTAGAAAATTTATATATTATAATAATTTAAAATTTTTTATTTTTGGTAAAAAAATATATATTACAAAAAATAAGATAAACCGACTCGAGTACAAATAGCAGGTGCTAGTACAGGTAGGTATCGAGTCTAACAGAACTGAGATAAGGTTGAGTCTAGACCCGACCAAGTAGACTTGAGGCTTGGGTCCACTCGGACACGTGTCTGTTGGACCTGAGCTCGGGTCTACTTGAGTGCGTGTCTACTGTACCCGAGCTATTGACATCCCTATTTTAGTCAACTCATTCACTCTATTCGAGCTTAGATAATTTAATTCTTCTCAAATCAACTAAGGTCGGAGGCTATAGAAAATTGGTGGTACAAGAGACTAACCAATTTTTTCTCATCTCACGAGTGTCGTCAGTGCCATCAGAATTGGCCTCTGAAGTAGTTGCACTAGTTTTGGTCTCCAAAGATCGGATATTGTAAGATCTCGCTAGCGATGGTAGAGGTGTAATTGAGGGTCAAAAGAGGTGGCGATAAAAAGCTAAGGTTCTTAGCTTTTCAAGAATAACAAACCGATTGTCGTTGTCAAAAGTGGTCGGATGGCGGAGCTATCTTCTTTGGTAATTGGTTCACCGGAGTTAGGATTAATCTCACTTTCAAAGTGAATTATGAGGGAGCAACCCCAATTTATATGATTATGATCTACACTTGTCGTGTTATTTATCCATAGCATTCTTTCCCCAAATGGTAGATTCGCGTTTTATAGGTGACTCATCGGGTAAAAACAGGGGAATATAAGTAAACATTCAAGCGAGGAAGATAACACGTGTGCGCATGATTGCGTCTACCGCGCATGTTTGTGTACAATATCACACTGACCGGTTTGCATTGTAACGAACTAGTTTACGGTAAATTTCTCAACCGGTTCAGTAGTTTTAACTCGATTTACCCATTTACTGGTCGGATATTGAAAAAATAAAAATATCTAAAAATTATATATTCAATTTTTTATTAAATTTACTTAATAACCACTCAATTAGTACTTATTTTGCACATTTAAAAATTCAGGATTTTGTCACTCACACTAAACCGAACTTAATACAAACTGATTTTTTTCCCAATTATTTATCTCGTATCTAGGGACCTTCTAAGGATTCTCAAATAATTATACTTCATGATCAAGTCAAAATTTTCCTATTTTTAGCTTTTGTTAAATCAATTATAAAAATAATCTTGGATAAAGGTTCATCAAGGTCATTCCTAACTCTATGAAACTAAAATATTAGTGCTCTTTAGAATAGCCCAACAAGCATTAAGAAAACTATTTTAAATATTGAATATAATAGAAAGTGAAAGAGTATAAGAATCTTAGTATAGTTAATAAAATGAAGGCACATAGGGAGAAGAATGAACAAATAATAATGTTGAAAATATTATAATGTCCATAAAATTAATATTTAACTATGTTTTCTCCTTTATAATATTGGTTATGGAGGAAATCTAGTTTTTAGATGGAGGAAATCTAGTTTTTAGACTTAGGGTACACATATGTGTTAAAATAAGCATTATTTTTTAATCATCATTGAAACTTTGAGGCAAACGGACATACATATTATTGGAGTTCAAGAGTCGTTGTAAAAAACTTAAAGGGAGAATGGAGCGATATCAAACATAACTTGAGTTAGGTTTGAGTGTACAAATGTATAGATGAATAAAATAATATCTAGGTTGAATAGAAAGTCTTATAAGTGTATATTCTTGTGGGTAAGTGAAGAATTTAAAGTCTATACATTACATAGATAATGAGATTAAGAGTATAATAATAATAATAATAATAATAGAGATGTGGGCTGATGAAGAAGAAGAAGGTAGATGGAATTGTAGTAGTCAATTAGGGAGAGAATTCGAACTTTCTATGTGGGCGTGGTGATCAGCTCAAATGAATCCGAACTTTCGATCGGGCTGATCACCACGCCCACTACCTGCCGCCCTGGGAGGTCCCAGTTGCTCCTCAAGTACATTCTCTTCACCGTTCCCTACCTCCACAACAAGTTCAGGGACGAGAGCTCCCCCAAGTCCGGCGATGGAGAGTCCGCCGCCATTCGCTTCCAGCGCCGGGGACTGCCACAGGATGAGCTGAGCGCCAATCACGTCCTGGCTGAGTGGCGACGTTGGGGAGAAGCTGAACGAGCGGTTTATAATACTGAGGTCCATGGTACCCTTTGTGATCAAGATGGACAAAGCCTCCATATTAGGGCACACCATCCGGTACGTTAAGCAGCTACTGAAGAAGATCCAGGACCTCGAGGCCAAGAACCAGCAGACGGAGGCTGACCAGAAGTCAAATAGCGGGGTTACTGCCGCCGCCCGCCCCAGTCCTGACACGTCGGATAAGAGGAAGACCAGGCTAGTGGAGGGCACCGGAGGGGTGAAATCCAAAGCCGTAGTCCTCGCTGCCACCGCCATTGGAGACCAGTGTGCAGGTTTCGATCATAGAGAATGACGGGCTGATCGAACTCCAGTGCCCACACAATGAAGGGTTGCTCGGGCAGAAACGGCATCGTTTGAGGCAAAATACGGCGGGTCCATTCTTCCGGTCCAAGAAAAAATGTACCCGATCTTCCGGTGCACTATCTTCTAAACCCGGCTACGGTTCCAATATATAGACCCGAACCCGAGGATATCCGACTATTCTTAGTTTCGATCGGGTCGGATACGGAGTGAGTCTCAGTACCCTTCACATGAAAGAGACTTGTGTTAGTAAGTATTATGTGAAGAAGTCTGAAGGTGCATTGGCTCAGAGTGTAGCTTATTCATTAACTTGGTACTATAAGTTTTGTTTTTGCTGAAAAGATGAAAAAAAAAACATACAAACCAAACTCACCTACTTCCCTCAGTTCTCATGGTTTACTTCCTGTAATGGACACACTCTCACATTTTCTCAGTCTATTCAAAGTAGGTGCAATTCTTTACCAACTTCAAATCTACCTGTTTTGTTTGCTCTTCCCTCCAAGTCTATTCAAACTAACCCCTCCTATAAATCGCCATCTTTCGCTTTTCTATCACTCCAAGCATTTTCCCTCGAGTAGATGGAGCTGCAGGGACTCGAGGCCGAGCTCTCAAGACCCATCTTCCTTGCCATGATAGTCCTGGCTGGTGCTTACTCCACTGCCCAGGCTCAGATCAGTACACCGTGCACAGCATCGATGATCACCAGTTTCACTCCTTGCTTCAACTTCATCACCGGCAGCAGCGCCAATGGCGGCTCCCCCATCCACGACTGCTGCGAATCGTTCAGGTCAATGATAAGAACTAGCATCGAGTGCACCTGCCTCATCATCACTGCCAATGTCCCAATCCCCCTCATCAACCGGAATCTGTCCATCTCCCTCCCACGTGCATGTAATACTGGAGGCATCCCGATTCAGTGCAAAGGTACCTTACCCCAGATATGGCTCTATGTTGTCTCTTCGGTTGATCCGTTTCGCCTCTCGCTGGAATGTGGTAAAGCTGATCCATCTGTCTTTAACGTTTTTTTTTTTTGCAGCCTCTGGAACTCAACTGCCCCCTCCAGGTACGGTATTCGGATTAACAGCCTGTGAAGTTCAATCCTTGTTACCGATCATTTACCATGTAGTCCGGAAAATAAAGATCTTTCCAGCCATGTCAAAATTCGATCTTGATCATCTAAAGAACTGTAAAATTGCTTTCAAACATTAAGAAAGAAGATAAATCCTAGCGGTGACATGAACCAAGATCATCTATGGACTTACAATTGCAAAAATAATACCATATCTTTCTGTAGGTCCAATCTTATTCGCTCCACCGCCTCCACCTCCACCTGCAGTAATAGCTCTTCCGCCATCCACAGCTGCTGATTCTCCGAGCCTTGCCCCTTCTCCATTCAGCTCTCAAGGTATCCAAACAACAACTTCCCATCTCTCCTGGCCAAGATGAAGTGCAGTACAAGTCTGATCTTATGGTTTTGTCTTATGAACCTTCTCTGAACAGCTTCAAAAGCAGAGAAAACATCAACCCCACATCCTACATCACCATCATCAGCACCAGCAGCCCCTCTGCCACCAGCATCAGCCCCCGAGTTAGCATTCTCTCCGGGATTTGTTGTTCCAACAGACATGGCACCTGCTGATGCACCGGACACTGGGACGATGCCGAGAACTTCAGGGATCCGACCCGTGTTAAACCCATTCAACTCAAACTCAAGTCCTTGCTTCACTTACCCACCACTGTCCTTCTTGATGATACTTATTGGAATGATTATAATTAGTCTATAAAGTCTACTAAGTGAAATCCTTTCAGGCTGTTGGCTCTCACACCAGTGAAGCCTTGTGTCTAGTGTCTGTTGTGCCCACAGTTTCAGAGCTAACTTTCTTTGCTCGATTCTTATGCCGCTTTGGAATTGAGTAGTATTTCTGTGACAGTGGAATTCACCCATTAATCTTAAGACTTGTCATCAATCAGTAAAGGTCATCAGTATTGATGTTGAAATCAGAGAATCGGGGCATATCTTCAGCAAGAGCTGGGGTATGAATGAACTTCAAATATCTGCAATTAGATGGATTTAACAAGACAAAAGGAGCAATTTTACATCTAATCGCATATTCTTGGAACATCAAAGCAAAGGCTTTATCTTTCTATTTAACTTCCTATCTTCGGTGGGAATCGGAGCGGCGGTCATAGACACTGCGGGCCAGCCTCAGACAGTCCAACCAGTGGAGGATCTCGGCATTAGGGTCCCTCTCTATGGCCAGTCTAGCCACCGTTATCTGCACGATTCCCCTGTAACTCGTGATTCTGCCCCATACCCTCGCTACGGCCCCGATCCTGACCAAAGCCGCCTGGGAAGCTGCTGCCTCGGCAGCCATCATGACGCCGTCGGGGTTCGCCGCCCGCCGGGACGCGAGTTGGGGAGCGGTCAAGAGGTTGAGCCAGAGGATGCAGGGAACGCAGCCCGTGCCGTCGTCGACCGTGAACTTGAGGAAGCAGCCGGGCTTGTGGTCGAGGGAGGTGACGGTGCCTAGGGTTTCGGCCCGCGAGATGGAGAGTCCGCTGCGGGAGAAGGTGGGAGGGGTTCGGGTGAGCGAGAGGAGGTCGAAGGCCAAGAGCTTCACGTGGACGGCAGTCAGTGGTTTCTCCTCTTCCATCGTCAGATCTAATCCATAAGTTGCGGGAGCAGCTTCTCCATCGTCATATTTTTTTCTATATAAATAGTCGACTTTGAATTAATGGGCTTTCAGTGCAAAAAAAACTAATGGGCTTCTTATCCTAAATCAATACAGGGGAAGGGGACAAGTTCATGGTGCAATCTTCAATGACGACCAGACATGTTGACCACCAGCTGGCTATGCTGTCATGTTTGTATGCATGCACTCTCTCTCTCTGGCTATGCTGTCACGTGTGTCATTCTCTCTTGAGGATCATCAGCTTTTGGTAGAAGAAAAGGAACAAATGGAAGGGAAGAAAGGGGGTGGATACATGCGAAATTCCAATTATTTTTACCATACTATCCCTATTTTGTATATTTGGCTAGACTAAATTAAATTAATTATATATGATAAAAACATTTCTTATAAATTCACAATTATTATCAACTTTTTCGTTTATTTTTTTAATAAAAATAGGGTTATTATCTACCAACATTATTGATTAGCCCGTCCCCAATTTATTTTGGGTTAATTTGCACTAATCTTATATAGGATTATGCAACATCCATCCATCCTACTGTGCCATTTTGCTTCAGAATCAAGCATTCTTGATCCTTCATGTACTGCTGCCTGGCAGCATTATAATTGACCCCACTTTTGACTAGCTGCATTATCTAAGTAAAAGTACAAAGCTTCTCCCACATCATTAGGACTGATCTATAGGCTTTGGCAATGGCAATGAGCACTTTCTTCACATGAAAACAGGATGATGTCCAGCAAAAATCCATTACATCTTTCTCTCCTTGTGGGGGGACAGTCTAGAGCATCCCCTAATAACAGTACTAATGACACAGATGGGATGGATGATGGATGGCATCCACTTTTTGGAAGGTCTGTCTGTGTCCATGTCCAGAGAGTGCTCCTTTGTCATTGTTGTGCTAAGTTACATGATGTCTCATACTATGATTATGTCCAATGGCACAACTTGTCCCCCAAAACATTTGTTTAATACATCATGTCCAATCTCTGCACATTAAAGAAAAATATGTCGGGGCCACATGGTGCCATGGGGAGTCTCCCCTAACTAGTCGGGGTTAATTACATGTGAATATTCAATGACACTGTGAGAGTTTAGGGTTTAGTGGAGGAAGAATAACCATGGCGGAAAGCGACCAAGGAGATGATGATGAAACCGACGCTATAAATTCTTTTTAATTACTATATAGAGCATATGTTTATAATGGAAAGAATAATAATAATAATAATAAAATTAAAAAATATGAATTATATCTAAAATATTATAATAATATGAAGTGATTAACTTATTTATCTGATCAAAACAATACAAAATATTTAACAATAAGTTACGTAGCTAGACGGGTGTCCATTTCCAATGAAAAATAATAAGGATGCACTTTGTCTTTATACGCATAAACTATTCATTTGGCTGAACCCTAGTCAAAGATCTCACATGGGGAGCTTTTTCCATGGCGGCTGTAGAATCTATCCACCTATCTCTATATCTCATGGAGGTGGATTGGAATTTAGCCAGGTAAAGCTCTTTCCCAGTGCAACTAGTATTAGCATTATGAGGAATGGCTTCTTATATTACTATTTTGAGCTAAAAAACAGGATGATTAACTATGACTATTAATTAGTCCATTAACAAAGAAAATATGGGTTCTCTCCCCTTTAGGTAGCAGGTGGAAAGTGAAAGAGCTAGCTGCTGCTTTACATGTGTTGTGTTGTTGTTGCCATGATGGAGGAACCCATTTCACTTATTGCGCATTATCACTTCTTAAAAAAAATCATAGCACCTTGATATAGAGTTCTATTCATGCCAATTGCATTAATTTCCAAAACAAATCAGCACATGACAATTTAATAGTTTCGAAGAAATGAGAGTGAAAGGAAGGAAAGTTACCACAAATCAACAAACTTTCTATATGAATGCTGACCTTAAGTTGCCCATATAAGCCATGCTTTGATATATTAAATGAAAAAAAAGGCAAGTTATTCCAGAGAACACTGCAACTAGGAGAAGTTTATTAGGAGGCTGCTTGAGATTGGAGAATTAAGGGGGTGAGAGCAGATTTCATGCCATTTCATTAAAATGGTGATCAGATTTCATTTCCTTAAAATCATTAGATGACTTGCCATTTGTGAAGGGCAATCTAATTTGAGTGGTATTTAATATTTAAATAACCATAAATCTGGTCTATCAATAATTTACCATAAATTTGGTTGGTGTTTTCTCATTTATGTTGATGGGTATGGATTATAAATTGATGATAAATTTGATCGAGTCATTTGATGGCGATATAATTATTAAGAAACTACTTTGATAATTTACTCTAAATATATTGTATTGTATTGAAAATGACACTCATGGGAAGTGCAAAAAAAGAAAATGACTTCTCTTTTGCGCAGTCCATACCCTTTTGGCTCCCTCCTCCTTCCTTCCCACTTTCTCAGTCTCCAAGGTAGCAGAGCTACGTCAGAGCAAGCTTGTCTGTGTCACTCACACCCCTGAAAAGGCAGACCAATCTAGTGAGCGGTAGAGCGAGAGGGGAGAGACAGATACCCAGCAGAGGAGAACCGGTATGTGAAAGTCCAGCGGGTGATACTAGAAGGAAGCCAACATTATGTATTGTGTTCGGTGTTGGGTCCTCGAAAAGTGCTGCATTTACAGATGCCTGACATTCAGTTTTCATCCTCATTGTTGCCAGAGAACGTCTCAAGTTTTTTTTTCTTTTCTGCTGAGAGGATATGGTTCTTGGGGTTGCTCCATTCTGGAGACCTTCCTGGAAAATTCATTTTTTTTCCTGTTTCGAGTCATTCTGTAAAAGGCTTACTTCCAGTAGATCCCCTTGCATGTCTGCGATTGAGTTCGATTTTGCGGAACTAGCATTTTACTCTGTCTATGTTTAACATAGTGGGAAAAGCCTGCGGGTGGTTACTCATAATTCATGTTTTTATTCTGGCCATTTTCTGCTTATTATCCTGCATGTTTCTTTGATCATTGCCTTTGGCTCAGTGTTCTACTCAGAAAGCAAGAGCGAAAACTCTGCTGATTTCTTTTGGTCTATTTACTTGCTGCTATCTTTTGTTCACAATTCTTCATGGATCGATGTCAAATAGGCTGGATGAACATCTTTAATGCAAAACTAATGGGATTCGCCTCTTTGCACTTCTGTTACTAGGAAATAGATCAATACCGCTAAACCCAGTGGTAGGATTGATATATTGAAATCGATTCTTTGGTCCTCAAGAAATGGCAACAATGGCCCTGGCTGATTCCAAGGGCATGTATTCTTGGTGGTGGGTCAGCCACATTAGCCCGAAAAATTCCAAATGGCTTCAGGAAAATCTTTCAGGTATAACAAATTTCTGATCTCTGCAAAGGTTTCCAGTACTCTTTTTGTCTCCAGATTTTGGACAACAAGAAGAAGTCATCTGCAAATTTGTAATTTCTGCAAAGGTTTCCACTCCTGAAAAAGGAATACCATTGTACGTTTGGCTATCATGAAATAAGTAGGAAATAGGACTTTAGTTTTATCTTGTTGGCCTTGGGTATGCAGCATCATGATTTGGAGATTTTTCATAAGGCAATCTTGCCATGACATTAGCAGCATTATTTCTCTCCTCCTTGTATATAACCATGGGGAGAACCGCATTCTGATTTAATTGAATTGCTTAAGCCCATGTTATTTACTTGGTTAGTGTTGTATCTTTCTCCACAGACATGGATGAGAATATAAAGAAGATGATTAAGCTCATAGAAGAAGACGCAGATTCCTTTGCCCAGAGAGCAGAGATGTACTACATGAAACGACCAGACCTCCTGAGGTTGGTTGAGGAGTTCTATAGAGCTTACCGTGCTCTGGCAGAGAGATATGACCATGCCACTGGATTTCTACGCCAGGCTCACAATTGTGTGGCAGAGGTCTTCCCTGATCAAGTTCCTTCAAATTTGGATGATCCAGTATTAGCTGTTGCTTCTTCTGAGCATGAAGATATGCTTCTTGATGGGGAGTTCGATCCTGATTTCCTGGGACAGCTTCTGAAGGGAGAACTCACCAGATTAGAGGCTCAAGCAGACAAGGAGATTAAAATGGCAAAGGTTATTGAATGTGCCCAAGCAGAAGCTCTAAAAGTGAAAGAAGAGCTCAAGAGGGTCGAAGAGGAAAAGGAGGTTGTGATGGACCAATATGAGATGTCACTGGAGAGAATATCATGTCTTGAGAAGAAGCTGGCAGAACTTAACCAAAGTAATCTGGAGGTTACTGAGCGGTCTATCGGAGTTGAAATAGAGGTGGAAATACTGAAACAGGCATTAGAAAAAATGGAGGTGAAGGAATATACTTCTCTTGAATGCAGAAAATTGTCAACCAAAGTCGTTGAACTTGAGAGTTTGGTGGAGAAAATGGGTGAGGAACTCACCCAGAAGGAGGAGGAGACTGGAAGGCTTTTGAGTTATGGAAAGCAGGAGCACCAAAAGTCCTTGGAGGTTGAAACTGCCCTTCAGAGCCTGCAGAATCTTCTCTTTCAATCGCAAGAGAAGATGAAAATTTTGAAAAGTTGTAATGAGGATTTGTTGGAACAAGTAAAAAAAGCTGATGATGAGAGTATGACCTTGAAGGGATTGAATTTATCCTCATCCTTGTTGATAGATAGCTTGAGAGGAGAGAGTATTAGCCTTAAGGAGATCATCCGTAACCTAGAGAAGGAGATCAAAATCCAGGTGGAGGAACGTAATGTTCTCCGTCAGGAAATTAGCCTCTTCAAGAATAAATTTGACATGCTAAAGGAGAAATATCAGCTTGTTATAGAACAGGTGCAATCTGTTGGTCTTGATCCTGAGGGAGTAAGTTCTTATGTGAAGAAGCTGCAAGATGAGATCTCAAAGTTGAGAGAATATTCTGATCAAAAGTTGAGGGAAAATGAAAGTCTTCTTGAGGAGAATGTACTACTTGAAATTTCTATTTCAGACTTGAACTCACATTTGGATGAGGTCAAACAGAAACTGCAGGATGAGCAATTAAAATTGATGGATCTCTATGATGAGAAACTGAGGGAACATGTGTCTCTCCACAAGAAGAATACCTTCTTGGAGAATTCACTTTCAGGTTTGAACGAAGAGCTGGAAGAAGTCAAATGGAAGTTGCAGGATGAGAAATTTAAGATGATGAAATATAGTGAGGAAACCCTCCGGGAAAATGAGGATCTTCTCAGGAAGAATGCCTTCTTGGAGAACTCTGTTTCAGATCTGAACTCAGAGTTGGAAGTGGTTAAACAGAATCTGGAGGATGAGAAAGCAAGGCCAAGGGAACTCTATGATGACATTATGAGGAGAGATGCAGCTCTTCTCGAAAAGAATGCTCTCATGGAGAATTCACTTTCCAATTCTAACAAAGCGTTGGGTGAAGTCCAACAGAAGTTGAAAGCATCTGAAGAATCTTGGGCCTCTTTGACTAGTCAGCTACGAATTGCCAATGAGAATCTGGAGAGGCTACAGAGAAAATGTGTTGATACACAGAATGTATTATATAATGCAAAGGCAGAGAATGATCGGCTAAGGATTATGCTGAAGAAATCAGAAGATCTGTGGCTTTTGATTCTTAACGAGAAATTAGCCCTTATAACAGAAAAGGAGAGCCTCTCCTACCAGTTAGATTTGACCAAAAGGAGGCTTGAGGACTCACTCTTACGGTCTAAGGATCTAGAGAGGAAATGCCTTTCTTTCGATAGAGAGACAGCAGAGAATGCCATTAATGCTGAGCTAAGTAGAACCAGAGTAGCTGTCCTTGAGAGCCAGGTCCTTCTCTTGAAGCAGGAAGGTTTGAGTAGGAACCGGGAACTTATGGACAAGTTAGAAAAGGCTCTGAATAATCATCTTGAAATGTTCATTATGAAGAACTGCATGCAAGATCTTGAAGAGAAGAACTCATCACTTACATTTGACTGCTGGAACTTCATGAGGGCATGTGAGTCCTCTGAGAGACAGAGATTGACTCATGAAAAGAGTATGTCTGAAAAGGTTCAGGAGTTGCAGAAGTTTCTTTGGAAAACAATGGATGATAATATTCAGCTTAATGTTGAGAAGTCAGTCCTCAGTATCGTCATTGGGGAAATGCACATGGAGGCAAAGAAAATTGCAATAGCGAGAGAGATCATTTATGAGGATTTGAAGGTTCAATGTGAGAATTACGAATTGTCACTTAACTTATTGCATGAAGAAACTGGCGAAGTTAAACTAAGAGAGCAAAACCTGCTCTGTGATTTGCAAAAGGAAATACATGAAGTAGAACTCTGGGAGGCACAAGCTACAGATTATTTTTGCAAGATGATGAGCCTGAATTTCCAGGAAGTGATACTTGAGGAGAAAGTTCGTGAATTTATTCAGTCCAAAACCAAAGAATGTGAACTTCTTGGAAAGAGAATAAGATTCCTTGAAGGAGAAAATACTCGTTTAATGTCTATGTTTGATATTCACACTGCAGTTGAAGTTCCCTTGAAGGATTGGGCAGAATCACAGAAGAACTGTACAGGTATTCAGGAGTGCCTTAGTGCAGATGACAAAGGATGCAGAAGAAATCACGAGCAACTCAGAGCAGATGGTGGTGAAATTCAGGTACCCAACATATCATAATTCATGTCTCTAGTGGCTAGAGAAGTGAAACATTCTTTTTTACATGATATTTCTATTGCCTGCAGGATATCAAATTGATTACGCACTTCCAATCTACAACAGACCCCCTTGAGGAGACTGCACGGCACACTCAGAGAACTGAGCCTGAGCATTCAAATTCTGGCTTCAAATTGGGGGATAAAACGAGAAAGATAGAGGGATTAAGGCCTAAGCACCACAACTCGTATCAAGGAAATGATCCCAAAAATGGACTTGCCTCCCGAAGAAACGAAGTCATGGTATATACGAACAGGCATGTGAAGAAGCAAGCCCAACATCCAGTTCACCCCAAGCCTGAAGCTTTGACTAAAGATATTGTGCTTGATCAGGTGTCAGACTCCTCCACCTTCAGGTCGAACCAAAGAGAAAATTTTATTGGATCGGACGAGAGGATGCTTGAGCTGTGGGAAGCTACTAATTTCAGTAGGAGCATTGATTTGAAGGTAGGTGTATCTCAAAAGGCTGTTCATCCTTCTAGAAAATCCTTCTTGGGGAAGGAGCTTGGGGTAGATAACATGGAGGCATCTGAGAAGAGTTCCAGCGAGCATTGTCCAGGGAAGAAACTCAGGAGGCTTGTGGAAAGACTTGATACAGATGCTCAGAAGCTAACAAACTTGCAGATAACCGTGCAGGACTTGAAGAGGAAGGTTGAGACTGCTGAAAGGAGCAGAATGGGAAGAGCGGCAGAATACATGACAGTGAAGGAGCAGCTTGAAGAAGCTGAGATGGAAGCTCTGAACTTGTTTGACGTGAATCATAAGTTGACCAAGAGAGTCCAAGGGGTTTTTTTATCTAGATCAAGCGGTATTGAAATGAATAGTGGCGATCATACAAGTGGTATCAGGAGGAAGATCTCAGAACAGGCTCGGAGAGGCTCTGGGGAGATTGCAGACCTTCAGTTGAAAGTTCAAAAGATACAGCTTCTCCTGTGGAAGATGGATGATGAGGTCGAGAAGGAGAACAGGGGAGGCTTGAGGACAGCACGGGTTTCGGAGAGGAAGACTGGTGTCTTATTGAAGGACCTCCTGCACGTTCGGATGCGGTCCAATCTGAAGAGGAAGAAGGGGCAGTGCTGTGCTTGTGTTTACCTTCCTACACGAGCAAAGTGAGGTTGTCTATTGGAGGGGATTAGTAGCTAAATAGTTATAGGTAGCTCATTGTTAATGGTTGGACCACTAGGCCATGATCAATCTCAGTAGGAAGGAGAGGGGTCTTATTTGCTAAGATCTTAATCGCTGTACATTCTAATTAGGCTTTTCATATAATAAGGATGCATCCTTTTTCCATTGAAGATGCTGCTCCCTCGAATATCCATGCTTCCCTACACCACCACCTTAGCTGGGTGAAAGGGGAAGGATTATAATGGCCCTTTATATGTGTCATCCACACTTAGATTCAAAGTGATTCTGTTGTTGCAGGGTGAATATATAGGAAATAGCTAAAGATATAACATGGTTTCATGATGGAAGTTGCAAAGATTCATTATTCCAATCCGTAGTTAATATGCCATTCGGGTTAGAGCTTTGATCATCAGACCCTCCATTTGCCTGCAGCTTCCTCCTCCTCCCCATCATCATCTAATTTCTTGCCATCTTTCTCTACTGGCTTTATGGAGTGGAGCATGAAGTTGCAGGCACTTACTGCCTCCGCCACTGTCAGGAACATCCATCCATGTCCCAGCTGGCTCTCTACGAACTTCGACTTGTTCAGCTTCTTCATCACCTCGCTCCCGGGGTTGGCCAGCACCAGCTGCAACATATAATTTAAAAGCAACAGATGTTGATAAATTAAGCAGAGTATGTAAGCTCTTCATGCGTATATATTGGAAAAAAAATTCAAAATATATAATGTTGGAAAAAAAAAATAATCTTTGTCCCAAGTAGAGATCTGACCTTCAAACCTCTCCTGTCAGCTGCCTTCTTTGTCTCCTCCAGCATGCTTATCCCGCTGGTGTCTATTCCTCCAACGGCTGCCAAAACAAGTAACTAAAAATGAACCATGCATGATTTATTATCTGAAAGATGTAAACATTCATGGACTGACTATGACTAATAACTAACCTCCCATGTCTAAGACAACATACTGCAGGGTTCTGATTTCCTTGTCTTCAGCCCGCATTCTGTCCTCCTCTTCATCAATCCACCTTGTGATCCTGCACCGTGAGAGACCTCTCTGTCATCATATCAACTGAATGAGTGATTGCCAAAATCAGCATATAACTATTATTAGGGCAATAGCCTATTGCAGGGTATCCGGAGATCGGATAAAACGGCTCCCTTCGGCTGGATGATCAGTCTATATAGATACCTTTCTCTCAGATAGCCTGCATTGGCAAAGTAAATGGGAGAGCTGATCTCCAAGATGAGGATCCCAGGAACAGTTGCTGCTGCTGGGTATTGCTCAACACTTCTGTAGACTGTTGAGTTGGGGATGTTCCCCAGCACGACGGTCCGCGGCCTCGCCACGAACAGCAGTATCCTCAGTAGAGACAGCGCTACCTGAAGTGTTAAATTTTAGTCCTATTGATATAGTCACCTCCAAATTTTCATAGGGTTCAATAATTCATTTTTAAAACTTTTAATACTTAATAAATACCGCTACGACGAGGCCGATCTCGACGCTGCCGAAAACGACTCCGACGTAGGCGCTGATGCAGACGAGGAAGTCGAACTTGTCGACAGCCCAGAGGTGCATGGCGGCCTCGTAGTCTATGAGGCCCAGCATGGCCGCGATGATGATGGACGACAGAACCACCAGAGGCGTGTAGTGGAACAACGGCGTCAGGAACATCAGCGTTATCATCACCGCCACCGCCATCACTATGTTCGACACCGCCGTCTTGCACCCCGCGTTGAAGTTCACCGCCGACCGCGAGAACGGTCCTAATGATCAGCATTATGGTGCTTTCAATATGGTTATATTATATTGCAAACTGTGATGAGAAGGGACTGATTAATTTACCAGTGGTGAGGTAGCAAGAGGTGCAGGAGCCGACAATGTTCATCATCCCGAATGCAATCATCTCCTTATTGCCATCGATGTGGTAGTTCTTGAACATGGCAAAGCTTCTCCCCACTGCTATTCCTTCCTGTGGATGATGCAAAATATAATCCCCCATCAAGATTTGTAAGATTCAAATTCAACCCGATTATAAATTAGTTAAAACGAACTTTACATATTTAAAAATAACATTTTAATTCTATATTTTTTTATAAATAATAATTTTTTTGATAAACAAAATAATATTTTATTAATTTATCAAATCATAATAAAATAATAAAATAAAAATGAAATAATTTTCTTATTCTCAATAATATATCTAAAATTATCAATTATATTCTTATTAAAATCGATTTATACTCAATTATTCGTGTAAAAATATACTAATATATGTAAACAGTAGTGAATTAATATAGTGTTTAGTGTTTTGTTAATATTATATGATCGAAAATACTATTTTTCATTTTTTAAAAATTATTTTCGATAATATAAAAATGAAAGTAACACATTTTGAGTGAACCGAATTTATCATGGTCATGGAATCTACTTTATAGAACAATGATTCAGACATATACCAAAAAGAAGGTAATCAATGAAAAAACTTTTTTTTTCTAGAAGACTGCAACAATAAACTTTCTTTTTTTCCCTTTTTCTTATCCAATTTTTTATATGCAGTCTCAGTCACCCGCCATTAACTTTGCATCAATTATTTTTCGGCTAACCAGCACACAGGACCAGTTGATTAAAAGGAAATAGAAGATAGAAATTGACAAGATAAAGAAAAAAGCTAGTGAATGAGACCGACCCGTCCTTAAAAGGAAATCGTGTAGTGTAGAATGATCTCCTAATGGAATCCGAATCCGAATTGGAATTAAAAAAAAAAGCAGGAATCCGAATTTCATAGAATATCTCATGTCCCGTCAAAATTGAAGAATATTATGTATAGTGATATCTATATATTAATGAGAAAAAAACAGATGAAAATGAATTTTGGCAACTTTATATCTATCTAGTGACAAATTATTTAGACAGATAAGGGAAAACAAATATCTTAGTAGTGGGTTTACTCATAAAACTCTAAAATAATGGGTCGAGTTTGTTTGAGAAAATTAAATTCAGGATAATAGTGGCTACGAACTTTTTAATAGGTATAGTTGATCTTATATTTTTATATTTTGGTATTTGAGTTATATATTATTAAATGAGTTTTTTTAAGTTTATATATTTTAAAAATTATAATTTCATTCATTTTTAAGTGACACTATTATTTTTAAAAACAATTTTCAAGTATTGAAAGTGACACTATTATCAAATATATAAAATTAAAAAAAATTGAATAAATAAGATTGAAATAACACCTTTTCAAGTATTTAAGGTTAAACTAATTATTTTTAAAAAATCTGATTCAAGTGCAAAAATATCTAAAAATATAAGACTATCACATTCATTTGGGTGAAGGCCACTATTGATCATGTATCTTTTGTATTTTATAGCACTTGGGTATTGTATCTTTAAAAGTATCTTTACCAATTATATATACCTTTTGGGCAAAAAAAAACTAAATATGCATTAAAAATGATATTTTTAATTCTCTATATTTAAAAAATAAAATTTAAAAGATTACATATTTAATAAAAAGAATAACATTTTTAATTATAAAAATTGGCCATATTTCTATTTTCTTTCCCATCTAAAAAGGACCAGAATTTCACTATAGCTAGGGTTAGGGCTAGGGTTGGCAGAGTTTCAGTTCAACTGGCTATTAATTGAATTTGTATATATATATATATATATATACACATTAAAACAATTGGTAAATTATGTAATGTGCACACACCAAACATCCAAGAACAATTATTTATAAAGGACAGTAGACAGACAAATGGTGCAAGGAATGAAACCATGTTGACATGTGACCCTAGAGCAACGTGCAGAAATAAGACAACGAATGATTGGCAGGCTCGGAGGAAAATGACAAACTTCTAAGAGAAAATTACCATTGTCATGACTAACAATGCCAAAACTAGTAAAAAAAAGAAGCCAAATGTATCAGAGGAAATATACTAAATATATTTTAATTGCCTTCCAAGCAAGCTTGCTAGCTGGCTAAAAGAGAAACGCATAAATATGCAATAGAAGGACGAGTTGAGCAGATATTATAATAGGTCAAAAAAGAAGCATGATGATAGGACTTAGACTTACAGCAAGGGCTATGACACCCGTGATGATTCCCGTCTTGATAGCCGTCATGAGATAAGACGACCCGAATGCTAGATCCGACGCCGATGGTGGATTTAGACCCTTCTTCAATGGTCCTATCTATATATATATATATAATTAATTAAATAGCATCAAAGAACAAATGGTGAAAAAGATGTATGGACACATCTCAATGGTATCATGACTGATGGCCACACGTTGAAAGCAAAAGAAGAGAAGATAAGCCGTTGACAAGGAGGTGATGTTGAGAGTGGTGCTTGGATAGCATAGTTGGTCCACTCAATGTTATACTGTCTAGTAAAGGCTATAACTGCAATTATTCAAGAAAATCACAATAGAATATTATGTTAAGAGTATATGGCTAGTAATACGAGGAAATCAAGAGAGTATTAACTATATAAGCTTTGATTTTTCATGTGAGCTAATATGTGAATGATGGATATAGCACAGTAGCCGGGAGTGTATTCCTCTATGGGTGTATCTATCAGCTTGAGGTTAGGATACGACCACATGGCAGTTCCAATGGAGGTGGCTTTTGGATGCTACCTCTTGGAGGGCATCTTCTTATTAACCTCCAGACTGGCCAAAGAAAAGCTTGTGGTGGCTGCTATTTGTAGGGACACGACAGGTGAGAGGATGACATGATAGAATGGATTGTATCCACAAAAAATGATAAACTTTGATGAAATTAGGGAGGAGAGCCACGGCCACGACCATGGGGCTCACAAAACAAAGCAAAGTCAGTGCTGTTGCTATCACAATAATGTGTTAGAAGAGCATATTGAATATGTATGTCCCAAATGGAATAATGGACAGTGCAGGGCCCCAGCTAGCCGGGGAAGAAAGAACCGGACATCATCCTATGAATATCGGATGGGAGATCATGACAACACATTAAAAGCAGATAGTAGTGGATCTGTGGTCGTCCACGGGATTCTCGAGCATCATGGGCATAACCACGCTTTAAACCTCACCTGTGTATTAGCTTAAAAGAGATGGAAAAGCTTCGTGCTCGATAGAGAGAGGGCAGGCGGGTTGGAAGATTGGATGGGGATTAGTATGTAATGTCTTACCACTTGAACGCCGTGATTTTCAGCATGGGTAAGGTAGACGAGGAGGCTTCCCAAGACCACTGAAGTTAGTGGTGCCATTGCAGATATCCAGAAAAACTTTGGTTTTTTCTTGCTCTGCACCAAATGTCAAACAAACACGCAAAAATTTGCAGAATATTAAACCCACAAAATCCGTGCTTAATATTTTACGATCCAAAGAGTAATTATCCTGCGTGGCAGTACTTGTTTTAGGTAAGCAAGTTAAAGTTAAATGTTGTGTAAAAGGCATGCATGCGGACAAATGAGTTTCACGCACAGCTGTGTCTGACTGAATGTCTGGCTTGAGATTCCTCACAGATTTGATAAGATATCTCTTTCAGAAAAATGGACGAATCAAAAACTTTTTACACGACAGCAATACACATCGAATTGGGACGACATAAGTTCGATTGTCTTAAAAATGTCATGCCAGGTTGACATTATTGCACGTGCCATATTATTTCGAATGAGGGCTTCAAATTACTGGGAGATTGAAGATAAAAAACTTACTGGAAAGAAGGATTATATACATGGACTCCATGCATATATGCAAAAAGATATGTGGAACTTACGAAGTGTTTGGTCAATAAGAGGAAGAAGAGGAAGCAACATCCCAGCACGCCACTCTCCCATCTCCACTGCAGCCATCCGTATATTTCACAGTAAAAATTCAATATGATGAGCATCTTTCTTGATGTAGAAGAAAAGATTATTAGATTAGAGTACGAAATTTTACGACATAATTAGCTGGACGATGATTAATTATATTAAATATCATCAAGTGTGCTGACGGTGTGAACTTGGAGAAGATGGTCAGATCATTTGACGACCATTGCACATACTAATCATGTAATTAATGAGCAGAACCTTGTGGGTTTGGGAGAAGACGGATCGGAGGACATCGACGACGTCGGTGGCGTGGGTGAAGTGGTCGAGTCCGAGGATGCCCCTGAGCTGCTGCAGGCACACCACAGTCGCTGCCCCCGCCATAAACCCTACTATGGTCGCATGTGACAGAAAGTCCACTATGAACCCTAGCCTGCAATCAATCACTGCATCATCCATCGCTTCCAGCAAAATCAAGTTTTAATAAACAGAAGCAGCAATCATTAATTTGTCCCATCTGTTCTTTGCATGTGTGCGCGACAAACCGATCTGCAAAGACTAATCTTCTCAATTAGTCATTAATTGTAATTATTAGCATATACCATTCTAGCTCAAGGGGAGATTACGTGCTTAATCTCGAAAGATCTCTTCATCATCTATCTTCGTCATCACTCACCTGAGGAAGCCCAGAGAAGCCTCTAATAGCCCCGCGAAGAAAGTCGCCGTATAGGCTAGATGGACGTAGAGTTTCATGTTCTCGTTAGGGTTCACGTCCCTGCTCAGCATGGCTCCGGTGAGCAGCGATGCCACCGCGACCGTCCCCACCGCCAGATCCCTCGAGCTCCCCATCATGGCGTATACCAGCGGCGGCACAAAGCTAGAGTCTGATCATCATAATAAAAAAAAACAACAAAAAAGTGTAATATTATACACTATACTCAAACAAAAATGAAATATATTTATTTTTTTTAATAAAAATGGAATATTTAACACTATACACTATCAAAAGTTGGATTAAAAAAAAAGTGTAACCTCACCCAAGGATTGGATACATTTACTGTGAAGAAATTATCATAAACAGTGCTTACAGAGCCCTAAGATGGGTGGCAGGTTGGCGAGCTTTGCGTAACTTATTCCCTGAGGGATGGCGAGGCTGGCGATGGTGATTCCGGCGATCAGGTCGGCCTTAAAGAAGTCGAAGCTGTAGCGGGATCCCCAGTCGAAGATTGGGAACAAGTACTGGAGCCCCAGCCGGAACTTGCGGCTTCCGGGCTGGTTCTTAAACTGTCGGAGTGGGTCATCTGGGAATAAGGTCTCCTTGAGAGTGTTCTTCAGCGATTGGAAGAACGGCCTCGGTGGTGGAACGGCGACCTTATGTCTGCCGTCCATGACCACGGATGATGAATACGGTTCGGTGTCGACCGTGCCCATTATAATGAGTTCTTGGGGTTTGGAAATTCAAATGACTATATATATATATATTATGTTGAAATAGATTTGTTATATGAGGATACAAAGAGGATCTGAGTATATATATGGAGGTTGGTGGAGAAGATGAGGAGGGAGAGGGGGGAAAGGTGATGATAAAGGGGGAAGGAAGTGGAGCTCGAGACAATAGGTTGAAGGAGATGACATGGCTTTATAATGGCAGGAGAGGGGAGAGAGGAGACGGCCAAAACATGCAGCAATCTCATGCTTTTATCTTAAGAAAAGCAAAAGTGCACGGGAGGAGATTTTGTATTGAAATTGTAGTTGGAGTGGGAGGGGGCCCGTAATATTCCATGAGTAATGTACATACACTACTACTACTACACACATTCGGGCGAGTGGTCGGATCTTCTTGCACTGGATGGGAGGGAGCCATAGCTCGTGGGAGGCTCGCCTGGACTCCTATGGCTCGAGTGAAGTGTGATGGGTGAACGATAACTTGGTAGTATGGATGATGAAGGGCAGGCAGGCACACATAAAAGGGGAAGGTTTCACTGTACTTGCCAACTCACCCGACAATATATACAAAACTAAATGAATATTTATGACCGGGGGAGAGAGGAAAAGGTGGCGAGGAAGAATCAAATCTACCGTCACCAGAAATGGAAGTCACGGGACTTTTGGTTTTACGAAGAGTACATGAATATTTTTTAGGCTGTGACAACCTGCCCTTTAAAATTCAACCACTCATACACAATTATATTGGGTGGATGTTGAGAATGCAGTCATTGTGTGCCAAATGTCAAGATGTGAATGGGTTTTCGTAATGAAATTTTTCAGAATCAACTAAATTGAAGGGTGATATTTAATCCCACCATTAAGTTATAGAAATGGGCTAAATTAAAGTATAATCACTGTAATTACTAAATTGATGTATAAATAATCTAATTTATTGATGGACATCAAAGTGTGCATGGCCTTTGTGATACATTTGGAGTAAATGTAATTGTTCCAGTGAGTTTGTGTAATTTCAAATTTATTTAAGTTAAAACATAAACCTTCAGCCAAATGGATGAATTCATTATAAATTCTGTTAATTAAAGAACAATTTGATCAAAATTTTCCATTCGATAATATGTCGGGCAATTATCCTTCACTTTGCCCCAAGCTTTCTCTCTCCTTTCGAGGCCCAATCTGCCATGGTATAGAATGAACGTCTAAAAACTGACTTGAATTTATCTTATTTATGATCCATTGATAATTTTTTCTTAAAATATTGATTCGAATCCTTGTTGTATACGGTTGAACTAGTATTGCAAAAATAAATAATTAAATTAAAATATATTTGTTTGTAATTATAATGATACTAAATTATTAGATATTCGACCTAAGAATATAATTATCTTGGTAAAAGAAAAATTATACAAATCAAATATATATTGAATATTTGTGATATTCGTTTATATTATAATAAGAATTGAGAAATCTCTTTTTACATCAATAACATATAATTTTATTTCAAAAATGTGTAGTTAGGCAATATTGCTAACAAAGATAAATAGTTGAGATTGTAGAGTAGTACCAATTTAGCAGAGCTTATAGTTTATTAACAAGATTAACAATAAATGTGTTTTAAATCACAAATAATACAAATCGATGACGTAATCTTATCATGTTCTCTAAATGATTAATCTATTTATTGAGAAATAATATTTGTTTATTTTTTCTGATATAAATTTATGAAAAATTTACTATAAACAAATTATAAAAAATTATTTTGAATAGAATATAACATATTTCGTTTTATCTTATAACATATAAACAGGAATTTTAATCAAGAAATAATAAAAAATATTTTCAATAATAAAATAAGTTGTAATTTATTTACTTGATTAATCAAACCCCTTTTAATTTAAGAAAAAAAATTACGTTAATATCCTTACAATGAAAACGACCATCTTATTATATTTTTTTATCAGTGCATACCATAACACATACCTCCCCATGGATCATGTGAGATATTTGGGATATTGTTTGGCCATAATAATTTTAACGTGTAAATTGGTTTGTGTGATTTGAATTAGGATTTTATAAGTAAATATAAATTGTAAAACTTAATATAAAATATATTTTTTTAAATAAGTATGAATTACATTTTTAAAAATACTCCCCAAATGGGATATTTGATCTTTTTAAATTATTTTGAATATGGGAGATAAATATTTATAAATTTCGTATTAGCCATTTTTACTAAATAGTAAGTTAAAGTCATTAAAGACCCGATAAAATGTATCTACATTCACTAAATACTGATCACTCCTCGCACACACATTTTAGGAAAAAAAAAGAAATAAAGAATTGAAAAAAAACTTTGAGAATAAAAATGAGACTCAGATTAAAATTAAAGTAAAAATATTCTAATATAATTTACGAATTTTTTTTATTAAATATTATATATTTTCTTAATTGTTTTAAATATTTTATAAAAATTGTATATTACAAAAGTTCAAGTTTTTATAAAAATGTGTTTATTTTATATTTTAAATATTTTGTAATTTTAGTTTTTCAACTATTAAAAAACTTATTATTATTATTATTATAATATTGATTGCACGTGATAAATTATTATTGAACATTTATATAAAAAAATCGTGTGACAATAAAAGTATATCACTCGTGTATAAAAATATTAGAGCAAAATTTGATTTTTGAAAGGCAACGCATACATATATTAAATATTGTTCGTTTGATGATATTTTGGTATTGAATATCGTATAAATATTAGAGTGATTGTATGACTAGAGTGATTGTACAGTACAATTGTTTACGTAATTAATAAGATTCCTTCGTTCATATTAGGAAAAATGATACATTTTGAATTATTACTTAAGAAAATGTTGTCTTTTGATCATTTGTATACCTTTAAATATATTTGATATATGTCTACATTCATGAATAGCAAGCATAAGTTCAGTGGGTCAATACTAATATTTTTTAGGATATCCACTAGAATATAAAGGTAATAAAGTTTTAGATTTGAAAAATATCCAAAACAAGACAATTTTAGATATGAGAGTGCCACCTTTTGGATTGTAGTGTAGATATGCAAAATTAGAAAAATGGATATGAGAGATTAAATAATATTGGTATCAATGATATAGAGTCAACATAAAAAATTGAGACTAGGAAGAGGCTAGTGAAACAACTAAATTATTTACATGATTATGTTGTATTTAGTTTTAAGTGTATCACTGAATATCTTATTGATGATGATGTTTCTTATAAGTTTTTGAGTAAAATTGAATATAGTTATATTTTAAATTTGAATGTATTCTTTGAGCCAAATAGTTATAAATGTGCTGTAAAGGATAATAATTAGTATAATGCAATGAAAAATGAGATATAAACTTTGGAAAGAAATAGTACTTGGAATGTTGTGTTGTTACTGAAAATAAAAAAGTTATTGAGTGTAAATATATTTATAAAATTAAGTATAAGCATGATGGGACTATAGATAGGTATAAAACTAGATTTGTTATTAATTAATATACTTGTTTAGATGACTTTAAGATTATTTAGAGACATTTTCACCTGCTGCAAAATTTGTTAATGTTAAATTATTATTTGTTTATCATTTATGTATGATTGGAAAATAATACAATTAGATGTAAATAATAATTTTCCTAATTGTGAACTAGATGAATAAGTATATATTTAGTTGTTATAGATAGGTATACAAATAAAATAATTTCTTCTTTAAAATAAAATTTTCTGATTTATCCTTGTTTAGTAAAGGTGACTTTATCTTATTATTTATTTGTTGCACTGTCTTATATATTATTGACGTGGTGATGTTTGAATCAACTATGAATTTGTTAATCGTAATTTGTGATTTTCTATTTTCTAAATTTCATTTGAAAATGTTAAGATATCCTATGTTTTATTAAGAATTAAAATCACAAAATATTGATTAGGTATACATTTAGATGGCCGTTAAATGATGTTGGGGTTTGGGCCGCAAATATACTTTCTTCATCTTCTAAATTGCAATTAAACACTAAATTACAATTAAATGCATTTGTTGATTGAAAATGTTATTGTACACAATATGGAGTTAGTAATCTTTACATGCATATCTGGGAAGTAATGAAAAGCAAAATCAGTTGGATTCATCTGTGATAAGTGTAATTATTTGAGAACATTTATATAATTTTAGATTTACTTTTTTGTTGAATAGATTAAAACATTTACTTTTAATTATATTGAAGGCTTCTATATAAATTCTATTAAATGAAGGATAATGTAATAAAAATTTCCCATTCAATAATATCCCTGAAAAAATGTACAATTTTCCTTCACTTTGCCCCAGTTTTTCTCTCCTTTCAACGCCCCATTTAGGGTTCTTGTATTCTTCAATTGGCTGCAATCAATGGAATTAACCCCTAAATCGAAGGGATTTTGGATTTATCTTGCAATACACCACTTGAAAATTGAAAAGAAAGATCAGATGCAAATGCTGAATAAGGATGTTGATGTTGGTTGATATGGCAGTTGAAAGGCTTACTATACTAATGATCTACATTTATTTGGTCCAATTCCAGATACTGAAAAGGCCATCAGTGAAACAGACGGAAATCTGGAAAATATGTATGAGCAACATCTTTTATCTGAATAAATTTTAGATAATCTCATTGCAAAATCTTAAATTTGGTCAGACACAAAGATTTAACAACAATCTTTCAGCTTCTCTTCAACCAGTTCAATGCAGCGATATAAGACCAGTTCCACTGGATTTAAGGCACATACCATGCTCCCTGTTAGGTGATTGTGATCGTTCTTGTTCTCTGCCAAAATTCCAGTCACCAATGAACGGAGAGGAAGAAGCCATTCTGTGGAGGCCTTCCGCAAGTTGGTCTCGGATAGCACTCCTGAATAGTTGGTGTTTCCTGTTGCATTGAAGTCAATATACATTGCAAATCAAGCCACATATTATGAAACAACAGGAGGGGACATGCTTTCTCTCGGATAGGGGAACATTAGACATGCCCTCCATTATATCAACTGATAAGAGAGTATGAACTACCTGCAGACTCAACCATAAGTATGAATCTGTACAGGTTAAGAGCGGATGAAACCTGTCATATTAAGCCAAAAGCAATATATAAGCACATGAGATTCTAAATGAGCAGGGGTATCAGACAACAATGGGAATTCTAGTGGTAAATATAAATGCAAACAAAATCTATTCCACGTAGAACATAATATAACAGAACTCTCCCTTATTTGGCTTGATTCTAAAGTAGAAATTGACCAAAAACTTGAAAGAATTCTTTCATAAAGAACTCTCCCCTTTTCTGACATTCATTCCTTTGGAGTCAATAACTTTTCTGTAGTTCTTCATAAAAGTGGCTTATATTTACTAACAGCACAAGTTTTTGTTCATCATCTTCATTGAAATGAGCTCGAGTTTTCCATGCTATACTTGATGACTGGATTAACAATAATCTGTTACCGCATCAGACTCTTCAGGAATATGTGGAGGCCCGCCCTTAGATGGCCTCAAAACCAGCTCAACTAACTCAAGAACAATTGTCCAAATTGGACCTTTCCTAGGTTGTTGATTTGCTTCTGTTCGAATTTCTTCCCTCACACAGTCTAGAAGAATTGCCTTCTGCAAAATAATGATATAAATCAAATCTTATTTGCTAAGCATGGCTCAGTTGCAAAATATTAATCAAGAAGGTGAATAAAATAACATTTCAAGCTAACTTAATGCATTTACCATTGAGGGCAAGTTGCTATGTATAATCAAGGCTTTTAACATATCAGATCTCTCAGGAGTTGGAATATCAGCAAGTACCTGTTTGGGGAAATGCATATTAGAAAAAATCAGAGAAGACCATAAATAATTTTCAGAATGTTGTGACAGAATGCTGAATGATCAGAATACTTGGACCCGGGAAAGCTAAAAAATATCTATAATAAATCACATTTGATATCTTGGATTCCAATTTAGATGTTGTGTATTTATATTGTAAACCAAGATTACCAAAAGATACAGAAGTTTCATATTGCCCAAGGTAAAGGCACAAAAAGGGCATGTGCCCGACAGATGCAGATTACATCTTTCTAAAATGTCATAATCAATGTGGTTTTCAAATAGTAAAAACATGGCATGTAATTTTCAAAAATAAATCATGACATGCAGTATTCATGGTCCAGAGCAAATAAAATTCTCCCTCTTGTAAATAATGATATGCATTATGGTATGTTCAGACAATAAAATCCTTTTGAAACATGCAGCATAACCATGCATACTTAGATACAAATATGTATAAGGATGGGCAAATAAGTTTGAAGCTAGAAGCATAAAGACAACCCATTACCTTTTTCATTGCATTATATGCCATCTTCCTTAATTGTGCATCTGGACAATATACAATAACTGTTTGAATACCCTGAAATGTTGACATCGAAATAAGTACTGTCCTAAGATGGATGGAACAACCAAAGCAATAGAAACCATTACCTGCATAGCCGCAAAAATGCTAGGAATATAGGGTAAGATATATAAATGTTCACCATCAGACCCTCCTGAGATATTTCCTTCTGTTATGCAACACACAAAATCAATGGCATGTTTCTTCAACACCCAAGGTAGGTTAGCTGAAGAGAATATGTGCTTCAACATGCCAATCACTTGCCACCTTTTGATCTGATCATATTTAAGTTCATTCTCCACTGCATCTAAGTTTTCTTTGGCAGACTGTACAACATCATTGGAGATGTAGCCCCAGATCACTGCAGAGACAGCATTTATGACTGTAACTTGTTGAAAGAGATTTATATATTCTTTTGTCTGGTTCATGGAACTACAAACATTATATAGAAACAAAGTTGGTGATAATTTCCTCTTGACAAATGTTTAATTTTCAGCCTATTTAGTGATCTCACCAGTCACCACTACTGAAATACATGATACAACAATTGGTCACCACCCTCACCAGGTCTGCTTCCCTTCCAAAGGGAGGAAAAAAAACTCCCTGCAAAACACTGGCTGGTTTCTGCAGAGTACAATGATGTACAGCACAGCAGCCTGGCTTTAGCTGCTTGGCCTTAATAGAGGCCTGGGTTTGCTCAAGATTCTCTATTGACTAGACCAAGCAGGGGCAGTAAAAATGGCAGATTGATGGAAATTGTAGCAAGTTAAACAATCCATTTACTTTTTTGGCAATACTTTCCATGAAACTTTTAGACTGGTTAAATGTTTTATGAAAATTAGCCACTTAATATATTGGATGAGTCTGGATATGTATTTTGGCCTTGATCATTGATACTAGCTCAACCGAAACTCAAATTTCCCAATCTGGCCTGTGATTATGTCTATTCATGAACCCTCTTTGTAAATCGCTGATGAGAAATGAATCTTCCTTTTTCCTTCTTCTCTTCTTTGAATTTTCTGAATGCTCGGTAAATCCAATCTTTCTTAGAATGGAGAGCAGCTTCCATGGAAACTTGTGACAATTACTAGAAAGCCATGGAAGTTGAGAACTGTGACTACCACTGCAGTAAACAATATTTTCAGAAATTTACCTGAAAGAGCTGCACCACACTCAATATCCAAGAAGCAAGACTTTGTATTGTCACCATCTTCCTCTGGTAATTTGATAAAGTAAAATATGATGAAAGACTCAAGAATATAATCTCAAGTCACTATAGAATTGTAATTTAAGAGATGCAAGAAGTGAACAATTACCTTCATTCAAGAAGCTAGATAAATCAACAATATCTGACCCCGATAGTAAACCCACATAAGACAGGTGACAGTAGTGGAGAAAGCATGAGAGTCGAGACACTAGGGAAAGACATTTTGGGGTTTTGTCACCAAGGCTGACTGAAAGATAAGTCTGCAAATAAAGATGTACATGAGTATAATATATGGAGATGCTTGATAATGATCGTGAGTGAGAGAGAGAGAGGCAAAAGAACAAGTTCCCTCTAACATAAGGAAGAGCAATCAGAATAGGAACATAATTGACCTAAACCTTGCTTTAACAAATAAGAATTTTCAGGTCTGGGGAAAACAATGAAATTGGGGTGGAGAGGGAAGGAACTTCAGATTCTTAATACAGAGGTCACATGCCCCTTGCACCACTATGCTGGTCACCAAAGTATTTGAAAAAGCAACTGAATTTTCAAGTTAGATGAACTAACCACAACTTGCAAGATGTAAAGGGAAAGCAAAGTCCGCAGCTTTTCACTTAACTCGCCTTCCTGCTAAGAAGTGTACATTAGTATCAATCAGCATGACTGTGTTCAATACTTTGAAGAATCACAACCAGTTAACCGAGTAAAAACATACAACCAACTTTTCTTGAATATTGCGTATAGATTCAGCAATGCCAATAGCCCTGCTAAACAGATCCTCAAGAAGTTCGTCCTCGTCATCCAAACTTAGACAAGCTTGCTTCAGAGCTCGAACGACCACAGGAACGGCTGCTTTGACCTGCTTGTATTGACGCCTCTTAAGTGAAATAAAAACTGCAAAGAAATTTCAAACACTTGACATGAGTTGTTCTATGCACAAAATCATCTAACATGTTTTGTATGTTTGAGGAGTTCAAAAAAATATTTGTATGTCTGTGAGTCAATAAGAAAATCACATTGGTTTTCATACATATACTCCTATTCAGTTTTTGCAGTGGTTTGGGAACTATTTGAGCATCGGTACAAGTAAAAAACAGGACAAAGAAATATGCTTGTCTAATATAGCAGGCACTTGTTGGGCCATATGGAAGGAGAGAAACCAAAGCCTATTCAAGGGTACCCTACCAGACGCCATCCAAGCAATTGCTAATTTCACCAGAAGGGACCGGGAATACAGTGAGGCTGTACTTTGCAGCAGGAATAACTCGTCCATCGGAGCAGGCAGGCCTCAGGTATGGACCCGGCCAAGTGAGGGGTATGTCAAAATTAATAGTGATGCCTCTTTTATTCCCGATACAGGTACTGCAGGTCTGGGAGTAATAGCCAGGGATATGGAGGGCCAAGTGCTGGCCACTGGAGGGTGCGCTGCCAAGTGTACCACAACCCTTGAAGCGGAAGCACTCACTTTTCTTGAAGAAGCCCGACTAGCACAAAACCAGGGCTGACAATACATTGAAATCGAGACGGATTCTCAAGAAGTAGCTAAATGACTTAGTGATAAGCAAACTGCCTGTCACTAGCAGATCTACCCACATAGGGAACATTTTCAACTATTATGACGATCATTTACCTCTGTCCAACTCAATTGGGTGGATAGAAGGGCTAACTCATGTGCGGATGCGCTCACTCGCATGTACACAGAGGACAGGGGCTCAAGTAGTGTGTTAACTGCTGTGCCCCACCATATCTCATTTCTGATAGACATTGATAAGAGTCATTCTTTTCAGCATAACCAGAGTCCACTGTTGCCCATCAGGCAAAACAATCCTTTTTGTAACTTTCGGTTGATTAAATATAGGTGAAGATTTATTGAGCAAAAAAAGAAAATCATATCTTCCGATAAGCTTTTAAAAGTAAATGTCCTTCTGGACAAAGGGATCCATATCAAGTGAAAGGAGAAGAAATCTATAGAATCTCCCTGAGAACATTTCCAATTGAATTTTGGAGCATAGTGAAAGAAACTGTCAAACTATCCATATATTTTCCAAGGAAAAAATCTGAAAATAAAGACCATCCAAGAATATAAAGTAGTCAATAATATGAGTTGTCAACATGATGAATAAATGAAAATTTATGACTATTCAAACACATCAATTCTTAGCTAAAATAACAACGAAAAAACCCAAAAAGATTATGTAAATAAGAAGAATGCTGTGAAAAAGGAAACAAAAAGGAGCTCAATCATTATTAGCCGAATGCATTAAATAGAGCAGGTCTTGACAGTAGTTCTGTTGTTCTTTTGGTAATTGTCAGTATCTAAGCCCAAACTTCAAAAATCAACTAACAGGAGGAAAATTCTTATTCAAAGAATGACAATTTTTTGCATTTATTCTCACGACATAAGAAAACTACCTCTTGAGATTCCAACCAGAAGGGGGTTAAGATAAAGAGTGATGTTGATCTTTTCACTTGCTGAATCTATAGCCTGATCAATAGTGACAAATTGTGTAAGATGCAATCATTAACTTCCTAGAGATGCAGCTTGAAGACTACAGTCAATTATAATATTGAAAAAAAATCAGAGATAAATTACTGAGGCTCGAGGCCACCAAGATATATTATAAATCTAGGAAGACGATTTAATGATAGCATGATGTAACAAGTGGCTATAGAACAAGGAAAATAAATACTTTCACCTATTAGTTATCACCATACTGAGAAAACATAGATAACCATGTGAATCCCTCATGAAAAATATAGGAAATGTACAGATGATGACCAAAGAGAAGAAAGTTGAGCATTGAACTCAATTAGAGAAGGTACAGACATCAAATTCTAGCTCATGATCCACTGGTCACAGTAAAGTTATGAGTAAAATAACTAGGGGGGCATGTCTTCGCATTTGCAATTTTGAAGAATTTTCAGAGGATAAAACAAAAATAAAATAAAATCTAGAATCAAACCTCGCAAAGAATTGTGAGCATGTCACGTGGATTGCAGATCAACACAAGTTGTTCTATAATGCTGTCAGCAATGGCTGAAAACTTTTGCAAGGCCCCGGAAATTTTGCAAACAGCCTTTGGTAAAACAAATGATACTGCATCAATAACTTTCTGCACACAAGAGGGTGGTTTTCAGACTCATGACCTAGCAAATCCTCAGATATATAACTTATCTTTCTGAAAAAAACGAAGGACCTCTTTTGCTGAAGGGGAGCCAATGTATTCGGCAATGTGTCTCAACATCTCGAGTGCATTATCACACAAATTTTCATCCTCAGTGACAGAAGAATTAATAATTGATTCTGACAAAGAATCAAGAAATTCAGCAAGCTCCAATGCAGAATTCTCAGATTGAGCCATATCACCATACTCGATAGACTGCATCAATCCAAGCAAAGTATAACATAAATGAACTGGAAGAGTATGAAGGAAGATATTCAGTACCACCGCTGTGCTTCTTTCATTATCCTGTCCCGCACTAAACATGACTTTTCTGCAGTGGTAATAAACTTGAGAAAGGGCAACCATCCTAGAATGGACAGCCCAGCATTTAAACTCCATTGAGGAAGTGCAGCGTATGAGCCACATAGCGAACGCACCTTGAGAATTTCATGGAGACGAAGCACAAGAGGATTAGAAGAGGTTGAAAATTCCGCGACTGCGCAGCTGTCCGTCATCTCCACAAAAAAAAATACTAACTTGCCTCTGCTGGATGTCGTACAAAATCACTGGTTGGGGTCAAAATACAAAAGGAGTTTAGAAAGCGTAGCAGCTGCAAAGGTCAGTGAGAAGCTTGAGTTGGACAGTTGCTTGCCCTCGACAAGAGGAACGATCGACCTGGTTCTGGCAGTTTCGAAGTGAATGTGGAGTTTTTTAAGGCTGAAATCTCAAATAGGCCCTCATATTTGTGTGAAATTTCAAATGAAATACTAATATTTCTTCGAAACAAATAACATTATATATTTATGAGCCAAATTATAGTAGTATCTAATGAGTACTAAATCTTTTTTTTTTTGCTCAACAGTACCAAATCTTTAAAAAATATCATTTTTTTGTACTAAACAATGGCTCCTACCCAATATTAAATTAATCTCATGATAATGAATATACAGTAATTATAAAAATATATAAGAATAAAATATATTAATTAATATAATAATCATTAAATTTAATTTTATATAAACTTCATTAAAAAAATATGTTTATATTAATAAAAACATTTCAAAATATTAATATAATTTTATTTGATAATATATAAAAAATTATTAAATTTTACAATAAATTATTTATTTATTAAAAATATATATACATATATATAATTATATGTTGTATATTAAATTTTATTTTCATCATATTTTTATATATTTTTCTCATATATGATAAATATTATATAAATATTTTTTATAATATAAACTATTGTATTATAAATTTAATAATTTTATATATATTATCAAATAAAATATATAAATAATTTCACGTATTTTATTAATATAAATATAATTTATATAAATCTAAATATTAATAATTAATATATTTTTATTATATATAATATATTTTCATACATCATATTTTATCATATATATTATGATATAATTATTATATATTTATAATAATTATTGTTAATTATTATTACACGTTTAATGTAGAGTAAAAGTTTTTAATAATTTTTAAGGTAGGGTATAAGTTTCTTCACCATAGGGTTCTGAGTTCAAGTCCACAATTAGCTTTATTTTCATATTTATAATATATAAAATAAAATTTATAGTGTATTGTATCGCTTAGGCTATTATGCAAAAGTGGATGCCTTTATTTTAGTTATTATATAGAAGCCGTGATATTATTTGAGTCAGAAAAAATAATTCGGTGTTATTTAAGATATATTATAAATATTATGCTATTTGAGATTATAATATTTTTTTATCAAATTGAATAAATAATGCTACAATATTTATAAGAAATCTCAAATAAGACATTTTTTTTCAGTTCAAATAAGATGAAAGCATATGATACTGGTAAAAGTTAAGAGTTTTACTTGAGTAAATTAAAATATAATGGTTTTAATTGAGTTAAGTTGAATTTTGTATAATTTTATTTAGAAAAAATAATGTTTTATTTTAATTATTATACAAAAATTATGATTTTAATTAAATATTAGAAAATTAACACAACAGTATTGTCTAGTGGATTTGTTGCAGGCAACTAGTGGCAGCTCTGACCCACAAATACAATCTTCAAATTGAAGATACTGTCAATGCCCACATTCTACCAACATATCTCAACATGCGTTCTTCCACAAATGTCTAACATGATGTTAAACATATAGACAAGAAGCAAGAGAAGAAATATCCCATCCATGAATACCAGCAAATTCAAATAGAAAATGTGGGGTGAATCATCCATGTGTCTTGGTTCTCACTTGGACAGAAAACCCTCTTGCCAGTTTAAATAAAGCTTAAATTACTACTCATGAAACATTAAATAGCCGGAGTGTACCGGTGAGAAATGAGACATTAAATAGTCAAATTTCTTTCAGCTTTATGAGTCCACCTTTGCTGCAGCGGATGCATAGCTCACACTGCTGTCCCTCATGCTCTTGCATTGACTTGACTGTTCGTACCGCAGGAACTTTATCTTTATCTTAGCTGAACAGTTTTTTAACATCTGATAAAACAGAAGAAAGTATTAGAAAGATCAGTTAACTCAAAAAATTAAAGTTGTACAAGGAGAACTAAGAAACAGAGAAAAAGTGTCAATATTCTGTACACAACACCTCAGAAGTTCTTCCCTCCTTAATTTGGACAAAAATCCTCACTTGTGCATATCAAAAGGAATCGTTGATAACTTAAAGATTTTTCAGATGAAAACTATCAAATCAATCACAATGTCTCATTCAAGGAGATATGTCACAGATCCCAGAAGGAAGTACAAAATACTGTAATAAGACTGCTTAAACAATTAAAACACATCAATATATTTCAACGCTGTTAGCCATGACATATGAGCAACACAGATATCATCAGTTTCAGGATAGCTTCTTTAACTTTTAGTTGAAGCACAAATTCAATGGATGTCATTCACCATCATGCATACAACTATATGTGCACTAATATAATGCATGGATGACTGATATCATTCTTAACATTGTGATTGTTTTAGGGGAAAAGGTGCACAGATATTCAAATTAAGGTGCATCATGAGAGTGCAAGTTATAAGCAGGACGGTGAACATATTTAGAAGCAATGCATAATGAGGTAGCCAAAGTTGCTAATTCGAACATAGCAACATGCAGCAACAATTAATTATTGCACCCACTTTCAAGAGAGCATGCAAACCCACAAGGGCTTCTAAGAGGCTAACACATACCATAAAGGTTGGTTATCAGACCAATTACCACTATGGAACCCACATGCAATCACAGCCAAAAACATCAAAACAGGAGGAAGTGCGAGAGATGGAGAAAGTGAATTTGTATACTGAGGTATTACATGAAGAAAGACACTGATTGGATGCCTTCCACAAATTGTGTTGTCATACTCTGTAAGGTACTGCTTGAAAGTATCAGGATCTCCCATTTCTATGATATCCATGCCCATCCTGTCCAATGCCTCAATGGATTTGTGTATGGCTCCATATGTTTTGTCATAGTGCCGGTAATTGAACCTACAAACAACCACAATAGGTGGATAACTGAGATAGAAGATCTACCGTGGTTCCCTCTAGCAGAAACAATGATGAAGGCAAGTCATGGTATCTGATAAATAATTGGGATATAATAGCATCTTGCTTTATTTTATAGGAGAATATTAGATATTAAAATTTTTAGGTCTTGAATATTATGCAGGGTGACCGGATGGTGAATTGATTCAGAAGTGTACCCAAAGACTAGCCACTTCCATGAATATGCCATATCAAAAAATTTACTAATGTGCAAATAGATAATTTTCAAATACATATTAAGACATAACTGATTTGTAATAAGATATACCTAGATCCCCAGTGGCAGAAATCAGAAGAGACAGAAAAGAAATTATTGGGGTCATCAACATATTTGGCAAGCAATCGACCATACATGGCTTCATTATCAGACTTAACAGCACCAACCAAGATGGGCACAACTTTTACCGGGAACCTGCATAATCATCAATGTATATCTTAAGAACACATTATCACAATAACTGGCATCCTCAGAACAGAGACAAAAAAACTTTTTAGATCTCCTCAAAGACTTTAGTTTAAATAAAAAAAAAGCAGCCTACCCCTCAAAGACTTTGGCAAGATAAGGTAAATGCATTTCCATGCTGTGCTCCTCCTCATCTATTTGAAGATTCATTGATTCAAACTTCCCAGTTGCCTTTAGCTCCTCAATAACTGAGAGGAAAAGTAAATTAATTTTCCAGGGCCAATGTTTCCATCAACTTACAGAAGAATGTCTAACATTGAATACCTTAAAGCTATATTAATTATCCTCTAGAAAGCTTAATAATACTACATCATGCAGAAAATAGACATTGCTTGATATAGTATCATTGTTATGTCTACAATAATAAGTTCTTTGGACCATACAACATATCCATTGGCTAAGAAAATAAAACCTTTCATGGCACAGTAGTGTTATGCTATTACTTATAATACCTTCCAAATCGATCGGCAGATCCCCTATGGGTGTTTTGTACACTGTAGCAGTTGAAAGAGCACATTTAGGTGTGTAATAATGATGAGAAGGCCCAAGAAGAAAAATTCTAGATCTGAAACAAAGAAATCAGCCAATAAAGTATAAGCATTGAGACAGGCACTATCAATAACAATATTTCATAAACTTTTGCACTATCAGATTAACATTAACTTTTATTTCTATGTATAATCCAATACATATATATAAGCATGCTGGGTTTATCAATTACAGCAAAAGGACTATAGTGGGAAAAACCGTACATATTTGATGGGTCAATATTTCCGAATGCATATGCTGCAGCTCTCCCAGAATAGTAATAACCAGCATGGCTATTGTCCAGTACAAAGATGTTAGGATAATAAAAACACCAAAATAATAAGTTGAAAAGAGTAAGAGAAAGGCAAAATAGTTACGGTGCAATTATGCCTCTCACATCAGGAGACTTTTCAAGGCCGCAAGCTTGGAGCCACCCATCAAGCTCTTCTGCTAGCTTCGTAGCTGGAAAGAAAAAGTAGATAACAAAGGTCACTATAAAGTCATCCACTGCTAAGTTACTTTCTTCTACTGGTTCCACAAGTAATTTTCAATTAAACTGAATGTTCTTCTTCACCTCAATGGAAACTATCTGCTGGTTGGAGCTGGTAGCACAAGTCAAGCATTTAAATATTTTTAATTTGTCTACATGATTACAAACAATAGAGTGTGAAAGCATCTATTCAATTGTACACTAATGACTCCTCTTGAAGGTTTAAGAAAAATAAGAGAATGACCTATTTCATATAAGAACATAAATGACAGGCCATGAAACTAACTCTCACAAGATTTTGTTGGAAAATCCTTTAAGCCAAGAATGAAAGTTTTCTTATTTGGTGCATAAAATAATTTCCCATGCCTTAAAGGAATCCAAAGGACTGCTGCATGCATGGTAGAAGCAACTACGACCCAGCACTATAGCCCTTTAAAGCTTCTCAACAGTCGTCAAAGATGGACACTTTCACCAAAAAAGCATAAAGACAACAGATAACTAAGATATGCTCGAGTCTCTGGGAGAGAACCGCTTAACCAGAATTGCCCAGATCTTGTAAGTTCAGCTGGCAGCCTTCAGATCATCTAGGAACCATAATTCTTACTATTACTTTAATAAAGGGCATCTTTCCTCTGCTTTACGGATAGGATCATCAAGGATCATTTATCTATCACTACTGAATTTAGCGAATCTACCTTCTCTGCGAAGAGAAAAGACAGGAACGAAAAATCGAAAGCCGAGCAGCAGAAATTGAGATGACTTAGTGGATGGGAACTCACGGTTGTCGGTGTACCACGATCCTGCGTGGGAGGCTCTCCTTATTTTCTCCATGGGGGCCCTTATTTCAGCAAGGAGGCGATCCAGATGGAATGGGAACCCTAGTGTGCAAGCAAATTGAGCTGATGGTTGCCTTGTCCTTCTTTCTCGTGCTGCTATTGGAACCACTGTTTACTTCGTATCGGCAGCTGTGAGCTTTGGGGTTGATTATATAGGAGAATAAAGGTTCAGTTTTACCTGTAAGAGTGTCATATGCTGTAATGAAAACTAAATATTCTATTATAATATTGCATTGTAATAAAAATTATATATTTTATTTCTTAATAAATAAAATTATTATTTTTAAATTAAGAAATTATTGTTGTCAAAAATATAATTTTATTATTTTATCTTTAAAATATATTATGTATTATTAAAGTTTCCTTAACTAATATACAAAAATTTCACAAGTTTCTTAACTTATTACTAGTTAAATACATGCAACTAAATTTAAAAATGTTCTTTTATTATGTTAAATTATTTCAAATTGATAAAAATACTAAAAATAAAATATAAAATAGATTAGAGAATAAAATAATTTTATTTTCTGTACTTTTGTTATAATTAATATTTATAAACTACCATTATAGTAGTTAATTACAAATTTAATATAAAATAATTTTTTATAATTTCATCATTTGTTACCGTTAATAAAGAAGTGTATATTTATTTTCAAATGATAGAATAATATTTGTGCTAACACTCCCTTATAAACACTCCCTTATAAGTTAATGAGAGTAGGTCGAATATTATTTGTATCGCAATTTCTCAAATCGGTTACAATTGAGAACATTGGTGAAAATATCCGCAAATTGATCTGTTTTACTAATGAAATGTATTTTTAAGAGGTTGTGATTGATGCGTTAATGAACAAAATAATAATTAAGCTCAATATATTTAGTTCGTGCATGAAAAATCGGGTTTCCGAAAAGTGTGAATACCCAAATTAGATAGTAAATATTTAATACAAATAAGCTCGGCAATTATATTTGCCAAACTTTTATATTATGCATCCGTACTTTAACGGACTTGTTTTTTCGAGCTCCAAAAAATAAGATTAGGATAAAGAAAAATAGTATAACCACTTATTTAACGTCGATTATCCGGATTTCTTGCCCAATATGCGTCGAAAAAACAATGAAAATGAATAAAGGAGTGACGACAGATATTTAACACTATGAAAGGAGTGTCACACAAATAACGAAGAATACGCTTCACGGCTATCTAATGTAAAAACTAACAAACCTGATTGACGGCATAAGTAATATCAGGTCGTGTTAATTTCAAGTATTGTAGTGAGCCAACCAATTGACAATATACAAAACTTTAATCATGTCTGTTGAGCTCGATACTAAAAAATTTTTGAAAGAGAACGAGTTTATCGATAGAGAATACCCAAATCAGATATGCTGATAACATGATAGAAATATTAAAAATAAAATTTAGAATAAATTAGAGAATAAAATAATTTAGTTGTCTCTATACTATTATTACAATCAATATTTATAGGTTATAATTATAAAATTAATTATCATTTTGATATAAGATGATAATTTAGAATTTTATCATCTATTATATTATAGTTAAGAAATAAGTGGTAAGTTATCTAAATTATTTTATAGTTATGAACTTGAAAACTTACCATTGAGAAATAGGTGTAAACTTATTTTTATATAATAAAATAATATTTATACTAACACAAATATATAATGCATATAAGTTTCCAATATATTAGATTATATTTAGTATGATAAATAGGAGTTGTCACTATAAATAGTAAATATTATAAATGAACATTAAATATAATAGCAGAGGAGTACCATTATATTATGAATGATGTACTAGGTTACCCAAATTGAATGTTGGCATAAATTTGAGCAAAAAATTGGTACAAATCATAATATGACCTAATGAATGATTGAATAGGGACATGCATGGTGTAATAATTGAGTGACATGACATTATGAATGATTGAATAGGGAGATAGATGATGTAGTAATTGAGCTAGCACCAATTTTATAAAATCAGGAATAATGGTTAAAATAAAAATTTGGTAAATAAAAATAAATTAAATGCCTAATATTTTAAAAAAATTATTTGGAATTGACCAAATATTTTGATATGTATTTTTTATTTTTATATTTAAATAAAATAAAATATTAAAGTTTTAGAAATAAACAAAAATAATATTATTGCAATGGACTCCGAATATATGACCGAATGTTTTTGAGTACACATAAAGGGCAGACTTAGAAAGAATTTGGTGTACAAGGAACGAGCAATTAATTGTACAGCATATGGCAGGAACTAATGTTGAGATAATCCTTTTTTTCTCTCCACTCCAACTAGTCCATCCACTAGGCTATTTAAAGTAATTTTGTATCTACTTCAATCTTTCGTACCATTATCCAAAAAAATTAAGGTAAAATATGTACTTTTTTAGGAATTAAAAAAAATTGATCTATTTTTTTATATTTTTACTTAAATTCTTTGATTTTCAATACTAAATCAAATTCTCTTTTTTTAATTATTTAATGCATCCTCCCATATTTAGTAATCCAACAACTCTTTATTATGTATTTTTTATCATCTAAATAAATAAGAATACTATTTATACGAAAAATATTTTTTAGGTTAGTTCAATTGATATATTGGAATGTGGCATTTGTTCTGTCTCGTTTTTGAATTTATTGAAATGAAATAATAAATTTATTTTTTCACTTTTTTGCCAATAAATTAAAATTATTCCGGATTATGAGATTAAAACTACCCTTATATAATTCGATTAATTTCTAAAAAATTATTACTACTATCTTTTTTTACTAAACCTTATTCATCTTGTGTTTCTCTTATTTTGTATTACATTGTATTATCTCTTTTTTATATGAAAATATTGAATAATGTTTGTTAATTTTTATCTTCTAAATTTATGTTGAAAGTGTTAGAATAATCAAAATATTTAATTGAAATTGAAATGATTAGGAATTCTATATGTATTCATTTGAATAAAATAAAATATGTTTTAAAAACATTACACGATGTATGTATATTAGGTTATAAATATGCTAGTGTTCCTTTTAGCCTAATGAGAAATCTAATATATGAGAATTGTAGGCAAATTGTTATTTCTTACTAAATTTATCATGATATTTGTTATGTAGTGAATTTTTCTCACAATTAATTTTTATTATAAAGCTATATCATTATAATACAACATTGAAAGTTTTGAAATATTTAAATGATAGGTAAAATATATATTTTTGTTCATATTCTAATAAAATTATTTTAGATAGGAAAATTATTAGAAATATTTAAAATATATTGAATTAAATTGTTATTTTGTAAAATAAAAATTCTGATTCAAGTTTTATTAAGTTAATGGGGGATAAAATCTAAATTTTAACTCACAGATTTAATAATAATATCGTTATATAACATTTCGTGGTAAATATATTGTTATCTAAGATTAGTATTGGGGATATGTATAAATATTGTAAATAGTGAAATTGTATATTGATTATTTACTACAATTAATAGACTAGTATCGAGTGGTTAATAGTTATTTGTAAGTTAAGTGTTTTTAGATTTTTGTAGGAAAAGTAAAATAATAAATTTGGAAATGTTAAAATTTTTTAATAATATGTTATTTATATTGAAATAAAAAATTAGAAAAATAAATTTATTATTTTAATTAAATTATATTAAAAATATTTTATACAATAAATTTTTATTTATATTATATAATTTTATATAAAATATTATTAATATATAAATTTATTTAAAGTATATAAAAATAAAAAAAATAATAATAATATAAACAATAAAATAAAGTATTAAAATAATTTAAAAATAAAATAATACAATCTCTCCAAATACCCACTTTAATATATTGAGTTATAATGTAAATTAAGAGATTTATGTGTGATTTTATACCAATATAAAATCTACAAATTATTTAATTTTTTTTACTAACAATTTCTCCAAATTACTCACTCCAAATCATTTAAAACCATTTAATCCAAATAAAAGTATAATAAATTAATCCTTTAAATAATCTATACAAGGAAACCACCGAATGTACCTGTGTGCATTTCCATTTTTTCCCATTTTAATAAAGTTTTACATTTTTTTCCTTTCTTACCTTTACCTTTTAATTGAAGCCAAAAATATTGAATAGAGTAGAATTTTAATTTTCTTCATTTTTAATAAAATTTCCATTATTATCATTTCTTACAATTTTCTCTCACGTGTTGTGATTTTTTCATACCAATTTAGCTTTCTTGATTTCAATCTTCCATCCGATAAAAAAAACTGCCCTTCATGTTTATAAATAGTTTTCAAACTCATATACATCAATATTTATATATTTTACAAAATGTTTAATCTTAAATAATGAGTAGATTATTATTATTTGAACAGAAATTATTTTTGAGCAAAAAAAAACAGAATTTATTTTAATAAGTTCAGTTAAGAAACTCGCAAAAAAAAGTTATATGGCATGCTGCAAATCAAAATTAGAACTAAGCCATTTATTTTATCGATAAAAATTAACATTTAATTCAAAGAAAAAGTAAAACAAGGCCGAGGCCACTATAAAGTCATCCACAGCACAGCTTTCTCTCTCTTTTTGTTTGCACATAACTCTCTCTCTCTCTTTGAATTCATCTATTTCGATCGCAACAACACGCTACTAGGCAGGGAGATGACTTCCCGTGACAAGAAACCAGCGAAGCCCAGCAGTAGCCGCACCGCTGGCGGAATCCGGACCCTCGCCGATCTGAACCGCCGTCCAGGTCCCGATTCAGACAGCGACTCCGACGGTCCTCCGGAATACTACACCGGCGGAGAGAAAAGGTTCGCTTCTCTTTCTTGTCCATCTAAACTTTGTTCATTTTCTCCGATTCTCTCGTCGGTACGGTTTGTGATTTGCCCTACCGTACTCCAATGGAATGAATGGACAAATTGATGGTTGTTTGCTTAAACAGACAAGTGATGGAACCTTGCTCTTGGTGCCTAGTATAGGGTAAAAGGTTTGAAGTAAGTTAGTCACACGGCCTACAGAGATGTAGGTTACGGCCTGAATTCATTCGTTAATCAGCATCTCTTGACACGGCCTGGCTCGGGTACTGCAGTTCTCTAAGGACTTGGATAATTTAAGCAATTGAGCTTGGCTGGGTCATCTTCAGCTGTTCTGTGGAAAACGAAAATTTTATGACGTATGGTTTCCCATTGATGAAGAAATCAATAATTTGATCTTCGGTAATATCTAAATGTTAACAGAAAATACTATTTCTATGGTGATCATCAACTTCAATTAATATAATTTCAATGGGCTTGTTTGACACATATTTTAAAGTAGATCTGAAAGAGACTATCTGATGGAGAAAGAAATGGGGGTTAATCTCCTTATTTTCTGTTTTGTCTAAGGCTGCTGTAGTTTCTTTAAGCTCCTTGTTCGAACTAGTTAATATCTACTGGGAAACTTTTGCAGAATTCTACAGTTTTTAGCATTTGATCCACCATTAAGGTAACCAGAATTTGACTTGCTATTGGAAGAACTGAAATGCACCTGAGCATAGATAATAGTATATATTAATTTTACTAAAAGAACATACACAAATCCCTTGGTCCCTTTTTTACTCTGATGGTGGTATATTTAAGGTATAATTTTGGATAGAATGTTCTTATCTTGCATCTGCTAGATAGGAACACAAATGGAATTTCAACTTGTGCTGTATTTGTTAGTGCTATCGCTACTTAAGATATGCTGTTTACGATATTCAGCAGTGCTATGATTCATACCTTCTAATAGTTGTAAGAATGGTATTGCTAGTTTTTACAAGTTCAATTATCTAGGCTTGGATATTAAAATGGAGCCACTTTTGCTAACAATCTTAGTGTTGAACCTGCAGTGGAATGCTTGTCCAGGACCCTACGAAGTTTAATGATGTTGATGCTATTTTTGATCAAGCTAGGCAACTGGGAGCTGTAGAAAGGCCCACAGATAGTCATCCCCCATCTTCCAGCTCAGGAAGTTTTACCGGGACTGGACGGCTTCTTTCTGGAGAAGTAGTTCCATCTTCTCCTCAACTACCAGAGAATATTATTCACAACATTGTCTTCTGGAGCAATGGTTTCACTGTGAATGATGGCCCTCTAAGGAGATTGGATGATCCTGAAAATGCACCTTTTCTTGAGGTAGTGGACTATTTTGATATCATTTTCACTTGGAAACAATAAGGGTCATATTGAATCTGAAAACAGTATGGTTACATCCAAAACCCAAGAGAATATAACATAGCTTGGTTATGGGAAAATGGATTTACTTTTTCCTATAAAAAAACTGGTAGTTGACACTCAATCTGATGGATGTGAATTTAATATACTGCTTGCTAAACCACTTTATTTCATGTCTCAGGCCTTTTTGCAGTACATATAAGCTCCACCAAGAACTATGGTGTCAATGATATGATTTTACATTTCAAAGTCAAAATTTTTGTATTTTAACATCCAATTAACATACATTGAGGACTATTTGTGAAAGTGCATTTATGATACAAAGTAATAACTGTGCTAATTCTTGTGTCTATATTCACCACCATAAATCATTTGCTTGTTATTATTTATTTATGGAAGATATTAACTTGATATATGTGAAACCTATTGTGCAAAAAAAAAAGATATATGTGAAACCTTGGTCTGTCTTTACATGCAGAGTATCAGAAAATCTGAATGCCCACGAGAGCTTGAGCCAGCTGACAGAAGGTCCTCAGTCCATGTTAATCTGATAAGAAAGGGTGAAAAGTACTCTGTGAGTCTCCTTTCTAGTATCTATTGCCGCATACTAGAGGTTATTCAAGAGGAAATATGGTGTCACAAATTTATGTCATTTTTTTCACCAAAAACATATTTATGACATTGGTGCTTACTGTTTTTCTAACTTGGATATATAAAAGAATGAGATTCATCCATCATTCTTGTTCCATTCAAAAAGAGTTGTTTCCTTCATGTGCTTTAAGTTAATTGCGATGTATTTAGAAAAGATATGGATGGTTTTTGTTATATTGGAGGTCTTGGTAAAATGGGCATTATACTTTATGACCCATGCTGCCTATCTAGTAGTCAGTTTTTTTTAATCGAATAAGCTGTTCTGACAATAGATTCTTTGCTAAGTCAGTTACCTTTTAAAGAATGATGTAAATCTGGTTGGATACTTGTTGCTGAGCTCATGAAAGCAGCTTAATAGCCCAATCATTGTGGGATATCTTTGCTCAAAAGATAGCTTCTAATAGAACTGCAAATATTGGAGGGTGGTTGTTGACAATCCTCTTTATAATCTGTTTGCTTCTCTTCTCTGGAGGTTTTTGTGATGTGCCAACCTCTTGCCCTAACTATAGGCCACTGCTTTTGTTTGTGTTCAAACCCTTTTAAGTGTCCTTTATAGACTAAATTTACATTCTTAATGTTGATGATTTAGGAGCCTGAGCTGCACCATGCCTCATTTCAAGGTGTTGGAAGAACCCTGGGGAGCAGCAGCTCTGCAACTCCCGAGCCTTCTGGTGCTGCCTTAACTAGTGCTCCATCCCCATTGATGGGCCTCAAAGTGGATGAATCCCAACCAATGACCTCAATCCAGCTGCGACTGGCAGATGGGACTCGTCTGGTAGCTCGCTTCAACTATCACCACACGATTAACGACATTAGGGGCTTCATCAATTCCTCCATACCTGGAGCCGCTCGAACCTACCAGCTCCAGATGATGGGGTTCCCTCCAAAGGTCCTCACTGATCTCAATCAGACTATTGAGCAGGCGGGGCTCGCCAACTCAGTTGTGATTCAGAAGTTCTAGAAGCAGAGCTCTATATGTACTGTTTAGAGCTGAACTGCGCGAGCATATCTCCCCACCGTGCACATGATATATTATGCATTTCCTAACCTTAACCTAAGAATATGTGCTTAGAGATTGCCTTCTTGTTATTGCCATTATAAATGAACCATTTTCTTGCTTAAAGCTTCATCCCCCTTCTTTGACCAAAAGAAAGCTTCCCCTTCTTTTGGACATGGTCGCAGCAGAAATTGTCTGAGCAAGATTTGTGCTGCATTGTAATGCATCAAATTAAATCAAGACGTTAAGACCTCAATGAGGGGTAGTGATTCATCCTAAGGGTACTGGACGACCTGGTGGCTATAAGGGCAGTTTATCGTTAGACTGGATGGGGTCAGCATGAGATTTCTGTTCTAATACGTATACGAATAATTGATTTCGGTATTGTGTTTCGGATGTTACTTATTAACTTTCGGTTAGTAGGAAAATTCGCTCCGAATTAACTAACGAGTTCAGTAGTAATACTGAATTTCAAATGTGTGTAACATTTATTATGAAAGATTTGTATGGGTGATAACACAACATGATAACTAAAAAATAATGGAAAATCTTGAATTTTTAAATTAAAAAATTTTTGAAAACAAAAAAATCTATCACACTCTATATAAATGTTTTTCTTAAAAGTTAAAAGTTTTTAAAAACCCATTTACTAATTAGTTATACTTACCCCTCCCTTATATCACTTTTAGTAAATCCTAAAAAACCTCCCTTTAAAAATCGTCAACTAAAATGTTTTTAATATAAGAACGCCTTACTTTTTACGTTTTATAATAAAGGGAAATATTTTAATAAAACGGGAGAGTGGCGGGTTGATCATGAGAATACGATCAAAGAGGGTCGGGGCGTGACAAATGGACTACTCAAGTAATTTTTTACGGTTTACAATAAATGGAAACTTTTTAATAAATTGGAAAAGTGGCGGGTTGATCATTTGAATCCGACCAAGGCAGGTCGTGGCGTGATAAATGGACTACTCAAGCACCAACCCTCGCTGATTTACTCTGCTTAAAATATTTGTTAGTTAATTTCCGGTATAGGCGAAATATGCTAGTAAAATTTAATGCATTTAATACATATTCATATTTTATATCATTTAAAAAATATTGTAAATATATAAAGAATTTAATGCATATTCATATTTTATTATATGTTTTCTTGTAATTTTAAAATATTTTTTCTATTTTAGTAAAATTTAGATTATTATATCAAATACTAATTATTCGTGTAATGAAAGAATACTAAAAAAAATTATATTAATAACGTAAATTGAAAAAAATCAGCATACATTTAATAATACACGACATATGACTAAAATTACTATAAAGTATTTACAAAGTTCGATGCAAAATTATATAAAATATCATAAAATTTATAATTAAATAGGTAAGTAATATTACATTTGTTATATAATACGGGAATGGGTGGAGTTCCCTTTGTCAAAACATACGATAATTTTTAAATATATTATGTATAACATATATTATTAGGATTAATTTTATGCATGAAATTACTATAAAATATATAATATTTTTTATTTATTTTCATTTTTTCTTTAAAATATATATTAATTTTTTGTTAATTATGATATAAAATAATTAAATTGTTAGTAAATTTTAATTGCGAAAAATTAAATGAATGTAATTATATAAAAATATTAAATATATTAAAATAAGATGAAAATAACAAGAAAGTTGAAAAGATGAAAAGAATGGTAAAAAAAGTAAAAAAATTTGGATAGACTTATTAAGTTTTTTTTTAAACTTAGGTAACAAGGAATGATGCGAATTTTAGAGATATTACTAACCTTAAATAAGGATTTGTCATAATACCATTTGTTCAATTAAAAATTTGATATGAAAGTACATCTCGCAAATCATTAAGTAGACGCTAGTGTGTTTTAACATGAATTAAAATTGAAATAAAATCAATTCATTTTATCAAACTCTTAATATAAATGTTTAATAGATTACCTTTTTACTTTTTCCCTTCCTGCGCCGGCTCGGGGCAGTTATATGGCCGTCGGCCGTCGGCCGTCGTCGCCGAGAGAAGTGGTGTAGAAAAAACGCGCGCGCAAGAGGAAAATGGATGTTGTTGCTGGAGACGCTGAAGGAAACTCCATAGACGTTGTTAATAATCGATAAATCGCTCTCTGTTCAATTCAGAACATGAACAAGAAAGGCTTGGCGATATTGATGCGGACGAGGATGAAACCCGGCGATCCCAGAAAATTGGCTCTCTTGCCTCACGCTGTAAGCCTCTGATCGATTTCCTATATTTATGGAGTCGAGGCAAATTGCGTTGCGCTTTTTAGCGTTCAGTGAAAAAGATACTGTCATGATATGTAATTTGGCAGCACTACGGTGCAGCTTTTCTTTGTAAAAGATCTTCTAACTGAAGTTTAAAGCGGTCGGAGCATCACAAGGAACCGGAGAGAAGATGACTGTTGTCTATGCGAAGATTGCTTGCTCTGCATGTTGTTTATTGCCTAGAGATACTCAATCTTGTGTTTTTCTGGGGATTTTTTTCTTTAATTTGGATCAGGACCTGGCTAAGGAAACAACAGCTGAAAACGAGCGAAATGAGTCCCCAGGATATGGAATGAAAGATGATGGAGGGGAAGGCAACAGAAAACTCAGTCCATCAAGCAACAAAAACAGGCATTTATTTTTAAAATCCTAATCTCCTTTTCCCCTTCATTTGTGCTGAAAAATATGGCTAAAGAGCTAATGTTTTTCTTGAAGGACATTTGAGCAAGTGAAGGAATCCATGCATTCTGCGATATCAATGAATAAAGCTGAATTTTTAGATGCTGTACTCAGTGACTTCTCAGAGGTTAGATTTAGGTTTACAGACCTGATCAATGGTGCTCATTGTTATGCTTCTTTTTCTGATATTCAGTCTGGTGAAAATCAATCCAGGGCTACTTTGATCTCTCTCTTGAAAACCGGCGCAAACTGCTGTTAGTTCTTGCCAGAGAATATGGTCTTAACCGGGTGCAAGTGAGGCAGCTTATAAATCAGTATATTGGTCTGGAACTCCCTAAAGGTTAGCAAGTTATTACGATTTTAGTGCATTCTACATGTAACTGTTCTTACTTATTGAAACTTGGGGTTTTCCTCGGAATTCTGGATTCAAGATGATGGAGCTCTAGTTGATTCTGCTGAAGAAGAAGGATTGCTTTCTACTTTCTACCGTATAGAGCGAAATTTGAGCCATGCTCTGAAGCCTGTATATGAAGTTCTTTTTGAAAGATTAAACACACACCCTGGCGGGTTGAAGTTCTTGGTCATTATGCGTGCTGATATCCTATACATTCTCACGTAAGGCTATCATTTAAATCATGAAACTATTCATTTATGCCACAAATAATTCGATAATTGTTCTATCTGTCATGTATTTATTTCAGTTTTGAATGTTTGAGAACAGGGAATTTTTCTCACATTTAGATCCATTCACCTGAGAAATTTAGTTTGGCTTCAGTAAATTTCATTGCTGTCTATACCTTAAGCCAGTCTAACCCTTTCTTATGAACTTGATAGCACTACAATACATTAGAACAGGATCGAGCCTTGTTTGTAATATCTTCTTCTATAATTGTTTTAAACTTCACAATGATGTGAAGAGATAGAAGCATTCTACAATTCAAGACCTGATAGTACTATACAACATTAGAACAGGATCAGACATTGCTTGTAATATCTTCTTCTATAATTGTTTTAAACTTCATGATGATATGAAGAGGTAGAAGCATTCTACAATTCAAGTTAGGCAGGAATGACATAGAAATCGAGAAATTTTCCAAATCTTCATATCAAGTACCCATATCTGATGGTTTCAATTTCCTTCAATAGTTTCAAACAAGTTTTTGGCTTTCAAAAAATCAAAATTATATTGTCCTTTTTATTTAATTATTAGTTTAATATTATAAAGTGAGTCTCTAGTAAAATTACATTTGGAAGGGCTACTTTGTTTCCATTTGGTGGCATAATATTGATCCAGGATCACCAACCTGCCTGCATCTGAATATGCCCCACTGATACTTATGTAACAGAGAGGGCAATGTTGCTTCATTGCGAGCACTGGATTCCTATCTGAAGGTGAAACTTAGCACATTGCTAAGTCCTGCTGCATTGGAGATTCATCAAATCACATGGAATGATCCTGCATCTTTGCTTGAGAAAATTGTGGCATATGAGGTTCTTCTCCTTCCATGTCAATTACAGCTCTAAATCTAAATTAGTTTTGGCCTGCTAAGTTGGTGATAAAACTACAGGCAGTGCATCCTATCAGCAATCTTGTAGACCTCAAGAGAAGGTTGGGAGTGGGTCGTCGTTGCTTTGGATACTTCCATTCAGCAATACCAAGTTAATATTTCCATCACTTTGATTAATGTATTTGATATTTTTTACAGTGGATTGCTTTTGTGCATTATACCGTTTTCATAATTATAAATTACTGGTAAATCATGTTTGATGTACCCTTCTAACAAGAATGAGGTTCTGTCTCATATAAGATCAGTTTTCTGGGGCCTCATTATTTCTACTGGTGATTTGCATATTTGATCTTTTCATATGGACCTTTCTCTTTATATTTTGTATACGATACTGATTTGGAAACTTACATTGTTTGGTTGGTTGATTTATTCAAGAGCCCAAAATAATGAAAGTTAATTAGTGTATTTTGAATGTTTGGATGAAATGCTTGATCAATATCTATAATATTACAAGATAGAAGCACTGAAAACTTGTTCACCATGGTCCTCATGTTTTTCTTCTGAAAGAACTCAGTGTCAATCAGTTGATTAAACATGTTGTTTTTGCAATTGGTTGCAGGTGAGCCACTCATATTCATTGAGGTTGCCCTACTTAATAACGTGGCTCAAAATATACAGGTAGCTTTCTTGTACCTTGGCATTTTTATCTTCACTTTTTTGTTCAGTTTATGAATTTTACTTTTTTTGTAGGAGGTTTTATGGGATGATCCTCCCATACCTGAGAATGAAGCAACATGTGCATTATTTTATTCTATATCATCAACCCAGGTTAGTATTATTTATTTGTTTATCTGATTAAACAAAACTCAAGGATGCTATAATGTAGATTTTTATATATTCATGAATTGTCCCTGTATTCTGCAAAGAATGTTTAGACCAGGTTCTGGCGCTATGTCCGTTGCTTTGTTTCCACTCAAGTTTCATAAGTTGCATTTTGAAATTGCAGCCGGGCTTGGCAGGAATAAACCTGGGAAAATTTCTCATCAAGCGTGCAGTTACATTGCTGAAAAGAGAAATGGCCCAAATATCTGTGAGTATTTTTTAATGCTTATTTTATTATGAGCAAAATATTGTATATCCCCTTTCTTGAATTAAGTTACCCAATCTCTTTTCTGGTATACTAGCTTTTTTGGGTCAAACTGGTGTACTAGCTAGCTAGTGATAGAGACATGCGCTGCATTACTATGAAGTATAGAAAGATATCCGAGTAGTTACCTGGCATTGGCCGCTTTTATATGTGGTTTCTGATAGGACAATAGAGTGCTAATATATGGGGCATGATGCTGCATTACTGTGAAGTATAGAAGTATATTAAATAATATATCCAAGAGTTGGTACCTGGCATTGAATGCACAGTGATTTTTATCACCCCATGAAAGCTACCTGACAGCCAATGTTGGGCTCTGGGGAGCTATGGATGGTGGTGGTCAAAACAGAGGATGAGATTGACTCCCATCACATGATAGGTGCCTAAAAATTACCTTCCCTTGGGCAGAAGGGTGGTGGCACAGTTCCAGCTCCTGGCATTTTTTCTTAAATTTTCATTCTTAGTCATTTTCAGCTTTTGAAGGAAAATTTTGTTTTCCTAACAATTGGAGACAAGTGCCATGTGTTATACTGTTATTATTGATTATGATACTATCTCTGCCCAATTAGCAACTAGAAAATTAGCATAGAGTGTCTTTGGCACAAACTGTGCTGGAGATCATCATTATATTAGATCATCTACAAAAGAGGTGCTATTTCCAGTAGAATATCCCTTCTGTTTCCCTCAGTTAATTATCAGATGATCCTGTTTTTGACCTTGCTTGATCATAGCCTACCTTTTCTTCTTTTTTTTTCGTGAAGGGGAACAAAGCAATTTTTTATCTCCCTCTCAGATGTTATGTTTTTTGTATTATTGCCTTTGACAAATATTGAGCAAAACAAAATCTTTGTTGAACTGCCTCGCTGATGGTGTCATGCATTTGTGTTATTGCCTTCTGAAAATCTGTAATTTCCCTTGTGTAGACATTTGCTACGCTCAGTCCTATTCCAGGATTCATGTCGTGGTTGCTCTCGAAGTTGGGATCCCAGTCAAAGCTTGCTGAAATTGAGGCTTTGCCACATTCATCAACTGATGGATCAGCATCATCATTCTGGGAAAACATACTCAAGCCAGAGGAAGAAAGAGCATTCCTGAGCTTATCTGGGTTAGCTTTCTAATAATCATCTTAGAAATGTTTAATCATCATGGCTCTTTGATGTCCTATTAGATTGCCGGTTTCTTTTTTTGGATGAATATTAGGTTGTCAGTTTCTCTATTTCATGAATTTCCAAGAAACTGGAATGCGAGGAAGAGAGAAAAGCCCTATTTTATTTTTGGGCATGAATATGAATAGTACAAGCCGTTTTGAACCAAGTGTTTTTTCCTGTTGCATAGCTGGACCAGATGATACTTTGTATGGTAGCTGATGCTATCTTTGGAATATAAATCACTTGTTCCCTGAAATCCATCTTTTTTGTGCCTAAAAGTAGTATACATACTTTTATCTGAACATATTTGTTTTTTTTGCATTTTAGACCAGGGAACTATTCTGAGTTTGGTGCCATGAAAAATGGGATGGAGGTGATGCTACACATCTTGACTTCAAAGAACCTTGACTGGAAGAATCCATCAGAACTGCAAGCAGTCTTAAAGCCCGCTCTGATGCGACTTTGTGCCCGGTACACCTCTTCAACAAGAGTTCAATTTCATGTTGGCACCCTTTTACTTCTAGGACAACCTTATATTTGGATATGGAAATGGACATCATAATTTGCATCAAATAACATAGAGATAAACGAGAATGGTAATTTGAAGTGTATAAATTTCATATTGTCAATTGTCCAATTAATGTGATATGCCCATTCCATGGGGCTTTGTTATTAACCCAGCAAATATGGGCGTGCACAATGATTATTAGTATCAAGTTACCGAATAAAGTATTATGCTAAGAATTCCATTTCCTCCCTCCTGCCAGTGAGTGATGCCCTCTTTCGTCAATACATGTCTTCTTGATAGCTCTTGAACTGATTAGGTTTGCTTCCACAGATGAGTTTGCTATAAAATTGCTAAGCTGTTGACTTGGTTCCATGATTGTAGGTACCTTCTAAAAGAGAAAAAGAGAGGAAAAGCCTTAGATTCCGTTGCAAATTTTCACTTGCAAAATGGAGCGGTATGTGCACAATTGTTGTGGTTATTAGTGCAAACTATCACTTCCAACCTATACTAAAGGTGTTAGTGTTCAACAGATGGTCCAGAGAATCAATTGGATGGCTGATCTATCTGAGAAAGGATTCCATCAGAGCGGAGGCATTATGGTAAACTACATTTACAGGTACCCAAACTACATCAACAACCTGAATGATCCCTTAGTTACTGTATCCACAAGGGCAAGATCAGCATGACCCTTTATTGGGATATGACATTCTGATATGCTACAGCAGAAAATAACATGTTATACATGAACGCAGGCTAGACAACATTGAAGAATATGCTCAGTCATATTTCAGTACTGGGCACATTCAAGCTTCGACAGATCTTCTTAGTCTTCTGGAGACTGTAAGTTTCTACAGAAAGAAATTGGTTCCACTATAATCTGGTTGTTTTGTCCCCATGAACTCTCCTTGATGGTCCATTCTGACATTTAGCAGGTTTGATGTACAAGGGCAATACAGATGAGAGGATGGTCAAATTACATATAGCGGATAGTTAACCCTTAATTATTGACACAAAAGAATGTATACTTGGATCAGTATGACTAATTGCCATGGATTGGTTTGCCCCTTGTATTACCATCTTTGTACAATGAAGAATTTTTTTTATCAAGGATGAAGAAAGTGTGGAAAGATTCATATTGAGACACTATTAATTGGTCAAAATTGAGAAAGAATTACTGAGCAAAGAGAGAGAGTCAGAACCGTGACATTTTACTCTCTTTAAAGCTATATTAAAGATCTCTCACATTGAGTTTGAACTTGAGTATGATAAAAAGAGCTGGTTGTACTTTGTTTACTAGTAGTATCATTAATCGGTACGATTGGATTTGCTGTTTCAAATTCGAAAATTTAATGGCTTGGATTTGATCGTTTTTTTTAAATTTAAAAATTTATTTAAATTTATTTTTTATTTAATATTTAACTCAATTTTATAAATTGATATTTTTAATCTACCTATAAAAATGAATTGTTTAACTATTCTCAATTTTATCTTACCGTTATTTCTCACAAATTTTTAAAAATTTTGGTTATTTTAGATTTTCTAATTTTCTATAATAACCCTTTTTTACCATTTTTCATTTATTAATTGATTCCGTTTTTTACCTATAAATCTCTATTAGTTCTTTTTCTTAATCCCAAATGATGGATTTTACACTAATAAAGTTCCCCATCTATGTTCTCATAGATAATCGAGAATTATTTACATGTATCACAATATTCCTTACAAGTTTTTACCCATTACTCTACATAATATATAGTAGAGCTATATCATAAACTTGTATTCATATAGGGAAATATTTAATATTAAGTTGGTTAATATTCTTATCTTTATCCCATTTATTTAGAAACATGATTTGTCCTTTAATTGATCAAGTACTACTGCCTTTCACTAATATTGCTGGTTATAGAGTTTATTCTTATTTTGTAAATATATTTTCATGCCCATTTAAGAATGTATTTGATTACTCCCTATCTGATTTTTTTTCAATAAAATCATTTGACCAATCAAATAAATACTTTCAATGAGTTTGGTGCAATAATGTCTAGAAGGGTTACCGAGTGGGAGATTCGTTATCCCATTGGGTGACAACTCAATTCTGTTGATTTTATTTATATGCAATAGTTACTAGTGAATTACCCTGATTACTTGCAAAAACAATTCTAACCGTTAGTTAATTTTTAAGTGTCCACAAGAGGTAACTCTGTTTACAAAAGGGACCTATCAAAATCAAATTGAGGCTGAGTTAGTCACTTTTAGACTCTGCATGCCATGAAAACAAACACCTCATAACCAACTATGGTACGATGGGGCTCAACCCTCGGATGCTAATGAGGGGACGACAGCTGATAAAAGAATGACTTTCTACACTAGCAGTTTTCAAGGTGTAGCTCTTGGTCAATTGGGTGTCTATTCTGTATCCGAATTTTAACAAGTAGCAAAGGCGTAAGCCATTCACAATAGTAAAGGACACTTGCACAAGGTTGACAATGGATTGCAACAAGACTTCTACGAGCAATCTGAATGAGAAGTTAAAAGCCTGTAAATGATGGTGAAAACGAAGTTATATATAAAAATAATATAAAATCTTATGACCAAATATAAATAAGGCGAAAATATAGCTTTTGGGGACGGTCGGAGTAGTATCGAGGCTTCCTGAAAGTTATCAGGAACCGAGTTGGAAAGGGTGGGAAGACAAAAAAAAAAGGTGCACTCACGTTTGGGTAAACTATATGGAGAGAGCAAAAAATGATTTAAATATTTTTGATCCAGAAAAAAAAATATATTTATTGACTTAATTAACAACTTAATTAACACCAAAAATATATATAAGTAATGTGCGAATACCGAATGTGTTTTAATAGTGGTTACTTTGGCTCCTACCCAATTGTTACTTCGACTTTGTAATTTAAATTGTTCAAAGGACACACTCAATATCACATATTTGATATCAAATAACCCCAATTGAACTTAGAGAACTTAAGAAATAACTAAATAAGTTGTCGGAGAAAATTTTATGTCCCAATCACTTTATTTGGGAGCTCCAATTTTTGTTTAGAAGAAAAATGATTAGAATATGAGATTTTATATGTATTTTAGACAATAGAATCAACTGACTGTAAATAATAGATATACTCTTCCTAGTATTAATGATTTATTTAATTAAATACTAAGAGTTTTATACAACTTTTATAATTAAATATGGACAATTTCAAGTAATTTAATTCGGGCTGTTCAATTCCGCAACCGTATTAATTAATCTAATAAATAGAGTATTTCAACTAAATGTATCAATGTTCATTATAAGATACTAATATACTACAAAAAAAATAGATCAAGCGCATTTCGTGGTGCTCAAAGAAGTAAGAAAGTTTGTTATTTGTCAATTTCTCTAAAGATATGATTACAAATAGAATTTTGCTAACTCTTTACAAATGAGCAAATTTTATTAGGATAAAAATATCACATTCATTTGTGGTCAAGAACTGGTTTCCCATTAAATTATCCCCTTAAGTGATTGATGGGCAGGCTTGTGGCAGCAAAATCTAACTGCAGGCCAGCCCCTCACAAGAGGTGATAGAAGTAATAGTAAGGCTGGTATATTATTATTGGGTGGGAGTTTACCAGTTCCAAGCTAAAGCTATTTACAGAGGGCAGCCCGTGAAGATATTCACACACTGTACGGTAAATCAATCAACTTGAAAAGTTGATCATCATCTGTCTAGTTTGGTAACTAGAGTGGAGGGGGACCGAAGAAAGGCCGGCCGCCAGTGGAAGTGGCAATGGCAATGCTGGAGCTGCAGAGGGTGGCATTGAAGCTGCAGCCGTCGGAGTTGCTGGGAGTGACATGCTTGAACAGCTCGAAGATGAGCCCAATGACGATCACCGCCATGACCAGGCTAATGCAGAGAAGGCATAGCCTGCAGCTCGAGCAGCAGCACATCTTTCTCTGTCTCTCCCTCTTCTGGTTCTGCTTTTTTACTTTCTCTCTCTTTCTCTTGCTTGTTCTCTTTATCGACTATTGATTTTGAAGAAGATGGAAGGAATAGAGGGAGGAGGTGAAGAAGGTCTGTGCTGTTTGTATGGTGTGAGGAGGAGGGAAGGGCCTTGCTGTAAGAGAAAGAAAGGTGTCTTGGACGCCATGGAAACTTGTCGCTTAGAAGAGAAGCCTTCAATTAATCAAAGTGTAGCTAGCTAGCGAGCTAGCTCGCTGGGCATTGAAGGAATCCTATATAATCAACTATGGATAATTTGATTACCAGATTCACAACATAAGTAAATTATACATAAAATTGAGATGAAAGATAATATTTTTATGCGAGAATGACACAAAAATAAGTCATTATCAAGATGCCTTATTAAATCAATTGGATATATGTTTTATTATTAATATAAAGAGTATTTTTTTAGTCATCAAAATAAACTCCTATTAACTTATTATATTTGATATAAGATTTATATAATAATAAAATAAAAATAAAATAATTCTATATCATTATTATTGTAAAAATATGCTAATATATGTGCTAGTAATTATTTAAATGTCTAAATAATATAACTAGATACTATAAAAATTTGGCTATATATTTAAGAACTAAAATATTTTCTTACTATTTCTGTAATATGGTAAATACTACGCTAAAGCTATATTTAAGTATTATTTTAGGTCAACTTTTTTCTTATATTAATTTTAAGTATTTCAATATAGCTTGTGAATGTATTTCTATTATAATGTGTGTGCAAATAAAACTGTTAGCTACTAAATTAATATTTACAATGCTACCTTGTACTGCTTTTATACTCCCTTAGCTTTTGTAGGTATATTTGACTTATTTATAGTGCTACATTAATTCTTATTAACGTAAGAATATTGTTTCAATCGAAACTATAATTTTACTAATAAGTTCATTAAATTGACGTATATAGTATTAATAAAGTTATATTTTGTTCCTTGGTAAATTTATATTTTATTGCTTTACTCTCATCCTTTTTATATTTTAAATTATATAACCAATATTTAATTTCAATAATTATTAATAATATTAAAAAAATCAACCATTAAATTCATTCGTACCAACTATTTTATTTTATCTAACTGAAATGTTGCTCTATTCCGTTTCTCTCGTCTAATGAGACTGATGAGCATATTATTCTCATTTTCAAAAGATAAGTCACTAAACAATAGTAAATTCTATTTAATTCAATTAGATTATTACATTCTAAACATATTATTATAACAATAGTAGAAAACCTATATAATTTAGTAATTTTTTGTTAACCAACTGCCGATTATATATTTACTGTAAAAAGATATTACGATTTAGTCGGATAATAATATTTTAATAAAATAACTTTAAAGAGAAAATGTGAGAGATGATCCTTTGCCGAATAGAAAGAAATCATGTAATGGTCCATTGAATGTGATAGAATACCATGCAAATATAACACAATTAATTATCAATAATCAATATTTTTAACGTGTGAAAAGCCGACAACTTAAAAGAAGTAGATGTACATAAGGTCAATTCCCTGAATTATAAGTGTACTCCAAACCAATCATTAAAAGTACATTGCCAATAGAGACTAGACCTATGGTAATGACATTATCTTAAATGCGTCTCCTCTTAGTAAATACAGCTTGAATTTTGTTTATAACATTTGGTAAATTACTTTTCATTTGATAGGAAATTATAAATCACATTAAAACATTAAATTGGACTATGATAGTATATTTTCTCACCGTTCTCTTTTTTCAAAATAAAGAGTAATTAAATATTAAATTAGTTTGTATTGTCACTGCTGCAGCAGCTATCCATGATGATTACTCTACCTGGCCCAGAAGGCAGCATACTCCTCTGGCCGGTTTCCATCCCTTCTGGCCACGTGACACCAATACCCAAAAGTGTGCAGGGCCAAGAGGAGCCACCGCTGGGACTGCTGCGGGAAGAGGTGCGTGGACCGGCTCAACAGCAGCAAGTGGGAGGATAGGTGCATGTACTTGGAGATCTTCTGCAAAGGCAGCTGCTCGAACCTTATAAAGGAATATGATGCAGAGTAACCTAATAGCAATATATCTGTGCGTCCTCCACAAAGCTCATTCATCCTCGTTCCGGGCAATCCCTGACATAGGTGATCATTGAGCCTGATATAGTCAGATTTTCAAGACTAAAGCAAATAAGGAGACGGTTGAAGCAAGTCCAAGCGTATTCAGAAATGTAGCTGGGCTATATTATGCCAATGAGGGCAATAAAAACAACAGAGATCCGTGTTCTAAAAGTACAGTTAATTGAAATATACTAAATTACAACTACGGTAACCTCTATAATGCATAACTACAGTTAATATGCTCATTCCAGTTATAAGTCATTAAACAAGCCATATGTTCTGGCTGGTCATGAAATCCTCAATTGCGTCCATATTCCATCAACCTAGAAAAGAGATGTTATGCCGTCTTCTCCTTTGCAGTAAATCTTCTGGCCCGCATGCATGCCACCAGCTTGAGTAGCTCGTCTATGAGAATGACCGGGCAAGACACCAATATGACCAAAATCCATTCGTTTAAACTCAAGGGAACAATGCCAAATATGTCTGCAAAGAAGGGCACGTAAAGAATGAGGCAGTGTAGCCCCAAGGAGAATGCCATTGCAACTAGAAGCCAGGGATTCCTCCATGGAGGCATGCTGATCAAGCTTTTCTCTTCTGATACAGCATTCAGGGAGTTGAACAGTTCGATTGCCACCAGGACTGACAGTGACAGAGTCATTGCTTTCACTTTGCCTGTGGTGAAGTACTCGCAGGGGTTGGAGAAGGTGATCCTACGCCCTCCACCGACTACAAAGTGATTCACACTGAAGTTCGACCATGTTGGACACTCTCCCCAGTTTCGAAGTTGAGATAGTTCAATGAGGGTGTGCCCATCACTCACGAGATTAATGCCCAGAAAAGAAGCTTGCGTATACCACAAGATGAAGATGCCTACAGTTGCCATCCCCACATAAGAACCAATAACCTGCCAAGGTCAAGAAATAAGGTCTGCATTCCAACTTTGAAGAGCATTTGGATATAAATACTGACCGTGCATTGATAAAAACATTTGAGTAGTACCAGGTAGCGAAAAAGGACCCAAGAATTAATTAGGGCATCATCATTCTTGCGAGGAGGTTTCCTCATAATATCAGCATCAGTGGGGTTGAATCCAAGAGCTGTTGCAGGCAGCCCATCTGTAACCAAATTCACCCAAAGAAGCTGCACAGGTACAAGACACTCAGGGATGCCCAGTACAGCAGTCAGGAAAATAGAAATAACCTCTCCAACATTAGATGATATCATATACCTGCACATAATTAATATCCCACAAAAAATAAATATACAAGTGATAAATTGTCCATGACTCTATGAAAATCAAGGCTTAACTGTGAAGTGATCATACCGGATAAAAGCCTTCATGTTAGCGTAAATGGACCGACCTTCTGCAACAGCAGAGACAATTGTATTGAAGTTATCATCAGCCAGAATCATGTCTGAAGCTTCTTTAGCAACCTGTACATGTTAATATCAAACATGAATTAATCACGAATAATGAACCTCTAGACCCTTATCCAACCAAAAAGTGATTCCTGAAACAACTTGGCAGAGTAAAGGCAAATGTTGAAAAATACCATAAATGGGATTGGATTATCATGTTCTTTCTCTCTTTTTACCAAATGGGGATGCACAAAAACATTCTACAACCTTTTACCTCAGTTCCATTTATGCCCATGGCAATCCCAATGTCAGCTAGCTTTAGCGCAGGGGCATCATTCACACCATCACCAGTCATCGCCACAATTTGCCCCATCTCCTTCAGCATTCTCACAATCTCCTGCTTATGCATAGGTTCGGCACGAGAAAAGACTAACTCTCCAGGTTTCTCCAAAATATCAATTTGCTGGGAAGAAGGAAGCTTCATAAACTCCTTACATGTGAAGCTCCTCCCAATAATGTCCTCTTTTGCAGAAAATAGTCTTATTTCACGGCATATGGCTTCAGCTGTGGATTTGTTATCTCCAGTTATCACTATAACCTTTATCCCCGCTCGTCGACATTCATCAATGGCTTTATCAATATTATCATGGGGTGGATCCTGTTGAATAGAATAATGAGCAAGCACTATTAGAAGATGGACATTACTCCAAAAGCTCCGCTGAAGAATTAAAATGAGAAGCTTACCCGTAACCCTACAACACCAACAAAAATCAAGTCACTTTCAATGGAAGAGTAGGAAGCTGGATCCAGCAACTTTATGTGGGCTGGATGACAATCACTTGAGTAGTCTGAGAGTTCTCCTAGGTCATCTTTGTAAGCTAGGCCCAGGCATCTCAGTCCCTTTGAACTCATTTCCATAAGCCTGGACAGCAGAAGTTGCCTGCAAGATTCATCAACTGGCACACAGGATCCATCGGCTAATTGCACCTGAGAGCTGCGCTCAAGTAAACTCTCAACAGCCCCCTGCAAAACCTTGTAAATGCTCAAAAGATGCATTGGGTTCATAGAAGAACAAGGATAAGTCACAGTCTTGTAGCTCACCTTCACAAGAAGCCTAGTGTGTCCAGATGGTCCCCTTGCAATGACACTCATGGACTTTCGAATACGGTCAAATTCCAGGGTTGCAACTCTTTTCAACCTCTTACTCCACCAGTTACAAGTACCTAAACAGAAAAAGGTTGGTAAGAACTACTAATCAGTCAAACAATAGCAAGAATTCAATTATCATTACCTAGATTCACTGCCTTGCAGTCAATCAAATAGCTAGCAGCAAGCTGTGATCCACGGATTCTATTCCTGACCTTGGCATCTGGAACACCCATCTTCTCAACTAGAACCTTAAGAGCAGCCTCGGTAGGCAAACCCGTGGCTCGGAAAAGACGGCCATCATTATGAATACCGGCATCATTGCAGACTGCACAAATTTCTGCCACCGACTGTAGGTTCATGTCCATATTGATGCAATTCCAATCAACAATACTCCCATCCTTAGGATCATATGTCGTGCCTTCAACACGAAAAATTCGAGCTGATGTAGTCTTCTCACCCAAAGTAAAGAATTCAGCCACAGACATCTGATTTGTTGTCAGAGTTCCAGTTTTATCAGAACAGATCACATTGGTGCATCCTAGAGTTTCTACACTAGGCAGCTTCCGCACGATCGCATTCTTTTGGGCCATCTTCTGGGTACCCAAAGCCAAGCAAGTTGTAATAACAGCAGGAAGACCTTCTGGAATGGCAGCAACAGCAAGGGCAACAGCTATTTCAAAATAGTAAGTGCATTTCTGGAATGAAAACCGCACATTCGCAGGCCATCCATCCACGATATCCCATGCCAAAAAATTTCTGTAGTTTATTAGCCAGATAACAATGCAAACAAGCCCAATTGCAGTTGTGAGCCTGCTACCAAATTCATCTAGTTTCTTTTTAAGTGGAGTATCACTCTCTTCCAAGGATGCCTTGTGTATTTGCCTTTGTATCTTGCCAATTTCAGTGCTCATCCCGGTACAAACAACAAGACATATGCAGCATCCATTCACTACCACCGTGCCGGCAAATACCATATTTTCCTTGCATTGCAATTCACAATCGTTCATGTTAACAGGACCAGTAGCTTTGAAGACAGGCATTGCCTCACCAGTCAACGAGCTCTGCTCAACTCCAAATGTAGAGGTTTTCAAAAGGGAAACTCTCATATCTGCTGGGACTTTGTCCCCAACCCGCAGTTCAACTATATCTCCCGGAACAAGCTCCCTGGCAGGCATATCTGAAACCCAATAACCATCCCTGAAAACCCTACAGGATTCAGATTGCATTTCCTTAAGGGCCTCAAGTGCCCTTTCAGCATTGGTTTCTTGCCATACCCCAACAATGGCATTGAGGACTAAGATAAGCATAATCACAAATGGCTCAACATATGCCTCAAATCCAGACTCATCCGATTCATTTCTATGCATATAAGCTAAAATGAATGAAATGGATGCTGCACCCAGAAGTATCTTGACAAGCATATCATCAAATTGATCTACAATGAGTTGCCATATAGGTTTTCCTTTCTCCTTTGAGAGTTCATTCCACCCATATCTATCTCTGCGCTTCTCAGCTTCATAGGAGCTGAGACCCTTATCTACCCTCACATTATACTGTTTCAAACACTGCTCAACAGAAAAGGACCACGCTGGGAATGGATTTTCCTCCATTATTACTTCAACCTGTAGCGATAAATTCTTACAGTCAAATTAGATGCAACAAACACAAAACTCTCGATGATCTTTGCATAATATATGAATGAAGAAAAAAAGCTTTAGAGAACCAGCACCGTGCATTGCTTTTAATAAAGCTTAGTTGAAATTCATATTTGGCTAAAAAGGAAAGGCAAAACAGATATAAAATTTTGCAGGATAGTTTGGTTCTTATGTTGGTCTAAAATGCCTTCCAACATTATGAGCTAAACAACCTTCATGAATGGAAAGAAGCCTTTTAAATATTTCCACATGGTATAACAACCAGATTGGGAACTTCACACCAGCATATTTGCCTTCAACTTAATCAATTTGACACCTTAACGGCTGAACATTATTAAAATTTTGAGAGAAACCGCACTCCGGTGGTAAACAAGAGGAGGAACAGCCACCGCAGAAGTAGAGGGAGCTACCCGACTCTGAAATTGGAAGACCCTGAGAGCAGCAGAAGAAGCATCTGGTAAAACAGGGAGCAACTTACATATTTGAAAAACGATGAAGCCCATAGAGTCAATTTTCGAACTCCCAATTGGCATGCGGCAGTTGTGGGACAGAGCTCACATGTGCAAGTGAAAAGATAACAAAATTAGAAGGGCTGGAGCAGGCTGAACAAATCCGCCAGACCCTTCAAAGTGAAGATGAAAAAGAAGAGAAGACAATATGGAAGGAGGAGGAGTAGAGAGCTTTTGGACTCCGAGACAAGTAACACTTCCCCAGCAGAAGAAAAGAGGCATTCCATCTGTTCAGTTCCAAATCAACATGACCATGGAAGAGGATGCGAAGAAGAAGACCGCAGAGACAACGGCCAAAAAATTTTCATTTTTTAGTACAAAAAAATATTTATTTTTCTTTTGGTCCAGAAAATGAGAGAAAATAAAGGAGAAAAAAACTAAAAAGGACAGTCTTGTCATTTCGTTTATGAGCGGTTTCAATATTCCAAGCTAAATTTCAAAGTTATTTTTATTTCTTTTTTTTCCACAATTAATCCGTATAATTATCTTACAATTAATCCATAAAAAACCATATAACTATCTTACCCACATTACAATTTACATATGACTTTTTAGAAGTTTTGCATAACTTGTTGACTTTTTGAAGGTTTTATACAGAATAGTAAGTTTATTAAAAGATCTTGAACCAATATAGTAATTTACTATAATTTTAATTAGTGGTTAAAAATAGGATAAAAAAGCATTCTAATGGGCATTTCCCTTTTTTCAAACAAGTTATTTGACTCAATATGATTTTATTTAATAAAATATAAATTAATTATTAAAATTTTCAATAAAATTATTTATGGCATAAAATTTGTATTTATTGGAAAATACATGCAAAAATTATGATATATAAAAATAAAATTATTCAATATTATTAATATATAATATATAATTATGTGTATCATATTTTTTTCATATATGACAAATATTATGTAAATAAAAACTTCAGAACATAAATAATTTTATTATAAATTTAATATTTTTATATCATATTAAATAAAATTATATTAATAATTTGACATATTTTTATTAATATAAATATATATTTTAGTAATAAAATTTATATATGACTAAATATTATATATTTTAAACATATTTTATTATTACATATAATATATATTTTTATAAATTATATTTTATTATATATATTTATCATATATATATAAATAAATATTATATAATTATCATATACTCGTGTTATGTTATTATTTGATATAACATTCTAATTTATATTTAGCTTGTATCACCTTTGGTATCGGTATCAGTGATTTAATTTTTCTGTTTTTTAATTTAGCATAAAATTAATCGTACTAGTATGTATTTAACATAAAAGTTAGTTGTTATAGATATTGACACAAATTGGAAATATGTGATGGTTATAAAGTAAAGTTTATGTCAGAATATTAAAAATTTACAAAGTTTGTGAATAAATATGTTATTTTTTCATATATATATATATATATATAAAAGGGTAAATTATCTAAAAAATACTTCAATTTTGCTTTTTTTTTTTAAATTTTGGCACAACATTTTTTTGGATGATTCAAATAGTACTAATGTTTTAATTTTATTTTTTATTAAATACAAATTTTATTTTTTCATAAAAAATTAAAGATATTTCTAACATTTTACAATTTAAACATTATATGTAATATAAAGAGAATGATATGGAATTATTGTACTTGTAAGAATAAAAATTATAATTTGGTTAAATTATTAAAAAATCATCAAAGTATATAATCAATAATCAAAATTAGAAGTTATAATAATGTCATAATATCCACATTATGTCATATTAGCCAACTAAACAAATAAAATTAGCATTCTAATAAAAAAAATAATGTTTTATTAAATTGGATAAACAATCAAAAGCTTGGTTCTAATTAATCAATAAAAAATTGTCAAAATTAAAAAAAATGGTAGAGTTCATACTTTTTAAGTAATTAACCATATTTTTAGTGATATTACTCATAATCTTGTAGTGATTTATAAGTCAACATTTCTTTTTTTATATGATTGGTGGACCAATGCTATAGTTTGTGTAATATACGAAACAATATATTAGAAATTATTAAAATATTATCAATAATTCCACTAATCGTGCACTTACCGGTAATAAATAAAAAAATTTCTTTTTAATTTTTTTTCTAATAAATCTTAGTTATAGCTCAATTCTATATCAAATTGTATAATTCTAAACTTTTAATGATCATGTAGAGGTAGTGAAAATGATTAGCTACACGAAAGTAGATAATTAATTGAGATTAATTAGTCAATTTGATAAATTAAAGATTTGAGGGCAAAAGTGCAATTTTAAAGAAATTTGACAATTTTGGAATTTTCAGAAAATTAGGGATTTTTGTGCCATTAGCATAAATTGAGGGTTAATTAGTAAATAAGATGAGTTTCCAGACTTAATTACAACTAAAGATAATTTTTGCTAATTTAATTGTAATTAAAAATAAAAATAATACTTTATTTGTAATTTTGAATAATTTTATTTTTAATAAAATTATTTGGAGATTAAATTACTAATAAATTAAATTGAGGAAATTATGACAAATAATTGAGAATTTATTTGTCAATAAAATAAACTTAGTGATTTATATGTAATTAAAGCGAACATTGAGACATGTCGTATAATTGATAGATTAATTATACGTGTTAATTTAAGTGTAAAAATAAAGATTTTACATAAAACCGCAAGACTATTAAGAGGCATCAGAATTCCATATGAGATGAATGAGTCACGAATTTCGGATTAGTGAGATTTTTTTGTATGGATTCATATTTGAAACATATGAATGTAATCTAGCAAATTAAAAGCATACTTGGTTAAAAACCCTATTTTCCATAAATGTAATTTTGTGAAACACTCAAACCATTTTACTATATATATATATATATATATATTAAAAAAAGAAAGTATGTTTATAAGGAGTACATTGAATGGTATTGAATGGTGTATGCATAGAGATCAAGATCTCAATTGTCCATATAGGATATAGGTGAGACCCATGATCAACAAAAAGGTCGGGTAGATCTATTTATATGAAAGTGGGCCTAAGGCTACAATTTTGAAAAGTGAAGTGGGTCCAAGACTGCATTTTTTAAAACTTGTTCAAGTGAGACTAATGCTAATGGAACATGGGTCAAATCTCGTAAATAAGTTATGATTTAAGAGCCTAATAAAATTATCAAAATTTTATAATATTTGCTTAAGCTGCTGAGCCAAAGTCAGGTCCAAGCCTATTGGGTTAGCTGCGCAAAGAGAAATGTCTTAAATTAAAATATTATTGTATATGATTGCAATCGTATGAAACCAAAGAGATGTATGGTACGGGGTAGTATTAGTTATAAGGGCTACTGGACAGTAAGGTCGATATAAGGGAATTTATGTTGTTCCAGTACGTCGTGAAGCTTCGAGAGCTTCGTGCGCATTGGGACCGAGAACGAAGAGGGAGAGGTTTCATCCCTCAATAGCGGACAGAAGAATCGATAAGGTCTGGGGGTTGGGCTCTAGTGTTCACACAGAGATGGAGGTTGTGGCCTCCAACAATGAAGGAGATTACCTTAAACTCGGGGAAAACAAGCAAAGAAATTATATGAGAATTATTTTCTAAAAATATAAAATAAGTTGTAGCTTGTTTATCAAGTCTTATAAAACCTTTGTTTTAAAAAATAAAGAAAAGTTATATTTGAGCACATGCTAAGTTGTGAATAGTAAGTCACAATGTCATTTAAAATCTACTCACAGAGTTATGAAACCACCCCTCCCTTACTCGTTTCAAGTCCTAAACACATTAAGAATGGCGATAGAGGAGGAACTACCAAGATTGTACGAAAATTTTATTTATAATATTTATGTACTGCATAATATTTTATGGTAAATTTATTTTTGGAAAACATATCTAATATAGTATTTTACTTGTTGTCTCGAGGCTTTCTTCTCACAATATTATGATAATGGAAGTGACCTCTATTATAGTACTAGGAGAAGTGGTAGGTTGTTCACAAGGTTCCATCCAAATCGAGTCGTGGTGTGACAACAGTTGCTACTCGGTCGGCGGTCCCGTGCAACTCACTAAGCCCCTCGATATTACAATGGTTGGATTTTTCACCAAAGTAAAATCGATGGGACTAAGGCTTAGAATAAAAGATACTTCTTTATTTTTCAGCTTAGAGCTTCAACCTATCCTAGAGCTCACAGCACAATCCTTGACTCGCTCCATATCATAGCAATGCACACACACTCTCCCCAGTTCACATAGTGGCTCTAAGCCAAAATAGTTTTTTCCCTGATTTCTCAAACGTTGGTATAATTTTCATACCCTGGTTCGTATGTCCGGTTCTTACTCATATTTCAAAATTTGTATTTGCTTTAGTGGGCATGCTATTATTGATTCACACTTCTTATATGAGCTTTCAAGATACAACTTGCTACTTTACCACACATGGTCATACAAGTAAGCAATTAAGGAACTCGGTCAGTCCAATAGGACGCGCCATCAAAATATCCCACTTACATTTTCATGGGAATTTGTTCGTTCCGATCGTTACTTTCTCTATCTCTGGTTGTGCGATCTGCTATAGAATTCATTCTACATGAATCAAATTGTATAACCGAGTTAGTTTAGAGCTTCACTAAATACTCATAATTGTTCTCCCACAATTTTTATCAAATTACGGTTTTGCCCCTCGGACTCGGTTCTCTCAACTAACGTGTTGACAACCCTTTATTATTACTAACCCCACCTATAATTTCCTCAAATATCAAGATTAGACCACATTAGGTCTTATTCACTAAAATGTCCTAAAATTTTCTGAGTCTCCCACTTAGATAACTCAACTTTTCTAAAGTTTACATTTCGGTACTTAAGTTTGGCAAAATTACCATTTTGCCCTTACTAAAAAAAGTCCTCAATTTCGACCCTAAACTTCCCAAGGCCCTCATTTGGGTCTCCATAACTCTTTTAACCACACTTGGGCCCCAAAATGTATTAATTACATTTTGGTCCATAAAATGGACAAAATTACCATTTTGTCCTTTATTTGTAAAAATATTTATTTTTGCATATTTATTTTGGCAAAATTATTATTTTTCCCTCCATAATTCAAAATGAACTATTTGACATCCATTTGGGCAAAATTAACAAATTGCCCCTCCTTTACACCATATTTACAAATTTTCCCTTCAATTCCGTAAAATGACTTTAGACATCCTCATATGTCTAAAAATCACTTATAAGCCTCTTAGGCTACTCTTAGGGATATTTTCCATATTTTTTCATATTTATAATTTGGTCCCCAAACTTTCCATAATTACAATTTAGTCCCTAAATATTGGAGTTCAAATCAAATGAACTTCTAAATTCACAATTTACCCCCAATTATAATTATCATACTTCTAATGGCTCGTGGAAGGAGTGGGGGGCCTTACCCCGACCAACCACAGTCAAATTTCGCTGTTTTCCAAAATTGGCCAAACTGAGCAACATAGACATTTTATAGCCAAGGGGTAGGTGAAACTTTCTATGGTGGTGGCCGGCCAAGTGGTTTCTAGAGTTGGGAGGAATCGGTCATCGACTGGCCACGATTGGGTTGAATTGCATTGACCCACCGACAGAGATTGGCTCCTACCAACCGATTTTTCCATTGTCGGAAGTCAACCCTGTCCATGGAGGTGTAGAGGGGATGGAGGTTGACAATTTGGCATCAGTGGGGGTCGGAGTGGTGGCAGGAAGATGAAGAATTAGCCCCTGAAAGGGCCACTGGCGGCCGTTAATTTTCCTGTACAAAATCGGGTTCCATTCCTGTCTCGGAGTCCCCTTCCCAATTTTGGCTTTTATCTCTAAATCAAAACTTTTATTCCCATCTTTCGATCCCATCCTAGGTCTAGAATTGCGTTCCCAATTTTGTTTCTTATTTTGACTTTGGGGTCTCATTTCCACAATTAGGATTTTATTCCTAGTTCATGATTCTATTCCTGGTTCACACTCGATTTTTGGTCCACTTGAGCTTAACCCGAGTTTCAGAAGTTCTGATGTTACAACAATAATCAGGGAATTAGAATGGGTTAACTAAAGGAACCCTCACATATGAAGATTCAGTACTTATATTCTTAGTATTGTTTATTGAAATTATTTTCCATATTATTCAAAACGTTTATTTTGAAAAAGGTTATAATGACAAGTTTTTATTCTAACATTTATGTCATGTCGATCCTACAGTGGTGAAGGCGCCCACTGGTATAGTATCAAGAGGATGTGGCGAGTTTATTGTAGGTCCAACTAAGAAACTGAGTTTGGGTATGACATGTATCATCCATCCGGATCACCCATCTGTCCCAGGATGGAAGGTGGTGCTCATATGCTGACACGTTCCTAGAGAGTTCTGTACGGTAGGCTGAAATCTAGACGTAAACCGATGATATAGATCAGATACTATTGATATCAATTCCCTATGTAATTGTGTTATCTCTACTATGTATATTTTGGCTAGATTTTCCATTGGGTATGTCAATCTAATGGGAAATAATTGAGTTTCTTGGTGAGTCAATCTACAATCAGTCATATTGCATCATTTCCCTTCGTTGAAGGGGGTAGATGGGTCATGAAATTCATTCCGATCATTTACCACTTCCATTTAGGAATATGGAGAGGTTGTAACAGTCATTGAGGCTTCTAGTGTTCACCTTTAATTTACCGACATAACAAACACCTAGCTAAATATTCAGTAATTTCTCACTCCATCCCTGACCACCCCTTCCTTTAAGGTTTTATACATCTTATTGGTGCTAGGGTGTAGTGCATACACAAAGTCATGAGCTTCTTTTAGGATGACACTCTTTAATGGGACATCATTTGGTATTACTATTGACCCTTAAAAACCATGAGTTCATCCTCCTTTATTGCAAAGCCAAAGGTTGTTACTTCCACAATCATGTCAACATATTTTTTAAGTTCAATGCCGATCCTTTATTTCTAGCGTATTTGTTCTAGTAGGGTGGTTCGAACCGACACAGGTGTTAGTAGGCATGCTAACTCGATGTTCATATTCAAATATATACGGAGTCTATAAATTTGTTCTAGTATTGGTAAATAAGCTGACTTTACATGAGCAAGACTAACATTGTGCCTTCGACTTAGTGCGTTAGCCACCAAATTTGCTTTACCTGGGTAGTAATCAATTATGAGATCATAATCCTTGAATAATTTCAACCACCATCTCTACCTAAAATTTAACTCCTTCTAAGTCATGATATACTTAGGGCACTTATGATCCATGAAGATCATACATGTGACTCTGTAAAAGTAGTGCCACCAAATATTGAGGATGAACACTATAGCTCCTAACACTAGATAGTGTGTATGGGAGCTTAACTAATGCCTTTTTAGTTGTCTTCAAGCGTAGGCAATCACTTTGCCCTTTTGCATTAATATGCATCCAAATCTATGTCCAAATGTGTCACTATACATAGTGCACTCTCCACTGTTTAGATTTGAAAGTGCCAGGATCGAGGCAATAATGAGTCATTTCTTCAATTCCTTAAAAGACCCACTACGCTTCTAATTCCATTAATATTTGATGTATTTTCATATCAGTTGTGTCATTGGGGTTGCAAATATAGAAAAACTCTCCTTAAAATTTCAATAATACCCGACCGACTCCAGGAAGCTTCGCATTTCCATGAGATTCTTGGACGATTACCAATTTGACACTACCTCAATCTTTGAGAAGTCAACATGTATGCATGCTTCAGTGACAACATGCCCTAGAAATCCCTCCTCCCTATCCAGAACTTACACTTCGAAAGGTTGGTGAAAAGCTTGTTTTCACATAGTATTTTCAATATGATTTAGAGGTGTGTTTCATGTTGCACTTCAAATCAAAAGTATATTAGCTTGTCATCGATGAATACGATGATAAACTTATCTAGATATGGTGGGAAAAGCCTATTCATCAAGTCCATAAATGTGTCTAGGTCATTCATTAACCCATATGGCATTACTCAATACTCGTAGTGTAGATACCGAGTTCGAAAATCCATTTTCTAGATATCCTCTTCTTTATTCTCAACTGGTGGTACCCCAATTGAATGTCAATTTTGAAAAATATGAGAATCCTAACAATTAATCAAACAAGTCATTTATCTTTGGTAATCTACACATCATACTTCCATCCTTCTTTTACACAAATAGAAGAGAGACACCCTAGAGGGAATGACTTGGGCATATGAAATCCTCCTCTAACAGTTCATCCAGTTGTTCATTTATCTCCCAAAGTTATGTAGAGACCATCTTGTATGGGGCTTGTTATACTGGGTTTGCCCTTAAAAGATGATGTTGATTGTAAAATTCAATTGTCGGTCGAGTGGTAGTATGGGTAAATCTTCCTAAAATACATCAAATAATTCACACATACACCACAAATATATCCTCTAACATTTGTTTTTATGGGGGTGCACTTGTGATACAAGCCAATAAGGTCATACTCCATCCCCCCTTTAATCTACTTCTTGGCCCTTAGGCTTGAGATTATGTGGAGTCACCTCTTATTCATTTCCCCTTGGAAGGTCACTCCTTGGTGTATTAGTTGTGAAATGTCACAACCTTATCTTGGCAATCCACTTTAGTGTAGTGCCTCAACAAATAATACATCCCTAAGAGGATGTCTACATCCTTCAAGGATAGGGGTATGGGGTATGCTTTGAGTGTCTTTTCCCATATTCACATTTCACAAGTCCAAAGTATCATGTCTCTTTGTGCATCATCACCAAGTGGCATACATATTAGAATTCTTAGGCTCGACAGGGATAGGGCTCGTGGTACATTGCATACCAACTCTTCCAGCAGATACGATCGATCTAGCCCATAATCTATTAGAATAGATGTTTACATTCCACATACCTTCTTTAAACACCTTGTTTTCAAAGACCATTCATTAATTCCACAGTTTGAATGAAACACATACATTAACTTTTCCAAAATGCATAAATTGAACTAGAGTCATCAATCTCTATTATAAAAAGGCATTATCACTTCATCATATTCAAAAGGTATGATAGATAACATGCTCAGTCAAGGGTTCTAAGAGGTACTCACTACAATGCTCGAGTCTACTATGACATCTTCTTGTGCTAGGTTATAAACCCTAGTTGTGACTTTGGGTTAGTGTGGAAGCGTTCCTTGCCCACCGTTCTTGGAACAACTTCCAAATCCCATATTCTACCCACCTTGGGTTCCCCAAGATGTATGGGCCATCGTCACTGTTGGGGTGGGGCAGTTGTAGGATATGTCTCGATTGACCACATTAGTAGCACACTATCTAGCAACATGACCCAGTATGCAACTTCCTGCATTTACTACATAAAGGGTCCATTAGCACACTAGTGTTGCTCTCCATACCACTAGCTTAGGAGGGTCCTAAATTGTTTAGTAAGTGTTGGCTCTTGAAGGGGCTCTTGCACTTGGCACTTGAGAGATAGCTGGAAACATGAGAGGGTTTACCCTTGAGTGGTTTCCCTATTCCTTGACTATACTCCCATGTAGTAAGTAGTAGTATGTTGTTTTCCTTTCTTTTCCTAGCACGTTCATGCCTATCTTAAAAGAGATGCTCAGAGGCATTTTCCATATCTATCACCACCGCCAGATTGGTAGGGCATCCCAGACTTCCCATTTTATCACAAATGTCCAAGGATAGTTCTTCCACAAACCATTGGCATTTGTCTACTAAACTGACCAAATTTAGGGCAAACATTTGGAGCTCATTAAAGTTAATTTCATATTCTGTGACGGTTCCAAGACCATATCGCATCCAGAAGAATGCAAATTTCTTCTCATTCATGAGGTGGTGGGCTAGATATTCCTCGTTGAATCTCACCTTATATTCAACCCAAGAAGGTGGGACTGAAGAGGCGACTCTTATGTTCTCCCACAAATGGCGTGATTGAGACTCAAGTAGGCACTCGACTATCATAGTAGTTTGGATCACTAGCACGTTGGGGACATTTATATATCTATTCATTTTCTTGAGCCAATCAAATCTTTCAAACACCTCGGGACATCAAAATAGTGTTGGTCCTCAACCAATGTTAGGGGTGTTCTCTCTAGTAGAGAGCGTCCATATGACTCCTCTGGGATTGTCTCCACTAGGGGTGCTCTTCCTGTATTCAAGGAAGGTATCATGAACACCCTCATGAAATCTTGGTAGATTTAGTAGTGTTTTGAGTTTATCTGTGGTCGATGAGATTTGTCACACCTCGGCCTAGTTTGGTTGGATCCCCGTGAGCAACCTGTCACTCTCTCGGTTTATTAAGGGTTTTTCCCTTCTTTTAAACCGTGAGGAGTAAAACGTCATTTATACCTGTACCTTTCTTGGAATAACATTTAATTAAAACTGAATAAATTCAAACTTACATACATGTCTTACATGTTTAGCTAGCATTTTTTCCTCGGTTACCTGAAAGGGGATAAAGAGAGGGGGTGTGTCGACAACTCAGTGAATGGGTGTTTGAAACATGAGTTTATATAAAATAATTTAAATTAGAGTGTGCCATACTCCTTATTTTTTTAAAATCATTCATTCCTATAATTCCCGGTTATTCAAAACCAATTTCCTCTTTATCCACAATCGGTGTGTTTAATAATCAACACATACCCTTCATCATGAAGGGATCACACATTCGCAGGACAACCCGTCCACTGCACCCACTTGTGGCGTCAAAGCGACTTTACCGGCCACCTTGATAGAAGCCCATCCACTTCTACCCTTGGAATGAGTGGATGTTCGTGACATCTGACCCTCGAACCCAAAAAGGAACTTCGTGTCCGTATGAGGATAAAGACCTCATCCCGACCCCACCCCAATCTCATCCACATAAAGCTATGTTGAGCTCCCCTAACTGCTGGCACGGTAATCTACCCTTATCTCCATCATTTTGTCCAGTAACCCTTATGACGCATCGCTACCCCTCTTGGACGTCTTAATTGTCCCGAACCACAGTGCATGCACAAACAAAGTTTTCCATAAGCCATTACTCTGTGGTGCCACTGGTTCAACGGTCCCGACCCTTAACTCGACCTGCAGTTGTTTGTCTAGACCGGTCCATTGACTGGGTCTTGTCGCACTGCCGCCAGTCCATTGAGTATATCGATCTTGTCTTGGTACCATGGCCAAATCACATCATTCATTCATTAAAAGTTTCCATGGCTTATCATCATGTTTTTTACGAGCTCCTACTCATGCCAACTGGCCTTGGGCCCACTGTACGAGATTTTTAAAACTGAGCATTTTAGCCCCCAAGTTCCAAAATTGAGGCCTCTAGCTTATCTGAGCTATTCGAGCTCTCATCAATAAAGTCTCCCAAAAGTTTTAAGCATTGGCACATAGTCACATGAGAGCGCTTCTGACAAAATAAGTTTTTCACTTGTCCATCACACCAACCGGATGTAATGACATCTCTACTTATAACTAATAAGCGGGTTTTCTACTTCCTTATATGAAGTTTATCATACCAACCCGATATTATATACTTACAACCGTTAAGTAGTTTTTCCGCATATTTCCCACATCACCCCAACCAAGCGTGATTTTAAAATTTTCACTTAGTAGTGGTTTTTCCTTTCCGAGTTACTCATGATCCCAACCAGGTGTGATGTGAAAAATTCCACTCACTCATTAATCGTTACGTGTTCGTCCTCGATTGATTTTTCAAATTGATGTGAGCTTCTCTTTCTAGCGTTCCGGTCCTTCGTGCTCTTACATGATTTGGACATCCTTTTTTATTAACATTTGGCATAATAGCCTTAATTCCTCACATATGAACAAAATGCCCAAACTTTTTAATTATTTACATTTAGGTCCCTAAAATTCTTTTTCCTTAACTTTAGGTCCCTAATGCAAACTTTTTCCCAAATTGAGTCCCAAAACTTCTAAAATTCACTTTAAGTCCTCAATTTATTCAAAATCACTTAAGGGGTTCAATTTTTCCAAATTTCCAATTTGGTCACCAGCTTTTCAAAAATTACCATTTTGCCCCTACTTTACAAAAATGGCAAATTGACCCCAATAAATTCCAAAAATTGACCAATTGGTCCTCCAACATCTTTTTCATGGCCAATTGGCCCTCAATTTTAGGAAATTGCACTTTGGTCCCTCAATTTTACGAAATTCACAAATTTCCCCATATTTTCCCCAATTTCCCCCTTTCAAATTGGCCAAATTTGATTTCATCAAATTGACCTTTCAATTAGGGTTATTTGATCCAATTGAAGGTATGGATCAATTCCTACACTTTCACACGATTCAATGGAGCTTTAAATCCCGTCATTTGGTTTCGAATTGAGCTCATACAGAGCTTTATTGGAAAACTAAATTTAGAGAAAGAAAGCTTCGAAAGCTTACCGTTGGGGGTGTGACGGTTCGAGCTTTCGATCAGAGCAGGTAGCTCTTGTTTTGAGATTCCTCCTAGGATCAAGAATTACATCAATTCATGTTAAATTGAGGGAGAATTTAATCGATGAAGTTTCGTCGGTTCTCTCTCTAACACTGATCGAAAATTACAGAGGGGAGCCAAATTGGCTTACCTTTCCACTATAATTCGGTCCTATGAGAGCCATGGAAGTGTTAGAAGAGCTTGATTTGGCCTGAGGAGGGCTCAATTTAACCTTTTTTAGCTCGGCCGAAACAGGGCAGCTTTAGTCCACCGAAGCTGCTTCACTGTTTGATTATGCCAGCGTTTCTCCAGTGATCCTCGGATTGAATGGTGACCACCGTCAGGTAGCTGACTTCTCTCCGAGTCTAAGGAACTCGACCTTGCCTTCTTTGATTTAAAAAAATCCCAATGTTGGAGCTCTGGTTTGAGCTTCACCAAAAAATGGAGCACTATGGAGAGAGAGGAGTTTTCTTGTGTGACTAGAATGAATGAGGAGAAGCTATTTATATAGGAAGCTCGGGGACTCCTTGGTCATCCGATTGGTGCCTTTATGGCGATCATTTATTGCCTGAAACTCCCTGAACTGAGACTTTTCATCTTTGTCGGTGCTGCTCGATTTTTCGGTAAGTGAACAGTGTTGTCATATGAAGGAAGAAGAAACACTATTCTGAACCGTACCAAACCGGTACTAACAGGATTCAATGCTTAAATCGATCGGTTCAGGCCCGATTCAACCGAGTTCTTCAAAATTAAAATTTTCTAAATTCATCTAACTTCATTCTCTATACAATGGTGGCTTAAATTCTCCAATTTGAATATTTTAAGCCACCTAGAAAAATGAATTTAGAAACTAGTTCAATCGTGGTTCAAATCGGTTCATGTTTGGTTCTAGTCCAGTTCACCTGAACCGGTCTGGTTTTCATTTCCAATTTATCCCAAAGTCCTTTTCTATGACTTTTATGACTCTTTAGGTCACTCAGGATCCGTAAATTTTCCATTTTGCCCTTTCTCTAACAGTTGGGGTTTGTTAACCAGTTGACCGGTTCTTTTCTCAGTTTCCTTGTCTTTAAGGGATGGGGTTTACAAGATTCCTCAACACGAAATTCCCTTTAGGGCTTAGCGACATACCTCTCCATAGTAGGGGTTGTAAACTTGACAAACTCTACACTTGGCTCTCTGGAGGGTCTTTGCTCCTCGGTCGGTAGGGCATGCCCAATTTCTCTTCTAAGGGCCACATTTGCAAAAAATTTCACTTTATCAGTATTTCTCGTACCACTTTTCTTATGGATAATACTTTTTATGTTATACAAGTAATCCAAGCAGCACTCTTCTCGATTCATTCCACTTTCCCAACATCATATTTTCAAAAATCTTATATTTTGAAAGTTGGGCTCTCATACCACTAAAATTGTTATGCCCCGACCCGATTCAGGGATTAGACCAACATAATAACTGTCACGTCTTATCGATAGTGGGTACCTCATTACTATAGAATCGACAGGCTAGAAAACTCAAATTAATATAACAGTTCCAAAATTCATTGTTATTAAAACTTTTCAATGTACACAGTGGACCATAAAATAATTTTAGGAATGAGTAGCTACATTCAATCTCCTGTTATTAAAATTGAGTACCTTGTCTCAGATTTCTTTCTCTATAGTGGTTCTCTTCCCTTGAACATCTCTCCTCTGTATATTCCAGAAAATATGTTAGGGTAAGGGGTGGGCAACACTCAGCGAGTGCGAAGACGGATCATTCATGGCCTCATTGTCGTCACAACTCAAAAAGGCTAATACAAAATTTGATAACTCATTCTTTCAATTTTTAAGACTATAAAGTCAACGGAACCCACTACATGGTATTTTCAAAACTCATTATCTGCGGTATTTCATCACTAAACCTAATATCAATATATTAATATAAGTTAATGGCATATACTATGTACACAATGTTGGTTAGAAATTCTCCTTTTGTACCAACTAATCGTATTGCGTAAACCGATTCACACTAGTTATCATCCACATTTCCATTAGATTTCATATCTAAGTCAGGTTCTGTCACGCCCCAACCCGGTTTGATCGAATCCCCGTGAACAACCCGCCACTCTCCTGGTTTATTAAAGGTTTCCCCTTATTATAATCCGTAAAGAGTAAGGCGTCCTTTAAACCTGCACCATTTCCTGGAATAGCATAATCAAAACTGAATGAAATTTTAAACTTTACATACCTGTCTTACAAGCATCTTAGTTGATGGTCTTTCAAGATAGGCTTTTCGAGATTTCCTGAAAGGGATATAAGGGAGGGGGTGAGTACGACTACTCAGTGAATGGGTTTTCAAAGGTTTACTTTTAACTTTTAAGAAAAATATTTATATGGAGTGTGCCATACTCCTTTCTTTTAAAAAAAAATCCCTTCATTTAAAAAATTGGGTTTTTCCATTATTTCTTAGTTACCGGTGTGTCATCACCCAACACACATCCTTCATCATGAAGGTTACACACATTCGCAAGTCAGTATCACTACTGAACCTGCTAGTGGCTTCAGAGCGACTTTTCCTGCCACCCGGATAGAAGTACAACCACTTCTACCCTGGGAATGAGTGGATGTACATGACATCCGACCCACAATCCCGAAATCACTTCTTCGTGTCCGTATGAGGACAGAGACCTCATCCTGTCCCCACCCCGGTCTCATGCGCTTCGTGCTACTCCAGATTTCTCACAGACACCTGGAACAACGAACTACCCTTATAGCCACTAGGTCGTTCAGTGCCCTTAGGACGCATCACTACCCCTCATGGGCGTCTTGATGATCCCGTACTCACAGTGCATGCACAAACAATGTTTTCTTATATTGCCATGTAATCTGTGGTGCCACTAGTCCAACAGCCCTGACTCTCAACTCAACCCGCAGCTGTTTGTCTTGACTAGTCCGTCGACCTGTCATGTCGCACTGCCGCTAGTTGACTGAGCATATCGGTCCTATCTTGGTACCATGGCCAAACAATTCACTTATTAAGTTTTATGGCACATATATCATGTTTGTTTACGAGCGCCTGCTCGTGCCAACTGGCCTTGGGCCCACTGTACGAGAATTTCAAAATCGGGCATTTAGCCCCCAAGTTCAAAAACCAAGACCCCTGGCCTATCAGAGCTATTCGAGCTCCCGTCGAGAAGGTCTCCCAAATAGTTTAAGCATTGGCACACAGTTAGGGGAGAACACTTCTGACAAAATAGGTTTTCACTGTCCATTATACCAACCGGTATAAGGACATCTCCATTCATAACCGATGAACGGGTTTTCAACTTCCTTCGAGGAAGTCTTATCATACCAACCGGGTATGATCTACTTACAACCGGTAAGTAGTTTTTTTTTCGCATAATTTTCACATCACTTTCTCTAAGTGGTAATGATTAAAATACCACTAAACAGTGGGTTTTTATACCAAGGTACTTATCATACCCTACCGGGTATGATATAAAATTTCCACTCACAACCAGTAAGTGGTTTTTATCTTTAAGTTGTGCTCATCATCCCAACCGGGTATGATGTTAGTAAACCCACTCACAACCGGTAAGTGGTTTTTAAATTATAAGGTCGACTCATCATCCCAACCGGGTATGATGTTAGTAAACCCACTCACAATCGGTAAGTGATTTTTAATTTTTAAGTTGTGCTCATCATCCCAACCGGGTATGATGTTAGTAAACCCACTCACAACCGCTAAGTGGTTTTTAAATTATAAGGTCAACTCATCATCCCAACCGGGTATGATGTTAGTAAACCCACTCACCTGTTAATGCCGTGAATTCCACTAGACCGGTTCTTGGTATTCACGCGAGCTTGTCCTTGCTGGCGTTCTCGATACTTCGTGTTCCTACACGATATGAACATCTTGGTTCATTATCCTTCGGCCTAATTTCCTTCATTCATTCCAAATGAATGAGAAATTCAAACTTTCATTTATTTGCAATTAGGTCCCTAAAGTTATTTCTCTTTAACTTTAAGTCCCAAATGCCGGTTTTTCCTCAAATTGAGTCCTGAAACTTCTAAAATTTATCATAGGACCTGAATTTATTCCATTTTACAAAAAGGGATTTAATTTCCCAAATTTCCAATTTGGTTCCCCAATTTTTCCAAAATTACCATTTTGCCCTTCTTTTACAAAAATGGTAAGTTTTGCCCCAAAAATTCCAAAATTCATCAATTGGTCCTCCAACATTATTTTCATGCCTAATTGACCCTCAATTTCATAAAATTGTATTTTGGCCCTTTGAATTTCGAAAATCCCCAAATTTTCCCCCAATTTCAACTCTTCAACACTACCAAATTTGATTTCATCAAATTGACCTATCAAACACTTCTAATTATTGAAATTGGAGTTGAAATTTAGTTCCTGCATGTTCATACGATTCTAAGAAACTTTGAATAACAGATTTTAACATCGGAACGAGCTCAAACAAAGCTTCGCAGAAAAATAGACTGTAGAGAGAGAAAGCTTCGATTACTCACTAGTGAAGGCGCGACGGTCCGAGCTTTCGATCTGGGCAGATAGTCTCGTCCTGAGGTTCATCCTAGAATCAAGAATTGCATCAATTGATGCGGAATTGGATTAGAATTTCTTCATTGAAATTCGGTCGACTCTCTCTCTAGCACCGATCGAAAATTGTAAAGGGGAGCCAAATTGGCTTAACTTTCGGTCCTAATTCAGCTGTGGAAAGGCTGAGGAAGTGTTGGGAGGGCTTGGTTTGGCCTGAGGAGGGCTGGAAATGACTGATTTCAGCTTGGCTGAAATAGGGCAGCTTCGGTCTGCCGGAGTTGCTTCACTATTCCATCATGTCGGCGCTTACCCATACTCACACTACTCTCAGGCAAGCACAGTTAACTTTGAAGTTCTTATGGAATCTAGTTCACCTGAACCACTTTGGTTTTTTTTTTTTAGTTTGTTTTAAGTTTCTTTTCTAAGGTTTAATGAACCTTTTGGATCACCCATGAACAATCATGTATAAGCACATGATCATGCCTCATCACCAAATGTTGTTCATTCATCTATTTCGGACTGTGAGTGGATAGATGTGTATGAGCATATCCTCACAATTTTTCACATAGACTAACCCACTAATTTGAATGTCAAGGCCTCACCATCGATCACTTAGGTGATCATGTCCCACCAACTCCTAGTCACACTTATGGACCTCGTCATATAACTCACAGGTACTAGTATACCTGAAAATCAAATTTGTAGTCCCTCTTATTAACTTTGTTTTCTAGTTACATTGGTAGTTAACATGACCTCGAGCATACGCCTACCAAACTACCAATCATACTTGTCCACCATAATCATAAATGTGATGCATGACAAATAATAACAAACTAAAACAAGTCATTCATACAAGCAATCATGTATTCGAAATTGACGTACTAATTGGCCATCCCCTCTAATGATATTATTATCAATTCGACCTCGAAAACCATAATACGTCACACAAATCTTGTTTTCTTATGAAAATATTGAGTCATTCCACTCCTTTCAAAATACATACTTTTAGCTTTTGTCTAAAAGTTGCATATAGCTTAGTACATAAACATTGGATATTAGCACTTTCATAAACATAGGGTATTAGCCATTTCATAAACATTGGGTATTAGCCCTTTCATAAACATCGTGTCTTTAGTCATTTTATAAATACCGAGTCTTAGCCCTTTCATAAATATCAGGTCTTATCCATTTCATAAACATCAAGTCTTAGCCCATTTTTTTTATAAATATTGGGACTTAGCCCTTTCATAAACATCAGGCTTTTACCTATATCATGAAAATTGGGTCTTAGCACCTTCATTCCTAGCTTGTTCTAAATGGTGGGACTATCACCCATTTTCAAACCTTGGGGTTTACCCTCATCTCTTTCAAAACTATCGAGTCAAGGCTCGCTTCTCAAATTGCCTGAGATATCTCTTGTATTTTGACAAAATCTCTTATCTAGCTTTTTTATGGATTTCTCAAGTTTTTCCAAAGTATGCATACTAGAATTTTATAAAGTGGTTAAGTATAAACTTCATTGATTATATCACGCCTTGGCCTGATGTCCAGGGTCGATATCTAATAACAACCCGTCATGTTCCGTCGATGCTATAATAATTAGTACGTTCACCAAATTAGAAGCAGTATGACCAAGGCTCAGAATAAAAACACTTATAATTTTTAACTAAAATTAAAACTTTTCATAAAAGTTATTCAATAAGTTCATAAACATTTAGACTGCTTGGGAAAGCATATAATACTAAATAGAAAGTTTTCATGCACTTCTTTTCGAGGATCTCTACCTCGATATTGACATCGGTCAGATAAGCTTTCTGATGCATGGAATCTTCTTCTCATCCCTTGTTCCTCTCTAATATATGAAAATGTATTAGGGAGGAGGTGAGCAACACTTAGTGAGTGCGATAATTGATCATCAAATCATTCATATCTCGATGTCATCTCTACTTAAAATGGTTAGCACGAAGTTTTATAATATTTATTTTTTCTCAGTTTCTTTTCAAAACCATTTAAGAGTCTCATACTCCACCACGGGGTATCATTCAAAAGTCGTTATCTATAGTGGTTCATCACATAACCCACTATCAAAGGATCAATTCAAGCCATTATTAGGTATTTTTCAAGTATCATTGGATGGAAACTTTTTTCCTGTACTAACTAATGAGTGGCGTCCATGGATGTCCACTCATTATCCATTTCTATTTTCAATGGATAGCATATCCATATCGGGTTCATTTATATAGATGATTTCATTATCCACTTCCATCGCATGTAATGCAAACGAATACCCTTAAGAGTTGAGGCACATACAAGTATTCGTCAAATCAATCAATTGATATTCAAATGAAGTTGAATTCCTTAGTAGAGGTGTGACTTTTATGGGAATTCAGTCAAACAACATGATGTAATGCATCTTGGTATTCGCAAGTGCCACCCGTATTTCTCATCCTCATCATAAAAAAGGGGCTAAGGCCTAATGTTAGAAAATGGTCTAGGGTATGGAAAGATGAAAAATGGATTGGGACCACAACTTAGGAGATAAGGCGAAGCCCCAAATGACTTACATGAAATAAGCTAAGAATTACGACTAGAAATATGAATTAAGAATTAATATGAGAATGGATGTCGGTCCATGTAAAGTATGAGATACTACGATACATCTTGAGGCAATTTTGAAAGAGAAGTAATAATTAAACACATTGTGACATATGGCATGTGCGTGTGTTTTTCTATGCATAATGAAATAGTGTTTGAAGGCTCTATGATGTGTTGTGTTTTCTCCATAGAAGAATTGGCCAGATAGCAAGTTAATCCTTAAATGTGTGTTCTATCTTACATAACATTATATGTATAACACTTGCATTAAGGATGATAATAAGGGGAGAAACATGTTGTATACGATGACGATAAATAAGGGTAAGGTTGTAACTACACACTGATAATAGTAATAAAGGGGTGAGTCATGTTGCATAGTGGTGTAGGCCATCATATAAAAACATGGGTATTAACCATATTCATAAACATTTGGTCTTATACCCATTTTATAACTAATGGCATAATTTGAGCCTTATCCCCTTTCATAATCGAGAGGCCTTATTCCACTTTTATAAATATGTGGTCTAAGCCATTTTATAAACACAACTCTAACATCTTTTTCATTACCTTCGAACATATCGTCAATTTGATAAATATCGGCATATGCCATTTCTTAAACATGACACTGGCCATTTTTCATGATGGAGGGGCCTTATGCTCCATTTTATATAAATGGTGATCTTAAGCCCTTTTTATAAACTTATGTCTTAGCTCATTTCAAAAATATGGTTTTAAACTCTTTTTCCTAATATTTCCTAATCTTACTCTCTTTTTTAAACATAGGCCCTATGTCCTTTTTCATGAACATTATAAAGGGTCTGGATCTCATCCCATTTTAAACTTGTGGGTTCATACATGTCCACTTTTTAAGAACGTTCATGATATCTCCCATCTTTTGATAAAAGCCTATGTGCCAACTGTTTTAGTTTTCAATAAAATATTTTTCAAACATTCATATCAGTATTTCATAAAATGGAAAGCATATGCTATATCGGTCTAATCGGATGGAAGTCAGAAATTTCTCTCACACGGACTTGTTCATCCCAACGATATTTTCAATCATCTCGGGAAGTGTGATCCCGTACAATAACTATTGAATTCCTCTATATAAATCAAAATATAATTTTGGGTCAGTTTCAAGCTTAACTTGGTACACGTATTGTCACGCCCCGACCCGGTTTGGTTGGATCCCCGTGATCAACCCGCCATTCTCTCGGTTTATTAAAGGATTTCCCCTTATCGTAAACCGTAAAGAGTAAGGTGTCCTTTAACTTGCACCTTTTTCCTGAAATAGTATAATCAAAAGTGTATGAAATTTAAAACTTTACATACCTGTCTTACAGGCATCTTAGTTGACGGTCTTTAAGGGGAGGCTTTCCGAGATTTCCTGAAAGGGATATAAGGGAGGGGGTGAGTACGACTACTCAGTGAATGGGTTTTTAAAAGCTTTTGACTTTTAAGAAAAATATTTATATGGAGTGTGTCAGACTCCTTTATTTTAAAAAATCCCATCATTTAAAAATTTGGATTTTTCCATTATTTCTTAGTTATCACGGTGTGTCATCACCCAACACACATCCTTCATCATGAAGGTTGCACACATTCGCAAGTCAGTATCACTACTGAACCCGCTAGTGGCTTCGGAGCAACTTTTCCTGCCACCCGGATAGAAGTATGACTACTTCTACCCTGGGAATGAGTTGATGTATGTGACATCCTACCCACAATCCCGAAATCACTTCTTCATGTCCGTATGAGGACAGAGACCTCATCCTGTCCCCACCCCGGTCTCATGCGCTTCATGCTACTCCAGATTTCGCACAGACACCTGGAACGACGAATTGCCCTTATAGCCACCAGGTCGTCCAGTGCCCTTAGGACGCATCACTACCCCTCATGGGCGTCTTGATGATCCCGTACTTACAGTGCATGCACAAACAATATTTTCTTATATTGCCATGTAATTTGTGGTGCCACTAGTCCAACGGCCCCGACTCTCAACTCAACTCGCGGCTGTTTGTCTTGACTAGTCCGTCGACCTGTCATGTCGCACTGCCGCTAGTTGACTGAGTATATCGGTCCTATCTTGGTACCATGGCCAAACAATTCACTTATTAAGTTTTATGGCACATATATTATGTTCATTTACGAGCTCCTACTCGTGCCAACTAGCCTTGGGCCCACTGTACGAGATTTTTAAAATCGAGTATTTAGCCCCCAAGTTCCAAAATCGAGGCCCCCGGCCTATTAGAGCTATTCAAGCTCTCGTCGAGAAGGTCTCCCAAATTGTTTAAGCATTGGCACACAGTCAGGGGAGAGCACTTCCGACAAAAATAGGTTTTTACTGTCCATCATACCGACCGGTATAAGGACATCTCCGTTAATAACCAATGAACGGGTTTTCAACTTCCTTCGAGGAAGTCTCATCATACCAACCAGGTATGATCTACTTACAATCCGTAAGTAGTTTTTTTCGCATAACTTTCACATCACTTTCTCCAAGTAGTGATGATTAAAATACCACTAAATAGTGGGTTTTTATATTGAGGCACTTATCATCCCCAACCGGGTATGATGTTAGTAAACCCACTCACCCGTTAATGTCGTGAATTCCACTAGACTGGTTCTTTGTATTCACGCGAGCTTGTCCTTTCTGGCGTTCCCGGTATTTAATGTTCCTACATGATATGAACAACCTTGTTCATTATTACTCGGCATAACAGCCTTCATTCATTAATGAATGAGAAAACCAAAACTTTTAGTTATTTGCAATTAGGTCCCTAAAGTTATTTCTCTTTAACTTTAAGTCTCTAATGTCGGTTTTTCCTCAAATTGAGTCCCGTAACTTTTAAAATTTATCGTGGGACCTCAATTTATTCAATTTCACCAAAAATGGGTATAATTTTCCAAATTTCCAATTTGGTTCCCCAATTTTTCCAAAATTACCATTTTCCCCTTCTTTCACAAAAATGGTAAGTTTTTCCCCAAATTTTCCAAAATTCCTCAATTGGTCCTCCAACATTATTTTCATTCCCAATTGACCCTCAATTTCATAAAATTGTATTTTGGCCCCTTTTAATTTCGAAAATCCCCAAAATTTTCCCCAATTTCAACTTTTCAACACTACCGAATTTGATTTCATCAAATTAACCGATCAAACACTTCTAATTATTGAAATTGGAGTTGAAATTGAGTTACTGTATGTTCATATGATTCTAAGAAACTTTGAATCGCAGATTTTAATGTCGGAATGAGCTTAAACGGAGCTTTGCTAGAAAACAGACTGTAGAGAGAGAAAGCTTCAATTACTCACCGGTGAAGGCACGACAATCCGAGCTTTCGATCTGGGCAGATAGGTCTCGTCCTGAGGTTCATCCTAAAATCAAGTATTGTATCAATTGATGCGGAATTGGATTAGAATTTCGTCATTGAAATTCGGTCGACTCTCTCTCTAGCACCGATCGAAAATTATAAAGGGGAGCCAAATTGGCTTACCTTTCGGTCCTAATTCGACCGTGGAAAGGCTGAGGAAGTGTTAGGAGGGCTTGGTTTGGCCTGAGGAGGGCTTGAAATGGCCGATTTCAGCTTGGCCGAAATAGGCAAGCTTCGGTCCGCTAGAGTTGCTTCACTATTCCATCATGTCGGCGCTTCTCCAACGATTCTCGTATTGACTGGAGTTTGCTATCAGATAGCTGTCTTCTCCACGGTTCTAAAGAGCCCAACCTTTGTTCAAGTCGAAGCTCTGGTTTGAGCTTTACCAGGAAATGGTGCAGTAGAGAGAGAGAGAGAAGTGTTCAGGTGTAAGGAGAATGAAATGAGGATGACCTCTTTATATAGTGGTAAAACCCGTGTATTAAATGGGCGAGATTTATTACTAGTATTAATATTGCCATAAATTATTGGTATTAATTCCAATAATTTAATTTCGATATTAAATTATTTGTATTAATTCCAATCATTTAATTTGAGGTCACTCATTCTCACACTACTCTCAGGTAAGCACGCTTAACTTTGAAGTTCTTATGGAATCTAGTTCACCTAAACCAATTTGGTTTTTGTTTTTTAGTTTGTTTTAAGTTTCTTTTCCAATGTTTAATAAATCATTTGGATCAACCGAAAGTTGTAAATTTTCATATTGCTTATTCTCAAATGTAAACTGGTTTGGTTTTATTATTCGGTTTGACCGGTTCTTTTTCCGGTTTTCCTTAACTCAAATGTGCGGGGTTTACACGTATGTTGCCCTGTAATTTCCAAAATTATGGTTTTGCCACTTGGACTCGATTTGCTTGATTCTCCCTCATCACGACTAACACCCATCCATTATTTCTTTACACAAATCTAAAATTATACCCATGATGGGTCACATTTGCCAAAATGCACCAAGATCTCTAAATTTCTCATTTAAATCCTTATTTTTTTCCTTTTTATATTCTAGTTGCTAAACTTTTTAAAATTACTATAATGCCCTTACACTTTTCATTTATCTATTTTAAAAAATCCAACTTTTCCTTTCAGGTCCCCTAACTTACTTCAGTCTCATATGGGTACTAACATTCTTAAAAATTGTCTTCTGGCTCAAACTTCACAATATTTACCATTTTGCCCCTAATTTTTCCAAACATTTCATTAGGGTCCCTAACCTCCTTCAAGCTACCTCTTTGGATCCCACATTTTCTCATGTTTTAGTTCAGGTCCCTAGACTTCTATCAAGTCTCATTTGGGTCCCCATTTTCCTAAAATTGTAATTTGTCCCCCCTCCCCAACTTTTCAAAAAAATACATTTAGTCTCCAAACTTTCATTTCCTTTAAAATACATTTGTAAACCTTCCAAAAATCATTTATAAGTCTCTTATCTTATTCCTAAGGTCCTCACGATCACTTTTTAACCAGCCTCAACCTAAACATTGTCGTTTTGGTCGCGATTAGGTCTTCGCTGAAACACTGACACAATTAGAAAAGGTGTGGGAAACTAACTCACTGGAGACGAAGAGACGGTCGTCAACATGGGTGATGTTGGAAATCTGTCTCAATGGCGTGTTTGTGGCCTTTTTAACCACCCCAAATAGAGGTTGAAAACAGGGTAGTCACCATAGCTTCTAAAAATTTTCATACCCACGAGGCTTACTTTCAACTTGAATGACCAATGGTATTGGCTAGACGACACCAACAAAAGTCTACATAATTATTTTGGATTGTGTTTGCCCATTGGGGGTAGGCTCGAGAAAACACTACTTTATTTTTAACCTATAGACTCCAAAATAATTTGTAAGAATTTTATCCTAAAAAACTTTGACTATTTATAACATATAGACTAGGACTCTACCAAACAAGTTAAAAATCCAACCATTTATGAAAGACAGATAAAAACTAATAATTTATAAAAAAAATGAAGTGAGAATTAACCATTTATGAAATATAAGCTATGATGAACTATTATTGAAAATGAAATAACTTCATATTAGTTATTTTGAATAGAGACTACAATCGATAATATCAGGTATATTACTCCCCAACATATTATTTTAGGAGTTTAAAAGAAATAAGTGTACAAGAATTATAAGAATTTATCGAAAATAAAAATATCAATATAGAAGTTCTCAAATATAACATAAATTTATTCGGTTCTATTTCTCAAATATTTGAATATTTTACAAATGTTTATATTATATTATATGTACGAATATAATACATATAGATTCATTCAATTGTATTTTTCAAAATTTTGAATATTTTGTAATGTTTATATTATATGTAGGAAAGTTTTAAATTGAGATAAAAATTAAAGTATTTTATATTATAAACATTTTTTCATATCCCTCTTACGTATGGTTCTCACCATTATGACACTCATAGGAGCTGATAGGTTATCTGGCTTGATATAGAGACCGTGCGATAGATCCTAATAATTATACTAACAACTCAGCTTCATCCTCCTATGGTTATAATATTAGAATATTTTGCATATGTAATTTTATTCTTATTTCACATTTGACAACTCTCTCATAACTTAGTTACTAATTCACTTAGTGATTATAGATAATGCCTCTGTATCCCACACACTTAAATCATTCTTAATATGAAAAATTATTATTATTTTGTTAACACACACCTAATACTTTTTGTTGTTCTTCATAAATCACACTTTAGTATGGTTCATTCTTAACCATAGATCTCGTCTCACCATCACTTGAACCCTTCAAGAGAATACATATAATATAATTATTGGAGCTTACTAAATATCATTTAAGTCTAGTCATATGACATACATTTTACATCATTTCTAAATTTTCCTTCATTATATTGAGGTACACTTCCTGGTTACTAATATCATTTATGTGATTACTTCACAAATTATAAGTGTAGGTTCAAGTCAACTTGACCAAGTAGAGGTAATTTATTTATAGTAACTCTTACTTAGGTTAAATTTATCTATATCATCCAATTATTTTCAGAAACTCATAACGTATCTACTCCTCTTTAAATTTAGTGATTTAGCAACACTCCATTCATTTACCCTAATAGAATTGTCTATAATTTCAAAGTAATTTCACCATACTCCTTATGCTCATGCTTACCTTTTATTTTTAATTTCTTCTCTACCCGTCTTACACATTTTATAATTTTATTTGATTGATTCAGCTTTTTTTTTAATTATTTATACATTTAATACAAAAATTACATATCTATCATTTTCAAGTATTTCTGATAAATAAATTCCTCAATATCCGATTTTCAAAATGACAATAAGAGGAAGCCGTTAACATTTCGGAGCGTGCAGAAACGACACAAAACCTAGTAGGGTCTAGAGTGGACCCAGCAGAGTTCAAGGAAATATTAACCCTCACCAAAACCTAGTAGGGTCTAGAGTGGACCCGGTAGAGTTCAAGGAAATATTAACCCTCACCAAGCTTTCATTCACGATAAGGGTTACGGGGAGAACAAGACAAGGCATTTGGAGTAGTAGTTCCAAATAAAAGGTTAACGATTTTCCCAAGTCTCGTGTGATAAGATTTATAAAACTGAACCAGCCCCACATATCCGAATTTAATCACCCCACCAAGCGATTATGATATTTATACAGCCTAACAGTGGTAAACACAGCAGTTGCGTAGACATGAGTCCACTCTTATATATCTAATGTGCATCCGTTCATGTACATTTTGAAGGAACAGATCCTCAGCCAAGTCACTTGGAAATTCGTAGTGTAATGCATATAGTTGACTTGAGAAGGGTGTGTCATACTTCTAAGAACAACAGGTCGCAGATACAGTTCTCTCTGTGGGCCGTTCCATTAGGACCATCCCAGATGGGTTTGGTGTAGGCTGCACTCTTGGTAATCGCTTAGCTGATAACAATGGAAGGAACATTAGAGAGGAACTATACGGGATAGAATGGAATTATTTGAACATTTGTTTTTTGAAATTCCACATCTTCCCCAGAAAAAGGGATGCCTATACTTTTTGTCATTTGCAACTACAGCACTCTTCATAGGAAAAGAAGCAATACCTATTTCATAGAAAATATGGTTGACATTGGAAGCATTTTTTGCGGAAGTTTCCATGAAGAATAGACCATTCTCTTGAGCATAGGTGTGTGCTTCCTGCAGCATGAAATTTCATCAATGATTAATAAATCTGAGGAGCTGGAATAAGAAGTAAGCCAACTAGGCTAAATCTGATATGAATGTCATGTCCTTAGAGTAGTAAATAATAAAGGTATAGAAACAACATCAAGAATAAAAAAACACAAGTTTATATGAAATGCATACAATGAAGTCATTAAAATAGCCAATGCAGCAAGACTTATTGGTAAAACGAAATGTATTGTTCTCCATTGAATACTTGAGCACAGAATAGTGCTCAGAATCACTTTTCAACTAGAAATTCATATACTTGCCTCTGATGTGACTTTCCTAGCATCCAACAAATCTGCTTTGTTCCCAGCAAGTGCTGTGACCATGGTTGGATTGCCTTGAGAAGAATGCACATATTTCTATTAGTCACAAAAAAAGAGAAAACAGAAAGCACATGATGCTGTTCATATGCAACATGCATGATCAGATAAAACTCAAGATGTCACATGCGAGATCACATAGTCATAGTGCAATATGCATGACCAAAAAATGCACGTCTGGTGACATCATGCAGTCAAATAAGCACTACATGGAATTAACCAGATTTAGGACCCATAAAGGATCAAATACATAAAGAAAAAAGAGGGGAAAATGTGTTATCGACACCAGATAGATGCCTAAAGGACATCCCATCATCTACCCACCTAAAAGAACAAAAATATTACCTTGTGAATGAAGTTCTTGGACCCATTTCTTTGCCCGTTCAAATGAAGCCTGCAGGGATAAAATAAGTTGGTTAATTTACTGGCATGATAATCATCTAAATTTAAGCAGCTTGTCAACAATATTGTACATGCATAAGAAAAGTTAACCCCTTCAACTTTCTTTCGTATGACTACATTAATTCTACCAGACCATGAATAATGTACATAATTTTCTTTGTTCAGATAACTAGCTACCAATAGAGAAACATGTATATTTCAATAATATAAAGCAGCAAAAAAGTCCAAAATAAATAAAAATGGAACTAAATTGACAAATCACTCATCCCTTAGAGCTATATGAAGAAAAGAGAGAAGGTTTGATGAATTCAGACAAGCATAATTTACAATATTTCATTTTCTGGAAAATTGCTCAATATATGGTCCCCATATATTCAAGAATTGTGAACAAGAAAGTTGCATTAGGAACATGTTATAGCACGATGTATAGATTAATGAAATAAACACGGTGTCAAGTGATTGACTGCTGCTTCAGAGAATTGTTTGACTTACTTTATTTGTTATATCATATACGATTATTGCAGCCGCCGCTCCTCTATAGTACATGGGGGCCAAGCTATGATATCTCTCTTGGCCAGCTGTATCCCAGATTTCAAACTTAACAGTTGCATCATTTACGGCCAATGTTTGAGAGAAGAAAGCAGCACCAATAGTTGATTCCTTTAAAGATCCACAAACCAATTCCAAAAATCAAATAGGAACAGCAAGTGAACAGCAATCAAAATAAAAGTCTACATCTTTAAGGACCTGAAATTCAACAAACTGTCCCTTGACAAAACGCAATACTAGGCTAGACTTTCCTGCTCCAACATCTCCTAGAAGCACCTGCCAGCAAACCAACAAACAAAAAGAAAATTTGGTAAATTAAAAGAAGAAACCAATGTTACAGTAGATTGAACAATACCATTCAGTTTCTTTCAAAAGCCAGAAGGTAACTAGTACATCCCAGGATCTACATCAGCGTGAAGTGGCCACAAGAAGTGAGAGCAATTAAGATGATCCATACAAGAAATCATGAACCAAACCACCCTAATACATAATACTAAAAGGGGAAAATAATGATAATTCCCTCGTACAAAAAGCATAATTGTAATACAAAATGGCCATCCACGAAACAAACTCAGTAATTTGACTTGGGTATATAAGAACAAAAACAATTTTCACATATGGGGGAAATTGCCAGAGTAACTATCCGGAGAAAAAACAATGATAATCAGCCATCACCAGATTATGAGTTGAAACGGCAATCATCAAGATAATCTTGGTCGATAGAACTTAAAGTGAAAAAACCTCTTGAACATCAAACCATATAGAAAGGAAACTATTTAAAACCTCAGCTTTCCGCCTTTCACCTAGAAAGCTCAATTGCGGTAAAGAAAAACAAAAAAAATGCGCACAAAGTATAGGTTGGAAAAATATGACCATGAGAAGGAACCAATGGCCGTAGATACAGAAGAAAGAGGTTCAACCCTAATCAAGCCAGCTCGGGAATAATTCACCAAGAAAAAAAATGAAGGGGTTTTAGGGGAGGATTAAAAGAAAATCACCAATTTGGCGTTGATGTTCTTGTTCCCCGTGGTAGCCATAGCGGTGAAGAGGATTCGAAACCAGAAGAGATCGGATCAGCTGCCGTTGAGATCCGCGTCGTCAATGAGGGAGAAGAGACACGCAGGAGGGGGTGTCGAAGGATACAAATGGTCGGCCCTTCAACACCTTTGAACACGCATGCGCTTTTCCACGCTGTTTCCGTCTTCCGTCATCAATGATCAAAAGAATCGGTGGAGTGTGGACCTTCGTATTTTTGCTACAGTATGGGCTTGGTCCATCCGTAGTTGTGTAAATCGCCAGCAGCCCTAGCTCAGCCGCAAAGGAGAGGCCCTCCTCTTCCCTCGTCATCTGATCAGATGCCCACCCCTCAGGCCGTACAAGCATCACCTAGTAAAACCATAAGACCTACCAGTAACTATAATTAATTTTATCGAATTTAGAGTATTTTTAATATTATTTATATATGCTTCCAAATTAAAATATATATATATATTAAGAATAAGAAGAATAAATTTATTAAATTATTATAAAAACAAATTCTACCTTCCTTCCAATTCATCTCATCAAGCAATTCACCACTTTTTGTATCTGATCATATACAGTTGAGGCAATTATATATAGCTTTTTTGCATACTTTCTATAGAGTTTTAAGAGGGTTTATTTGGTGGTGAGAATAAGACAAGTTACGGATGATGACATAGATACCCATTCCTTGTGTTGCCTACAATCGTTCTGTAATTTTTTTTATTTTTTAAAATTATTTATTTATAATTTAATCTCAAACTTGTCATTTTTCTCTTTATAGTCTTTATTAGAAAAATTAATTCCCGATTTTTACGTAATTTTTTATGATTTAATTTCCACTCAAATAATATATGGTTACTTAATTTCTAATCAATTGATTTATTTTATATTTAATTTAACTTATTTTGACCAATTTCTAAATTATTTGTTGGATTATTAATTTAATTAACTTTTTTTAATAACAATTAGATTTTTTATTACATTTATATGAACTTATTTTCTATTTAAAAAGGTGAACACGTATTTAGTTTTACTACCAAAGGTTGTATTAATAAAAATAAATTCAATAAATGTATAATATTAAATATATGATTACATATTCAATTTTAACAATAAAATTTAATGAGTTTATGATAATAACACTAAAATTGTTTGACAATTTATCCAAAATTGGAATTAAATTTAGGCATTATTAAATAAAATATAAAACTTAAGTATTGAATTATTTTTAGCAAAAAAATTATTGAATTATTGGACTAATAGGTTGGAATGACGTTACAAACTAATTAATCCTAATAAAATTATCATATTATATTAGCTTAACCTTGTAATTCAATCACTCTTTTATTGTGTGTCCCACTAACCTATTGGGTTAAGCCCAATTTTGTAACCCTAATAGGAATTAGTATTTTGCCATAAATAACTAATCACTTAGTATGGGTTGAAAATATGCTCTAACAAGAGAGCTACGGTACATGTATCTAATAAATTTGTTACTTTTTCATAAAAAAAATTAAAGTAAATATTATAATTAAAATGTTTAGGGTTAATTAGATTTGTGGGAAATATTTTTTATTTTAAACGTTAAAAAAATATATTTTATATTTTTGGAAAATTTATTGATTATATTATAGAAAATAATGTATCTCCTCTCTACAACTACAAGCCTAGGGTTTGTAAATTGTCTGCTTCTCTTTATCCCGTGTGCTGCTCATCCTTACTGGGTTGGTTGCTGATTCGATCCGCCTATAATAAGTCCGATTATTCTCTGCTTCTGTATTTTAACTATCTTCTATCTCAGTGTCACCTTTCCCCGTCCCTACGTTCTCCGTTATTGATCTGACTGCACTGAAAAAGGTTACTTTTCTTATTGTATAATTCCTGATTTCGTTTTTGATAGTGGATATGACGTCGGAATGTTTTCAAAGCCGCGTCAATCTGCCTCTTTATTGCCGTTCTTCTGCACACTGAAGGTTGCCATTGTTCTTTTGCAGCTTCCACCATGTCTTGGTGCACCATTGAGTCCGACCCTGGTAGGATTCTCAGCGCTTTTTCCAATGTTATGCTTATGGATTGGGAAATAGTACCTCTTCAATTCATGCAATTGTGCTATGTAAATTGTGTTTCGATGAAATTCGCTGGATTGATTACCAGAGATCCAATTCTCATGTAAATGAGGTTGCATTTTTCCCCTATTGTGACTGTTCCACACTCTCTTAGGCTGAGGCGCACATATTTGTTTTTCTCAGTATGCCAAAGTTATACTCTGTGGCTGTGAGACTATCTATCGTGAACCAACACGAGGGTTACTTTACCCGTAGAACCAGTTAGTTTAAAGTAGAAATTTAATGGATAGGGGTGCAACCCAAATATAAACGGTATACCTCATAAGGCAGTAGTAACTGTGGCACCACGCTTTCTATTAGATTTGAACCACATCACTTGAATGCTTCAGTGCATCATTGGAAATGGTAGAATAGAATTCAGTTAGGACCTGGAGAATTGTCAGGATCATTAATGCTTGTTCATGCAGATGACCCAACACACTCGTTGTAAAGATTTGTAAGGCAGCAAATCAATAGAAATATATTCCACTTCATTCAATTTTATTAGATTGACTCAACATTTCTTTGGACATTGGAGATATCAATGCATGTCTGTCTCTTTTAAATTATCTGATGTTATCATTGTTATGCAAAGAGATGTAGATAATCATGCCGAACGAAGATAATACCATTAAATTGTCCAGTGGATAGAAATATGCTGATGTGCCGGTCTGCTTATTATTCTAGTTTGATTTGAATCTTATGTACTGTAAATCTATTATATGCCTCAGGTGTCTTCACTGAACTTATACAACAGATGCAAGTAAAAGGAGTGCAGGTAAGATGAAGCTGTATCTGTTGTTGCTTTAGTCATCTAGCTCTTTTCTTCTAAACACTGAAATTAAAAAGTAGATTTTGTGTCATCATTTTTGTTCTTTTTATCACTTTAATTAATTATATGTTGCTTCACAAGTTTTTATCATCTGCATGTCAAACTCAGTCATCCATATCAGAAACTTTGATGACTTTGTTAGGTCAGTGACATACAATTATCTCCTTTAATAGAAGGGAGGATATGGGAGTTATCTAAGATTTGCTATCTGAAGATGGTGTATATTTATGAAATAAATGAGATAATTTGTCTTGGAATGACATGGGAGTTTACCAGATGTAAAGAGCAATCTGCTTTTATCACTTTTGAATCAGGATTCTGACAAATTTCCACGGATTCTTCTATCAAAATGAACCAGGGAGGCACTCTTCAGTTGTGAAATATGCCGTGTATTTTTTGTCTTGCAATTTTTTAAAGGCATCACATGAGCTAGATATGCAGGTTATATTTTGGTTAGAAACAATTTTACTATATTTGTCTATGCTATTCTAGAGTGGAAATGCCTGATATATCGAAGAAAGTTTTCTCCTTTTGAAGATCCATAGAAGGCTCATGCTTTACTATTCATTTATAGAGGAGACTTATTGGTATTCATTATCTGGGTTTATATGCAGGTAGAGGAGCTGTATTCCTTGGATCTTGATTCTTTGCAAAATCTCAGGTTTGTTATCTTCTCACCCAGCATATATTTTTTGTTGTTGCTTGAGGATGTGAACCCTTTTCGATAAAGTTATTTTATTTAAATAAAACCTCCTCAATGGTATATGCTGGCCTCCATTGGGCAAAATATACAATTGAGAACTAATATGGTGCTGTGTTTACTTATCAAAAGAAAGTTGTTTTGGGATTTTAGGCTTATGAGTGCTCATTTTATTTTTCACTTCAAGCATTTTATGAATTCTGCTGCTTGCATTAGTTGCTTTATTGTTTCTATTTAATGATATTTTGCTATTTTTCCATCACAAAATGCTGTAGGCCCGTGTATGGATTGATTTTTCTTTTCAAATGGCGTCCTGGGGAAAAGGATAACCGCCTTGTTATCAAGGACACAGATCCAAATTTATTTTTTGCCAGCCAGGTCAGTTGCCTGATTGAAGATCTATTTGCCTGCAATTATTCATTCGTCCTGTGACCTGTTCAGGCTTTTGTCTTTCAAGTTCATTTTATTTGTTCTGATGATAAAATTCATTTTTTGATGGATAACCAGGTAATAAATAATGCATGTGCAACACAAGCAATTTTGTCCATCCTGATGAACTGCCCTGATATAGATATTGGCCCTGAATTGTCAAAGCTGAAGGAATTTACAAAGAACTTTCCACCTGAACTTAAAGGTCTAGCCATTAACAATAGCGAAGCCATTAGGACAGCCCACAATAGCTTTGCGAGGCCTGAGCCATTTATTCCTGAGGAGCAGAAAGCTGCAAGTAAAGATGATGATGTTTACCATTTTATTAGTTATCTACCTGTTAACGGAGTATTGTATGAGCTTGATGGGCTGAAGGAAGGGCCAATTATCCTTGGACAGTGCCAAGGTGGACCCTCAGACATGGACTGGCTACAGATGGTACAGCCCATAATACAGGAAAGGATAGAGCGATATTCTCAGAGTGAAATAAGATTTAATCTGATGGCCGTGATTAAAAATAGGAGAGAGATGTATGTGGTTGAACTCAAGGATCTACAGAAGAGGCGTGAAAGGATCTTGCAGCAGCTGTCGGAAAGGCTTGTAGATAGCAGTAGTTATGACACACTGAACAAGTCACTCTCGGAAGTAAATGCCAACATTGAGAGTGTTACTGAGAAGATTTTAATGGAGGAGGAGAAGTTCAAAAAGTGGAGAACTGAGAACATTAGGAGGAAACATAACTATATACCTTTCCTGTTCAATTTCCTCAAGCTTCTTGCAGAAAAAAAACAGTTGAAGCCCCTTATCGAGAAGGCCAAGCAGAAGTCAGACAGCTCTAGGTGAGACTGTATTTTCACCAACCATTGGGTATGTTAACTTGTCATGAAGACCTCTTGGATACTTATATGAGTTCTGCACTGTTTATCTTTCACCCTCTTGACAATTTCCTCTTATGTAATGCATCAGTAAACTTTTGGACCATAATAGTTGTAGGGCTCCTGTGATTGTTCAAGTGCCAAAAAATATAAACGTTTACAATCTTATGAGGTTTTGCTTTGTACAGCGTTTGGAAGTATAGTTGCAGATGAAATTCTCTCAACCTTCTCAGGGTTTCTTTTAGGCCATGTTTGTATGGAGGGGGTTTGGAGGGCCATGTTTGTATGTAGGGGGTTTGGACGGATTTGGAGGACAGTGGTTTGGAGGGGTGAAAAAATCTCTTATTTGGTAAAAAAAAGTTGAGGGATCTGGAGGGGTGAGATTGTGTTATGTATTGTTTAAATTAATTTAATAGTTATTATTTATATTATTTATTTATTTTTATTCTTATATACTTTAAATAAATTTATATATTAATAATATTTTATATAAAATTATATAATATAAATGTATAATACAAATATTATAAATAAAAAAATTATTATAAAATTCCTACAAACCCTTGAAACCAAACAAACATATCAATAATAATGATCTATCTTTCTTTATAATCAACTACTGTTTATTAAGGGAGTTTGGATTATCTATGGCAGCTTATAAACTGTAGTTTGATTTTGCACCAGTCTACAAATGGATGACCACTAGCATCAGCATAAAATCAAATTCCTAGTTTATGATGCTGTTATTCTCTTCTAATGTGAATGGGGAACTAAAGGCAAAACGATGTAACAAAAAGAATATAAACCTTAAAATTGTTACCCAATGTAGAAGCTGTAATCAGCTGGTTTACAAATTGACAAAGGAACTCATATTGCTGGTCCCTTCCAGTATTTTTTCCCTTTTGGATATACTTCTTGTCCCATCATGCCCAATGGAGAAGCTGTAATCAGCTGGTTTACAAATTGCTGGACTCTAACTCTTATCACTTCCTTGCCACTTCCTATTCTATCTCAAACCAGCAAAATATTGAGTGTAGTGGGGGAATTGACGGGGTCATCCTGAAAGAATAATGTTAATGATCACATGGTGGCTATGCCTCCTGTCTGATTTGTACATAGACAAGAGCAGTCGGGTCCTATCAAGTGCCTTTTGACAATCCTCTTGTCACGGTTAATCATCAGTTTGATTAGGGGAAGCTTCTGAGAAACTTGGCGCCATATTTCGTTGACTGTCTCGTTGGGCTCACCATATTCAAAGTATCTCTTCACCTGATGAATCATGAAAGGGTTATGAGATTGCAAAAATGAATCTCTTACTTTTGAAACAATGGAGACAAGCGTATATCAATTAAGTGTCAAATACTGCATGAATATTTCAGAAAATCTGCCATTTGGTGCTGTGGAGGATGCTAGCTACCAAACAAATGCAACTCCAGGTACAATGTCAATGCAGTTCAAGCGTCAAAATGAAATGAGCTATTGTGTGTATCAAAGGTGCAGTTCCTACATAGCAAAAATAAATCCAGAGCAATGTGGCCCATTACATGGTTTAAGTGCTCAACAAAAGCCTGTGAATGAAATAGGGCGCATGAAACATAATTAACTAGTTGAAGAATGATTTCTACCAAGATCAAAACCACAACATGATTTTAAATGAACAACAAAGATCAATGTGCTCTATTATGTGGTTTAAGTGCTCAACAAAAACCAATGAATGAAAGAGGACACATGAAACATAATGAACTAGTCAAGAATGATTTCTACCAGGATCAAAATCACAAAATGATCTTTAAATTAACAGAAATATAAGAAGGAAAAGTTAAGATCTGATTGTACATATGTCATGCAATGCCTGAGCCCAAGGGTCTAGCAGCTAAGCAACTCGTATATTGCTAAGCCAGCTTTCAATAGACTGCATATTTCAGTGTCTCAACAATAACATACCAAGATCAAATCGTCATAGAATATCTAATGAAGTCTACTAGCAGTTGTTTAAAATGTATAATCCCGAGAAAATTCTCAGGTAACAAACTTTTTGGCTCTTAAAATTTCAAGGTTTAATCAAGCACCAATTATGTTCTAACTGGAAAATTACTTAAAAGTTGTGACAAAGGAAGCACTTGAAGCCTAAAATGCTGCAACAATTTCATCATATCTATTCTACTGCTCATGCAATCAGTAACAACATGAAATCATATGAAGTCTCATGTTCAAAATAAGAATAGCATCACAAGTTCAATAAGCGGCTCAAACCCACACCATTCACAAAGAAGTGAGACAAAATTCAAATGGATGATTACCTTTTTAAGTTCTTTCTGATAATCTAAGATCCTTTCCTCTGAAGTTCCTCTGAGCAAGGAAACTAGAAACCCTGGCTTGAGGGCAGAGGTCGTGTCCACAAAAACAGCAATTTTCCTATAGTCTATCACATCTTCAAAAGGCAGTTCAATATCATCACTTACAATCACTGGTATACACATGCTAACAATAGCATCAAAAAGACGACATGCAGATGGAGTATCCCCAGCAGGGTTAATGCAGAACTTAGATGTGTGCATCCCTTGCGTAGCTGCCCTTCTGCTCTCTCGTGATTGGGCTCCATGTTTCATAATTACATCCTCTTCATTCTCAAGTATTTGGAATAGTGCATCACGAATCTTACCTCCCTGTGAACATATGAAGGATCAGAAGGGCAGCAACAAACTGCAGATGAAGAGAACATACACCCAGCAAAAATAAGAAAAGAAGACGTGCACCCATCTGGGTGGGATTGGGTACTAAACAAACTTAATAGTTTCTTCCGATTAGTATATTTGAGATGACAGCATACACCTTACACCGACTTATTCCAACAGCTCATCCAGATCAGAAATAAATTTCTCGCTGCCTCCTGACCCTCAAATTGATAAGAGACAACAAATAAACTTGACAAAGGTAAGGACTCGTCATCTCAGACAGAAACATCAATTCCATTCAAGGACGTAGCATGGACGTGAAAAAGGCAAAAAAAATCCGGCAAAGAATTCCAATTCCGAATCAGAAAATCCAGTAGTTCCTCGAGAGGAATCAGAGCATTAGTGAAGAACTGAAATGTACCTCTTTTCGAAATCGATTGCCCATGAAGAAGAGCAGGGTCTTACGTTTCTCAATTCCAACATCACCATTGTAGGTATTAATGCGGTGTGAGTATGGTAATATAATATCCTTCACCAGCGAGGCCTGATCCGGCCTAAGCCGCCCAAAATCCGACACCAACAGGATGGCATTTCTGACCTTGTCAACGACCCGATAGAGAGCATTAGGATCTTGAGCAATGATGACATGGTCCCGACCGCCGTTTCTCTGCCAGTACTTCTGGTCCTCGAGCCAAGCCACCAGCTCCTCCTGCACCTCCTCGTCCACGTAGGACAAAGCAGTGCCGGCTGGGCGTCCCTGGTTCACGATCAGGCTGAGGGACGAGAAGAACGGAACGTAGAACAGATCGGCCTCCTCGGGATCCGAAACTCTCGCCACCGGGGAGCCGACACGGTCGGCGTCGAACCGGCTCAGGTCCCAGAAGAGGTACCACTCTCCCATGTGCTGGTGGCCGGGATACTTAAGGTCGAAGTCGGAGGGGGGAACGGTGGCTCCACGGGCCCTGTAGTGGTGCTCGACGACGCCATAGGTGAACTTCCGAGGGAGATCATACATGTAGATTCTAACAGGAGAGAGCGCCGCCGGCGAGGAGGCGGTATCGAGGGAGGAGGAAGACTCCCGGGAGACAAAAACGAGGTCGTCGACATTGGAGGTGGATGAGGAGGTGGCGGCGGGGCTGAGGAAGGTGCAGAACAAGGCGTAGATGGCGAAGAGGAAGAGTACGGCGGCTAGGGCTTGCTTGAAGAAGGAGCACTTGCGGGCCATGTGAGGGAGGATGAAGGCGGTGGTGGAGGAAGGAGGAGAAGCGGGCTTGAGTTTCCTACCTTTGGAAGATCGCTCGCTCACCATCCTCTTTCGGATCGCACCGATCTGCCTTTCATTTCATTAGTTTTCCGATTCGGCTGTACAACGGTGGATCTCTGCAGATCAGATCATCCGAGAAGGCCGAGCAGACAAGGAAAGGAAAGGGCAGGAGTCACACAGGATGACAGGTCCAACAACATATAATATTAAGAAATAAAGAAATAAAGTTAAAAATGTGCACATTATGCCACCGTCAACCAATGCTCGCAATGTAAACATGATCTACCTGCAATTTCATAACACGTCAACAGTATTTTACAACGTCAGCAATCCATTAAAATTAAAATTAAATATATAACAAAATTCTTTTGGCCTAAGAAAGAAAAGTATATAATATCGTCAAACCTATGAAATTAAAGGTAACATATCATAGCTACCTTTTGCTTCTTCTTTCTAATTCTCGAGATTGATGTCTCAAAAAGGGTCTAATTCACGAGCTTGATGTCTCAAACTCACTACCATACTCAGTTGTTTCTTGATCTCTCTTGACGGTCCCTCACCATTATGATCGTGTCTATATGAGTCCTTCCCCTATGGCATATGGTGTGGACGAGGAACCATTCTGGAGCAAATTGCTTCCCTCAAATTTCTTAATTTAAATTTTGCCGATAAGAATTCATGCATTTTATATAATTCATTCAAAAAAGGAAATATCATCCACATACAAAATCAAGAAAACAAAACAAGTATTAGAAAATTTGAGATAATTGACATGGTCTAAAATCATTTCTAACAAGACTTTGGGTAGAGTTTCTATTTCATGGCCCCCATTCTCGTTTTAAACCATATCTTGAACAACATTATTAGGAACATTTCTCCCCCATTCATGGAAAATTTGGGCATACTTCTTTAAAAAGTTCTCCATTAAGAAAAACATTACTAACCTCTAATTGTAACTAGTGTCATTTAAAAATAGCTGAGAGTGCAAACCATAACTTTATTGTAACCAGATTTGCAACAAGAGAAAATGCATCCAAGAAATGTAACACATTTTGTTGCGTATATTATTTTGAAACTAATATGGTTTTATATCATTCTACTATACCATCAATATTAAGGATAGTTTTATAAACTCATTTACATCCTACAGCCCCTTTATTCAATTACAAAGACACTATATCCCATGTATTACTATTTTCTAAAGACATTGTTTATTCTTTCATATCATCAAGTCACCTCTTATATTTACCAGCCTTTAAATATGTATTAGGATCCATTTGTGCGTCCAAATTCATCACAAAACTACATTGTCTATCCGAACATTTATCATATGAAATATATTTGCTAATAGGATAAAAAGTAGTAAATGTTTTTGCATTCATGCAATAATCCCTCAAATAACTAGGCTTCCTAGATATTATTCCTAACTGAGCCATTCTATCATCAGCACACAGTTCATCATTATCTTTACATAATAATAAAGAATGAGGGTACTTACCTGCCTCAACCCCACAGATGCAACTGATCCTTATTGTGCACATCAATATCTGAATGCAAACATTTTATGCTTTCATGTCCTTTTATGCGATTAGACTGGATTGATTCATTATTCAAATCTTCAGATATAATACCCACATCATTATCAAATTCACACATAACTTAGAAGAAGAAACATGTTGTCCATCACATAAAATAGAACTAGCCAGTTTTAATCATGAATCAGGTTTACTATATACATATTCATAAGTTTTTTGAAGCTCGGAATTATCACTATCAATCATCTTATCACTCTTATTATCAATAGAAGGTAATTTGTGCAAAAATACATGAATAGATACATTAATATCACAACTTCTAGATCCATTACAGAAAGACAAAGCATTCCTACAAACTAATCTATTATGAGCACCATATTGATACAATGCATGATTATCATCTAAGTCTACGACACCATGTCAGAATAACCAGATTGGCATCCCCGATCAGAATGTAACTCATCAATTAGGGGATCAATCCCATCTATGGCCTGTGCAGATTTGTTTTCTTGAGAGAAAACAAATTCTGCAGGAAATGTGTCATTGGGATCAGCATTCATCATAGGAAAAATATTTTCAAAGATCACATTTGGAGAGATAAACACTGTATTATCAGCCAAATCAAGGATTTTTACCTTTATACCGTAATGAGTATCCCAAGAAAATGCAAGCTCTAGCACGCATATCAAACTTGGTCCTATGATGCAAAAATGTAGAAGCATAACAAAGAAATTCAAATATTTTTAAATGCATGTAATCCCATTTTTATGATATGACATCTCAAAAGTGGATTTATATCACATCCTATAAGATGGAGTTCTATTGATAAGATATGTGGTTATATCATATGTGGTTATATCTAATCCAGTTTTGCTTCGGGGTCTCAATGCAATAATGGAAAGATTGTATGCCTTTTTCTTGAACAAATCTTGTAAATTTCAGTTCTGGACTATTGTCCTATCGCCCTCTCATGATTTTAGTTTTAAATTAGGTTTCCACATACGCATAAAACATGGGAAAAACACTAGCAACATCAGATTTAGCTCTAAGCAAATGTATCCATGTCATTGTGTGTGATCATCTACAATTGTCAAAAAGAACATATAACACTCTCAGCTTGGGTCCAAGAATGGCCCCAATATGTCTAGATGCAATAATTCAAAAGCATTTTCAGCAAAGCGATTCGAAGGTTTAAAGGGCAACCGTTCCTGATTTGATTGATGACAAACTTTACAATGTGAAGGCATTTCATTTATTGATTTGGAAGATAAATTGAACATATCTTTGAGTACATGTAAAGGGCCATTAGAAGGATGGTCGAGTCTCTTATGCAACAATGAAGGACTTGAAAAACCATAATGGCAATCAGTGGTTAAAATTCTCTCAAACAAGTACAAATCACCAAGCCTACTACTGGTCCCAATCTTCATATTAGAAGATCTGGCATGTATAAAATATTTATTCATATCAAATACCACCGAGCACTTCAAAAAATAATTTAATTTATTTATACTAATCAGATTAAACATAAAAGATTGAATATATAAAATATCATGCAAAACTAAATACTCAGTTAACCTAACGGTTCCAACTAATTTAACTACGGTTTTATAAGAGTTTGGAAGTTGTACTATTCTATTTTCATACTTGACAAAAAAAAAAACAAGGCAAATCACAACAAACATTATTGGAAGCCTTGGAATCCAAAATCCAACAACCATTTTGATTAGCTATAGTTGGGAAACGCATACCTGAGATTTGAGAAATGTTGTATGAGTTGTTTTCATTGCCATGCTTAGATGATGTTTGGTGCAGTTGATTGCATAACATTCCTATCATCCCTTGGAGTTGTTCTTGGTTGAGACCTTGTAAACTTTCTTGAGTAAAACTTTCATTGGTGGAGTAGAGAATGCAGTAGTTGTGCCCGATTTGAAACTTTTATCAGATGAGTAGCCCGATGGCCTTCTATTCTGCATCTCATAGCTCAGTGGATTAATCTTGGATCCAATGTTAGGACAAGGATGGTTACCTCCATTCTTCGAGTTCCATGTCATTGAGTGTGATCTTCTAGCGTGCGTGAATGTTGAAATTTGGGGAAATCCCGTTGATTGTGCCTCAAAATCTGCAGATTGAAACACGGAATTGAGATTGAAATCCCTAGGGTTTCAAGAGAGAGACTTGAGAGGTGAACTCAATGTGAAAATAGTAATCGCGTATCAAAACTTGATATTATTGGATAATTATTGACGGTTAGATGTAATTTAGTCGAAATGTTAAGTTGGGGTCTTTGTGTAATTTCTCGTTTTTAGTTGTATTTCTAGGTCAATGTGATTAAGAGTTAAGGGGGTGTAATATAAATAAGGAACTTACCGGTTGTAAAACAAAAATAAGTAAAAAATCCCAAATTTCAACATTATTTTATTTTTATCCAAAACTGTAGTTTTTGTTTTTCTTATTTTTCTTTTACACCCTATAATTTCCTTATTTATATCACATCCTCTTTAACTCTTAATCAGTTACATATTGACCTAATCAAACAACTAAAAATACGAAATTATACAAAGACCCCCAAATTTAACATCAATTACATCCAACAGTCCATAATTATCCAATATTGCCTTGAAGATCCGAAGAACAGCTGGGAACGCTCCCTTGAAGACTTGTGTCGGGTCGAATAAAGGGTTGTTGGGTGTTGAGCCATCAACGATCACACCTTGTCCGGAAGGATATATGGGATGCATGTCAACCCATATCCTCCACCAGCAACAGGTGGGACAGCAACTTAAAGGTACTATGCACCATGCGTTGGCTCCACTGAAAGGTTGCCCTATGTGAGCCCGGGGGTGATCCAGGCCCGAGTGTCATGTGGACTGGGGATGGGGATTGATGCTTTCCAAACCAGGGGGAAACTGTTGCTGAGCATGAATGGGTCCAGTATTGCCCAATAAAGGTGAACGAATGGGCATAGCCTAAAAAAGTGTATGCGCTACACTTTCGTTGCCCGGGTCATTTCAGGGGGCAGAGGCTAACCCTCCATGTGAGGAGGGAATCCCAAAACTGCTAAAAAAGTAGGAGAGAGTCTAGAAATGGTTAGGGCCTGATCAACAGAATAGAATAGGTAGGTTCGGATCCAATAAAATTTAGACCCGCCCGGACCAATAAAGTTCACTGAAAGCAATAATTCAATTTGAATATTATTTCCTTAGAAAAGAAAACAAATGTCAAACCATCCTATCTTAATGCTCTTTGTTGGGTAGGGGAGAGTCATTTTCATGAAGTTTTATTGCATTATTGGAGCTTGGTCAGTGCTTTTCTCTCAATGCAAACAGGATCTCTCTCTCTGGGAGGGATACTTCCAAGTCCGCGCCATAAAGGCAGGAATGGGACAGGTGGTAGGTGCAATTTCCATGCTCACAGACACTGACATTCCAACTCATCGGCTCCACACACACAGTTACCGTATCTTATTATTTCAATTTATTAATAATATTATAAAATTATTGATTCGTATATTATTATTATTATTAGCCCTGTATTTTATGTAATTCAACTGAATTATTTATTCGCGTGTAAAAAATCATGTTATTCTAGTTTATGTCGATAATTGAAAATATTTATTTCTTAATAATATTTTATTAATTTTTATCGTATAGTAAATTTAATATAATCTCACTTATAAATTCATGAATTTCATATGTATAATAATATAAAGAAAAAGATTGAGCTTGAAGTGAACCCCTCGCACCAGTCATAAGTAGTCTTCCTGGTTCGATTGCGATATTCAGATTTTTATTCATTTAAATTTAAATTATAATTGTATTAATCCATCCATAGAAACGTACGACAAAGCAGCACCATGTATCCTTACGCTATGCTGACGTGGACGCTTCTCTATGGGGTGAATTGTGGGGCCCACCATGACCTGCTAGGTCAAATGTCAGAGATATCGCCAAAAACTGAATTGCCATACCATTGCGGGAATTTAGTGCGCATTAACATATAATTAGGTGTATTACTTAATATGTTTCTTGGTAAAAATTATTCAAAATAAATATATTTAATTTATTTTTTTAAATACAAGTATTTATTTAGTGAATTCCTAAAAAGATATTTAGTCAGCGAATTGATAAAAAATGTATTTTAAAAAATATTTAGTCGGCGTCGGCGTACTCGGCCGTACACTCCCCCAGTAGCCAATAGATAAGGAAGGGAATCGGACGGTCAAAGTATGAGTATGGATAGAATCCAACGGACATTATTACGACCCCATCAAAATCACAAAACTCCCTTCTCGTCTTTTTTTTTTCGCCATATTAATATTGAATAAATTACAATTTTACTTAAAAATTTTAAACTCAGAAGCACTGAAGCAAAGGGTTTTAAGAACGAGTATAAGTTAACGTAAAGAAATTTAATACAAAGAAATTATTTTTACATGCTTTTATATTATAATTAGTGAATACATGTTTTAATTTTTATTTAAATAATTAATCTCTTAGAATTATTGTTTAATTATTATATTAAAGAAATTTTTTTAATTTTGTATTTATTTTTTGCCCATAAATAATTGTCATTATATCACTCCCCATCACTCATCTTTCTCCAACTTTGAGAGGAATATGGAGTAGTTGAGAGTCCAAACTGTCAACTATCAGCACACTGCAATAATTGCAGAGAGGATCGATTCTAAGTGATGACGCTGTCCATGTGCTTAGGCTCTCGTGAGAAGAGGTAATAACATCATACTCACATCCTAGTCATTGTCATTTTTTGTGTGTTAATGTGACTTGATCACCAACCAACCTCAATCAATAGTCAGGATATGTTTATGACACATGGATTTCGAGTAGATTTGATAACCCAAAAATAAGTTAATGTATGAGATTAGTGAGGTATGATTAGTAAGACCCAACAAGCATAGCTTTTCATCAGGGAGATCACTGTGATCTGCTTGATTTTTCAAACAAGTTATTAATGGTACAAGTGTGTATAGAGGTTGCAACTCCTACTGACCTTGACCTGAATAGACGTGGCATGGCAATTGGGAAGTGTTTGATATGTAAGGTTAAGCTTCTTCTTTTTCTTGTTGTTGTTGTTCTTCTTCTTCCCTTTAGATCAAAAGGGTGCGCCATCATTGTATAAAGAGGAAAGGCCCAGCCAGCCAGTCTGCTCCAAATATCCCTTGGAGAAAAACACAAAAAAGATGGGTTCCTCTCCTCTGTTGCTGCTGCTGTTGCTCTGTCTCCTCTGTCATGTCCTCTTGCTGCAGACCATCTCTCTAACAGAAGAAGGTGCCCTTTCATGTCTCTCTTGGGTATTTATCTGTGGATGCCATATTTTGACTCTCCTCCACATCAAATGTTATCTACATAACTGAATCGTCTGTACTAACTAATGCAGGAACAGCCCTCACGTTCGACCTGTACCATGCCCAAGGCCCCGGGATGGGCAACCAATCCTCAGACTATCTCTCGGCTATGCTCGCCCGCGACGAGACCCGAGTCCACTCACTGGTCAAGAGAATCATGGGGACCGAGCCGACGCGGGACACGAGGGCTAGGCCAGTGTCCCTCGGCACCGAGTCTGTCACGGTCCCAACCAGCCCTGGGGTGTCAATCGGGTCGGGGAACTACTACGTCAGGCTCGGACTCGGCACACCACCGAGGTCCTACTCGATGATCATGGACACGGGAAGCTCCCTGGCGTGGCTCCAGTGCAAGCCATGCTCCGGCTACTGCCATGCCCAGGTCGATCCGGTGTTTGACTCGTCGGCCTCTAGGACGTACAAAACGTCTGGTTGCAGGTCTGCTGAGTGCGCCCTGCTGAAGGAGGCCACCCTCAACGACCCACTGTGCTCCCGGGCAGGGTCGTGCATCTATGAGGCTAGCTACGGCGACGCATCCATCTCGATCGGGTTCTTGGCCAGGGACACCCTGACGCTGGGCCAGGGCGGGTCATTTCCAGGTATAAGATTCAATATCTATCGGGCATAAATGACTGAAAATATATATTACTGCGACGATTAATCATGTTTTTAATTCAAACCTTTAACCACAGGGTTCATCTTCGGGTGCGGCCAGGACAACGAGGGGCTCTTCGGCCGGGCAGCCGGCATATTCGGGCTGGCCCGGCAGCCGCTCTCCATGCTCGGCCAGCTCTCCCCAAAGTTGGGTAGCGCTTTCTCCTACTGCCTCCCTTCTTTCACAGGCTCGGGCAAGGGCTACCTCTCTGTCGGCAAGGGCTCACTGGCGCCCGCTTCGTACAAGTTCACCCCTATGCTGTCCGGCCCATCGGAGCGCAGCCTCTACTACCTCAGCCTGGCCACCGTCAAGGTCGGCGGCAGGCCGCTTCCGGTGGCCGCTGCGGATTACAGGGCCCGGACGATCATCGACTCCGGGACGGTCATCACGCGTCTGCCGGCCGCCATCTACTCCGCTCTGAAGCAGGCCTTCTCGAGCGCCATGAGGCGCCGGTTCGCCGCTGCCCCGGGCTACTCCATCCTCGATACGTGCTTCAGGGGGAGCCTCAGGGGCGGCGGCTCAGCGGGGGTGCCGGTGTTGCAACTGGTGTTCGAGGGTGGAGCCGAACTGGTACTGAGGCCAGAGAACGCGCTCATAGACATCGAGCCAGGAACCACCTGCCTGGCCTTTGCTGCGACCTCGAGCGGGGTGGCGATAATAGGAAACCGGCAGCAGCAGTCGTTTGAGGTTCTATACGACGTCGCAAGCTCGAAGATTGGATTCGCCCCGGGGCGCTGTAACTGATTAGGTTAATTAATTTGATATGTATTTTGCTGGTATTGAATCGGTAGATGTACCAAGAAACACATTGCCAGCAAGCACCAGTGTTGGGCGTTGGGTATATACCGTAATTTGTAAGGGGACAATCCAGCTATGGCTTATTGTGATGATTATAAACAATTATGATTTCATGATTGAAAAATTATACAATAAATTTGAATGGGGTAGTTGGTAGTTATCTTTTTAAATAAATTTAAGCAAATTATTATTTTTTAATACTGAAAAATAAAAATATTTTATATATTTATTTATTATATTTTAATAAAACAATATATCTTTTGATATAAATATGGCCGCTCTAGGAAAGAAAGCATAATTGGAATATTACCAGCAAGATCATTATATTCACTTAATATAAAACATTTAATAAAACTTAATATAAAATTTTTTGAAAAATGAATGTCAAATACTTGTATGCTTATCTAAATAAGTATATTTTATTAAATTTTTGATATAAAAAGTGTATTTAAAAATAATATAAAATTATTTTAGTATAAATAATGTAATTTAATACAAATATTTGGCATGTCAGAAAAATTGGTACTAATTTTATAATTTACGATTCCTGTAGTGGGACCAAGGAAACCTCTAGTCCAATTGACTAGTTGGATCAATAAATTAATGGTGCTACTAGTACCATTCACAGTCGGTCAATGGCCAATACTATACAAAAGCTGATTTTAGAAAATCCAATAAATAATATTGTTTTGGAAGGAGAAGAAGCGCAGCCATTGGCCGCCACGGTCACCCATCGCAGATAATAAGGAACAAAACTGCTCAAAGGGTGTGTGTGTCACTGTGTGGGGACGGATTGGCTGTAATTTCCACGTCACCCTCTTCGTACAGCTGTCATGGGGCGCGGGTCATGTGAAGTCGTCTTCTCGTTGGGAGGTGAAATCCCAAAAAGAATTTATAAAAAGAAAGAGGAGGAAGAAGAAAGTGGAATTGCTTTCGAGGAAGAAGTAGAAGAACAACTATGTAAAAGGTCTTGATTGGTGGAGTAAGGGTCAGGTTTTTGGAGGATTAAGAGGAACATCTCCAGAGAGATAGAGAAGGGGAGTTTGACTGCTGAGCTGATGCTGTTGTGTGCGCTGTACTTTTATTGACCTATTTCTTTTGTAGTGTGGATTTTGGCCATTCTGTATCCCTCTCAGTCAGCCTCTCAGCTTTTAGAGTTGGTTGACTTGAGGATAGCGGAGGAGGAAGAAGGGCTCTGTCGCAGAAGGAAGGAGGAGCCCTGGCAGGGGAAAATTCTGTTTCTTTTGAGGGGGAAAGCTGTCTCCTTCAACTAATCGTCCCTACGCGTTTTAGTAGTCAGAAATCATAATATATTTCGTGGTTAAGTGCGGTTTGTGTCGTCCAAGGCTCGCTCTCTATTGTTGAGGTAGGCAGGAGCTGTAAATTGCTGCACAGTCATCGAGGATTTTGAAGCTTTATTATCTTCTGATTGTTTCGGTCTGAGATCTGATCATGGAAGTGATGATTATTGAGCTGGGTGTGAATACCAATACATGAATCTGGCCGGCTTCTAAAGATTTAGAGTTTCTGAAGCTTCATGAGTCTGGATATTTGGAGTTTCATGACTTCTGAGCTACAAGAGTCGAGCTTGGTTAAGAAATGGAAGAGCAGGCACGAATCTCTTCGGTGATTTCTTCCATTGTTGGGAGGTTGCTGCATCTGTGACTTTGATAGAATACAGATTTTTGGCAAGATTTTGAGTTCCAAAATGCTCAACTAACATAGAATTGGCGGGGTTTAGGGTTTTCTCCAAGCCTTTCTAGTACTTCCAGGAGGAACAGAGTAACTTTGTGTATGTCCCTTGGTTGTGCACTCTGAAGATACAGACAACTATGATTGAGCAGTTCATCAATTTTGTGATTAGGCCTCCCAGGTAGAGTCACCTTATCTTACCCTGGGGATGTTTATTTATTTAGGGTAATTTGATCTGAGGATATTTACAATCTTAATCTGTCATCTATTGTGACTTTGGTAGGCAAGTATTAGCATGTGGTTTCTGTAGAAGGCTTGGGTGTAAGGACAAATACTTGCCAATGGAAGTTAAAGATAAATTCTGCCTTTACTATCAGTATCTCGTTATGATATGCTAGTTTCCTAGTTCAACCAGAAGCTGCAGTTTTCACTAAAATATGACGGATTATTTTTTGTTGATAATATGATACATAAACTCTTGAGGAGCAAAATAAATGCATATTCACTATGGTAAGAACAGTCCATTTTCTCCTAATACAATAGAAGTATAAATACACTATTTATCATCATATAAACTCATACTACAGTTACTCCACCAATGATTTGATTTATGTACATCCTCTATTTGAAGGGTTTTCAAAGTTTTCTTTACATAGAAACAGTTATTCTAAAATTTCAAGAATGCTATTTTAACCCTGCAATTGCTTTTTATTTGCTTGTCATTTACTTGTATGACTATTTGATTGATTAATTCCGAGGTTAAATGTCTGAGTATTTAGACCCCTAAGCAACATTGCTAAAAGATTTATAATCTTATGATATTGTATAAAATGTTTTATTAGTATGTTAGAGAATCTTGTCCCTCATTCTCTTAGTCTTGCCACTGGCCAATGAAATGCATGCTTGCAAGGGAAATGTGAATATTTATGCTTTTCTCTTATGAGTTGTAGCTTCATTTCTTATATAGTAACACTGGTAATGTTCCACATTCAGGGCTGACTATAACCCTGATTTGTACCTGTGGGAAAAAGATTTCACACTTGCAGGCAGATCATACAAGAGACAAGACTTGGAGGCAAGTATGGACATCAATTCCAATAGCTTTTGGATATTTGTCCCTCTTATGTTATTGCTTTTTCAGTTTTTATCTGGTTTCAATAATGCTTTTCTGAGATTTCTATTGCTATATATTCCTGAATCCTGCAGCTTACAAACCAAAGAGGTCACACTCTAAAGTGCAGTCATTATGTGCCTGCGACCTTCCTTGAAGATGCACCTCTTCCTTGTGTTATATACTGCCATGGTAACAGGTACATAAAAGAATATAAATGATTTCATTAGACAAAAATATCCTCCTTTGGCTTAAAATGTACAATTTGTTTACTCAAAATTTGGCATCTCAAAAGCCCTTTTGATCATTTCTTCCCATGTACCTTCTGTAGCATTCAAGTAATGCTCTCTAATTCACCAGCTTCATTCTGTGCATTATAAATTGCTTCGCCACAAAATAAGAAATGGTCTCTCAAATTGGATCACTTCTTATGGACTCATTGAGAATGACTCAGACCTAGTTTATGGCCTATAAGAAGTAGAAGGCACTCTGGTGGGATCCAATCTATATTAATCATGCCTTTCTATACTGTATATGTAGTACTACTTCTTATATTACAATAATACTAGTATGTAGAAAAAAACAAGCTGGAACTTTATTTTCCTTGTCGTTTTATGTCTCTAATATTTGGAAGGATTTTGAAAAAGTATGGTTTCTTCACCTTTTTTATTTTTGAAAATTTCCCTTTTTTATTCATTCTCCTTCTTTGGAAACTATATGCAAATGGTCAAAACCTATGCCGATGAATTTATTTAGTCTCCTTGACCTGGGGCTTGAAGCTTCTGTAGCAAGTATTTGAAACTGGAATATAAATAAAACTGGTCACAACTGGAATAACAGACAGGGCTGGAATGTTCTGTTGACAACGGTCTGTGAATATTTCTAAAAATGGATGGATTTAGAAGTTCAAACTTTTGTGGATCTAAGATGAAGTAATAAATTATTCCATTTGGTAGATGGACTGAATTGGTCGGACCAGTTGAAATTTGATCTACACATTTGATCCAGTTGGACTGGGAGGTCATAGATTCCTCATCATCAGTGTCAAACTTATTGAAATTTCACATGTTGAAATGATGCAGCGGGTGTAGGGCAGATGCAAATGAAGCTGCTGTTATCCTTCTAAAATCAAACATCACTGTTTTCACCCTCGATTTCTCGGGTTCAGGCTTATCAGAGGGTGATTATGTGAGCCTTGGTTGGCATGAGGTATGCATGAACTCATTAGTTTACAATTATTTATATCCATTATCCCATCAGAGTTGCTAGAAATGGAGTTCATTTTCCAAAATTGGATATTGTCATTTAAATAGTCAAGATTTTAAACTGCCTCCACATTTTTTGCAGAAAGATGACCTTAAGGTCGTGGTATCGTATTTAAGAAGCAATAAGCAAATATCAAGAATAGGCTTATGGGGGCGCTCAATGGGTGCAGTGACAAGGTACCTACTTGACATGTCTTGATTCATTTTGAAGATGAGTCATCTATGATTCAATTGCAGCATATGATTTCTTCCTCTAAATTTATCGCAGCATTCTTTATGGAGCTGAGGATCCTTCAATTGCCGGGATGGTGTTGGACAGTGCCTTTTCAAATCTGTTTGATCTGATGATCGAACTTGCAGATGTCTATAAAATTCGAGTTCCCAAGTTTACAGTATGATTGTCTTGTGATCTCTTAAATCCATATATTCAGTAAAAAATCTTCATTTTGTATAATCACTGACGAGAAAATTAGAAACCATGCTTCCAGTTTGTGGTGTCCAAGTCTCTAACAAGGATGATATATCATATTATTAATTATGGGTTATTATTTTGCTCTTAATCTACTGAATAATGCTTAGTCTCTTCAGATCCATTATTATTTGAATGGTCTATCCCATTATCTTCTTTATATATCCATATTTTTTTCCGGAGCGTACTAATAATGCACATTCTACTCTGCTGTGCAAAAACCGACTGACTTTATTTCAGAAGTAAATCCCCTAAGCTATTGAATTATTTTAAACCATGTAGATAAAGGTGGCCCTTCAGTATATGCGACGGGTGATCCAAAAGAGGGCCAAGTTTGATATCATGAATCTCAACTGTTTACAGGTTGGCCTCTCCTTTCAAATGTTGTTTATACTGAAACCCTTAAAGACTGGTCAAATTTTCAGTTTATATATTTAAATGAAAATTTTAGTAATAGCTGATGTATATCGTAGTTATCTCACTGTAAGTTCTTCCCATCGTGGTCTAAAGATCATACTCAAAGCAGATCAATCATAGTTGTTGGTTCTTGTAGATTTAAATTATCTTCTTGGCCAGTCTATGTTTATTTTTGTAACAGCAATTAATTCTTGCAAATATGGAAACCTGTCTGTTTAATATTCTTATGAATATTTTATCTTTTCATAGTATTTGATTCGTCAATGAAAAATGGGGTATAATTTTTGTTCCTTGGCAGGTGGCACCTAAAACATTTATTCCTGCTTTACTGGGACATGCTAGTGGTGATCAATTTATTCAATCTCATCACTCAGATCTCATTTTCAATGGTTATGCGGTACTTATTTTAACTTCAACAGTACTTTTGAATTTTTTTCAAACTTACTATAAATATGGTTGATCTTCTGTATGTTTTTCCTTTTAATCAGGGTGATAAAAATATTATAAAATTTGATGGTGACCACAACTCATCTAGACCACAGTTTTACTATGATTCTGTTTCCATTTTCTTCTACAATGTCCTTCATCCACCACAAGTTTCTAAACCATATGTGAGGAAGGCTGAGAAGTATTGTGACTTGGGTAACCTGAACCTCGGTGCCGGCATGAATGAGGTAATACAAATTTCGAAAGTACATAAAAATGTCAATTTTTTGAAAGATCAAACATACTTGTCAAGTAATTGATCTTCTTGAGATACTGCAGCTATATGTTGTGTGGATGAAAGAAGGCACATGCTGGAAATCATGTGCTAAGAAAATAATTAGAAGGATGCCTGGTATATCTTTCTTTTGGGGTCTTCTGGCTAGGATATGATGTTTCTGTTCTTATCTTCAGGACTAGTTGTATGATCAAATGGAATGATGTACAAGTTCTGTTGATCATTTACATTACTGTCTTAGGTTTTTATTAGAAGGTAGAAAATATATTATTCTTAATTGCAACAAGTTATTAAAATGTAGTTCATATTTGACACAGTAATCCTATTAAACATTACATTCATGTGTCCATCCCCAATGTCTTATCTTCTCATGCACTGATACAGAGTTCTGTCTTATATTTCTGGTAGAATCTCTTGTATGAGATCATAGCAGGTCTTCGTTCCACATCAAGTGAATCAGCGAGTTCATCATCACTCCCTCACAGCAGTGCACTAGCAAAACCTGTTACTGAACTTCTCTCTGAAATTGGACCTGTTGACATAATAGATGTGAGTTTGCTTATCTTCTCATTATGGGTGTCTTTAGCATATGTACTCTTTGTCTTTCCTCTTTTCAGACTAATTGATTTCTGTGAGTAATCTAGGATGCCCTCCCTGGAGATGGCACTCTAGTATGTGATTTTCCCTTGCATTCACAGGTGGGTACTTTTCTAGCAATGTAAATATGTGTTTATGCAAATCTATGGCAAGAGAAAAACAAATCTTCTGCAATAGGCCTGAATGATGAATCTTTTGACTTTTGATTTCATTTCCCTTGAATATGTCTTGTTAATATTGTCATTTCTCTCCACCTCCATACTGGGTTCATTATTTATTGACTGGAACTGAAGATTCTGCATGCTAAGAATGGTCGAATTCTGTTTAATTTTCATGTTGCACATCCCTTAGCAGGACAAGGAGAATGACAACCAGAACGCCGAATGCTTCTCCTACACTAGCTCAAACGGTGGAAGCTGGGGAAGATGCTCCTCTTTAGGGGGCAGCAATGAGGAGCCGACTGCGGATTGTCCTACTTCCATTAGCAATCAAAATCAGCAGGTATTCTCTCTATTCCCTTCATGGTCTACCTTGAAGGGAGCCGATGGTTTAGCTCTAGGGTTTCTTTTATTTTCCCCATCATAGATACTAATTTCGACTTTGGGTTTCCAGGATGCTTTAGATGCAGTTGCAACTCCACTTCAGAGCTTCCCACAAGTGTCTCCCAAGAGCCCAAAGAATGGGAAGAAGAAGAAGAAGAAGAAACAGAAACAGAAAGCACAGACGAACCCTGACAAGCCTAAGCGAGATAAGTTTGAGAAGTTAGAAGCCCTTAGCCAACGTCTGTGTCTCTGCATTCTAAAGCCAATTAACCATAAGAGGCATGGCTCTTCATGATTCACAGCTCTGCCTTTCTGTTTTCACATGTAACATAAAGAGAAAAAGATGACTTTCTGACAGTAGCTTTAGTGGGCTTACTATTTTGCTTTTTCCCCTCTTTTTATGTAGTTTGGTTTCTCTTAACAGTCATTCCATTATTATCCCTAGGATGTGGTTGTAAAAAAGGTGGTTGATTTGGTCTGACTTTCTGGCTGATCTTTGAATTAAAATGTAGTATGTTCAATGACTTTTCTTTTTTTATAAATTAGTTATTGTACATTCATTCATATAATTTGAAATATGTTTACAAAATTGATCAATCCATTTAATTCGGATCCCTATGTTCCAAGACATTCATTTTTAATCTCACTAGTGATAGTATTCTAGTTTTCACTATTGTAATTGAAGAAATTTCCTTTTCTAACAAGTTTAGAGTTGGTCTCTACCCATGCACAATGTATATGTGAACATAATAGTAGTCCATATTATATATGTATGTTTACTTTTGCTTGGACTTCCAGTTAAACACTCATGATTGCTACTTCACCTTACACTATTACTTTAAAATAATTGAACTAGAGTTTTCATACATTCACAAGATTTTTCATACATTCCTGGGATAATTGACATATTGTGATTATACTGGAGTTACACCTCACTATTTTTTTCATCATTGCATGTCTATCCCAACATGTCAATCATGGAGTCGATAATATTGTTTCCCCACAATATTTTTATCATTTCACTTGATTGCTTTTTTATCTCAATTCTTTGAAAAATATGCTTATATTTACATTTTCCTTACGATTTAAGAGGAAAGTGATGCATGATATTATGTATCAAGTGAATTTGTGTTATTGGAATTGACTATAGGCCATGTCTAGTCATTCCCTTCAAAAACCTCTCTTACAATGTCATTGATTTGAATGTTGTAATAGAACTCATACATCTTCTTAACCTCTCCACCAGGGATCTCTTTTTCTGATGCACACACATCAAACCATAATAGAATATTGTTATCATCACTTTATAAGTAATTAGCTGTTTGGCCACCAGTGGAAACTTTAAAAGTTTTTTCTGGTAACACTCTTCATATGGTGTTTGTGCTTATGTAATATTTTTTTAATCCAATTTGTCTACATTGTTCTCACTCTTGTTATGATCAACCATAGATTTCTTAATCCGCATGTCATATTTCATGAGTATAGGTCTTTCAAACTCAATCCTCCTTCACTCTTTGGTAAGCAGACATGTTTCCATGCAACTTTGATTGTTCTGATTTGTCAGTTTGTTCCAGACCATATGAAGACAGTACATACCTTGTTAACATCCTTAATGAGTTTCATAGAAAACATGAAATAGTAGCACCAGTAGTTTGCCATGGCAGCACCCATTTCACCAGTTGGAGTCTTTGTGCAAATGATAATAATTTTGTTGTACATGATTGTATTATGCTAGTTATTTTAACGGTGAGAGTCTTGTAGACTGTTGAGCCTAGCTTATAGGAAGTCAACGTAATATCAGGTATTTTACTGGTAGGTTGCCTAGTTTGAAACTCATCCTTTGGCATATCTCTGAACTAGTTGTTTCTGTTAAGCATGTAGAGAAAAAGCTATGTCTTCTTTGCATTCAGTTCAAGTTCATATATATAGTAGTATTCTTCAAGGGTTCCTTTGATCACTTCAATAGATATCCGAAAATGTAAGGTGTCTTATTTTTAGTTTTTGAGCACTTTGAATGGTATCCCATAGATTTATGTGCTGCAGCCTTTTGTAGTAAGAGTGATAGAGGTTTCATTGATAGGAAAAAGAGATAAGGGAATAGAGGGATACCTTGTCTTATTCCTTTCCTATATGGGAAAAAGCCTACTAAGGATCCGTTTATAGTTAGAGTACCAATAGCTTGTATAATATCATTTGATCCAACATATGAAGTGTTTTGGGCAACCCACAATGTATAATATATCCCCTATGAATTTTCAATTCATTGGTTTGAATATTTTTTTTCAATTCTACTTTGATGACACATCTTTTGAAAATACAAATTTTCTTATAATTTTGAATCAATGAGGATATGATCGTAGGTGCTTCTCCCTTTTATGTGAGATACTATAAGTTGAGGTAGGACAATGGCTAGTCTGCTTCCACAACAAGATATATACCTATAATCTTGTAAAGAGCAACAATTAGTCTTTTTTTGAGGGCCAAGACTAATGTATAGTGCGTTTATTTGTCTTGGCATTCGTGTTTTGAAGAATTGGAGTATCCCTTCACATACCATGTTGCTCCTTTCACTCCTTTACTCTTTAAAAAGGTGGGCAGTGAAGTCATAAGGATCTGGACTCTTATTTCCATTTAGGGTTAGGGAGAACATACTTATTATTATCTCTTTTCTTATTATGGAGGAGGTGATTGTGTTTTGATCCTCTGAGTTTAGTCTCCTTTCCCACAGCTACTCTTTTGATGGCTCCTTATGTGATATCACTTTCTCATCTCTACTTTCTATTATTTTTGAGAAACAAGATTTCGTTACTTATTTCTATAATATAGTCTCTTGCATATATTACTTGTACAAATCTAAAGAACAAGGTGGAATTCATGTCCCTAATTTTATCCACCACTCTTGTCTGTAGTTTGCCTCATCCTTGTGCTCTAAGGTGTATGCTTTTTCATTGGGTTCTTATTCCTTCTTTAACATATTTGTATTAGAATTTTCTGTTAAAATCAGTTGTTGAACATCTATTAGTTGAACTCTCACTTTGTATTCCACCTTCAAATCTTTTAGGCCAATATCACTTTCTTCATCCCATATGTTGAATTGTTTTTGTATTTTTCCATAGTATGTTCAATGTTAGTATCCCATCTGCTCTCTCTGATCAACAAGCTCTCCTTCTCACTGACAACATAAAAGCTCCTTTAAACTGGCAGACTTTTTTTGTATACGGAACTTCTTGATGTTTGATGAAGCTTGTTCACTTTGTATATTTAGTCACCATTTTAGAGAAGTAATCAGGGTGCCAAGGACCAAAATGCAGCAAGGTTGAATTGGGCAAAATGATCAAAAGGATACAACTCCTGAATGCCGTGAAGAGGAAAGCGTGAGCTTAGGTAGCATAATTATTTGGATTGCTAGCCAGAGGTTATTATAATGGTTAAGGTTCACAGCAGCAATTCTGATGTTATTCAGCCATTTCTAAACCAAAGCTAAACCAAAGCAAGATATCCTAATTGTCATTCTAAAACAGCCAGAGAAGTTGCTATCAAAAACCAACCTAGACAAATGACTGAATTTAACACCCCAAAAATTGGGCAATCTTGGGAACCTATAATAAAGCAAATAGGAGGAATAAGTATCTATGCTTGTCCACACATGAAGGGAAATGACCAATCCAATTAGCAGCATATCATCTACACTACTGAATCTTTGTTTTTACATACACATGTATGTCCATATTTATGTGCACTTCAAATTTGAGTCAGTTACGACCTGAAGAAGCCACATTTTGCAGGGTCAGACATGAGACATTAGTTAGACTCAACCCCATTCCACAGGTGGCAAAGGGGGCCAGCCGCCCTCAGGAGGAGGCCTAAGTGATGGTGGAAGATTGCTCCATGTCATGCCCATAGTATCTTTGAGTATGTCACCTGTTGGTCATAGCAAAAATACGAATAAAAATCAAAGGGTACGGCTGAATAGAAAGAACAATGTATCTCTAACTATAAGCCCGCAGCAACCATCAGGTGAAAAACTATAAGCCCATAGCATATATGATATTATTCTTAGTCAGCAAGTATAACCATAGCAATAACTAACAGATGACAATACTCATTGCATGGTTTTCGCGCATAAAAACGAGTCTTAAAGCTTAAACAATGTAAGAAAGAACCAACGCACCTTGCAACAACACTCCAGTAGGAAGCTGAGTCCCTGCAATTGTTGCTGGCTGCTGCATATTATCTGCCAAAGGTCAGAAGTTAAGTGCAAGGATGATTGATTGCCTGAGGAAATGATAACAGAAGTCCATTTTACCTGATGGAAGCCGAGCACCCGAACTGCCTAGGTTCTTGGGGTGGATATATTTGCAAGAATCTCCATATGGGCAAGATCCCTGTAGAATTAAGTGTCCATCGATAAGGAAAACTATTCAATGAAAACATGCATATTCAACAGGACTTCCCTCATTTTCTTCACAATCAAGTGCAAAGAAATCAGGAAAAAAAGACTCTTAAAAGCAATTCCATGTCCAGGATATTCATCAAAAAGTTGCTGCATCCACGCACAAAATTATAACAGAGAAAAAACTGCCAACAAACAAGGCAGCAGCTATTGCAGCTGTTCAAAGTATTCACCAAAATTGAAGCTTTGGCTAAGGTACATATTTCAAGTGTACATTATACACAATAAAAAACTCCAAATGGTTGAACAAAAACACATCTGCAGATATTAATTTAGTTAAGAGGTTCATTCCAACTTTTGGTAATTTAACAACTTAGTTACCCTCCAATGATTAAATAGATAAATCCAATAAAAAGCCTGTGTCTATTTTATAGGAGAACAAAATTCAATATCAAAATAGACCAAGTTTGGAATCGAACCATTTTAAGGAAGCGATTGCAGACTCCTCGTAGGATGCCCTCACCATAGGACTGATTTGATTCTGCAATAAGAGCATAACCTCATTTGACAAGCTCTGATAGAATGCGACAGAGGGCCAGACAGAGACTGACCTGAAGGAGCTGAATGGAGAATGGAGTCATACCAAAGAGCTTTCGCACGAATATGCTGAATGCTCTGAATATGGCGCTTTCTGGAAGAAAGGGTGTCCTGGAATTCCTTGTCACAGTAGTCGCAGTAGTACTTCCCCACTGGCATCCTTTCTGAAAGGCCAAACGGAGAAACAGAAAACAAACTCATTACATGAAAAAAAAACATACAACTCAAAATTTTCACTTCATCTTTTTAAAGGATTATAACTTCTATCAGTCCAAATTTCGAGTTGAAAAAGTGATCTTCGCCGTTAGCCAGTCAAAGGGAAAGCAAACCACAGAGGAACGATTGGAGCCAGCCAGCAGTTTTTCTAGCTTTGGAATCATCCCTTTTATTCCGCCAGAAAACTCGATGCAGATTCTCTAACTAGGTTAATCTCTAACAGAAAGCAGTTAATTGGATAAAGAGCTCCGTCGAGCTTCAGCTTTGATGGTTTTTGCCTTTAGGGCATCTCGAGAAACCTCCCATAAGCTGAACATCACTGAACCTTAAAAATGCGAAACCCGAAAAAAATTAATTTTCAAGTTTGACAGTGATGATAGAGGAAGGTTCCAAACACCGTAAAAGATCAAGAATACTGCGATCAAAATTTCATGCTTTCTCGCTGATACGCTAAGCTCCAGTTGAATCAGGGTGTAGAACCAAACTAAACAGCAAATGCCCAGGAGAATCTTAGATGATTACCAGTATCGGAAGAGAAAGGGAACAGACGAAGGGTAGAAGGAGAAGAAACAGCACGCAGCTTCGTAGAACAGCTGCCGGCGTCGAGCGATACCTTCGGAGATGGAGGGAACGGCTGCAGGACAGCGACGGCGTCAAGTAATGGCGTAATGACTACGGTTGAAAAAAAACATTCAGATAGTACCGATTGTAATATCTCTAACATTTGAGGATTCATTTGTAATTTTAACCAAATGTGTCTGAAGCCGAGGTGGCGTATAAATACATAGCAGCAGCAAATGTGCCACCGCTCGCAGCTTCCCCGATTCTCTTTCCTTCTTCCAACTGTCTATTTTTCTTTAATAAAAATGATTTACATTTTATGATTAAAAAATTATATTAATTTATTTATAGGTAATACTCGAATTTGTATTAAGAATAACTAAAATAATAGGTATAAAATTTTACACAATAAATTAATTTAGGTGTAATTTTTTATTCACTAAAAGTTATTGATATTTTAATTTAAATATAAATATTTTATTGATGGATTAAATTATAAATAAATATTTTATTTATTACTTTTTATATAAATCGAGTAATTTAAAATTAAATTATTTAAATAAAAATATTTATATAATAATTCATTATCATTAATAATTAATAATACATTTAGCGCCACCAGAATGAATATATTCTTCCTTTGCCTCTCCTTGTTCTCAAGGCTCTTCTTCTTCAATCAGTATCCTGTCAGGGTCAGCTCTGCGATCTCTGACATCTTTGATTGCAGGGGAGGTCTCAATGGAGACACCGCCAGAAACTGGAGAAGCGGCCGAGCTCCTTTCCTCTAACAACGCCATTGGGCTCTTCGACTCCGTGGATGCCTTCCTCTTTGACTGTGATGGTAACTTTAGACTGAATGTCATATGGGTTATCGATCTTTTCTTAATTTTCTTTCGTTGCATGCTAATTGAGGTTCCACTTGTTTTAGGTGTGATCTGGAGAGGAGACACTCTCATCGATGGTGTTTCCAAGACTCTGGACTTTCTTCGCTCCAAGGTGAATGAACGCCTCTTATCTGCTCTGATTAATGCATTTTCTGTTTACCGTGCTGTAGTTTGTACAATTATTCATTGATTTTTAAGTTTATTTATTCTGATGAACTATCAATTGAAAAAATTGGGGGAACGCATTCCTGTACGTGATGATTAGTTATTTCATAAGGTTGAGGATCTTTAGAGTATTCCAGTTTCCTCAAATTTCTAGAGTAAATAGTAAAACTTCCTGTGTTGTGTATTTCAGGGGAAGAAGCTGGTTTTCATTACTAATAATTCTACCAAGTCGAGAAAACAGTATTGGAAGAAGTTCAGATCTTTAGGAATTGAAGTTAGTGAGGTAATTTTTGCAACAGCTAACATCTGAAATCCTTCTCCAATTTAAATTGTTTGTGTAGCTCTAATTTCTTGAAAATCTTTTGTAGGATGAGATCTTCTCCTCCTCATTTGCTGCTGCTATGTATTTGAAAGTCAATAACTTTCCACAAGATAAGAAGGTAGGTTCTCTACCACAGTATCTGTGCTCTGCTAGGCTAATTTCTTTTCTTTTTTCCTGAAGTGCTAGGCTAATTTCATTTAAAGCCCTGGAACCTTTAATGCATGTTCTATTCATTCTGTGGCTCTTGACTACTTTGAGATGTTGCTATTCTGCATTGCATTTAGTTGGAAGATGAACACTTCCTGACATGGTTTGTTGATGCAAGGACTATAGAATGGGTAGTTTCTAATATTATACTACAGACTTTCTATTGGCCGGTGGCAGTTCCAGTGCCTGGGTATTTTCTTTTTGCACAATTGGATCATGTGCATTAATTTTTGGGAGATATGGACTATGTTCTTTGCTAATAGTTACTTTATCTGAAATTTTCAAACTGAGCTATGCCGCTCTGTAGTTATGATAAGACTAGACAAAACAATTTGCTGCTATTTATTATGATAAGCACATTCACATTTATTATTTTTGCTCTAGTGTGGGTCTCTTCTGTGTTTTGCCTAGTAATGATGTGTATTATGTTTATAAATCGTTCCGTTGCTCTGTTTAACCGCTTCTCTTTATTCTTTAGGTTTATGTGATAGGAGGTGAAGGGATACTAGAAGAGCTAAAACTTGTGGGATATACATGCCTTGGTGGCCCTGTAAGCAATGATTCCTTGGAGGACCTTATCCTTGGGGCTTATGTATTATGTTTTAATATATCTATCCATTCATTGGGCTGTCATTGAATAATTGTGCCACAATATGCTTGTCAAGTGACTTTTTAGTTCTACCAATGTTTTTTTCACTAATTTTATAGAGAGAACTGACTTATGTACTTTTATTTGCTCACATAACTGACTTATGTACTTGTAATTCTGTATTCCATGCTTGAAGAAAAATTGAGCATGTTATATCCATATCCACAAAGGTCTTGCTTGCATTTTTGTTATGCTTTCAGGTTAGCTTTTGATTATTAGGGATGTTGGTTAGCATCTTCAGGAAAACAAGCTATTTTGTTTTTGTATTGATAGGATAAGCATATTATAATTTCATACCATTAAAGGTACTGATTACAATTTCTGCAGGAAGATGGAAAAAAGACTGTGGACCTGCAATCAGACTGTCTATTTGAGCATGATAAAACTGTAATATTTGCATTTATCAAGTTAGTTTTTTGAGCACTCCAGTAAGTGGCTCTGTTGACACTACATTGAAATTCTCAGGTTGGGGCAGTCGTGGTTGGGTTAGATCCATACATCAACTACTATAAACTCCAGTAAGAATGTCCAGATACCTTTAGTATGTCCATTTCATGTTTAAATGTGCATCTTTTGCCATGCAAGAAAATTATCATTCAATTAAAACTGACATTTAATTGATTGCATTTTATTGAACAGGTATTCCTGTGTTAAATAAATCGTAACCTAAAACTGAATAAAAGAAGAGATGTTGACCATTGTATTTTCATTTTTATGATGTAATTTGAGCTTGATGCCAAGCAGGTATGGGACTTTATGCATCCGAGAGAACCCACAATGTCTTTTTATTGCCACAAATTGTGACGCAGTTGGACATATGACCAATCTACAAGAATGGCCTGGTTCTTTCCCCGTGCCTTGCATTTATCCTGATAAGACTTTCTGCATGTGTATGATATGGTGTGTAATTTCATTTCTTAGGCCATCAATTTCAGGTGCTGGGAGTATGGTTGCTGCTATTGCTGGTTCGACTGAAAAGAAGCCTGTAGTTGTTGGGAAGCCTTCAACCTTTATGATGGACTTTTTGCTACACAAGTATGATGATAATTTAGTTCATGCATTCATTGTAGCCTATGCCTCATCTCACATAACATACCAACATAATTTAAATTATGATATGGTTGATGGCTATTTAAATCCAAAATTTCCTTTAGCTGCTTTATAATTGGTACTGCTGTACAGGGAGCTTCCATAAGCTTATTCATTTTTTTTTCTCATCTTTGTTATTCAATCAAATGCATTCACTTGGAAAAGATATTACTCCCCGTTATGCACTTGGTAAAAATGATATTTAACATAAAAGAAAGATATGCACTAGTAGATGTTTTACCTACCGTATGCCCCAACTTAGTAAATGATTTTGATTGTTAAGATGTGGGATGGATATGATAAGCTGATACTTAATGCGCTGTAATGGGTCTGAGATTTTGAAGTAAAAATAACCACTTCTAACAATAAAAGATCCCATATCAATGCAAACTTTCAACTTTGCTTTCGGAAACCACACCATTTTCTTTCGCCAAATCTATTCATCCTGTAACAATTCCATAGCAGTTATGAACTTAAAGAATATGATGCATTGCTATCTCTTTGCAGGTTCAACATAAGATGCTCCAGGATGTGTATGGTGGGAGACAGATTGGATACTGATATCCTATTCGGGAAAAATGCTGGATGTAAAACTCTCCTCGTGCTTTCAGGTACAACAAGAGAGCCCTCAGTCTCGTCTGCTTATATGTCACTGCAATGACACTGCCTCTCGAATTCCCTATGGAAAGTGATTGCTCTGTCTAAATCTAAATCAACTGCAGGCGTAACGAGTTTATCGTCTCTGCAAGACCCATCGAATAGAGTCCAACCGGATTATTATTCCAACAAGTTGTCTGACTTGCTACAGCTATTGGCAGAGTAACTGCTTCAAATAATTTTCTCTAAATAATCCTTGCCTAGGGCACATTTTTGCCAAGCACATTAAAAACTTAGTACCAAGTGTGATGGTTGTGTGCCATCTTTATTTTTCATAATAATTCAGCATTATCGTTCTTCAAGCAGTGCTTATGTAAACACTTAAGAAAGGCAAAGGCATTACTCACTATCAGTGCCTGAAATGCCTTACATTTGTAAAGAGAAGTGATACACCGTATTTGTTACAGCAGTCGATGGCGTCCTTATCTCTGATGCTCCCTCCGGGCTCTGCAATAACAGAGACGCCGCTTTCGCATGCCTCCTCCACAGCATCCTTCCAAGCTTTCATTAGAAACAACAGATCACTCAGATGGGCACCACTATAAAACTTGCCAAGGAAGAAGTAAGAAAAGCAAATCATATGGAGGATGGTATTTACCAAATGGGAAGAATGCATCACTTGCCAGTGCTGCTCCTTTAACCTCCTCCTCACCTGACTTCCTCAAAGCAATCCTTAGACTCTCCAACCGGTTGGGTTGCCCACTACCCATGCCCAACATGCAGTTATTCTGACCAACCCAACCCAACCCAACATAATTCTTATATATATGCCCAAGTACACAATCCTATTCAATCATACATTAGCATCTGCATTAAGGAATTCAACTGGGTAAAGGTGATGTGATGTACCTTCGCAATCACAATTGCATTGCTCTTAACATGCTTAACACAAAGCCAAGCAAACTCCGCATCGCTGAGCTCACTTTCATTCGGTTGTGCCTCCGAGACAGCATTAAATTGGATCTCTTCTGGTGTCAAACCATCTGAATCCTGAGCAAGCCATCCTCCCCCAACTTGTCTCAAAGAGAGCTTTTCCCTCTCATTCTTGGAAGCCTCCAGAATTCTCAATGTCTTAGATTTCCCTCGGAGCACTTCAAGTCCCTTCTCCGAGTATTTGGGTGCCACCACAATCTCATAAAACATCCGGGTTTCACCATCTGTTGGACTTCGATATTCCCTTATTTCCCTAGCCAAATTCTAGATATAGATGTAGAAAATGTTTTAGCTTGCAAAATTTTGACTGACTTCTCAACTTCACTTAACGTGTATTGCTTTCACCAATGAAGAATTGTTAACGTAATTAAAAGGGGAAAAAAAGAAGCAAAACTCACCTCATCAACTTCTACATTGAAGGCCACAATACCACCAAATGCACTAACGGGATCTGCTTTCACTGCTAATCTATAAGCTTCGAGGACATCACCGCGTGAAGCCACACCACAAGGATTTGTATGCTTCACAATGACACATGTTGGACTTCTAAACTCAGACACACAATTCCATGCAGCATCAGCATCCAGGTAGTTGTTATATGACATTTCCTGTTCCAAGAGCTTTTCAACATAAATATGAAATCCAATGCAGAACTCTGTTGAGAAAAATGAAATACAAAGAATGAAAAACTCGAAATCCAGAACTCTTTTCACCTCCATTATTTAAAATTAGGTGGAAACCAAATATTAATACTATTAGTTTGAAAGTTTGTATGTGCAAGACTTTACCTTTCCATGGTGTTGTACAGCAGTTGCAATACCTCCTGCATTAACTTCAGCAAGCCTCTTATCCACATAAAATGCAGCCTTCTGATGAGGATTTTCACCATAACGAAGAGAACTCTTCAAGGAAAGAGGTATGGTAAAATCCGGAGGAATTGTTTCTGCAAGTACAGGAAGTAAAGATCAACGCTAAAAATTGAACACTTGAACAAATCTGCTTGAAGAAGCGATCATGAGTTTGAACAAGCTATCATTGTTACAAGCATGTACTAAATAACTCTTTAAACAAATAGAGTAATTTAGTGGATACCTCCACCAGTTTGTCTCCAAAGCCATTCTGAAACTGCAGAATCATAAGAAGCACAATGCTGGAAAGCCTTCCAGGCAAGTTTCCTTCGGAACTGTTGATCCTCATTGCTCCCCTTGAGAAACTCCAAAAGAGCAGGATAGTCTTCCGAATCAACAACAACTAGGACATCCTTGTGATTCTATTTAGAGCACACATGTCAGCAGATACCAAAAGCAAAAGAGCCATTCTTTAAATGATGGTTTAACACTAAAACTACTTTAAGCACATCAAGTGTTCATACACAGAAAGACTATTTTCGATTTAAATGTAGCACTAACACAAAGAGGTGCAAACCATTAGAATTGATCTCAAGCATAAGAAATAGCTAGTCCATGTGGTCCAAAGAAACTAAATCACTGATGGCATGGTAATCAGTGAAGTTCTTAGATCCATAGTTGAACCAAACTATAATACCGACCTTCGCAGCAGCTCTAATCATGGCAGGACCACCAATATCGATGTTCTCAATTCCATCATCAAACTCAATGTTACCTCCTGCAGTAACTTTCTCATAAAATGGATATAAGTTCACCACAACAACATCAAAAGTACCTGCAATTTGGTCATTTGACATTCAATCATCTCAACTCACATATAATGTACTTGATAATGCAGGATATCATGAGCTGTAAATATAAAAGCTAGCATGATAAAAAGGAGCAATAACAATGTCTTCACTAATATATGCATTCAATTATATCCATAGCATGCTCATTGAACACATACATTTACCATATCGATTCCCAATTAAGTGTAACTGTATCATGCACAAGAACTTACCAATTCCATGTTTATCAAGTGCTTCCATATGATGACATTGATCTCGGCGTGCAAGTATTCCCCCATGAATGCTAGGATGGAGAGTTTTCACACGACCATCAAGCTGTTAAAATAACCAGTATAATCCTATTGTTAGAAAATGGATTGGCAACAAGTAACCAGTAGTTCACTGGAGAAAAAAATGCTTCTGGCCCAACAAAGAAAATAAAAACAAGCCTCTACTGAAAAGTGGATCATCAAATTTAAGCAATAGCATACTAAACTGACCATTTCAGGGAGAGATGTAAGTTCTTCCACTTTGGTGACAGGCAAGCCAGCAGCTTCCAAAGTGTTTGCTGTCCCTCCAGTTGAAACGATCGTGTACCTAAATAAACCGTAAGAAAAAAAGATAAGTTGGTCGGAATTCCAAACAGGTCATCCTCTCATCAGGTCAGGGACACATGGATGTTCATAGGTTCTCAAACATCTACCCCAATTCATGAAGACCTCTCCCCAAAAATGCCAAATCACATTTGTCTGACAGCGATATCAGTGCCTGCTTTTTGCCTGTAGAATTGAGACTTGGATATCAGGTATAAGCATTACACATTTGGTTTATTTCCAAAGACTTTGAATCTCGCTGACGCTAAACTTCAGTTCAGAAAAAAAAACTCATAATTCATTAGAAAGTTGATAGAAAGCACAGTACGAGAAGCAGAGGAATGTGACTCAGTCATTGGTAACGAAACAATCTCGGCATCAGCAGCCATGGCCTTGACACACCGAGGACTCGAGCGGGACGAGCAAGATCGAATATTGATGCAACAGAGTGAAGCCTGAGAGTGTTCACGAGTTAAAAAGCTATAAGAATGAGAATAAAATCAAACGAAACCATAGAGAAAAACAGTTTGGAGGGCTGCTGCTGTGGAACGGGATTACCTGGCGGTAACTGGAACGGGAAATCTTGGTACTCAAGAGGTTTGATAGGTGAAGAGGAGAGGTCGCGACGGCGACGGCGACGGCGGCTCGAGAGGCGGCTGGAGAAGAAGCAGCCGCTAAACTAAACATCCTGAGTGAAGTACCGTTCTTCTCCTTGGCAGTGGGTTTATTAATAGTTGTCTTTTTAGCTTAAACGATGTGGTTGGGTGGGAGTGGGATCCGGTCGGCCCGACCTGGACCATGTAGGCGACCATGTCCGGATGCTTCAGCCAGGACCCGATAGCCCGGATAATTCGAATGCCCTAAAGTCCCTCTTGGTTCTCAAAGATCGTACCAACTTGTTTTATAAATAATTAATAATATAATATATATATATATATGTAAAAATATAAAACATAAAAAATTAACTTAAAATCTCATATTATTACTAAAGAGGGTAAATTATTATAAATAATTTATAAAATACTATTAGCATTCCATTCTACAACCCGATTTAAAAAATTATTATTTAAATTAGGGTGAAAAATAATAGTGAAAATTATACATAACTAATCCATTTATAGTGAAAAAGAAAGTGCTACACAGCTTCCAACTTTTCTCTGAGTATACAAGAATTAACAAATATTATAACATAATATTTTTTTCTAAAAATAAAAATTTAGTAGATTAAACTAGGAATTAAAGTTAAACTCGTAAACTGAACGGAATTAGAAAAATAAATTAAATAAGGTTAGAACTTAGTTATAACTAAAATTTCATAAATTAATCATTTTAGCTTAAATTCACTATAATGAGACTACTTTTATTTTAATTGATTGAAGTAAAATTAAAACCAAACTAAATTTATTATACTTCAATCTTGATTCTTACCTACAAATAACTCATAACACTCTTTTAATACTATTATAGGGATATTATACCATTGTAATATCGTAAATATTTAAAATTAAAACAAAAATTAACATCAATATAAAATTTTAAAATACAACTAAGAAATAAATAATTGAATAGATTAAATAAGAGAGCAGTACTTCTTAATTCTTTAAACTTATGTTTTTTAACACATTAATTATAAAAAAAAAGTTTAAATTTATACTAAAAAATTGAGATGGTTATTTTATTCTAAATGTAATTATCATCGTAAAATACTGGGTATGGACAGATTATATGGACGGTCCGTGGTGAATCGAATTATAACAAGAGGGGCTCAATAGTCTAAATACATATTAGAGAATGGAAGTAACGAGAATGAAGATTGGCCACTCTTTTAGTCCTTACGCAGTGGACGTCCAACTACTATTGTGAAGAAGACCTGGTTGGAATGAGGGACGCATCCTCCGAAGAAGACTATAAGAGAAGTGCTCGCATGCCAAGTCTTATATAATGGGATGCTTGAAGAGCGAAGGCGCCGGAGGAATAAGTTGTTCATAGTGTGATGTCCCGCCATGGGCTTAAACTGAATATATATCAGGTCAATTATGGAGCTAATTTTGATGGATCTAATGGCTAAAAATTTGAATAAACTCTTATGGATTGGGATTTGCATGAGAAAATCCTCTACTTTTTTACATTTCCATCACAGAACATAAGATCTCTACTTTTTACATGAGAAAGAAGTTCTTGGGATTATGTTGTTGCACCCACTAAAGAAATTCTCAGTGTAAGATTTGTCTTCCGAGCATCATTTTTTTTTATTATTTGAATTGTATTTTGCATCTCAACAATATGTAATCTATCTTCTAGGAGACTTAATTGAGGCAATGACTAACCATTTCTATCAAAAATCTCTCTCACACAAATAGAGAGACTAAGGTCAGGTATAGATTTCGTACCTCTTTTTAATACACCCGCCAAATGGTCCTTTCCCATATTACTCAAACATCAAATCACAATCTAACTTTACTTCCACCACCTCCTATGCAAGAAATAAGTGACTTAGCCATATGTCTTAATCTCTAGAGGTCTTTTTTCAGTACTAAGAGGACCCTCTTTCATTTGTTTTCCAACCCTGATTTCCCTCCATGATTTCCCTACATGTCTTAATCTCAAGAGGTCGTTTTTCAGTACTAAGAGGACCCACCTTCATTTGTTTTTCAACCATGATTTCCCTACATGCGTTATAAGTGATTTGATCATTAAATGATGTTTCCTTCAATAATAGTATTTTAGATGAATATTGCATACATGCACCGATAAATATGGCATTTGGTAAGTTGTGGAAAATTGAGCATTAACAGCAGGTGTTGCACAAACCTTAGATCATTTGCTGTCATTTATGTTTTTACTAGCAGAAAAGCTTTTTATACATATGATCAGTTTCATGGAACTTATAATGTTATCCCAATATGATAAGTTCCAAACACTACAAAAATGTATAGTTCATTTTCATCTATATTTTTATTCTATATGGAGGTGAAGAGATCTTATCTGGAGCAAAGGAATGATTCCTTGCTATGACCTTCAAATTAACTCCAGTTGTTGATATCCAACTCCATGATCCCATATAGGCAGATTGGGATTTTGCCTTCCAAAATGTGTTTGGGGCAAGTGGACACTTAGATGATACCTTCCATTAGATGTATTGGTTTGCCAAGCTGCTGAAATTCTTCGATCTCATGGAGTACTCCTTTATAAGCTTGGAGAAAAAGGAATCTTCCCTCTCAAGCAGCTTCGAAGGTGAGTCGAATTCTGCTACTCTCCCTGTTTAAGAAACGTTTCTTATCACCTCACAGAAAGGTATATGATTTCAATCAAATGAGAAATAAAACTAAATCTCATTTTAGCAGCATCAACTTTGAATACTTACCATCACTAAGAACTAAAACAAGATCACTGTCTATAACTGTGTGTATCCTGTGAGCTATTGTCACAACCGTTCTGTTTTTGAATTCTTCATTGATGATCTTTTGGATAACTGCATCAGTAGCAGAATCAACTGATGCTGTTGCTTCATCCAATACAAGGATACTGCTCTTCTTCAACAGTGCTCGTCCAAGACAGAATAGTTGTCTTTGTCCAACGCTCCAGTTTTCTCCATTCTCAACCACTGTTATGTGCATGTATTCCTTTTATCAGTTTCAATTTCATTTGTGAAAAAAAAATTAAATTTAAGCACATGAGATGTACCAGTAGATTCGAGTTTCTCTTCTTTTGCCCTCACCAGATCACCTAGTTGACATTTGTCTAGAGCCTGAAAAGTCAGCAAATGTTACTATGATGCTTCACTAAATAGTTTCCATCGTCAGACTAATTAGATATTGGTATAACATGCATACTTGTAGCCAACTACCCTAAGCAGGAAAAGTGCATAAAATTGATTGATTTTAATTAAAAGAGAGCTCAATTATGTGGCTACAGAAAATCATTACCTCCCATACTTCTTGATCAGAGTATTGCCCCAGAGGATCCAGGTTCCCTCTAACATTTCCTTCAAACATTGTGGGATCTTGTGGGATGATGCTAAGCTTTGACCTTAGATCATGGAGGCCTATTTTGCATATGTCTACACCATCAATTACAATACTTCCTTCTCTAGGTTCGACGATTCTGAAAAGGGCTTGTATCAGAGTTGATTTTCCGCTTCCTGTTCTTCCTACAACACCGATTTTCCGCTTTCCTGGTAATGTACAGTTTATGTTCTTGAGAACAGAAGGGAGATGCTCAGCATACCGAATCTGCAAACAGAATAAATTGAAGTGTTCAGCTTAAACATGAGTTAAAAGAGTTTTATGTCAATTATGCACATGAGTGCAAACTTGAAGCATATCCCTGTGTAAATATCACTGGATGGAATACACAATGTATAATGCCAAAAAAATAGAGTTTTGCTGAATTTTCTGATCTAAGATATTTTTTAAGCAAGGACCTGCAAATTTTTGAAGCTGATTGTTCCATACTCTGGCCAGTGGCTTTGGGGCCGGCTATCATCTATCAAGAGAGCTGCTTCACTTTTTAGTTTTGAGTACTGGAGTATTCTCTCAACAGATATCATTTTGGTCTCTGCATTACATATGTTCCATATAACTGAAGCTTGCAGAACATTCAAGTTTATGCCATATGTTACTGCCAACCCTGCAATACCTGTAAAAGGGAACAAACTCTGCCTAAGTACATTGAGAATATTGATATGTCTAACAACAGCACATTGTATAGTTTGCTTAGTATTTCTTAGTCAGTTAGCCCTCTCAAAAAAACACATTCACTAATCATAGCGTAGAAGCATAACATCACTTTATCATTTTGAAGTTAGGGTGCCAAGAATATCAAAGTTGAGTCGTCAACCCAACACTTACTTGGATTGATGATTCCTTCAGGAAGTGTCACAAGTAAAACCAATGAGCATGCAAAAACAAAATTTGATAGAAGATTGAGCCGGAAGGATAACCACTCCATTGCTGATACATTATGAAACCATGGTCTTGAATGTCCGTCGATAAGTTCCAGGTTCCCGTTGCTAAAGCGATCTTCTTGATCAAAAGCACGAATTGTTGCAGCTCCCGCTAGCGATTCCGCAAAGTGATGGAGAATGGGAGCTCTTTGAATTCCTGATAAGCGTGCCAATTCTCTTGCTGTTGGTATGTAGTATCTCTAGAACAACCACATTGAGAGTATTAAATAGAGGAGCATGCTGTGAATGGAAGCTAGTTTGTTATATATTACCACAACATGCTATTGTCAAGCTCTTTTTGAAATTCTCTTTAGTTATTTGCCTACTGATACATCTTATCATATCTCATATTTTCATACTTCGATCACAGCAATTACTAATATAATGGTACTGATCATGACAATTGCTAACAAAAAGGGTTCATCAAAGGATAGTGTAGCTACTTATTGAAATGCCATACTTTAATATCTTCATTGTTATAATGGATGTGCAGGTTAGTCATTTACCTGATACCATATGCAAATAGCTGTGACGGGAATAAAGATGACAAACACTTCCCATGCTACTTGTGACATGACCACAATGGTTCCCATAATCTGTATGATAGAGAATGCACACCAACCTAATTTTCCAGCCAGTTCTAAGTCTAGAACACTTTGGTCTGTGGATGCCTGCACATCATATAACTAGATATTATTGAACAAATTACAAACAAAAAGTGCAGTTGATATGTCACTTTCAATAGTAAGATCTCCTTGTGCTGATTAAATATGTATAATAGAATATTACCGGTTCACAAAGATATACTCCTAAAATATAAAGTTCTACTCCTACTTTTCATCCATATGACAATGCTCACCCGATTTAAGATCCTTCCCGTTGGAGTTGAATCAAAGAATGACATTGGAGAATGCATCACACTCTGAAGCATGTTCATAAAGAGCTTCTGAGCTGTCCAGAGTCCTGCTAAGGCATTTAGAGAGGCTCGAAGGAGCACACATAATGAACTTCCAACAGAGAAAAGAATATAAACGAACAAGACAAATTTCATGTCTAATTTTGGTTCTGCTTCACTAGTTGGAGGAGAAGTCCAAGCCATCCAGTAATTACTTGCAATCTGCAATACCTGGAATGATGACTGGGCCAAGAGTATGAATGGAACAAATGCCCCGCGTTTAACCGTGGTGATGTAGGCCCAATATACATCTTTTCCAATACCTCCTTTCTCTCGCTCTTCATCTTGAACCAGCTTCCCTTTATTGTTTGAGTTATCTTCAAATATACTGTGCTCTGAGTCTTGTTTTGTATATGATAGTTCAGCATTTGAAGTGAGATCTTCTTGGGAGTCTCCTTCAGGTTGTGGATCATGAGATGGTCTGTTGGAGTTTTCAATTGCAATGATGGAATCCAGCGCATCACTATGAGCCCCTACTAGTTTTTCAAATCCAGTATTTTGTAGCATTAGCTCTTCAAATGTTCCAGCTTGTGCGATTCTTCCTTCCCTCATTACCTAATGAAGAAAAAATTAACGAGACGTGCTTCAATTACCCCATGATCAGGCATTTAGTTCATAATAATTGGTTCAATGATCTATGATTTCTTTGTTCATTTTTCCCAAAAACATGACTTGAAATGAAAAGAGAAGTAGGGAAATTACCAGATCTGGTGACTTACCAGAATGAGGTCTGCTGCTGGAAGAAACTCCACTTGGTGTGTGACAAAAAGAACAGTCTTATCTTTGAGGATTCCCATCAAACAATCCTACAAAATAGAACATTTAAAACCTATATTTTGCCATAGTTGTAAGATAAACTTAACAGGCTGAATGCAAAAGCTGACCTGGAAGAGTTGACTTCCTGTATGAGCATCCACTGCACTGAAAGGATCATCAAGCAGATAAATGTCGGCATCCTGATAAACTGCACGGGCAATTTGTATCCTCTGCTTCTGACCCCCACTCATGTTTATCCCTCTCTCACCAATCTCTGTCAGGTCACCTGCAGAGAACAACTCAAAATCCTTGATCAAAGCACATGCTTTCACTGTCTTATCATACTTTTCATGATCATACTGATTTCCAAAGAGAATATTATCCCTTATATTCCCTGTAAGTATCCAGGGTGATTGAGGGACGTAAGCTTTTGTGCCACTGATCTTCACATGACCGGATAGTTTCTGTATCTCTCCAAGGATGCAGGAGAGCAAGCTCGACTTCCCTGATCCAACAGTCCCACATATCGCCACCTTCATTCCCCTTTTGACCTTCAATTGTATGCTGTCAAGAGTCGGATGAGAATATCCAGTATCCCAGCTGAATTTCCCGTCGCTGATTTCAATATCAAATGATGCCTGAGATTTTGAGACATACTCAATTGCATCCCTTTGAATTTCATCTTCTTGAAGGTAAGAAGCTATCCTATCTGCCGAAACTTTCCCTTGTGCAATGACATTGAGCAGATCAGGTAAACTAAATATTGGATCTTGTAACATGCGAAAAGTAGCTAGTGCAGCTAGGACTCTCCCTGCTGTAAGCTGAATATCCATCAACATACAAGTAACAAAGGTCACAATGGAAATGAAAGTTGGAGAGCCCCAGAAGATGAAAGCCGTAAGAGCGGACAATCTCTGGGATTTCCATATCCAATCATACTCTAATTTGCGCAAGCTCTCCAACCTTTGAAGAAACTGATTGTCCCAAGCTTGGAGCTTTATTGTCTTCATGTTTCGGAGAATTTCTGAGGTCGACTTCATCCTTTCGTCTTTAGCCTCCATTATCTTTGTCTGGTACCTTTTTTGGATCCTTGTAAGGGGTATGTTGCAAGCCATTACAATTAATGTTGCGGCTAATGCAGCAAGTGACCCAAGACCCAAGCTTGTATGGAGAATATAGATTGCCAAGGAGATCTGTATAGGCAACATCCACACTATGTTCAAGTACCAGATAAAGTCGGTGATCCTCTGAATATCTACACTCATGTAGTTAATGATCTCTCCACTCGTGTGACCCTGTCGAGATTGGCTTGATAGGTTAAGCCCCTTCTTGTATATACTAGATATCAGGGCAGCTCTAAGTCGAAGCCCAAGTTGGCGAGCACCAAATATCCATTGCCTCTGAGTTATTGTCTCAACCATCTTGGCTCCAAGAAACCCAATGGCGAGAAGATATCCATCTTTAATGCTTCGATTCCTCTTATCTGTCAAGAATGTAACAAAGTCATCAATCAAGTATGGGCCCACGTATGATGCTCCAGCGCTCACAACTGCAAATGATGCATTGATTATTGCTTTCTTCATGATGAAGAGAAAGATTGCCTTGTAGATAGAAGGACTGGTAGCCCCATCTTTTTCCTTGACGCATTTAATGCATTCCTCAAATGAATGGGAGTTAAATGCTGCAGAATCCTTGGTATCCACATCTGGTACTTCAGCTTGTTCAAGGGGCTTCTTGATGCCTACAGCAAACAATGGGTTGAGCCAAGAGAAGGTAACAAGCTGAGTGAGAGTTGCTTTTCCGTAGTAGGATTCCCTCTTTGATCCCAAATACCTATCAAGTTTTTCTCCAAGAAGTGGTTCAGTTATGCCATTTGATTCCAATAAGGGCATACCGGCCTTCCCATAGATTGAGATGCTGAACAGCAACATTGACCCCAGGAGATCAATGAAACTCGTGAGATCCCTCACCTTAAAACTTTTGTGTACTGCAAATCTGTAGTGGATGTCAAGAGCTGTAGATACAATAGCTAGTAAGAAATTGCACAGCCACCATGCCCTTAACATCCAAGGGAACTCCATCTGCTTGCTGTTTGGTACCTTGTACAGGGCAGAGAGTACTACAACCCATAAAACAATGTGCATTATCTCAGGCAGGAAAGCATGAAGAGCATAATGGCACTGAGTATAGCTCCCATTCAGCAGCATCAACAGCATCAGTAAATGAGCACCCAGCAACAAGGTAGAGCAAGCAACACTAAACTTGTAGTACACGTTGAATCTTAGACCCTGTCGATACTTGAACCCTTCAGATGGTTCTCGGTCTGCAATTTTTCTTCTCCGACTGCAGAGGAAGCTCATGAGCTTCTGCAAAATGTGGAATAGGAGAATCCCAAGGAAGCAGAGTTGTACACCAATGCTTATTTCCTCCTTCAGGCAGGAAGAATTCAGCTGTGCATTCCATCTTGGCCCGACCTGAAGAAGAACTTGCTGCAGCATTCCTGTTTTGAGATTCAAAACTCGTCAGGGCCATTTTTCATGGCAGATCCTAATACATGCATGTAAAATGCTACAACAGTAGTTGCTATCATTGAGATGGGTTATAAAGTTTGCATCATTGAGAAAAAGAAATTTACCCAGTATGATTTGGCCCCTGTTCTATTGTTATTTTTCCACCTAGTAGCAGACAGCAGCCATGCAGCCTGCCATTCCAAGATGGGAAAAGGACTTCCATCTTTCCCATTTCCATGGGGGATCATGCTGCCTCTGCATATTTCTCAACCTATCATACATGCCTTTCCTATCTTTAGAATTATGCATAGTTAGTTTTTGTTCCTTTGACCTCTTATCTAATAGTTCTCCTTTCATGCCAACAAGGCTTTGTTCTGTTTTGTAAGCTATGTTTCAGGAGATCTTGATGGATCTATAGACAAGTAGATCCTATATTGGCCAAATCATCTGACAACATCCAAGGCCAGGTACTACAATCATTTTTTGGTTATTCCTCATGTTATCATAAAGAGATAAGCTAGACCAATAATGTTGGGTTTCCATCTACTGACAAGATTTAGATTCTCTGATTTGATGCCACACATATTATGGATATGGCCAAACTACCCTTAACTGTGGCCTAAAATTTCCTTCTGCAACCTTCAATATGTTAATTGCCACCATGTATCAAAAGGCACACAGTGACTGCCCTCAACTCATGTAGCCTACGCATCTGCGGTTCCTAACCAAGCATAGAAGAAGAGGAGCTCTTCCATGTGGCTTATTGTTAGAACATGATTTTAACTTCTTCTTCTTCGTGATGTTACACCAGCAAACCAATGGCACATATATACATATATACACATATAAGTTCAACAGATATCAGATTGAAGTCTGACTGGTCTGCCTAAAAGTTAGTTTCTTCATTCAAAACTCGGCCTAGCTGATTTTTTTCTTTGAACAGTAATTTTATGGTTGTGGCGGCTTATTATGGAAGGGGTTTTACTGGCCTGATGTTCAGGCACTCGATGTCTGATGAGCCCTAGGCAGCGTTAGAAGTGATAAATAAAAGGCTTGTTTCATGTTAGAGCTCATAGATGAAGGGATGATACGATCATGAAGAATAACATTAAAAAGAGGCTATGATTGATTATATAAGCAAATATTTTGGGAGGCAAGAGTGTAGAATTAGAACAAGGGAATTAAGTACTTACTCCTCAGGTCGAGCATCCCTTCTTCGCGACTGGTAAAACTTCGAGTGTAGATATGAGCCCCGAGAAGTCAGGGACCTCACAAAATGAGCAGAAATGCAAGAGACCCTGAGGAATACTTTTAAATGGGAGGAGACTCGCTAGAGTGAAATCATGTGCTCCGGCCAAGTGCTGGGGACCATGTGTGTGTATGAAGGAGAGAGGAGGTGGAGAGATCCTCGCTTGCGAGAGAGAGAGAGAGAGCAGACGTTAGAGAGGATGGCCAAGAGAAGGGAGAACGATGGGACGTGCATTTAATAGGCATCTTTATCAACATATCTTATTATTATATTTGAGACACAGAGAGAACATGTGACGGAGTTTTTGAGCCTTGAGGATCGTTCAATCCGTTTGGCTTTTCTTAATCTTCGGACTTACTGTTGTTGCTGTTGGCTATTTGTCTTTTTTTCAGAGTAAATTGAAAGGTGAGAAGAAGTAAACAAAGTGTAATTGTCTTTTTTGACGTGTGTTGTGACTTGGTTTTTAAGGTTGTCTATTTACATGCTCACCTTCATGTTGTGGTCATTGGGAGGAAGAAACAGCAAAGATCACTATCAGGAAAGTATTGACGTAATGCAATTGAGGGGCTTCACTTCATAATTTGCCATTACTAAGAAGTTCCGGAGCTATTTCGTTGCGATTTCCAAGGTTGCTGCCTCTCTCTGATCCAATGACCAGAAAATAATATATTAAAATATTGTTGAGAAATAAATATAATTTCCTGAAGTCACGTGACACCTAGCAGGATATGTAGCAAATATTTACAAAAAAAAAGAATTTGATATTAAATATTTTTAAAAAAATTAAATTAATTTATCTTATATTTATGTGTCAAAATTTTAATTATTTCTTTAAATATTCAATTATCCTATGTCAAATTTTTAGTAAATTTTATTTAATAAATATACCCACATGATTGGTGTATACTATTTATTGATGAATACAAGAAAAGGGTGCACCTGCCAAATTTAATTAGCGGCCAATAGGCATACTTTGGTAAGCAACGTGGACATGTGCGTGATATGCCACCAAGGGATTTTTTTGTCTTCGAATTGGTAGGTTTGATATATATATATATATATATATATCGTTAATTTATAAAAAAAAATGTGGTTTAATATGACTTTTGATTTCCACCATTTTTTGTGTAAGTTATACCCTCCAAAACTACATGCAAATTGATAGTAAATGCTTATGTAATACGGTCCACCCTTGGAGTCAATTTATACGAATTTTATATTGCATTTCATACTAGCCAATTTTTTGACAATCGGTTTTATCTTAATTATTTTTATAATAAATTTATAATATTTATTTATTTTTATGGTAAATATGATTAAATATAAAAAAATAAAATATATTATTTATTTATAAAAATAAAAATATTAAATTATTTACCAATTATAACTTTAAAACTAATATTTTATCGTTTAATAATATTTTATAATGTGAGGTATAATACAACAACCCTAGAATTTCACATCTACCGTGCTAAGGTGGTATTTGCCATGTACATAGAATTGATGCCCACTTATTCTCTCTCAATATATATATGTCATGTTAGTCTTACGGACATATTTTTTTTGTCTAGATTCTATTATCTATTCGTCTTGCTTATAGAATATGTAGTACGATAACGTCATGAAGACATGCGTGTCTTATATCATTAGATTAAAAAGCACACGATTTTCTTTGGAGTCGAGAAGGAGTTGTGGGTTTGCAAAAGGATTAAAAGAGGAGTGAAAAATGGTAGGATAAAAAAATTGGTTCATTAGTCTTATTTTTTATTTTTATGTAAAAAAAATAATATTTACATATAAGTAAGATATTTGTAAAAAAAACATATTACTATATAATTTTAAAAAATTATGGACTAAAATTTAATATTATTAAAATGTTTTATATTAAGTAAGAAATTTAAGCCCGCAACACCCTTTTCTGTGGGTAGAAAGGATTTTCTGTGAGTACAAAGGGAAGGGCACAAAGGACTATAGGCTATTGTTATTTAGAGCGGAGCCGTCTCATAATATTACAATTAGAGACATTATCCTGACTATAATTATATAGATTAACCTCATTTCGGAAAATTAATGAGTAGAGTGGGTTCTACATACGGTGTAATTTAGAATTATTTGATAATATCTTGGAAACCTAAAAAATTATTTTTATATATAATTAAAATTTATAAATTTTGAATTGTGAATAAACTATATACCAACAACTTTAAATTTTCTCTAATAATTATTTGTAATTCAAATGTAAATTTTTGGTACTAGTGTAAATAATAATAATAATAATAATTTATGTATTTTTCTTTAATATTTATAAATTTTAAAATTTAAATTATATAATCTAAAAAAAAGGAAGAATAGAAATTACCATTAAATTTATTATTTAATGGATAAAACAATAGTTATATAAAGATTAAAATTTATGATTTAATAAACCCTTCTTATTTTTAATGAGTTTTTCATTGAGCAAAAAAAATACATAAAGTTTAAGGTCATGATTTGTGTAAACATAAGATACTAGAGTTTGGGAGTTATTATGCTAATTCTTATATACCCATTTTCTACATTAGTTGATCTGGGTTTGCAAATTTTTAATTATTGCCAATTGATTTAGACTTCACTCTCTTGTTTGATTAATAAAACTCCTAGTTGTACTATTATTTCAAAAAATTATTTTCTCTTTCAATTTTATACTCCTATACCATTTTTTTTTGTATTTTGAAAAAAAAAATTTCATTTTGATTATATGATTCAATTACATATTGTTCTATCACACCTTAATATTTTTTAGTCAAATTTATCACATTAATTCTTTTAAATAAGGATTAGATTTAATGTTTATGAGATCAAGTGTCTAACTTTATTATCCATCAACTATAATTAGATTTATTGCATAAACAAACACCCTTAGTCTCACAATGGCAGGACCAATCCAAATCTTAAGGTTTGAAAACAAGATATAAATTTGAAATATGATATTTTGTTTACTATCTATCAACTCATTATTCTAGGTCGAGCCATTTATTTATGTAATGTGGTCTTAACTTATAATTTAAGTTAATTGAAATAATATTTATGATGTTAAGGAACTGTCATTATGATGCACCTGATATAAAGATGGCACCTTTGATATGGATATCTATTAGCTAGTTCAATTTATATACTTATTTTTTATAAAATAAATTAAAAATATTTTGAAATCAAGATCTAATCTAAAAGTTAAATCCTTGCATGGTTTTAAATGATATAATCTATAAAAATTGGAACTTGGGTCAAAAGATTGAAAATTTGCACAATCAAACGAAATTAAGTAAATGTCAAATTTGTAGATTTCTTCAATAATTATGGAAGCTAACTTAGAGGGCAATCCTTGGAGGTGTTGAGGAGAGGTGGATGTGAGGTGGTCATAATTTTATTAAAATAATTTTAAAATTATTTATCTAAAATTTATAAATTAAAATTAATTTTTTAAAAATTTATAATAATAAGTTATGGACAATATTAATAGATCCCGTAAAAGAATGGCAACAACTTATTATGGAAAAGAGAAAGAAGTGAAGGGAAGGCAATGAGAACAAAAATGAGGTAGGTGTCCAGACCTATACTTAATCCAATAATTAAATATAGAAATAGAATGGTGACCAAAATGACTACTACTATTATCATGTTATTGGGGCATATAGAATGTGACATATATGACTAGGGTTAGGAGAAAGAGATTTACTTTAGGGCATAATGATATTGGATTTTAAGGAAATGGTATATCCATAATGGAAATAAGTTTGATAATGAAATGAATATGTTTAGTTTAATTTGAATATTTTATTTATTAATTTCTCATTTTTATTTAATATTTTTTTAATGAATAATTAATTATCATCTAATAAGAATTCCAAAACTCATTTCCAATGGTCTTTCTTACCTTATAAAACATGAATATAGTAAAAATGAATGAGGCTAATTGATGTTGATGGTATTTTATATTGAATATTGTAATATTTGTATATAAAATTATAATTGAATTTTAAATATTAATACAAGCAATTGCACACGACAAAGATCCTAATTGGGACATTATGAAGATATGCATGTGCATGTTGTTTTCTATGAAATTTGTCAGGCAAAGACAAAGCGCCACGTAGGGCATGACAAAGCACTGACCTTTGGTCATTCCGAAACAGTCCATCTCCATAAAGCTGGTACCTGCCTGCACTAGACAGACAAGACGTGGATAAGTGGCTCGACTCATTGAAAATTTTGATTTTCGCGAGTAAACAATATGTGGCGGTATTTTTGTCTTATTTCTTTTAATTAATAGTCCCCGCAATCACATAGGGCAATACAATGTTAATTTCTAGATGCATGCCATCTTCAGCAGAACTAGGGGAAGGAAGGCTTGCATAAGGCCGAACAAAGGGCAGACGATTCCGGTGGCGGGCTCAGCCCATTGACATCCAACAGGGCACGTCTCACGTCTGCCGTGCGCCGTCCTCCGGTCCCCACCGGCAACCGAGGGAGGCGACAGCGTCGAACATCTCCTCCGCACAAACCTAACATCCATGTTAATCAAGCATTACTAGTAATTAATGAGTTGTTTCTATTTAATTTTAGAAATAAAACATTAATAATATATATCTAAAACATTAATAACATTAATAATAAAACATTAATAATATATATTAATAATATTATTTATAAATATAACACTAATTTATTAATATTTACCTAAACTTTTTTTTAAATATATCTAAAAGTAAGTAATAATAAGTGGATAATTTCGATTTGTGTTATGAGAAAAAATATGCAATAAAATGGAGATGATCATTAATAATACTGATATGATTTTATTATGCAGTAAATGAAGGTGATAATTACTTATAATAAATTTTTGTAAATATTCTAAATTATCTTGAAGGTGGTGTTATATTTACAAGTGGTTGCGGATTTAGATATGTAAAGTTGAATTTTATTCCCCGGCAAGCTTAAGGGTATATATCGGAGATTGAGCTTTAATCATAAAAAGCAGCAGCAAAAAGTAGTCAAGATTTTGGTAAAAATGTAAGCCAATTGAGAATTGGTACCAATAAAACGAACACTAAAATACTAATTAATAACTTGTTCACGAATAAAATGATAATTAATTTTAATATATTTGGTATGAGCATGAAAAACAAGGTTGTATGTGAGATAAATGACTAAGAGATTGTTACACCACAATATAGGAGGGCAAGAGAGAGGTAGATAAAGTTTGTGAAGTAGGGAGCGCAGCCAGATAATCTATATAACCGCATTGCCATTGCTTTTATATTTAGCATCAGTGCTGAGCAACAAAACGTTGCTTACGGGAGCTCCATAAGATCATATTATGACCTAGAAAAATGGTAAATCCACTAATAAAGCGATGCCAAAAAGTTAAGCCAATGTGGGCACTACCTTGTAGATCGTGAATGATACGTTTGACAGCACTCTAATGAGCATATGTAAGTTGGTGCATAAACTGATAAGCTTGGTGAACAACATAAGTGATATTAGGCCGCGTAAAAGTGAGATATTGAAGAGAATCCACAATATAATGATATTGGGTTGGATCAGAGAGTAAAGTGCCCGTAAGAGCAGACAAACGAGGGCTAGAGCTAATGGGAGTTGAGACAGGCTAGTAGGCAGTTATGGCAGCTTTACAAAGAAGATTGTAAATATATTTGGTTTGGGTAAGGTGGATACCTTGAGAAAAGTGCTTGACTTCAATGCTGAGTAAGCAATACAGCGGACCCAAATCGTTGATAGAAAATTCAGCCTAAATGACACAAATAATGGACTCGACAGGAGCAGTGGATGAGCCCGTAATAAGAAGATTATCAACATAGACAAGTAGAAAGATAACAAAATGAGCAGTGCGATAAATGAAGAGAAAGCTATCAACAATAGAGGTACAAAAACCCAGAGTTTGAAGAAAGGAGCTGAGGCATAGGAACTAGGCACGAGGAGCCTATTTGACTCCATAGAGTGACCACCGAAGTCGACACACATGATGAGGATAAACAAGGTTAGAGAACCCGGGGTTGAAACATATAAACTTACTTGGTAAGGTGACCATGCATGAAATCATTATTTACGTCTAATTGACAGATAGGCCAATTGGAAGAGACCGCAATAGAGAGGATGGCCCGAATGGTGACAAGCTTGATGATTGGGCTGAAGGTGGCATCATAATCCAGATTGTGTTGTTGGGAGAAACATTTGGTAATGAGTCAAGCTTCATGTCGAGCAATGGTACCATTAGAATTTTTCTTAATCTTATAAACCCATTTGCAACCAATAACAGGACGATCAGGAGGGGTAGGAACCAAATCCCACATATGATTGTGAAGAAGCGCAGAGAGTTCAACTTTCATGGCATCCATCCAAAGAGAGTCATGACAAGCTTGAGCAAAGATACGAGGTTCATGTGCTACAACACAAGGATGGGTTGATAGTAAAGCGTTGGGGAGGAAGAGAGCCATCCTGAGAGCGAGTGACCATGCGGGGAACCGGCGGAGGAGTAGGCGAACCCGTAGGAGAGGCCTGTGAAGAAGTCTCATGTATACTCAAAGGAGAATGATAAACCATACCTGAGCCCAATGGTAGTGTTGGGACAGGGGAGGGACTCAGGAGAGTAGCGATGGAGTGTTGGACGGGGGTGGAGGGTCATGAGAGAAGGGGAAGACAGACTCATTAAAGTGGACGGTACGAGAAATAAAAATGCAATCAATTCAAGGATCAAGAACTCGGTAACCTACATAATTAGAGGGATATTCGAGAAAAATACAAGGCAAAGAGCGGGGTTGTAATTTATGGAAAAGATAAGGACGAAGGTATGGAAAACAAAAACAACAAAAAACATGAAGAGATTTATAATGAGGAATAGTATGGGTGAGGACCTGAATAGGCGAACGAATCCCAAGAGACCGAGTAGGAAGATAGTTGATGAGGTATACAACTGTCTAAAACGCAAAATCCCAATATTTAACAGGAGCATGTGAATGACTTAGGAGAGTAAGACCCATATAGACTATGTGGCAATGTTTACGTTCAGCAGAACCATTTTCTTGACACATATGAGGACATGAAATACGGTGAGAGATTCATGCAGCCTACAATTTTGATTGGAAAGATTTGGACAAAAATTCTTTGACACCATCAGATTGTAAGGAAGGAAGTGAAAGTGGGTAATTTCTGTGTGTGTTCATTCTTCACTTGTATAGTGATTTATATACAGCTTGTACATAAAAAAATGAGAAAAAAATATGCAATAAATGGAGGTGATCACTACTGATAATAAATTTTTACAAATATGTTGATTTGGCTTTTATTATACAATAAATGGAGGTGATCACTATTGATAACAAATTCCTGCAGATATACTGAGTTGGCTTGGAGGTGGTGTTATCCTTGTAGGTGGTGTGGTGGTTGCAGCTGTAGATATGCTGTTGAAATAGTATAAGATATTTAAGGTAATTACGATATAATCTTGGTAATTAAGATTATATCATATATTCTATTTAAGGTAGTTAATAAATAGATATATATATATATATATAATTGAGTTAGGGTTTGGAGAAAATATGTAGTTTTCAATTTCTCATCCCCATGGCCTCTCTATTAATATATTCGTTTTCTATTTTCCTAATCTAGTTTTCTAACATGATATCAGAGCTAAGGTTTTTTGCTATTTTTAAAGTTTTTTTATTTGAAGGCTCAAGACACGGTATAGTTGAATTGTCGTAGAAGATGGAGAAAACGGATGCAAAATTAACAAGAAGGGAGTTGAAGGAAATTTTAGAAGGTATGACCAAATTGCTTGTAGAAAGAGACGATGTATCGCCTCAACATAACAATACTCCCAATCGAGATTTGGAGTTGGAATTACTCCCAATAGAGCAGAGACTTGAAGGAACGAAAAACTATTTGAGTTGGTTGAGAAGGATGAGACTCATACTAGAGTAAAAATATTTGGAAGAATACATTGATGACTCATATGAAGAACCCATTGATACTACTAGCACATCATGGAAAGTGTGGAGGGCGACTAATTCTCTGGTGGTTGCATGGATAATAGGATCACTTTCACCTTATATCACGAGGTTGGTAGAAGGTATTAGTAAAGCATTTGATATATGGAAGATTTTGGCTACTCAATTCTCTAGTATTGGGAATATGATGACTGTGATTGAGATTGAAGATAAGTTGGACGCACTAAAGCAGGGGGAGCGAAGTATAATAGAATACAGTACTGAGTTGAAAAGGTTATGGTCCGAACTTGATTATTATGATCCATTTATTACATTTGATCCTTCAAATACAGCTTCTATTAGAGCATGGATGGAGCGACAACGTGTGATTCGCCTCCTGAGAGGACTAAACCTAGAATATGAATACAAAAGAGCAATGATATGTCATCAGTCTCCAATTCCTCTGATGGAAGATGTTATTGCTGTACTAATCAATGAGTAGTCAAGACAAAAGGTTATGAACACTCCTGAGATATCAGCAACACCAGTTCGCTCTACTCTAGCAAAACTGATTATTAACAACCGACAATGCTATAATTGTGGGAAGAATGGACATATTAGCTGAAATTGTTCCTCAACACGTATTTCTACATGGGGTGGAACAAGTCATAGCCTCAGAGGACGTGGAGCCCGAGGTCAAGGTTGAGGTCGTGGATGATTTGGGGGACAAACCTATCGTGCTAAAGGTGCTGACATTTTAAACGACGACATGTGTTATGTTAATGCTAACTCAGGTACTACTACACATGCATTTTCTTCTAAACCATCTTCCAAAGAATGGATTATTAATTTAGGCGCATCTAGACACGTAATAGGAACATCAGTAGAGTTTATTACATATACTGGTTCTCCACCTTTTTCCCATAATAGTGTTCAAACTGCTGATGGCACATTTCAACCGTTTAGGGGATTCAGCTCGATTAAATGCACTTCATCGATTACATTATCATCAGTTCTACATATCCCATCATTTCCTATTAATCTATTATCAGTTAGTGCAATCAGTGATCAATTGAACTGTCAAGTAATCTTTGATCGAGATTTATGTGTCATTCAGGAAAGGAATACCAAGAGAATAATTGGGATTGGACGGAGGCTTGATGGTTGTGGTATCTTATGAGAGATGAGTCTGGCGCAGCTTTAACCACTACTTTGTCTGAACGAGCAATGAATGAAGTCATATTGGAGTATCGTCGTCTTGGTCATCTATCGTTTGAGAATCTTAAGAGGGTAGGGCATGACTTGATAAATAATGTAGAACGTAGCAAGCTTGTATGTGATGCTTGTGAGTTTGAAAAACATACAAGAACACGTTATTCTTCTACTGGTTTAAGAAGTATTTCACCATTTTCGTTGATACATTATGATGTTTGGAGACCATGTCCAGTTACTTTGATTAGCGGATTCAGATGGTTTATTACATTTATTGATTGTTACTCAAGGATGACATGAGTATATTTGATAAAAAATAAATCTAAGACATTGGTTTGCTTTAAAGATTTTTTAGCTTTGGTGCAAACATAATATAATGCCAAAGTGAGTACTCTTCGTACAGATAATAGTACTGAATATGTTAATAGAGAATTCTCATCGTATTTATCTACAAAGGGGATTCTGCATCAGACCACATGTTCAGATACACCATAACAGAATGGAGTGGTAGAACGGAAGAATTGACACTTATTAGAGGTAGCTCGCACTCTTCTATTTACAATGAATATTACAAAATATCTATGGAGTGAAGCATTATTGACGGCAACATATTTAATTAACTAGATGCCTTCTTAGATATTAAACTTTCAATCTCCTTGTAAACTTTTGATGGGACGCAACATACATGCAGTTCTTCCTCGTGTATTTGGTTGCATATGTTTTGTGAGAGATCATCGTCCCACAGTAACTAAACTTGATCCACGTGCATTGAAGTGTATTTATGTAGGCTATTCTAGCACTAAGAAAGGTTACAAGTGCTGGTGTCCAAGCAAGAGAAGACTTTTTGTGAGTATGGATGTAACATTTTGTGAGAATGAACCCTTTTATGGTGAATCAACAATGTCATCCACAATGCTAGATGATTTGATTGAAGCACAACATGGAAATGAAGAGAGAATCAGTGATAATAAAGAAGATAATGTCATTGTAGGTATAATCCCGTGTCCTAAGAGATCGAGTAGCAATGAAAGAGGGACCAATGAACCAAAATTGAAGGTTTTTAGTAAAAGGAACAAGAGTTGTGCTGAGGGGGAGGAAGATAAAGAAGATGATGAAGAGCGACAAGAACAAATACTTATACCACACTAATTGCCCCCATATGTCCCAGATACCCATCAATCTTCTAACAATTCCTCATCATCATCGGATGTCCCAGATACCCATCAATCTTCTGACGATTCCTCATCATCACTAGATGTCCCAGATACCTATAAATCTCTTGACGATTCCTTGTTATCACCAGATGGTAATGAATCTCTACCCATTGCTATTCGTAAAAAACCTAGAGCTAATGCAGGAAGACCTCCAATTAAATATAGTTATGAACATGATATATCTAACTATGTCTCATATGAATCTGTCCCATTTACATACAAGACCTTGTATCATTACAGTTAGTGCACATACCAAGAAATTGGCAAGAGGCAAAAAATGATCCAAAGTGGCGTGCAACAATGCATGAGGAGATACGTGCATTAGAGAAAAATAAGACTTGGGAACTGACATTACTTCCAAGCGGAAAAAAGGTTGTTTGATGCAAATGGGTATTCACTGTTAAGCAAAATGCTTAAGGAAAGGTTGAAAGATATAAAGCAAGATTGGTAGCAAAAAACTACAGTCAGACGTATGGAATATATTATAATGAGACATTTGTACCAATTGCTAAAATGAGTACCGTTAGAATACTTATATCATGTGCTACCAACTTTTGATGGAAATTACATCAATTAGATGTAAAGAATGCATTTTTGTATGGAGACTTACAAAAAGAGGTATATATGGAGATTCCACCTGTATTTGATATGATGAAGACCACTGGGAGGGTATGTAAACTTAAGAAGTCTTTGTATGGACTCAAGCAATCACCAAGAGCTTGGTTTGACCAATTCCGACATGCAATAGTTAGAATGGGGTATCAACAATGCAATGGAGATCACACGGTTTTCTATTGACACTCAAATAGTCAAGTTGCTATCCTTGCAGTATATGTAGATGATAGTATTATAACTGCAGATGATAGCGATGAGATATTGCGACTAAAGCAAAGATTGAGCAAAGAATTTGAAGTGAAAGATTTGGGTGCACTTAAGTATTTTCTCAGTATTGAGATAGTTAGGTCTAGGACAGACATAGTATTTTCTCAGAGAAAATATCTATTGGATCTACTTACTGAAACAAGGATGTTGGGTTGTTGAACTGCTACCACTACAATTGAACCAAATCATAAGCTATGTGCTCAGTCAGGGGACCTAGTGGATAAAGAACAATACCAGAGAATTGTGGAACGACTTATCTACTTGTGTCACACACAACCGAATATCACATATGCGGTTAGTATTATAAGTAGATATATGCATGATCCTAGGATAGAACATTGGGAGGCAGTTATGCAAATATTGAAATATCTAAAGAGTAGCCCGGGAAAAGGCCTTTGGTTCAAGTCCCGAGGTCATACTAAAGTTGAAGGATTTTGTGACTCTGATTGGGCTAGTTGTGCAGATGATAGAAGATCGACATCAGGTTATTGCGTGTTTGTTGGAGGTAATCTTGTATCTTGGAGAAGTAAGAAAGATGAGGTGGTTGCAAGATCAACGACAGAGGCAGAATATAGAGCTATGACTCAAGGCATATATGAGATAATATGGATAAAGAACTTATTGATGGATTATGTTTATTTAGAAAAGAACCCATTAAGTTATGGTGTGATAATAAATCAGTGATCAGTATCGTTAACAATCTAGATCAACATGATAGAATCAAACATATTGAAATTGATCGATTTTTCATTAAAGAGAAACTTGAAAGCAAGATCGTGGAGATACACTACATGAAGACTGGCGAACAATTAGCAGATTGTCTAACTAAAGGATTAGGACCTAAAGAGTGGATTAATATTTGTAACAAGATGGGAATGATAGATATTTATCGCCCATGGAGTGTTGAAATAGTATAAGATATTTAAGGTAATTACGATATAATCTTGGTAATTAAGATTATATCATATATTCTATTTAAGGTAGTTAATAAATAGACATGTATATAATTGAGTTAGGGTTTGGAGAAAATATGTAGTTTTCAATTTCTCATCCCCATAGCCTTTCTATCAATATATTCGTTTTCTCTTTCCCTAATCTAATTTTCTAACATATGCTAAGTTGGCTTTTAATATCAATATACTCATGATAGTCTCCCAATGATATGTCATGTGATCGTGCATATATTTGCTCATAATACTGACTGCATATATGATATCAGACATTGTATTATATAAATAGATCGATCGTCCCACAATTCTTTGATATCATTTTTTAGACACCAGGTCACCTAACTGGCATATAACTTATTATTCGGTTCTATTGGTGTCGAAACTATTTGATAGTTTAACATCCCTGCCCCAGTGAATAAATCCAATATATACTTTCTCTGAGAAAGTAATATGTCTTTCCTATATCTTGCAATTTCAATACCAAGAAAATATTTTAGAGCACACAAGTCTTTCATCTTAAATTTTTTACTTAGTTATTTTTTCAATTGCAATATCTCAGCATCATCATCTCTAATGATAATAATATCATCCACATATACTGTGAGAATAGCAACTCGACCATTAAAATGTCGATAGAAAACCGTATTGTCTCTGTTACACTACCGGTAACCCATTTTGACCACTACACGTCGAAATCAATCAAACCGTGCTCTCGGTGACTGTTTGAGTTCATACAAAGATTTCTTTAATCCACATACCTTCCCCAACGATCTTAATCATACCAAATCCAGGTGGAATCTCTATATATACTTTCTCTTATAGGTCTCCATATAAAAATGCATTATTTGTATCTATTTGATGTAATGTCCACCCGAAATTAGCATCACATAAAATAAGCATTCTAACAGTTTTTATCTTAGCTAATAGTGCAAAAGTCTCATCATAGTTTATTCTATATGTTTGACTATAACCTTTTGCCACCAACATTACTTTGTATCTCACAACGTTTCCTTCTATATTCTGTTTCATATTGAATATCCATTTATATCCTACATCTTTTTTTTTCCATTTGGAAGTTCAGTAAGTTCCCACATTTTATTTTTTTCTAGTGCTTTCATCTCCTCATGCATTACTAAAAGCCACTTTGGATCCCGTTTAGCCCTTTGCCAATTCTTTAGTATGTGTACTGAATATAGTGACACAATAAATGACTTATATGTAGGTGGAATAGATGCACATGAAACATAATTAGATATATCATTCTCAAAATCATACCTAATTGGAGGTTTACCTACATTAGCTCTACGTTCTCTACTAATGGCAATAGGTAAAGAATAATTACGATCCAATGACGTGGATGAACCATTAGAATGTTGATTAATACCAAAGACATCCACATGTATGGATTGTGGAATAAATATTTGTTATTGTATAGAGTTATTACATTCTAGTGATCAGAGCTCTTGCTTCCTTTGAGTTGCTCTCTCCCTAATGATCCTTCCTCGATCAAACCGCACCTCAATTGGTGGCAAGAACAGTGCGAATTTCATATTTTAATTTTTAGTCAAAACGCACTGTGAATAGTACTTTTCGGTGAAGGGTAGCGAAGAGGACTTACCAACTTACCTCAGTGAAGGTTGGGGCACCTCTAGGGGTGGTCTAACGAGCTTGGTTTGGCCGAAATTAGTCCAAGGGTGGCTCTCATAGAGCTCAACCAGTTCGGGTTGCATACTGCCGAGGAGCGACGATATTGTGTGAGCATGCCAGCGCTTCTCTGACAATACTCGAGCTAAACAGAGTATGTAGTTGTGTAGCTGACTTCCTCAGGATTCCAAAGAACCCGAATTTGCCTTCGGAGATGGAGAAAAGTGCTTAAGTCAGAGCTCTGGTTCGAGTTTAGTTGGGAAACTGAACACTTCTTCTTCTTCAAACGTTTAAGGGATGAGTAGGAAAAATGGATAGGAACTCCTTATATAGGGAGCTCGGGGACTAACAGGTCTATCAATTCGTCAATCACTCATTCTCAATCTCTCCCATTTATGGTCGTGACGGGAAGATTTTTAGGTCGTCGGAATTCTGGCGGCCAACCCATTGTCCTTATTATCTCTCTAGGTGGAAGGTAGAAAACGACAATGTGTCGTGCGTGTGAACTTCGCATGTGTGGACTTGCCACATGGCGCTTTGTGATTGGCTAGCTTTGTTGACATGACTTCCAATTCAGTGGCCTAGTCAACCTTTGACTCATTGGTCGAACATGTGGCAGTCTCTCATTGGCCACTCGTTCCAACATGCCTATTAACCGTGTTCAGTTGGCGTTGACCGTGGCATGTGGCGTACTCTGATTGGCTAATTTAAATGCTTTAGATTTCCCACCTGACGTACAGTGCCACTGCTTATCAAGTAATTTAAAAAAATAAGAAAATTTTTCTTAATTACACACTAAATCATGAAGTTATGATAAATCCTACTTAGTTATAGAACTCACCAACTCCCTTAAATCCCTTTCAGGTAAAATATGAAGAGGAACGCCTGCGGAAACTTAACTACTTGGTAATTCTTATGCAATAATCATATTCTAGTACGTTTTATGGAAACGTTTTCTTCTTAAATTTATTTTAAAAATATTTTTAGGTTATGTCTGACTATTGTCAATACCATAGTGGTGGTTAATTTTTTTAATATTGGAAGGAGTGACGGGTTGTTCATAAGGTTTTTACCAAACCGGGTCGGGTTGTGATAGTATAGCTAGTCCCATTCACTATTTTAAACCAAAACAAAAATATTCAAACCAACCTTAACTAATGTATGAGGACCCTAAAAACTATTGACAAATATATTAAGAGTTAGTTGGATCTATTTCTAGATGTAAATCTCGTCTCATATCTCAATAATTTTCATAACAAGTATACATTGATTATGGTGACACTTATAACCTAATAATTAAACGTGTTACAATTGGTATTATTCTTTTTATTATTGTGTCACTTAACTGATAAATAAGACAACTTGATATCGACAATATTTTTCTACATGGTCATTTTAAATGTACAAATATATATGATCCAATCTACTTGCTATATTAATTGCACAACACCTCACCATATTTGTCAACTTAGTCGATCATTATACGGTGAGAAATAAGTCACCAGAGTCTAATTCATTCATTTAAGCACCTTCTTGCTAACTCTTGGCTTTGAAGCATAGGTGATTAATCACTTTTCGTTTACCCAGTATCAAATTTTGCCACAATCCTTCTTTATGTAGATGGCATTATAGTTAAATATCCACCTACTATTTATATGGATTTTATATTCTTAACTTTCAAATGAAATTTTTCTATTAAGGATATGATGATATATTTTTTTTATTTTTTGAGCTAAAATACATTCTCGTGATTAAATACTTATTTTGATACAATAAAAATATATTATAAATCTTATCAGATAAGATGTTAACATTTTCTATACTGTTAATTAAATTTGTCAATTTATACATCAACTCACTAGAATTCATTAAGTGAGAATTAAGTGAATTATTTATTATTTTTATTTTTATAAAACATATAGTTTAAACTATATTTATGGGTATATCTTAAATTTAACCTTAATATTTTTCCCATGTAACAACCTCCATTATCGTCGATCTATAATTCTTTTTATTTCTTGCTGGTAACTTAATTTTTGTATAATGTAAAGAAATAACATAAAAATGAATGATCTAACACCAAATCTGAATAGAAGAGTGTGAGTAATGTTGTGAAATTTATATAAACTCTCTATACTAACACTAAACAAATTGATATAAATTATTATTTTGTACCATAATAGAATATTCCTTTCATATATATATATATATATAAAAGCTCAATTTGCATACTTTAGGAAGGTGTTTTGTGTCATCTTTTTGGGATATTTAGTTCCAACCTTCAATGTGTAAGATATCTCATTATATTATACATGTGTGAAGTAATAACAAAGAAGGATGAATATCCCAAGTGATTAATTACGGCCCAAGAATCTTTGTATCTGTCGTGTAATTAATAACAACAATGAATTAGTGATTTCATGTAAGTATGTCAGGTTATATGTATTGTACTCGTCTATCAATGTAAAGATTTACAAGTTACAAATCAATATATAAAGATGCTACTCATTTTTTTCAATTCAATAGTTATTATCTTGTATAAAGATTATGGTGGTTTTAGTGCCGAGTACCTACCCAGTGGAGTTGTTCGAGCGTTTGTGGGCGGTCGATCGATTGCAGCGACTCGGGATAAGTAGATACTTCGATGAAGAAATCAAGTCGTGCATGGACTGTGTCCAGGTAATTACTCAGTGATCCAACTATGTCAATAGTTTCCAGTCTTTCGTTGTTTATATTGGGAGGCTGCTATACGTATTCTTAATTCTTAATGGGGCTGCTTTTTTTCGTTAGGTTCCGGGGGTATGCGATTAATGTCAGATATTGGTCCAAAAAAGGAATATATTGGACGAGGGATTCACGGATGATTGATCTTGATGACACGGCTATGGCTTTTAGGCTATTGAGACTACATGGCCACCGAGAGGGGGCCTTCTTCTGCCACATATTATAAAGTGATATGTTCATTTTTCCAATCTGTTAAGTTTATGAATCTCTTGAATAATGAGAATAAATATATAATGCACGGCCATCATGAGCATATGTTGGACGCAGTCAGTCAGTGGACGCATAAGAAGGCGGGGCAAAGGCTGATGAAGGTACTGCTCGGAACCCTAAATCAACTGTCGTTGGATGTCCTAGTGGCCCACTGCCGAAACATCTACTCTCCTCTACGCGACGCCGTGAGTCTCCTCCATTTGAAATGAATTGATTTAACTTTTATGCTTTTAGCATCCCATGACCACCGAGAAAAAGAAAAAAAATTAAAGCAACTCTTGAATGGAGTCCGTGACATAGAATGGATGCCTTTGCTGTACGGCTGGATTGCATGATGGATGATTTGTCTTAGCTTTTGGTCTTTTCTGCAATGGAGAATTTAATGCACGCCTTGATTTCTTCATGGACGCCTCGCCTGGATGATCACTTCACTAGCGTGCATGGACTATGGTCTTTTTGTATGATTTGTCTCAGGTAATTACATACGCACGAAAGTTTATAATGCTACAATTCCCACGACGAATGACGAATGTTGTAGGCACTTCCTCAGCCTACAATTTTACTTAGAGAGAGATTGAGTGAGTGTCAGTCATAAAACCAATGGGCACCAAAAAAACAAATGGAAATGTGTTTAATAGATTCACATGTGAGTCTCTCTCTTGCTTCTTTTGTCGATGTTGAGAAAGTGGGAAAAGTGGCTGATGGGATTCGAAGAAGAAGGGGACAGGTACAAGGGTCTTGCAGAGCTGCTCCTGCACACCATCTGACTCCAAAAAAATATGGAGGCTCTACAGTCTAATTAAAATCCGCCATATTTAATAGAATTATTAGTATATTTATTAAAATATTACCCAAATTTCACTAAAAACATATATACGTGATTTATTATTTCTTAATTACTTTCATAACCCTTAGTACTCTATCTTGGGTTTATGCATACATTCATAATCAAATATAAAACATTATCATCAAACTCTATAATAATAATAGATTTTTCATTCAATGAACGTGACCCCATTATACTCTTCCCAATTACATGTGTGGTAATGATGTTGAGCATGTTTTCTTAATTGTAACATGTACACTAAAAATGAAGAGTAAATGGAAAATTGGATTACTAATTAAGAATATAAATCAAAATTAAGAATAAAATTTTAAAATAAAAAAATGATGTTAAATTATATTAAATATATTAAATAATAATATTATAATATTTAAAATATATAAAGTAAAAATAAATATAATATTAACTAATTAAAAATATTTTCAAGTTTATAAACTAATAATATTTCCCTATTTTATCTAATTTAACATTATATTTTCAACACTAATAATCAAATCAAAATATGTAATTTTAGATCACTCTTAAAATGAGTACGTTGTTATTTTTATTGTATTTAACTGAATAATAAACTTAAGTATTATATATTTTTTTTTATACTCGATCAAATTAATATTCGAACTTTTAGTATAGGGTAGAGTATCGTATTAGTTAACTTACTATAATACTATTTAAAAATATATTATGTATTGATTAAAAGTAAATATTATATCTATTTAAAAATGATAATATTTAAATAATAAAAATTTTAAAACTTTATAAACTTATAATTTTTTTATTTTATTCAATTTTAAATTATATTTTCAAAACTAATAATATAATTTATTAAAATATAATGTTAACCTTATTTCAAAAAGCACCTACCGTTACACTTCGTCCATCTCTTGCTTTTAGGAGGTGTAAATGGGTTGTTAAAACATTATGAGATATATTTTACATAAATTGTCTTACCGTTATGTATGGCAAATGCGAAATTGTTGCCTATGGTGCCTCTCAATGGGCTGACTTAGTTTATGCTTGCACTTACCATATTGCACAAATAGTTATAGGTTGAAAGTAGGGTTAACTATCCATATTTCTCCCAAGACCTTACCATTTAATTAGCAAACACCAAGCAAATGGGTCGAAACTCTTCCATACTGATTTTGTGTGGCAATAAAAAAAATAACTTTTTGTATAATTAGAAATTACATACATAAGATGTTTACTCTTATGCTTGAGATGAAACACTAATTTTCAGTACTGAATTTTAGTATTGATCTTTTGTTTAAGAAATTATAAGAGATAAATGTATTACTTTTTCCTTTCCAAAAAACAGAGATCAAGCCTGATTCTATTTTTGAAATAGGGGTTCAATTACAATCTCTAATATATCTACTAGATACTATAATGATAAGTATATTTATCAAGATATTATTGAAATAACTTATACTTAAAATAAAATACATCATTTCTATTATCATACTTACCGTAAATATAGCAATATATAAATATAAATTTTTACTTTCGTTCATACATTACAAGTTAGATAACTGGATTGTTAGATGTGATTTTCAAGATATTTTCTTTTATAAATTTTTATTTTCACCAAAAATAATTTTAGATAGTATTAGTTTACACATCAATTAATAAGTTTATCGAGGTCAAATCACTTCATTCAACCCGAAATTTTATTAAAAATATTTATAAATTATTTATTATTTCTTAATTACTCATCTTAAATTTATTTATTAGTTTAATAACATATAGTACTCATATCTTGAATTTATACCTACGTGAATAATCAAATATAAATTATACTAATCAAACTTTATAACAATTACTTTTTTGCAATTGGAATCAAGATAACCAGATTATTCGTTCATACATTACTGTGTGATAATGATGTTGAGCAAACTCAATTATTATAGAATTTCGTTTAATATTAAGTGCACCAAAAATCGAGAATAAACTAATAATAAAATCTTGAAAATGATAATATAATATTAAGGAGCCCAATTGTGTGAATAAAATTTTAAATTAATAATATCATCTTAAATAGAGAATTAAATTTTGTAACAGATAATATAATATTAAATAAATAAAATTATATTAAATATATTAACTAGTTATAATATTATAATAATAATATATTATAATATTTAAACTAAATTATGTGAAAATATTAATATACATCCATATCCATATCGAGTGAATTTTTGGAATAATTGTTGGAAAAGATGAGGTAGGAGTTCTAATATCCAGTAATGATAACTAAACCGATTTTTCCAGACAGTGGACCAATAAGGAGGTTTATAGAATGAGAGACTTATCTGGGCAGGTGTGGGATTAGTAGTCGAATGTGGTTTTGCCTAAGAAGGAGACTAATTTACAACATCAGAGGGTGATAACGCCATGTGTTCCTTGGAGAGGATAATCTCGGACAAACAGAGCAGAGCAGCAATTGATAGGATTGAGGACAGAAGATGGCCGACATCGGACAAGGGGATACAGAACATCTCCTAACCGTCTATTTTCATTAAATCGGAAACTAATTTAGAAATTGGTAAAGTACAAACAATTTATTAGATGGAAATATACAAACATGGCATTAATTACTAAATTTAAAATATCACATTTATTCTAAAATGAAAAATGAGTTAAACAATTTTCTATAAATTGAGTCAAATATAAAATATTAAAATAAATCAAGTTGTCGTATAAATTGAACCCTATCTGAGATTTTTTTGGAAGAAATCTGCAACAAAAAAAAATTATGTATATCGGTCCATTCATATTGTCCGCAAGGTAAATGGACTTTCTACGTAGGGTTATGAGCAGTATAATATATGAAAAGTGAATGTATTATTATTTTGAATTTATTTTAGATGTTTTATAAAACAAATATTTTAGATTAAAAACTTGTGTATTGAATATACTATAAATGTGAGGGTCTTTTGGTAATACAATCATTAGATTAATACGAATTTAATCTTTTTTCAATGAATTAGATTTTATTTTTCATACTAAACTATTGTTTGTGGAGAGATAACATACCCATTCAACAAGATTGATTTATATTAGGGAGTGTTTAAGAATAAAATATATCAAAATATAATCTAACAAATGCACAAAATATAATGATATTAATATGATATTCCTCTACCTATGCATTATCAATTACACAATCAATACACATAAATACTATAAGGTGATGAAGATGGGAGAAGGAAGGGGCATTGAAAATCATGCATTGATATGAAAAATGCATTATTTTCAATGGGATGAACATCATATGAGAAATTCAACAGGCAAACAACTTAATTGGTAAATAATGATCATAACAAATATGGAGATGGAGGTGTGAAGAAAGAATAAAAACCAATGCATCCGTACAAGCTTATTGATATGAAAAATGCACAATGGTATAGTTGAGATTTTTGTTTAATTAATTGTACTAAGAGGGTGTAAGTAGCATAGAGATGTACACGTTAAATAGGACGCCATACTTTTTTCTCTCAGTTCATTTTATTTAAGCTCATCTCTTCCCTCTTCCCTCAATTTCTCACGACCAAGGCAAATTGTGCTATACTGCCACCGTGTCCGCACGGCCTCTCTCCGTCCTCAGCAGCTTCCGTCCACTCGTCCACACCACCACCAGCTATTCTTCTCTCCATCGTCATCCTACTTGCTCTGTTGGTTAGTTCTGCATCATCTTACTGCGTTCACACCCTCACCCAACCAATTATTTGAATTATGATTGTGTTGTTCTATTACTCATTGTTTCAAACATTTATAGACGTCTTGTTCACCCGGAATAATGACAAGCGGCGTTGCTTTGATATCGCCTCCAACTGCAGGGCAGGGTTGTTCCTAGACAACCAAAAACTCGGGGTGCGCTCTACCTGCCTGGCCTCCTATCATAATTTTCTTATTTTTTTTATTGGAATTACTAGAACAGAATTCGGTGTCTTATTTTTTATTTTAATATATAAAATAATTAATAGTAAAAATATGATAAAAAGTTTAAAAATATTATATAATATTGTTAATATTATTATTCTAATTTAAATACATATGGATATTTTACAAAAATAAAAAATAATATCAACTAATCCTCTTTAACCAAACACTTGCACACTTTGATACTAAATATTTTTAAAATATTTTTTTTCTATTTCAAGCATTTGATAAAATAGACATTTAGTATTTATATAGTTTACACCAAATATTATTTACATGTTATATACACAATTTTGACAGTTAAATAAAATAATGTTAGTTTTAATCAAATAAATATTATGCCAATTTAGAAATTGATAAAAAAATAATTTGCTAAATTTAAAAAAATGACACAATATTATACTAAAATTAACCCTATTCTATCATACTAAATTTAAATTCTCGTTAAATAAATAACATTTTCTTAATGATATATTTGGATTGAATTATTTGTATTTAAATTCTCGTTAAATAAATAACATTTTCTTAATGATATATTTGGATTGAATTATTTGTAGTGGGATGTGTTTGTAGTGATGGAATAATCATTTATTTGATAAAAAAATGTAGATGTTTGAAGTGGTGTATAATCACCTTCAATCCCCTCTATTTACGCTAATAATTGAGATATTTTGGGTAATTGTGTTATTTATTATTTAAATTACTTTAATATTTTTATTTATTATCTATATTATTATTTATTTTAATTTTTATATAATTTAAATAAATTTATATATTAATAATATTTTATATAAAATTATATAATATAAATATTATACATAATAAAAAAATTATTGTACAAAATATATTTAATTTAATTAAATTATAATTTTATTTTTTTAATTTTTTAATTAATAATATTTTACATTATTTCACCTCCATCCAAATTACTAATTATTAAAAAATTTTAACAACTACAAATCTTATCACTATATTTGCCCTTTAAATACATCTACACTTTCTCTCCTCAAACCAAAAATGGGATTGAATCATCTTCTATGGATTTCTCTTAGAAAAAAAAATCTTGGACAAGGGATGTACCACCTTTTCAATGAACAGAATTAACAGTGAGTTGTCATGGTAGTTGAAAAGTCAGGGACATGGTATGATGGGCTTAGCAGCGGTGTAGGAGAGACCAAGTGGCAAGAGATGCTAGACCATGGAGATCCAAGCTGAGTCCTCGGATAATAAGGTGTGGGGTGTCCATTTTTTCTACATGTGGATTAACACCACATGGAGTGATAGATAGATAAATAGATGAGAGAATTTTATCCTTCAAAATGCTTTTCAATATTGTGTAATTTTGATACTTAATATATCATTTTTTTTACTTTTAACACTTAAAATAACATATTTATTGAATATCACTTCAAAATTTTTAGTATTTAAGTGTCATATTTAGAAAACTTTTGAAGCTTCAATGATAGTTTTCCAATCAACAAATATCATATTGTACTGTGTAAACATGAGGCTGGTGTCACACTAACAATTGCGTATTCTAACATCCTATGCATGTTTCTGGGAGCCCACCCACAGACTTCACTGCCTAATGAGATGGAGAAACGAGTAGACGCCATCAAATCTATGCTGGAGTCCATGAACCATGGCGTGACGGAAATTATATCAGCGTACGATGCCGCGTGGGTGGGTCTGGTAGAGGCTGAGGAGAGCATCATGGGTTCAACAGATTCTGGTGTCAGTAATATCAGCAAGCCTCAGTTTTCGGAGTGCCTCCGTTGGATCGCCGATGATCAGCTTCCTGACGGGTCATGGGGCGACCTTGAGATCTTCCTTGGTTATGATCGAATCATAAACACCCTCGCTTGTATCGTGGCGCTAAGGAAGTGGGACCTTTACCCCCGACAAATGCCAAATGGGTATCTTCCAAGACACCCCTTTTAAGATTAGAAACGTATAAAGTATAAAATATGAGAAGGAACAAAATTGGAATTATTGATCACCTCCTATTGTTGATTGCTTGCTGTTTTCCAGATAATAATCCTGCTTTAAGATGTCCTTAAATACCACAAACTTAAAAATTCCTTCCCTAGGAAAATTATATGCAGGCAAAGGCACACTCTAGTTCAATTATCTACATCCTTGATGGTGAGATCGAAGAAGTGGAAGTGAAACCTAACATCATATTGATCACACGCATTTCTTGATGTTTTTTTTATTAGGGATTTCTTTTCTTAAGGAGAATTTTCACAGACTCGAAGATGATGATGAGGAGAACATGCTAAGTGGGTTCGAAGTGGTGTTCCCCATGATCCTTGAGATGGCCCAGAAAATGGAGATTTATGTCCCAGAGGATTCCCCCTTGTTGCAAGTTATCTACGCCAAGAGGAACTTGAAGCTCACTAGGTGATATTATAATAATTTTTATATGCTAATCTGACCATAAATCATATTGTTTCCTATTATTATTTTTTAATTGTACATAATAATTGTAGTAAAGTGGAGCTATTGTATATTGTATATTGAATATATATATATATATATGTAGGATACGATATGAAATATTGCACAAAGAATCCACATCACTTCTCTTCAGCTTGGAAGGAATAGGAGGGTTGGATTGGGACAAGTTCTTGAGATTGCAAAGTCCTGATGGCTCCTTTCTCTCCTCCCCATCCTCTCCACTGCCTAAGCCCTCATCTGGACACGGGATCAAAGTTGCTTCCACTACTTGGAGAAAGTTGTTCACCGGTTCAATGGTGGAGGTATATTGTTCAAAATAAAAGAGTAGATGAGAAAATGTTAAAATATATACGTATTGGATAGTATACTTAAATCAATACATAATATTATAACTAATTAAAATATTATTTTAACAATCAGTTATAATATTTTTAGCATATATAATATTCAATTTATTAACTATACTAAATCAACATCAGACCCCCACCAGTAGCTAATTATCCTGTAATAAAGTGAACATGCTAAGATTAATGATGGTCACCGTACATATCTCTCTATTTTCATACCTATTCTATCATATTAAATAGATCAAACCCTCAACTTTTCATAATTACCTTTACACAAATAGGATTACTAATCAAATTTTATGTACACACCACAATATGATATGGGTAGCCTAAATAAAATATTGACATATAATTAATATGGGTCTAATATTTATTAATCATTCTCATCTTTATATAATTTTTTTGGATTTTTCTTTAATACATTTTTTTCTATCTTGTCAATATAGTACCTATTCCTAATCTTCATTCTCACTCTCATATTATCTTATTCATAAAAGTTCACTACAGTACAAATTATTCGTAATATTTGGATATTTATATTAGTTATATCAAGACGATATCAAAGTTATAAATTACAAAAATGTTATAATACTTGTGTATTTCTTTTCTTGGGTATCACACTAAATTAATTGGATATAATGGTATGGACCCTCATATATATATATATATATAGTATTTTTATCGGTGGCATTGTATCCTGTAATAAAACTAACTCTTCTTATAGTATATGCTTATATGCAAACACTACTCCTCCAATTAACCCACATAATTCTTATTTTATTCCTTGGTCTCTATCATCTAGTCATTTCTAGTGGACATCTCAAATTCTCATTTATTGTTTCCTAGATCCCACTTAGTACACAATCCAATGATCGTTGATATTCTCCATATTTTTCACTAGTAACAAGATTTTCCAAGAGTGTAATCAAAGCAACATTGTATGCTTTCATATCGAATTTGAATATATGAGTACGAGTAAAATCGTTGTTAATTTTATCTAAATTCAGTCATTAGTTTTATTTTAGTGACAACTAGATATTTCATGAATGAACTAAATAAATAAAGATAAATTATTATATTGTATGATAACAAGTTAATGGGTGAGAAACGAACCTTACTTTCATATATATATATATATATATATATATATATTATCAAACCTCAACTTGCATATTAGGTGATAACTAACAAAAATATAGTAAGTGATTAATTACCGCCCAACACTCTTTCTATGTATGGTGTGAATTAATAACAACATTGAATTAGTGACTATTCATGTAAGTATGCTAGGTTATATGTATTGTACTTTGTCTATCCATATAAAGATTTACAAGTTACAAAATATATAAAAAAGCTACTCATTTTTTTTCAATTCAATAGTTATTATCTTGTATGAATTTCTTCCATTATGGTGGTTTCAGTACCGAATATCTACCCCGTGGACTTGTTCGAGCTTTTGTGGGCAGTGGATCGGTTGGAGAGACTCGGGGATAAGTAGATACTTCGATGAAGAAATCAAGGCCTGCATGGACTACGTGTCCAGGTATTTACTCACTAATCCAACTATATGAATAGTTTCCCGTCTTTCATTAATTCTATTGGGAGGCTGCCATACCTAGTCTTAAATGTGCCTGTTTTTTTCCCCTTTTTTGGGGTATGATTAATGCCAGATATTGGTCCAACAAAGGAATATGTTGGACGAGGGATTTACGGATGATTGATTGATCTTGATGTCACGGCCATGGGTTTCAGGCTATTGAGACTACATGGCCACCTTGTCTCACATCATCTTCCTTTTTTTTTGTCCTTTTTAAATGTCAACACCATTAACTCTCACATGTAGGACACACCTTAAGAAACCATCCCTTAAATGGATACGATATATAGTTCTTGATGAATGGACTAACATCTAATGCACCCAAAAATAGCTATTATGAGAAAACTCTCATCAAAATCCCAAACTTGATAGTTTTATTTTTAGCAGATGTGTTCCAGAACTTCAAGAACAACATGAGTGAGTTCCGGACCTTTGTGGGGCAGTCGACAAAGGCAGTGACAGTGATGTTCAACCTCTACAGAGCGTCTCAGCTGCAGTTCCCCGACCAGACCATCCTCCAAGATGCCAGAGAATACTCCAAGAGTTTCCTCACCCAGAAGAGGGCAGCCGGCAAGCTCCTTGATAAATGGATCATCACCAAGGACTTGCCTGGCGAGGTATATTTCTATCACGGCAGAATTACAGTAATATGTCAAAATATTGGCATATATCTCACTCATAAGATAGCTGACTATCCCCCTCACATATTATTACATTATTGTATATATATATATACTCCAAACAGCAAATATATATAGCATTATCAAGCTATTTTCTGATTGCAGGTAGGTTATGCATTGTGCATCAGTTGGTACGTGAGTTTGTCTCGTCTTGAGACAAGATTCTACATCGAGCAATATGGCGGGAAGGACGACGTCTGGATTGGCAAGACCCTCTACAGGTACATAAATTGATCGATAAAATTACACTAATATCAATTTAAATTTGATCATCACTTTATTTATTAAATTATTACTTGGCTTTCAATTTGGACCGTATTTTAATTTGATCATCACAGGTTACCCCATGTCAGCAACAACGTGTATCTGGAGCTCGCAAAGCTCGATTACAATGACTCCCAAGCATGCCATCAATCGGAGTGGGAAGACATCCAGAGGTTCATAGTTCAGACATTTATATGCTGATATTGATCAATAAGCCCCCGACAATTTCCGCTTCGAGCTATATAAATCTGTGTTGTTTTTGTTCTGTGCAGGTGGTACACGGAGAGCGAGATGATGGGGTTCGGGATGGGTAGGAAGGACCTCCTCTTCGCGTACTTCGTGGCCGCTGCGAGTATTTTCGAGCCCGTGAGGGCGGTGGAGAGGCTTGCATGAGCTAAGACTCTGACTCTGGTGGAGACCATCAGCTCATTCTGCCACCCTGAGGGGGCCTTCTGCTGCCACGAGAGGCGAGCCTTCGTCCATGAGTTTCAAAGCAGTGCTGGGACCAGGGACTATGAAAATGGAAGGTAATATGGAGTTAACAATCATAAAGTGATATGTTCATTTTTCCAATCTATTAAGTTTATGAATCTCTTGTATAATGAGAATAAACATGAGCATATGTTGGACTCAGAAGAAGGCGGGGCAAAGGTTGATCAAGGTACTGCTCGGAACCCTAAATCAACTGTGGTTAGACGTCCTAGTGGCCCACTGCCGAGACATCTACTCTCCTCTACGGGACACCTGAGTCTCCCTCCACTTGAAATGAATTGATTTAAGTTCTATGCTTTTAGCATCCGATGACCACCGAGAAAACGAAAAAAAAATTAAAGCAACTCTTGAATGGAATCGGTGAGTGATCTTATGGTTTCATAGAATGGATGCTTTTGCCCTACCGCTGGATTGCATGATGGATGATTTGTCTCAGCTTTTCGTCTTTTCTGCAATGGAGAATTTCACTTTGACGTACTTATAATGCTACAATTCCCACGACGAGACGAATCGTTGTAGGCATCTCCTCAGCTGTCCATGTAGAGATGCCATTTCATTCTCATGGTCACTTTTAGGGTGCTCAGTATATAGTTCGGTTTCAAAATTCGTGTGATATTATGATTTGTATGTTTAGGAGGTTGACCTGGTTGATTAATAATATATAATTTTACTGAGAGAGAGAGAGAAAGATTGAGTGAGTGTTCATAAAACGAATGGGCAACAAAAACGAATGGAAATGTGTTCGATAGATTTTCGTGTGAGTCTTTCTCTTGCTTATTTAAGTTTCTCAACCAATTTGTGTTTTGTTGGTGATATGATGATGATGTTGAGAAAGTGGGAAAAGTGGCCGATGGGATTGGAAGAAGAAGAAGAAGAAAAAGAAGTGGACAAGTACAAGGGTATTGCAGAGCTGCTCGTGCAGACCATCTGCCTGGCCGGCGGCCACTGCTTCACGGAGGACCTCGTGTCATTTCCGTCCTACGCCCACCTCTCTCGTCTCTCGGATGAACTCTGCCGCCCGCTTGGTCACCTCAAATCTCACCGGGTCAGTCTATTCAAATCTCTATCTTTTTTTTTGTTCATTATAATCTTAGCCTTTCATTCAAACTTTCTACTACTTACAGGAAAACGGGAGCCATTACGGCGGCTGCGCGGGCACCATCACCGATCCCTCAATTGAGTCAACCATGCGAGAGCTTGTGCAGTCGGTCCTTGAGGGTTCAGCCACGATGGACCGAGCCGAGAGGAACATGAGGGACACATTTCATATGGTGGTCAAGAGCTTCTACTACGGTGCCCATTGTGATCCTGGGACCACTGAGCTTCACATAGTCAAAGTACTTTTCGAGAAAGTGAACTGATGGGAGCTTTCGGAGACAACCGTATCCATTCACACATCAAACATTGCAATGCATCATGATTAATAACCGGTTCAGGTTGATTGAAATATAAAAAAAATACAATGATTCCATTCTTCCATATTTGCCAGCATTACTAACCTCCCCACTAACTCCTTTAGTTCTGTTTTGTTTATCATTTCTTCCATAAATCAGCTTTTGACCCACTTGTGAAAACAATTAATATCCACAATAAATATATATATATATATATAATATAGGTACATTACAAATAGATAACCAAACAAGTCGTGATCAACTACAATAATGTATCAAAATATGCTCAATGGTCTTAACCTGACTATTTCCTAAATTCTTGTTTTGAACATATTACTGATTCAGCGACAAATCCATATGTTTTTATGCAAAATCGTCATCATCGCTCGTTGTAGTTGATCGGGGGACACCCATAAGAATTTCTTTACCCTTCTCCCACCTCACCATATTTTCTAATAATGGTATATTTTTACTAAACCTAAAACCTAATTTATAAGGTTAGAAAACCAAGAAGAAAGGATGATAAATTAATTTAACAATATTAGGAAGATGATGCAAGATCAATGGAGATAAATTTATGAGTTTTAAGGGATGATGTGGGCAAGTTTGAGTGTAGAGACTAAATTGAGTAACTTTTAAAAGTTTAAGGTTTATTTTATAAATATTGTAAAGTTGAGGAACTAAACTTAAAATAGAGATAATAGGGCTTGATTTTGTGAAAATAAAAGAGTTTGTGGATTGAATTTTATATAAGAAAAATTTTAGAAACTAATTTATAAATTTTTAAAAATTTGGAGGATAAATTATATATTTTTTAGAATAATCCCAAAATGATAGAAATTGTTATATAAAGAGTAAAAAAAGTAAAAATATGAATTTAAGATATTTAGAACTTAAAATAATAAATTGTAACAAATATAAAATTTTAAATAAAGATTGATATTAATGCCAATGCATCTTGTATATATACATTCAAATAACATATAATTGTACAAAATTATGCGTATAATTATATAAAATTATGCATGCTTCAAGTAAGTGTTTATAATATTTTATATGATAGAGAGATAAGTTACTAATGGAACAAATGGATATATTTTAGAGTATTTTCTAAAATGGAGAGATGAGTTACTAATCGAATAAGTCCATATTTTGTTAAGATAAGATGGTTAATTGATATTTAGTTGATAATATTATTTAGATAGTATTAAAATTTGAAATTTATTTTATTAAATATATAATTTTATATAATTATTTGTATAAATTATTTAAATATAAGTAATGTTTGAAAGTTTAATGTGAATTAAGATGATTATTTTTAAAAAAATGAACCATATAGAAGTTATAATTATTCCGGCTAAATTACTCTTATGTATTAAAAGTAAGCTTTTACTATTAAGTGATATATCATTTGTATATAGTGATTTATAATTATGGTGAAGTATCATTCCATAATCATTTAATACAAATTTGAAATCGATTTTTAAACTTGTACTTTACATACAAGTTCCAGAAAAATATAATTTGTTCCTGTTTATACTATAATTCTCATAAATTTTTTTGCTGTGAGTGTGATTGTTTATTATATTTAATCTAAATTAAGAATTTTATGGTAGTTATCTATTTTAATATATAATATGCATTTGGGAGACTGATAAAAGTTTCTCACTTAAATAGGAGTAGTATTGAATCTTAGATTACTCTAACTCCCCCTTTATTACAAATTAAAGATTTTAATATTTTTATTGTTTAAATTTTATTTATTTATTCTGAGTCGGAGTCTTCACATGAGACCTATACTCGACCTGGACTTGATGCCGAGTCTGACGGCCCAAACCTAGAATCAGGGTCTGGAAACCCAGACGTGGATTCCATATTGCTCAGATCTTATAAACCCTAGTTATATTCTTTGTGGTATATAATTTTATAAAATTAGTTTATTTTAAAAAATATGAGATTTATATTTAATAAAAGAATATTAATAGTTAAATTATGTAATTTTTTATTTATAAAATTATTTTGTTTAAATGATAAAGTAATCATTATATTATAGTTGTATATTAACCAGTTTGATAATTTATCATGCATTTAACTATGGATCCGGTGAAAGGATTAATAATAGATTAGTAACATATAGATTACTAATTGTATACTTCCGATTGTATTCATATGATATTCATAGGATATACTTAATGGGTGGTAGGATGTTTAACATAAGTGATAATCTGAACAAGATGCAAATTTGCTATTTCCGTTGAACTTGTGCGAAATGTTCTCTAGGTCTCGTTGGCTCTATGTTTAATAGATCATGATATAGTACTAATATTTGAATTCATATCCTACCAAACAAAAGTATAAATGAATTCATTATAAAGAATAACATTGAGCTGCACTCTATTTTGTGTTGAATTTCCAGGCAACGGAATTCATATTGAGAGCCGATGATAGCGTAGATCTCGTGTGGCTGAATATTTTTATACATGTAGATTTTCCTTTTTCGGCCAAAGGAAAATACTCCGGTGTTCATTCAAACTCCATCCACATAAGATAAAAAGGTCCTCATAAAAAACAAAGGGAAATAACCGCTCAAGATTCCAAATCCACACAACTCATTCCCTTCATAAACGAATTTGAACCCAATTTGTTGAACAATTGACGTTTCTATTAGCTAAGCCTTCATTCATTCAACAGTGTAAAATAAATATAAGCTTTCTAAATATGATTATGAATTTTAAGAGAAAGTAAATAAATAAGAAAATTGAATAAAAAATGAAAAAGATTTTATACATAATAATAAGTACAAATACTTAAAAATATATATTTATTATTTTATACATAATATTTTTATTACATTTAAAATATTTTTGATCGAGATATTTGGATGTTTATTATACAAGATTTTCATAAAATATATATTTTCCAAAAGTTTAATGAACATTTATTTTAATAAATTAATAATGATAATATTACCAATTATTAATCTAATTTACTAAATATTAATGTGAATGTCAAAATATTATAAAATAAAAATTGATTGTATAAGGTAATTACACACCATTTTTCTAATAATTAAAATATTGTAAATTTAATTAATATATTAATATTCCATGTACCCATTTAATTTATTATTTCAATCATTCATTCTAGTTTTAATTGTTAATTCGTATTATCTCCTCTAAATTTAGAAGACTCTATTATAATAAAATATTATATAGTAAATATTACAAGATTCTCACTTGCATTGCATTTTTTTTTACTTTTCAATCAACCCTAACGGGTTATGAATGATAACGCATTTAGTATCGGCAATCTTTGATGTGTGGGCTGGACACGGTGGTCCACGAGAACGCCGATCAGTTCACTTTCTCGAAAAGCACTTTGGCCATTTGAAGCTCGACTGTCCCAGGATCACAAAGAGCACCGTAGTAGAAGCTCTTGACCACCATAAGAAATGTGTCCTTCATTTTCCTCTCGGCTCGGTCCATCGAGCCTGAGCCCTGAAGGACCGATTGCACAAGCTCTCGCATGGTTGACTCTATTTGGGTATCCGTGATGGCGATGGTGTTGGAGCAGCCATGGCTCCCGTTTCCCTGTAAGTATAAGTAGTAGAAATTTTGGACGATTATGTTGAATAAAATGAATAGTATCGTTTTATCTAAATATACACAACAAGTCAACCATAATTTAATGAACATGCACTGAAAGTACATACTTTATTGGAAAACCCGACTAATTATTCAGTGGGTTTAAGGTTTTATGGGACAAAGTTTGGTGAGCTATCACAAAATTTATCTACTTATCCATCTTATTTGAAATTTATTATTTTTTTCTTAAAAAAAGAGAAATTTGAATGGACTGACCTGGGGAGATTTGAGGTGACCAAGTCGGCGGCAGAGTTCATCGGTGAGACGGGAGAGGTGAGAATAGGACGGAAATGACACGAGCTCCTCCGTGGAGCAGTGGCGGCCGACGAGGCAGATAGTATGCACTAGCAGCTCTGCAACACCCTTGTATCTGTCCCCTTCCTCTTCGCATCCCATCAGCCACTTTTCCCACTTTATCACCGTCATTTCAGATTACCAACAAAATATTGGTTAAGATAAGTATATTATTAATATATGAGATTAAATTTATTTTGCTATTTATAACTTATTAATTTTAATTAAATATATATCTAATTATTTATAACACAATACTCTTTTATAATATTCTATGAACAATATAAGATGATTACTCATGCATTCGTAATCAGATGGTAGGTGCGACTCACGGCGTGGCGTAGAGGAGAGTAGATGTCTGGACAGTGAGCCACTAAGACGTCCAAGTCCAACCACAGTTGATTTAGGGTTCCAAGCAGTACCTTGATCAGCCTTTGTCCCACCTTCTTCTGCGTCCACTGACTGCGTCCAACATATGCTCATGATGGCCATGCATATGTTCAACTCTTTTATAATATATATTTATTCTCATTATATAAGAGATTCATAAACTTAACCGATTGGAAAAATTAACATATCACTTTACGCTATTGTTAACTCCATATTACCTTCCATTTTCATAGTTCCTGGCCCCAGCAGTGCTTTGAAACTCACGGACAAAGGACCGCCTCTCGGGGCTGCCGAAGAATGAGTTGACTGTCTCCACCAGAGCCAGCGTCTTAGCCCATGCAAGCCTCTCCACGGCCCTCTCGGGCTCGAATATACTCGCAGCGGCCACGAAGTACGCGAAGAGGAGGTCCCTCCTACTCATCCCGAATCCTACCATCTCGCTATCCGCGTACCACCTGCACAGAACCAACAACACAACTTTAGATAGCTCGAGCGGAAAATATTGATCAATATGGGTGGACAAAACGTGGAAACTATGAACCTCTGGATGTTGTCCCACTCTGATTGATGGCATGCTTGGCAGTGATTGTAGTCGAGCTTAGCGAGCTCCACATACAGGTTATTATTAACATAGGGCATCCTATCATGAGATTGAGATGATCAAATTAAAAATATGGACCAAATTGAAAGCCAATTAATGGTTTTTTATATATACCTGTAGAGGGTCTTGCCTATCCAAACATCATCCTTCCCACCTTATTGCTCGATGTAGAATCTTGTCTCAAGACGAGACATACTCGCATACCAAGGGATGTCCAATGCGTAGTCGACCTGCAATCAGAAAATAGCTTCATAATGCTATATATATATATATATATATATGATGTTTCGAGTATATACATATACACAATAATGTGATTATATTTGAGGGGGGATAGCCAGCCATCTTCTGACGGACATATTACTGTAATTCTGGCATGATAGAAATATACCTCGCCAGGCAAGTCCTTGGTGATGATCCATTTATCAAGGAGCTTGCCCGCTGCCCTCTTCTGAGTGAGGAAACTCTTCGAGTATTCTCTAGCATCGTCCAGGATGGTCTCGCCGGGAAACTGCAGCTGAGACGCTCTGTAGAGGTTGAACATCCCCGTCACCGCCTCTGTCGACTGCCCCACAAAGGTCTGGAACTCACTCCCGTTCTTGAAGTTCTCGAACACATCTGCCAAAATAAGGCTACCAAGTTTCAGATTTTGATCATGGGTTTCTAATACATATTCGTGGGTACATTCACTAATAACTAATTATAATGTCCATTTAATGGATGTTTTCCTAAGGTATGTCCTACATGTAACATATGTTGAAGCATATAATATATATATTTATAATATAAGTGGTCCGTGAAAAAGAAAAATGAAGTAGGCATACGGGCGGAGACAAGGTGGCCGTGGAGTCTCAATAGCCTAAAAGCCATGGCGGTGTCATCAAGATCACTGATCGCCGAATCCCTGGCCCAGCATATTCCTTTGTCGGACCAATATCTGACATCAATGGCATATCCCCAGAGAAAAAAAATAAACAGTCACACAAAGAATACGCATTGCAGCCACCTAATATAATTAATAAAAGCTCTAAACTATTAGTATAGATCAATCCCCGAGTAATTTACAATTTACCTGTACACATAGGCCACACACAACTTGATCTCTTCATCAAAGTATCTACTTATCCCGAGTCACTCCAACCGATCGACCGCCCACAGATGCTCAAACAAGTCCACGGGGTAGACATTCGGCACTGAAACCAGCCACCGTAATCAAAGAAATTCAAACTAATCAATTAGCTACTGGTGCATACCCCCGTCAAGAAATTCATTTAATTGAATATTATATATACGCATGATCGATTTGGCTTGATGATGATGTACCTCCACCATTGAACCGGTGAACAGCCTTCTGCAAGTAGTGGAAGCATCTTTGATCCCGCGTCCGAATGAGGGCGTAGGCAGTGGATGATGGGGAGAAGAGAAATGATCCATCCCGACTTTGCAGTCTTAGAAGCCTTTCCCAATCAAGCCCTCCCATCCCTTCCAAGCTATGCAGCAGTGATGTGGGTTTTTTGGGCAATATTTCATTTGGTATCCTGCATATATATATATATATATTCATTCAATATCTACCTATTCACACCGTTCAAGTTTTACCACCATGTAAAATTCCATAGTATCACCTGCCGAGTTTTAAGTCTCGCTTAGCATAGATCTCTTTCAATACAGGGGAGTCGTGGGGAATGTCGATCTCCAGTTTCTTGGCCATCTCAAGTATAGATGGTAACGCCACCTCGAACCCGATGAGCATACGCTCCTCATCATCATCTTTCAATCTATTCAAGTTCTCCTTAAAAAAAGAAATTCCTGATAAAAAAATACCAAGTAATATCTATAAATATAATATTATATATATACATATGTATATATATAAGAGTAAAGTCTATAATTCAATATGGTTGAAAAAAAAAGGAGATTCCCATTTGTAAATATTAATTATGTTATTCGATATCTCTACTAAAATAAATCGTGTTTATACTCGTAATTTAAGAGTATTATTTTTTTTTGTTTAGCATGAGTTGAAACAATTGTCTTAAATTAAATATTTTTGTAATCCGTAGGAGCATTTATAAAAAATACTTTGATGTAATTGTTACCCCTCAACAGATAGCGGAAAAATAATAGTACATGAATATAATTATTAAGTATTAGTTTAAAATTGTACAGTTATTATATATCATCTTTTCTTGATAATATAATATTAAATAAAATATAAAATTGTTAGAATTTTTAAATTTATAAAAGTTATATTAATTATAATTAATTACTTATAAGTAGATATAAATTAATTTATTATGGGTGTACAACACATTATAATAAGGTATAAAAATTAGTAGCTTACCCCACTAAACTATTCAATTTGATACTATTATTCCTATTCGTATAAAATTAAATTGCAGTTTGTTGATTATATAATAACAAATTAGATAAAATATAAATCATTACTTTTAAGTAAAAATTAGGTTAAATATTTATTCGTATAAAGTAAATTATTATAAAATTGTCTCTAAATTATATATTTATATAATTGAATTTATTTTTTATTTTTATATGTTTAAAAAAATAATACAACCAATTATATATTTATAGCTCAAAATAAAATTTTAAATTATATATATTTGATCAAATTAACCATTTAATATAGTTAATATATTTAAATATTTATAATATTAAAAATATAAGACACGTATCAGTATGCATGTATCTTAAAAACTAATATTTTTTAAATATATTTTTAAAAATAAGGTTTGAGATATTATATAATTGAAAATAATAATAATTTTAATGTAATTTATTAATACAACCACTGTTATTTTTATAAATTAATAAATTTTAAGTAGAATTTATCGGTAGAGAATGTCTTATTATAATATTGTACATACATTATATATTTATATAATTGAATATATTTTTTTAATGTTATATGTTTGAAAAAGTGATACAATAATTATATATTTATTGCTGAAAATAAAATTTTATATTATATATATTTAATCAAATTGAGACTTTTAATTTTAAAAAATAGTAATATATACGAATAAATATGTTTAAATATATATAATATTCAAAATATCACGTTTTGAAATATCCGACCGCTTATGCATTTTTTTAAAAACTAATATTTTCTAATTATATCTTTTTTTTGCACAATATTCTAATTATATCTTTAAAAATAAGGTTTGTAATCTTATATAATTGAAAATAATAATAATTTTAATCTAAATTAGCCGGATCACTTCTCCTTATACAATAAATTGTTATAATATTGTCCATAAATTATATATTTATATAATTGAATGTATTTTTTATTCTTATATCTTTAAAAAATAATACAATAAATTATATATTTATTGCTGAAAATAAAATTTTAAATTATATATTTGACCAAATTCACACTTTTAGTTTTAAAAAATAGTAATATACGAGAATGAATATGTTTAAATATATATAATATTTAAAATATAACGTTTTCAAATATATAATCACGTATGCATTTCTCTTAAAAATTAATATTTTCCAATTCTATCTTTGAAATAGGGTTTGAGATGTTATATAATTGAAAATAATAATAATTTTAATCTTATTTATTAATGGGTAGGTGCACTGAGCGTCTTTCTCAAGTGGAACATACCCTTTTCGCATTTGTCGGGGTGAAGGTTCCACGTCCTCAGGGCGACGACACAGGCGAGGGTGTTTATGATTCGATCATGGGCAACGAAGATCTCAGGGTCGCCCCATGACCCGTCAGGAAGCTGATTATCGGCGATCCAACGGAGGCACTCCGGAAACTGAGGCTTCCGGATATTACCCTCTGCCTCTACCAGACCCACCCACGCTGTATCGTATGCCGATAAACTGATCTTCGTCTCCCCATGGTTCATGGACTCCAACATAGATTTAACGGTGTCTACTCGTTTCTGGATCTCACTAGAGAGTGAAGACTGCGTTCACACAAAAAAAATAGTAAAAAAAAATTGTAGTGATATATATAAGTTTCACAGTTACATAATATTAACATATACGCAATGGAAAAAAATAGAGCCCACACCTTATGATCAAAGGAGTCAACTTGGAGGTCCTCTACGTCATCTATGATCTCTTTCCGGGTGTCGAGTCCATCAGAATATGTCCCATTAACTTTTTAACAACAATGACAACTCAATGTTAAATCAATAATTAGAAGTAGGGGTGATGTCACATGTTTTTTATTGCACTTTTAGATTCGCATGATTTTAGGGTACTATGCACTATTCCCCGTATAATAGGAACTCTCCTAATTGAAAATTTGGTACATGACGCGAGTGTCATTCAAATATTCAATATGGTTTGTATTTAGAGGTTAGTAGGAATTTGGAGAGAATTAGTTTGGTTGGGTTACAATATTTATATATAATTATTAACATGTAATTAGTATTATTATTTTTATTATAATAATAACTCCATTTAATTATATAATACATATAATTTATCATATACTATTATTTAAGAATATATATTTTTATTTTATATTACTACTTTATTTTTTTATATAAAATTATTAATAATATTAAATATTTTTTTAACTTTATCTTATATTAAAAATAAAATATAAAAGCACGTGTTTATGTCATAGTAATGATAAGGGGGCAGGTAGAGCCAAGCAGACCCACCTTGAGTTCTTCCTTGTTTAGGAACAGGCTTGCAATTCTGGGCGACATTAAAGCGCTGTCGTTGGTCGTTTTTCCGGGTGAACAAGACGCCTGTAAATGTTTGAAACTAGGAGGAATATAACCGTGGAAGGAATCTTGATACAGTAATAATATGAAGCCAAGAAGAATATATAATTCCTTCCCCCATGAACTACGATCAAAATTATGAAGCCACGGAACTAACCGACAGAACTACGACGATGGTGGATAGAAGAATAGCTGCTGGTGGTGATGACGAGGGGGCAGAAGGAGAGGACGGGGAGAGGGCGTGCCAACATGGTAGCAGTGTAACTCAAGATTATGATGGATGAAAAGAAGGCCTTGCCTCGGCTTGGCTTGTTCGTGTGAGGAGTAGAGGAGCTTAAGCAAATGAGTTGAGAGGAAAGCATGGTCTACGATTTAATGTGCACTTGTACCCTCTTAGTATTACCAATTAAACTAAGACTCCTCCACTTGTACGCATTTTTTATATCAAGTATACCATTGTGCATTTTTCATAGGAAAAACACTTCTGCGGATGCATTGACTTGAAAGATTGATTGCTTTCTCAATCTTGGGTCGATTTGCTAACAACCAAAGATATAGACACATGCACCAATGTCCCTAAAGCTCCCTATAAAATGCAGACTATTCTTCTATAGACACATGCACCAAAGATATAGACACATTGCTGGCATTTGACCAAAATTCTTTCTAAAACGCAAATGTATCTGCTTTTTTTTTTGTGATCTCTCTTCAAACCTTCAGAATTCAGACCACCAAATAACCCACTCTCGGACTCTATACAACAATCTCCATATCCTCTAAATGACTGTGGTCTTGGTTGGTTCCGACAATTATAATCAGAGCAGTGTTGGCCAAATGAAACAGTAATACTTTGTATAACAATGGAATTTTAAAAAAATTGAATTCAAAATGCTTGCACTAGAAATCGAGATGGTGTTAGGAATGAAATGATGAACTAGTAATGCCAATAAGAAATATAAATAAAATTTTAAAAAGAGAATGAGAATAAAAGTTAATAATGAAATATTAAATTAAGAATGCAAACTTAAACTAAGAATAAAACACTTACCTACAAGTAGTGGAAGCATCATTGATCGAGTGTCCAGGGGTAGGACGAGACATAGGGAGTGGAGGATGAGGAGGAGAGAAAGGAGCCATCGGGACTTTGCAATCTCAAGAGCTTTTCCCAATCCAGCCCTTCCAAGCCGAAGAGCGTGACGTGGATTCTTTGTGCAATATTTCGTATGGTATATCCTACATACATATTTATTCATACAATAGCTGCCCCTTTACTATAATTATTATATGTAATATAATAATAATAATAATTAAAAATTATGTCAGCATACTTATAACCGGCCCACCACCTGTAAGGAGAACACCTCCATCGACTTTTGTATTTGTGGAGATAACCTCATTGTATTTGTCTGATTTGTCATTTTATAGGAATAAAACTGTATAAATCATTATATAAGTGGAGAGTGGAAGACACAAAAAATTATCTATTTATTATACTTTTTCATTTTTCTATTTCTTTATAATATTAGAGTTATCGCTCAACAACTTTCTTATGTAAATTTGAATATTGCATAAAAATATTTATTTCTCATTTAGTTATTTTCTCGAACAGCTACCTACCTAAAATACTCAAATCTCTGATTCCTATCATTTTTCTACCCCATTCTCTTGTTTGGTGTTCTACTTCTGTTTGCTCGTAGCTCTACCTTTACTATAACTGCTGATGGATTGCTCAAGCTGGGGACCCACCGACAAGAAAGAGAAGGATTGGCATTGAGTCCGTCATTGTTGACAACTCTAACGCCATCTTCAAGGCCTCCTTGTTTTGCTACTAGCTTGGCAGTATAAAGAAGACAACCCAGGATCGTGGGGAGCCAACACTCCTGCTGTCCCATGAATCTTTTGCCTCTAATGGCCTGAAAACAGGCTACTCTTTCAGCATCCTCCATTTCTTCAATGCCATCCAAATCAATGCACTTGAACCAGTATTTAAGAGTGTGCACAAATGACTTGTCCTCCTCAGACAAAATGAAAACAGGCTCCTCTTTCAGCTTCCTCCATTCCTTTAAGCCATCATTAGAGACCGCAAAGTCGATCCTTCTCTCTCCCTTCATGTCCATTCCTTCATAGACCATCAAATACTTTTCATCCTTCCTATTTCCTTATCAAAGGAGTGGTAGTAGATCCTCATATATTCACTTCTATGAAACACAACCCTAGGTGTAGAAACAAATAGGGTGTCCCACTCATTCTCAGCCCTAACATCAAACAGAGCCCCGCTGTGGTGGTCCCCTTCGATCCTAGCCCAGTGCCTCCCATCTTGGCTGATAGCCAACCTTGAGAGGGATCGTAAAACGCTGCCTTTATCGGAATTCATAGCAGTACCTGGAACCCTATGGGTTCTCCAGATCAAGACATGATGAGCTCTCTAAATACTTAATCTCCGTTCTTCAGGAGTTGCGATTTTGTTGAACAACTATATCTCTGAAAGAGCATAAGAGGGAGTAGCAGCTAGAGTGGCCTCCTCCGCAGCCATTACAGTACCGAGAGAGACAAGCTTAGAATTGGAGAGGTCTCCTTCTCCCTCGATTCTTCTAGAACTGCAGATTGCTGTTGTGGTAAGTTAACAGGGAAGTTCGCTGGAAAAGGCCAGAAGGGTATGGACTACAAGAAGCTCTTCTAGAAATTGGGTCGTACAAGACCTACGCAGAAAAGAAAAAGGCAGCCCATTTGATATCTGTATTAAAAGGCCTGCCTTAAAACCTTTCAAGCATATATGCCAACTGTGTGGATTAATGGGTTACATGGCCACCCATTGTCCATCATACGAGCTCAAGCCCATACTAACTCAGACTCATTCTTCTTATAATTCAGAGCCCACCCCCATCAAGTTGATTGGTATATTGATTCCGGTGCCACTATATAACAACTTATCTCACATGTCTATTTAGGACGATCTGACCCTTCCTGAGCATCTAATGATCGGCGACGGGACATGATTATCCATTTTATCCTCTGATTCTGCTTATCTTCACTCTCCACCTGATAAATTTATTCTCAATCATATCTATTATGTTCCCTAGATTTCTTTAAATCTTTTCACTGTCTCTTAATTTACTCGGGATAACCCATGTCATTTTGAATTTTATTCTACATATTTCCTTATCAAAGATCTATTCTCTAATCAGCAGTTATTGCGTGGAAGTTGTAAGGGCAAACTCTACTACCTTCACACAAGTTGTACACCTTTTCCCATTTTTCCTACTACTTATATGAGTAATGTTGCCTCTACTTCTATATGGTATCAACGTTTGGGTCATCCTGCTTTTCCCATTGTTAATCATATGCTTTCTAATCATCTTTCTATGAAAAATATATCTCCGTTGCCATTCTTTAAAGCTTGCTCTTGTGGTCAAATTGTTCAACAACCATTTACTCTCACTAATCATAAGAGCCTCGCTCCATACTGATATATGGGGACCTGCTCCCATTCTCTCTCACACCGGCCATACCTACTATGTACACTTTCTTGATGATTATAGTAAGTTTTCCTGGTTTTACATAATGAAATATTATTCTGACATTATCTTTATTTTTTGAGCATTTGGTTTACAAGTTGAAAATAAACTCAATTCTAAAATTAAATACTTACAATCTGATGGGGCCAAAGAATTTATGTCCAACTCTTTCCAGTCAGAACTATAGGCTATAAAAATCGCTCACCGTATTTCATGTCCTCGTACACCTCAATAAAATGGTTTTGCTGAACGTAAGCATTGCCACATAGTTGATATGGGCCTTACTCTCATAAGTCATTCTCATGCTCCTGCTAAATACTGGGATTTTGCTTTTGAAATGGTTGTATATCTCATCAACTGTCTTCCTACCTGGTCTCTTGGATTTCGTTCTCCTCTTGAGGTACTCACTCATACTATTCCTCATTATAACTCTATTTGTGTTTTTGATTGTCTTTGTTTTCCATACCTTCATCCTTATCTTTCCCATAAATTACAACCCCGCTCTTTGCCTTGCATTTTTCTTGGATATCCCTCTAATTATGTAGGTTACCACTGGTCGCATTTTTATTTCTCGTATCGTCCACTCTGATGAATCTGTCTTCCCTTTCTCTCATGGTTCTACGCTAACGATTGACCCCGCCCAACACTCCATCCCTACTCTACCAATTCCCTCCCCTGTCCCAATGCCGCCCTTGGAATCAGGTGTGGTTCCTACTTCTCCTTTGAGTATACTTGAGACCTCTTCACAAGCCTCTACTTCAGGTTCACCTCCTCTTCCTCCGTTGGTTCCCCGTATGGTCACTCACTCTCAGGATGCCTCTCTTCCTCCCCGACGCTTTACTATCAACCCCTCCTTGTTTGTGGCACAAGCATCTCACACCTTTGCTCAAGCTTGCCATCACCCTCTTTGGATGGATGCCATGAAAGCTGAACTCTTTGCGATTCTTCACAATCATACGTGAGATTTGGTTCTTGCCCCTACTAATCGTCCCGTTATTGGCTGCAAGTGGGTTTACAAGATTGAGGAAAATCCTGATGGTACAATTGCTTGACATAAGGCTCATCTTGTTGCCCAAGGTTTCTCCCAACAATCAGGTCTGGATTATGATGCCACCTTTAGTCCAGTCATCAAGCCTGTCACTATTTAGGTCATTCTCTCCATTGCGGTCTCTTCCAATTGGCCTATCCGTCAATTGGATGTCAATAATGCCTTCCTGCATGGTCACCTTACCGAGAAAGTCTACATGTCTCAACCACCCGGGTTCTGTGACCCCATTTATCCTCATCATGTGTGTCACCTTCGAAAGTCACTCTATGGATTCAAACAAGCTCCACGTCCTAGTTCCTCCACATTAGTTGCTTCCTTCAAACTTTGGGTTTTTGTGGTGTTGTTGATGATAGCTCTCTCTTCATTCACCGCACTGCTCATTCCGTTATATTTCTGCTTATCTATGTTGATGATCTTCTCATCATCGGCTCGCCCAATGCTCCTGTCGAGTTCATTATTCGAGCTTTTCACGCTGAATTTTCCATCAAGGATTTGGGTTTGCTACACTGCTTCCTCGACATTGAAGTCAAATACCCATCTCAAGGTATCCACCTTACCCAAAACAAATATATTAGTGATCATCTCTCTAAAGCTGCCATTACTACTTGTTGGCCAATCTCTACTCCCATTAGCTCTGTCCCTTGATTGTCTGCTCTTACGGGCAATTTACTCTCTTATCCAACCCAATATTGTTAGATTGTGGGTTCTCTTTAATATCTCACTCTTACTTGCCCTGATATCACTTATGCTATTCACCAAGCATGTCAGTTTATACACCAACTGACATATTCTCATTGGACTACTGTCAAGCGTATCTTCCGCTGTAAACCCCACCCTTTTGAGTTAAGGAAAACCAGAAAAAACCGGTCAAATCGAGTAAGAAAACCGAACCGGTTCACAAACCCGATCATTTGGAAACGAAAAATTTGGAAATTTACAACTCTCAAGTAATCCAAAGGGTTTAGAAAACCTTGGAAAAGAACCTTAGGACAAATTGAAGAGAAAAACCAGACCGGTTAAGATGAACCGGATCCAACTGAATTGAACCGGTTTATGAATCGAGTTGGTTCATGAACTGGAACCGATAGAGAAAGGACAAACATGGAAATTTATAGATCATGAGTGACCCAAAGAATCCCAAAAGTAATGGAAATGGACTTGAGAATGAATTGGAGATGAAAACCAAACCGGTTCAAGTGAACCGGATTGAACTAGTTTGAACCACTATTGAACCGAATTCTAAATTCATTTTTCTAGGTGGTTTAAAAAATTTAAATTTGAGATTTGAGGCCACCATTAGATAAAAAATGATTTAGAAATTTTTAGATTTGAAAAACTTGGTTGAATGGGGGGTGAACCGGCCAGTTTAAGCTTTGAACCTAGTTCGGACCAGTCCGGTCCAGTTCGGAATAATGTTGTCTTCTTCCTTCATATGACATCACTGTTCACTCGCCAGAAAATCGCACAGCGCTAGCAAAGCTGAAAAGTCTCCGGCCAGGGAGTTTAAGGTAATGAATGATTGCCATTAAGGCACCAATCGGATGACCAAGAAGTCTCTGAGCTTCCTATATAAAGACCCCCTCCCCCATTCATCCTCTCCACACCTAAAAACTCCGTTCTCTCTCAACTGCCCCATTTTCCGGTGAAGCTCGAACCAGAGCTCTAACTTGAGCACTTTTCTGAGCCAAATAAGGCAAGGTCAGGTTCTTTAGAACTAGGGAGAATTCAGCTACATGCCTGTAGTCTCGATTTGCTCCAAGGGTCGTTGGAGAAGCGCTAGCGTAATGGAACAATGAAGTAGCTCCGGCGGACCGAAGCTGCCCTGTTTTGGCCGAGCTGAAATTGTCCATTTCGAGCCCTCCTCAGGCTAAACCAAGCCTTCCCAACACCTTCACAACCCTTCTCCAGCTGAATAAGAACAGAAAGGTAAGCTAATTCGGCTTCCCTCTGCAATTTTTGACTGGTGCTAGAGAGAGAATCGATAGAAGTTTGATGATAGAATTCTCATCCAATTTAGAATCAATTGATGCAATTCTTGATTATAGGATGAACCTCAAGACGATAGCTATCTGCCTAGATCGAAAGCTCAGACCGACGTGCCCCTGACAGTGAGTAATTGAAGCTCTCTCTCTATAGTCTATTTTTCGGTGAAGCTCCATTTAAGCTCGTTCCAGCATCAAAACTTGCGATTCAAAGTGCTATTGAATTGTATGAAGATGTAGAATCTCAATTTTAACTTCAATTTTAGAAGTGTTTAATCGGTCAATTTGATAAAATTAAATTCGGCTGTGTTAAGTAGTTGAAATTGTGGGGAAAATTGGGGATATTCGAAATTCGAAGGACCAAAATGTAATTTTATAAAATTGAGGGTCAATTGAGCATGATAAGAATGTTAGAGGGCCAATTGAGGAATTTTAGAATTTTTGGGGTAAAACTTACAATTTTTGTAAAGGAAGGGCAAAATGGTAATTTTGGAAAAATTGGGGACCAAATTAGAAATTTGGAGAATTAAACCTTTTTTTTGTGAATTTGAATAAATTGAGGCCCCAAGGTGAATTTTAAAAGTTTTGGGAATCAATTTGAGGAAAAATCGGCATTAGGGACTTAAAGTTAAAGAAAAATAACTTTAAAAACCTAATTGCAAATAAATAAAAAGTTTAATTTTCTCATTTATTTGGAATGAATGAAGGCTTTTAGGTCGAGAGATAATGAACAAGGATGTTCATACTGTGTAGGAACATGGAGTACTAGGAATGCCAGCAAGGACAAGCTCGAGTGAATACAAATGTAAGAAAAGAATGTTCGAGAAACGTTCTGAAAGCAAGTCCCCCAAATGAATGTGGCTAAGAAGGAATAACCACAATTGGTAAGATGGGTTAGATTCCACACGCGCATATTAAGTCTAAAGAGTGGACGACTGAGCATTGGGTAGTACACAAAATAAGACCAATAATCGAAATCTACTCAAATAAGGAATAAGGGATGGAATGAAAAATTTAAGACAATGGAAGACTGAAAGCGGGCAAATGCCCCAATATAGAAAGGGTGTAAGGAGGTGAAGAAAGGAAACCTCCAAGAAATGGTGAGAAGGTGGAACATGTAACTCCTAAGGTGAAAGCCTTTACTTTGAAGGAAATAGTAGAGAATGAAACTAAAAAAATACAAAGGAGAAAGGAACCCGATTAAGAACAGTGTCATCTTCTTCATTTAGATGATAGCACCATTCACTCGCCGAAAAATCGAAGCAATGCTAGCAAAGAAGAAACATTTCCATTCAATACTTTTCAGGCCATCAATGTCTGTCATAAAGGTGCCAAACGGATGGCCGACGAGTCTCCGAGCTCCCTATATAAAGAGCCCCTCTCCATTCATCCTCTCTACACTTGAAAATCTCACTTTCTTTTAACTGTTTAGTTTTCCTATGAAGCTCGAACCAGAGCTCCGATATAGGGTCATTTCTGAGCCAAAGAAGTTGAGGTCAACATCCTTAGAACCGGTGAGAAGTCAGCTACACGGTGGTAATATCCATTCATTTCGAGAGTCGCTTAAGAAGCGCCAGCGTGATCGAACAGTGAAGCAGCTCCGGCGGACCAAAGCTTCCCTATTTCAGACAAGCTGAAATCGGCCAATTCGAGCCCTTCTCAGGCTAAAACAAGCCCTACAAACACTTCCTCAACTCTCCCACGGCCGAATTAGGACCGAAAGGTAAGCCAATTCGACTCTCCTCTGTAATTTTGACCGGTGTTAGAGAGAGAGTCGACAGAATTTCAATGATAGAATTCTAATCCAATTCGATATCAATTGATGTGATTCTTGATCCTAGGAGGAACCTCAGGAGGAGAGCTACATGCACAAATAGAAAGCTTAGACCATCGCGCCCTCATGGGTGAGCAATCAAAGCTTTCTCTCTCTATAGTCTATTTTTCGGCGAAACTCCGTTTTAGATTGTTCCAGTATTAAAACTTACGATTCAAAGTGCTATGGAATTGTATGAATATGTAGAAACTCAATTTCAACAATTAGAAGTGTTTGATCAGTCAATTTGATGAAATCAAATTCGGCTATGTTAGTGAATTGAAATTGGGGGAAATATTTTGGATTTTCAAAAATTCGAAGGACCAAATGCAATTTTCTAAAATTGAGGGTCAATTGGGAATGATAAGAATGTTAGAGGGCTAATTGAGGAATTTTAAAATTTTTGGGGTAAAACTTACCATTTTTGTAAAGGATGGGCAAAATGGTAATTTTGGAAAAGTTGGGGCACCAAATTGGGAATTTGGAAAACTTGAACACTTATTATGAAATTGAGATACCAAGGAGAATTTTAAAAGTTGTGGGATTCAATTTGAGGAAAAACTAGCATTTTTGGACTTAAAGTTAAAGAAAAATAACTTTAGGGACCTAAATACAAATAAAGAAAAAGTTGATTTTTCTCATTAATTTGGAACGAATGAGGGCTTTTAGGCCAAAGAATAATGAACAATTATGTTCATTTTGTGTAGGAAAATGAGACATCGGGAATGCCAACTAAAGTTAAGCTTGCTAGTGACAGAAACTGACTAAGTGGAATTTCACTGCACGATTGGGTGAGTGAGATTTTATATCATATTCGGTTGGGAATGACAAGTACCTCTAAATGAAAACCCACGACTTAGTGGTATTTTAAATATCACAACTTAGAGTAGTGATATGAAAATTCTGAGGAAAAACTAATTAACGGTTGTAAGTAGATCATACCCAGTTAGTATGATGAAACTTCATCGAATGAAGTGGAAAACCCGTTTATCGGTTATGAGCGGAGATGTACTCGTACTCGGTTGGTATGATGGACAGTTAAAAATATATTTTTTGTCAGAAGTGCGCTCCCCTGACTGTGTGCCACTTTTTAAATGATTTGGGGGACCTTATTGATGGGAGCTCGAATAGCTCTTATGGGTCGGGGCCTCGGTTTTGGAACTTGGGGGCTAATGTGCCCGATTTTGAAAATCTCGAATAGTGGGCCATAGGCCAAATGGCACAAGGAGGAGCTCGTAAACAAATATTAGATATATGCCATAAAACTTTAAGTAAATGAATTGTTTGTCCATGGTAACAAAACATGATCGACATATTTAATTAACTAGTGGCAGTGTGACATAACAGGTCTCCGAACTAGTCAAGACAAACAGCTACAAGTTGAGTTGATGGTCGGGGCCGTTGAACCAGTGGCACTACAGATTATAAGGCATGATGTGAAAATACTGATTATGCATGCACTGTGTGTACGTCCCTTCAAGATGCCCAAAAGGGGTAGTGATGTGTCCTAGGGCCCTGGACGACCTGGTGGATATAAGGCTAGTTCGTCAGACCAGGTGACCTTGCGAAGCTCAACGTAGCTTCAAGCGCACGAAACTGAGGTGGGGTCTTGATGAGGTCTGTGTCCGTACGGAAACAGAGAATTAATTTCGGGATTGAGGGTCGGATGTCGTGTACATCCACTTATTCTCTGGGTAGAAGTGGACGTGCTTCTATCTAGATGACTTGTAAAATTGCTCCAACACCACAAGTGGGTTCAGTGGACGGGCTGGCCTAAAATTGTGTGATTGACCTTCATGATAAAGGATGTCTATTGGGGGATGACACACCGCGATTAATAAGAAATTGTGATAAAAAAATAGAGATTTGAAATAAAAAGGATTTCTTAAAGAAAATAAGGAGTATATCACACTTCAATACAAATATTTTTCCTAAAAGTTCATTTTTGAAAACCCATTCACTGAGTTGTAGAAACTCGCCCCTCTTTTCTATCCCTTTTTTAAGAAAAGAGAAAACGACAAGGAATAACACCGAGCCTTACCATCTGTCAGGTATGCTTAATTTTCCTTAAGCTTGCATTTTATTTGATATATGTCTTTCTAAGGAATAAGGTTGAAATTACACCTGACTCATCTCGAGTTAAAGAAGGAGGAAACTCCTCTTGAACCGAGAGAGTGACGGGTTGTTCACGGAGATCCAACCAAACCGGGTTGGGGCGTGATAATCACACTCAAGGACAACAAAACGCCAATCTACCAGTAACCCCTAAAAAGGCCCCACAATACCCGAAGGAAAGGAGGAACCACAACGGCCCACGCAAGGGAATAACCTATTAAAAGTGTGAACAATGGGGATACTATGTGAAGAAGTACCCAACACTACTAAGGACAAGTACTAAACCTGTCATAAGTGTAAGGGAATAGGACATGTAAAGAAGGATTATTCCACACCTCATATATTTAGGGCAATACCTCCTCAAAGGTCATAAAAAATATGAAGGACTAGTGACCAAAACCATGGAGTAGGTTAAGTAGTTCACAAAGAGGTCAAGAAATGACGAGGTAAAAACCAAATTTAAACTTCTTCTTAAGAAGGTCAAGCCGAGAAGGATACCAAGAGAATGGAGGTAAGAAAGTATACCTAGAACCCTTTCGTAAGTGGCAAATGCTGAAAAATGTCCTCCGGAAACTCTAGGGGTATGACACAGTAAGAGTGAAGAGGAGAAGAAATACGCTATGAAAGGAAACTTTGGAGAGATGCATACGACTTAGTACCCTTGAAGGAATCATTGATGAATGGATGGACAGAATGTGGAGTACAAGGAACCAACCCTTAATTAGGAAAATTTCAAAGGAAAGAGGTATCATGATGGCCTAGTGTGACCTGTTTGGAGAGAGCAGAAGAACCAAATAATAATTCCAGGAGAACCAAGTAGAAAAAAGAAACTAGTAGCAATGGGACGACCAAAGAGAATAAACAAAACCCTAAGAAAGGCTGAGATGTACTAAAGACTACACTCTATAAAGGACAATAGGATGGGCATGAAGGATGAGTGATACAGTTGCCCAGACGATTGGACCAGAAAAATAGTGAGAAGGAGGCAGTTAAAGAACTGGTATTCGAGAGAACCATGGATTTAAACCATGACAAAGATTGGAGAAGTGAAAAGGCCAAAACATTGGAAAAGAACAAAGGAATATCCTCAAAGAAATCAATGGCCAAAACTGAATTTATAATTAAATGTCTTGATACGGTTAAGTGAGTCTCACAAAGGATGATCAAGAGATTTTGAAATAAGGAGGATGTGAACCCTCCTTAGAAAGGAAATAAGTTAACGGGTTAGCATAAAAAGATAATAATGAGTGGAGTACCCATACTAAGGTAATAAAGAAAAGAAGGTCTGAAAAAAGTTGGGAAAGTAAGTCATCCAAATAAGATGTGGCTAAGAAGGAATAACTAGAATTGGTAAGACGGGTCATAGTCCACACGCGCATATGAAGCCTAAAGAGTGGACGACGGAGCATAATGTGGGGTGCATAAAATAAAACCAAGAATCGAAAGTATCCCAAGTAAGGAATAAGGGATGAAACATAAGTTGTGAATAGAGAAGAAATCCGAAGCAGACAAATGCCCTAACATAGATAGGGGTGCAAAGAAAGAGAGAAAGAACCCTACAAGAATGATAAGAAGGTTGAGCATGTAACTCCAAAAAGGGAAGTCTCTTTTGTGAGGGACATAGTAGGACATGAAATTGGAAGAAGGGAACCTTTCCAAGCAAATTAATTGACACATAGATTGAAAGTGATTATTTTAGAAAGAAGAATCAGGAAATGATTATGAGTAAGTAAAAGTGGATTAAGGAATAAGGGAAAATCCTTGGATAAAGAACATCAAGACTTAAGAAGGAAAGAATCTCAGTTTTTCAGTAAATTATTTGGAAACCAAATCATTGGAACCTGAAAGACTCAATAAGGAAGTTGAGAAATGACGAGTGGGTAAGGAAAACCAACACAATTGTGTAAGTTGATTTGATAACGGTGAAGGTAGTCGAGGAATACTACTAGAAGAAAAGAGGGATAAAGTTGTACAACCTCTACGAGGTTGGAAAATTGGGAATAACCCTAAAGGAGGTGTTCTGGAAATCTAATGGACATAGAGACAAGACCTAGAAAATGTCATCCTATAAGGGGCCATGTAAACCCAACAATCCTGAGGAAAACATGACTCAAAATAAGGAAGAGTTAGTTAGTAAGCATGACAAGGTCAAACATAAAATTTGGACTGAAATTGTAATGAACAACAGACGAAGGAAGAGTTGAAATAGGACGAAAAAGTGATAACAAGGAAACCCATGAAAACAGGCATGTAATGTTCTAAAGGACGTCGAGCTAAGGGTTTCAACGACCAAGAGGTTAACTAGACATGGGAATGGTTAGGTATCTTGGAATTCCCAATCCTGAGTACGGGAACTCAAAGGGAAAAATGTTGCTCTGAGTAAAGAAAGATGCGAATCTAAGGATATACTCTTAAGTAAGATATGTCTAGGTATGATAAACTCCAAGGAGGGAGCAAATGATATAAAGGAAAAGAAAATCCTTCAGTGAATGATGTAAAGAGGGTTAATTGAAAGAACTAGATATGAGTTTGCATGTTAAGCAAATACCAAACGGACATCAAAGGAATTGTTTCCTCATGCAAGGTTGCTAATTAAGTTTTGGGGACACAACTCCTAAAAGGAGGGAAGAGTTGTAAACCCCGCCCTTTTGAGTTAAGGAAAACTAGGAAAAAGAACCGGTCAAACCGAGTAAGAAAACCGAACCAAATCACAAACCCGATCATTTGGGAATGGGCAATTTGGAAATTTACAACTCTCGGGTGATCCAAAGGGTTCATAAAACCTTGGAAAAGAACCTTAGGACAAATTGGAAGAGAAAAGCCAGACCGGTTTAGATGAACTGGATCCAACGAAATTGAATCGATTTATGAACCGAGTCCGTTCATGAACTGGAACCGATAGAGAAATGACAAACCGAGAAATTTATGGATCCTGAGTGATCCAAAGAGTCCCAAAAGTCATGAAAATGGACTTGAGAATGAATTGGAGATGAAAACCAAACCAGTTCAAATGAACCGGATTCGAACTGGATTGAACCGGTTTGGACCAGTTTGAACCACTATTAAACTAGATTATAAATTCATTTTTCTAGGTGGCTTAAAAAAATTCAAATTTGAGATTTGAGGCCACCATTGTATAGAAAATGAATTTAGAGATTTTTAGATTTGAAAAAATCAATCGAATGAGGGGTGAACCGACCGGTTTAAGTTTTGAACTCGGTTTGGACCGGTACTATCCGATTTAGAACAGTGTCATCTTCTTCCTTCAGATGACAACACTGTTCACTCGCTGGAAAATCGCCAGGGAGTTTCAAGCAATGAATGATCACCATTAAGGCATCAATCGGATGAAGGATGTGTGTTGGGTGATGATACACTATGATTAATAAGAAATGGTGATAAAAATAGAGATTTGACATGAAAGGATTTTTGAAAGAAAATAAGGAGTCTAGCACTGTCACGCCCCGACCCAGTTTGGTTGGATCCCCGTGATCAACCTACCAGTCTCCTGGTTTATTTAAAGGGTTTCCCCTTATTATAAACCGTAAAGAGTAAGGCGTACTTTAAACCTGCACCTTTTCCTGGAATAACATAAATCAAAACTGCATAATATTTTAAATTTTTCATACATGTCTCACAGGTGTCTTAGTTGATGATCTTTAAGGGTAAGCTTTCCATAATTTCCTAAAAAAGGATATAAGGGAGGGGGTGAGTACAATGACTTAGTGTGTCACACCCCGACTCGATTTGGTTGGATCCCCGTGAACAACTCGCCACTCTCCCGATTTATTAAAGGGTTTCCCCTTATTATAATATGTGAAGAGTAAGGCGTCCTTTAAACCTGCACCATTTCCTGGAATAGCATAACCAAAACTGCATGAAATTTTAAACTTCACATACTTGTCTTACAAGCATCTTAGTTGATTGTCTTTTAGGGTAGGCTTTCCGGGATTTACTGAAAGGGATATAAGGGAGTGGGTGAGTACAACTACTCAGTGAATGGGTTTTTAAAGATCTACTTTTAACTTTTAAGAAAAACATTTATATGGAGTGTGTCATACTCTTTTCTTTTCAAAAATCCCTTCATTTAAAAATTTGGGTTTTTCCATTATTTCTTAGTTATCGGTGTCTCATCACCCAACATACATCCTTCATCATGAAGGTTACACACATTCGCAAGTCAGTATCACTACTGAACCCGCTAGTGGCGTCGGAGTGACTTTTCCTGCCACTCGGATAAAAGTACGACCACTTCTACCTTGGGAATGAGTGGATGTACGCGACATCCGACCCACAATCTCGAAATCGCTTCTTCGTGTCCATATGAGGACAGAGACCTCATCCTGTCCCCACCCCGATCTCATGCGCTTTGTGCTACTCCAAATTTCGCATAGACACCTGGAACGACAATCTGCCCTTATACTCACCGGGTCGTCCAAGGCCCTTAGAACACATCACTACCCCTCATGGGCGTCTTGATGATCCCGTACTCATGTGCATGCACAAACAAAGTTTTCTTAAATTACCATGTAATATGTGGTGCCATTTGTCCCAACGGTCCCGACCTCCAACTCAACCTGTAGCTGTTTGTCTTGACTGGTCTAAACACTGGTCATGTCGCACTGCTACTAGTTGATTGAGTATGTCAGACCTGCCTTGGTACCATGGCCAAACAATTCACTTATTAAGTTTTAATGGCACATACACACACACACACACACACACACACACACACACACACACACACATATATATATATCATGTTCTTTTACGAGCTCTTGCCCGTGTCCATTGGCCTATGGCCCACTATTCGAATTTTTCAAAAACTGGGCATTTTAGCCCTCAAGTTCCAAAACCGAGGCCCCTGGCCTATAAGAGCTATTCGAGCTCCCGTCAAGAAGGTCTCCCAAATAGTTTAAGCAATTGCACACAGTCAGGGGAGAACACTTCCGACAAAATAGGTTTCCACTATCCATTATACCAACCGGTATAAGGACATCTCCGTTCATAACCGATGAACGGGTTTTCAACTTCCTTCGAGGAAGTCTTATCATACCAACCAGGTATGATCTACTTACAACCAGTAAGTAGTTTTTTTTCACATAATTTTCACATCACTTTCTCTAAGTGGTGATGATTAAAATACCACTAAACAGTGGGTTTTTATACCGAGGTACTTATCATCCCCAACTGGGTATGATATATAATCCCACTCACCCGATAGTGCAGTGAAATTCCACTTAGTTGGGTTCCGTCCTTAGCAAGCTGGACCTCGACTGGCGTTCCCGATGTCTCGTTCTCCGGTGAGGGCGTGGCGGTGGAGCTTTCAAATCTGGGCAGATAGCTCTCCTCCAGAGGTTATTCCTAGGATCAAGGATGACATCAATTGATGTTTAATTGGATTAGAATTTCTTCATTGAAATTCAATCGACTCTTTCTCTAACAACGATCTGAAATTGTAAAGGGAAACTGAATTGGCTTACCTTTCGGTCCTAATTCGGCCGAGGAAGGACTGAGGAAGTGTTGGGGAAGGCTTGGTTTGGCCTGAGGAGGGCTTGAAATGGCCGATTTCAGCTTGACCAAAATAGGGTAGCTTCGGTCCGCTGGAGCTACTTCACTATTCCATCATGCCGGCGCTTTTCCAATGATTCTCGTATTGATTGGAGTTTGCTACCAGATAGTTGTCTTCTCCCTGTTTCTAAAGAGCCCGACCTTTGTTCAAGTCGAAACTCTAGTTCGAGCTTCACCGGGAAATGGAGTAGTAGGGAGAGAGAGAGAAGTGTTAAGGTGTGAGGAGAATGAAATAGGGATGACCTCTTTATATAGGCGTAAAACACGTGTATTAAATGGGCAAGATTTATTATTAGTATTAATATTGCCATAAATTATTGGTATTAATTCTAATAATTAAATTTCAGTATTAATTCTAATAATTTAATTTTGGTATTAAATTAATTGTATTAATTACAATAATTAAATATATATTAATTTATGGCTATTTATGATAAGCCGTACGTTTGCATAAAAAATTTTTACCGAAATTTCGGGTTACAAAAAAAATCATACTTTCTAGGAGGTCACCCATCCTCACACTACTCTAAGGCAAGCACACTTAACTTTAAAGTTATTATGGAATCTAGTTCACCTAAACCAATTTGGTTTTTGTTTTCTAATTTGTCTTAAGTTTCATTTCCAAGGTTTAATGAATCCTTTGATCACTCGAAAGTTGTAAATTTCCATATTGCTTATTCCCAAATGTAAACCGGCTTGGTTTTCTTATTCGGTTTGACCGGTTCTTTTCCCGGTTTTCCTTAACTAAAAAAATGCGGGTTTTACAGCTTCGGTCCATCGGAGCTGCTTCACTGTTCCATCATGTCGGTGCTTCTCTATTGATTCTCGGATTGACTGGAGTTTGCTATCAGATAGCTGACTTCTCTCTGGTTCTAAAGAGCCCGACCTCTCCTTTTGAGGTTAAGAAAAATGTTGAAGTCGAAACTCTGGTTTAAGCTTCACCGAGAAATGGAGCAGTAAAGACAGAGAGAGAGAGGTGTTCGGGTGTAAAACCCGTGTATTAAATGGGAGAGATTTATTACTAGTATTAATATTGTCATAAATTATTGGTATTAATTCCAATAATTTAATTTCGGTATTAAATTATTTGTATTAATTCCAATAATTAAATATATATTAATTTATGGTTATTTATGATAAGGCGTACGTTTGCATAAAAACTTTTGACCAAAATTTCGGGTTACAAAAAAAATTCATACTTTCTAGGAGGTCACGCTACTCTCAAGCAAACACGCTTAACTTCAAAGTTCTTATGGAATCTTGTTCACCTAAACCAATTTGGTTTTTATCTTCTAATTTTTCTTAAATTTCTTTTCCAAGGTTTAATGAACCCTTTAGATCACTCGGAAGTTATAAATTTCCATATTGCTTGTTCCCAAATGTAAACCGACTCGGTTTTCTCACTCGATTTGACCGGTTCTTTTACCGGTTTTCCTTAACTCAAAAGTCAGGGGTTTACATAGTGAATGGGTTTTCAAAACTTTTAAGTTTTAGGAAAAAGACTTGTATTAGAGTGTGCCAGACTCCTTTGTTTAAAAAATCCTTTCATATCAAATCTCGATTTTTACCACCATTTCCTTATTAATCACAGTGTGTCATCACCCAACACACATCCTTCATCATTGAGGTCAAACACATATTCGCAAGCCAGCCCGTCCACTAAACCCACGTGTGGCGTCGGAGCGACTTTACCGGCCACCTAGATAGAAGTACGTCGACTTCTACCCTAAGAATGAGCGGATATTCGAGACATTTGACCCTCAATCCCGAAAACAATTCTTCTTGTTTGTATGAGGACAGAGACCTCATCCTGTCCCCACACCAGTCTCATGCTGTCACGCCCCGACCTAATTTGGTCGGATCCCCGTGATCAACCCGCCACTCTCCCGGTTTATTAAAGGGTTTCCCCTTATCGTAAATCGTAAAGAGTAAGGCATCCTTTAACTTGCACCTTTTTCCTGGAATAGCATAATCAAAACTGTATGAAATTTAAAACTTTACATACCTGTCTTACAGCCATCTTAGTTGACGGTCTTTTAGGGGAGGCTTTCCGAGATTTCCTGAAAGGGATATAAGGGAGGGGGTGAGTACGACTACTCAATGAATGGGTTTTTAAAAACTTTTAACTTTTAAGAAAAACATTTATATGGAGTGTGCCAGACTCCTTTGTTTTAAAAAATCCCATCATTTAAAAATTTAGATTTTTCCATTATTTCTTAGTTACCACGGTGTGTCATCACCCAACACACATCCTTCATCATGAAGGTTACATATATTCGCAAGTCACTATCACTACTGAACCCGCTAGTGGCTTCAGAGCGACTTTTCCTACCATTCGGATAGAAGTACGACCACTTCTACCCTGGGAATGAGTGGATGAATGTTAGATCCTACCCACAATCTCGAAATCACTTCTTCATGTTCGTATGAGGACAGAGACCTCATCCTGTCCCCACCCCGGTCTCATGCGCTTCGTGCTACTCCAGATTTCGCACAGACACCTGGAACGACGAACTACCCTTATAGCCACCAGGTCGTCCAGTGCCCTTAGGACGCATCACTACCCCTCATGGGCATCTTGATGATCCCGTACTCACAGTGCATGCACAAACAATGTTTTCTTATATTGCAATGTAATCTGTGGTGCCACTAGTCCAACGGCCTTGACTCTCAACTCAACCCATAGCTATTTGTCTTGACTAGTTCGTCGACCTGTCATGTCGCACTGCCGCTAGTTGACTGAGCATGTCGGTCCTATCTTGGTACCATGGCCAAACAATTCACTTATTAAGTTTTATGGCACATATATCATGTTCATTTACGAGCTCCTGCTCGTGCCAATTGGCCTTGGGCCCACTGTACGAGATTTTCAAAATCGGGCATTTAGCCCCCAAGTTCCAAAATCGAGGCCCCTGGCCTATTAGAGCTATTCGAGCTCCCGTCCAGAAGGCCTCCCAAATTGTTTAAGCATTGGCACACAGTCAGGGGAGAGCACTTCCGACAAAAATAGGTTTTTACTCTCCATCATACCGACTGGTATAAGGACATCTCGGCATAACAGCCTTCATTCATTAATGAATGAGAAAACCCAAACTTTTAGTTATTTGCAATTAGGTCCCTAAAGTTATTTCTCTTTAACTTTAAGTTTCTAATGTCGGTTTCTCCTCAAATTGAGTCCTGTAACTTTTAAATTTTATCCTGGGACCTCAATTTATTCAATTTCACCAAAAAGTGGTTTAATTTCCCAAATTTCCAATTTGGTCCCCCAATTTTTCCAAAATTACCATTTTGCCCTTCTTTTACAAAAATGGTAAGTTTTGCCTCAAAAATTCCAAAATTCCTCAAATTGGTCCTCCAACATTATTTTCATGCCCAATTGACCCTCAATTTCATAAAATTGTATTTTGGCCCTTTGAATTTCGAAAATCCCCAAATTTTCCCCCAATTTCAACTCTTCAACACTACCGAATTTAATTTTATCAAATTGACCAATCAAACACTTCTAATTATTGAAATTGGAGTTGAAATTGAGTTCCTGCATGTTCATACAATTCTAAGATACTTTGAATCACAGATTTTAATGTCGGAACGAGCTCAAACGGAACTTCGCCGAAAAATAGACTGTAGAGAGAGAAAGCTTCGATTACTCACCGGTGAAGGCACGGTGGTCCGAGCTTTCGATCTAGGCAGATAGGTCTCGTCCTGAGGTTCATCCTAGAATCAAGAATTGTATCAATTGATGCGAAATTGGATTAGAATTTTGTCATTGAAATTCGGTCGACTCTCTCTCTAGCACCGATCGAAAATTGTAAAGGGGAGCCAAATTGGCTTACCTTTCGGTCCTAATTCGGCTGTGGAAAGGCTGATAAAGTGTTGGGAGGGCTTGGTTTGGCCTAGGGAGGGCTTGAAATGGCCGATTTCAGCTTGGACGAAATAGGGCAGCTTCGGTCCGCCGGAGTTGCATCACTATTTCATCATGTCGGCACTTCTCCAACGATTCTCGGATTGACTGGAGTTTGCTATCAAATAGTTGTCTTCTCCTCGATTCTAATGAGCCCGACCTTTATTCAAGTCGAAGCTCTAGTTCGAGATTTACCGGCAAATGGAGCAGTAGAGAGAGAGAGAGAGAAGTGTTCAGGTGTGAGGAGAATGAAATGGGGATGACCTTTTTATATAGTCGTAAAACCCGTGTATTAAATGGGCGAGATTTATTACTAGTATTAATATTGCCATAAATTATTGGTATTAATTCCAATAATTTAATTTCGGTATTAATTCTAATAATTTAATAAATTAAATTATTGGTATTAATTCTAATAATTAAATATATATTAATTGATGGCTATTTATGATAAGCCGTACGTTCGCATAAAAATTTTTTACCGAAATTTTGGGTTACAAAAAATCATACTTCCCAAGAGGTCACCCATCCTCACACTACTCTCAGGTAAGCATGCTTAACTTTGTAGTTCTTATGGAATGTAGTTCACTTGAACCAATTTGGTTTTTATTTTCTAGTTTGTCTTAAGTTTCTTTTCCAATGTTTAATAAATCATTTGGATCAACCGAAAGTTGTAAATTTTCATATTACTTATTCCCAAATGTAAACCGATTTGGTTTTCTTATTCAGTTTGACCAGTTCTTTTCCCGGTTTTTCCTTAACTCAAATGTGGGAGGTTTACACATGCGCTTAGTGCTACTCCAAATTTCACACGGTCACCTGGTACGACGAATTGCCCTTATACTCACCGGGTCCTCCAGGGCCCTTAGGATGCATCACTTCCCCTCATGGGCATCTTGATGATCTCGTAATCAAAGTGCATGCACAAACAATATTTTCTTATCATGCCATATAATCTGTGGTGCCACTGGCCTAACGGCCAAAACTCTCAACTTAATTTGCAGCTGTTTGTCTTTACTAGTGCGGAGACCTGTCATGTCGCACTACAACTAGTTGACTGAATATGTCACTCTTGTCTCGATACCATGGCCAAACAATTCATTTATTAAAGTTTTATAGCACATATCTCATGTTTGTTTACGAGCTCCTAACCTATGGCCCGCTTGTTCAAGATTTTCAAAACCGGACATAATAGCCTCTAAATTCTAAAATCGAGGCCTCCAACCTATAAGAGCTATTCTCAATCCTATAAAAAATTTTAAAACCGGAATGAGTGGATGTACGCGACATCCGACCCTCAATCCCAAAATTGCTTCATTGTGTCCATATGAGGATAGAGACCTCATCCTATCCCCACCCCGGTCTCATGCGCTTGGTGCTACTCCAAATTTCGCATAGACACCTGAAACGATGAACTGCCCTTATAACCACCATGTTGTTCAGTGCCTTAGGACGTATCACTACCCCTCATGGGCATCTTAATGTTCCCGTACTCACAGTGCATGCACAAACAATATTTTCTCATATTTCCATGTAATCTGTGGTGCCACTAATCCAACGGCCCAGACTCTCAACTCAACCCGCAGTTGTTTGTCTTGACTGGTCCGTCGACCTGTCATGTCGCACTGTCACTAGTTGACAGAGCATGTCGGTCCTATCTTGGTACCATAGCCAAACAATTTACTTATTAAGTTTTATGGCACATATATCATGTTCGTTTACGAGCTCCTACTCGTGCCAACTGGCCTTGGGCCCACTTGACGAGATTTTTAAAATCAGGCATTTAGCCCCCAAGTTCCAAAACCGAGGCCCTCGGCCTATAAGAGCTATTCGAGCTCCCGTTAAGAAGGTATCCCAAATAGTTTAAGTATTGGCACACAAAATAGGTTTTCATTGTCCATTATACTGATCGGTGACCGATGAACTGGTTTAAGAACATCTCTATTCATGACCGATGAACTGGTTTTCAACTTTCTTCGAGGAAGTCTCATTATACCAACCAGGTATGATCTACTTACAACTGGTAAGTAGTTTTTCCGCATGGTTTTTACATCACTTTCTCTTAATTGTAATGATTAAAATTCCACTAAATAGTGGGTTTTTATACCAAGGTACTTATCATCCCCAACCGGGTATGATATATAATTTCCACTCACAACTGGTAAGTGGTTTTTATCTTTAAGTTGTGCTCATCATCCCAACCGGGTATGATGTTAGTAAACCCACTCACTCGTTAATGCCGTGAATTCCACTTATACCGGTTCCTTGTATTCACGTGAGCTTGTCCTTGCTGGCATTCCCGGTACTTCGTGTTCCTACACGATATGAACATCTCGGTTCATTATCCTTCGTCCTAATAGCCTTCATTCATTCCAAATGAATGAGAAAGTCAAACTTTCATTTATTTGTAATTAGGTCCCTAAAGTTATTTCTCTTAAATTTTAAGGCCCTAATACCGATTTTTCCTCAAATTGAGTCCCGAAACTTTTAAAATTTATCAAGGGACCTCAATTTATTCCATTTCACAAAAAAAAGGATTAATTTCCCAAATTTCCAATTTAGTCCCCCAATTTTTCCAAAATTACCATTTTGCCCATCCTTTACAAAAATGGTAAATTTCAACCCAAAAATTCTAAAATTTCTCAAATGGGCCTTCTAACATTTTTATCATGCCCAATTGACCCTCAATTTTAGGAAATTGCATTTCGGTCCTTCGAATCTTCGAAAATCCCCAATTTTCTCCAATTCCAACTTCTTAACACATCCAAATTTGATTTAATCAAATTGACCGATAAAACGTTTCCAATTGTTGAAATTAAAGTTGAAATTGAGTTTTTACATGTTCATACGATTCCATAGAAGTTCGAATCATGAGTTTTAATGCCGGAACGAGCTCAAACGAAGCTTCGCCGAAAAATGAACTATAGAAAGAGAAAGCTTCGATTACTCACCGGTGATGGCACGACAGTCCGAGCTTTTGATCTTGGAAGATAGCTCTTGTCCTGAGGTTTATCCTAGAATCAAGAATCACATCAATTGATGTCGAATTGAGTTAGATTTTCATCATTGAAATTCTGTCGGTTCTCTCTCTAGCGCCGGCCGAAAATTGCATAGTGGAGTTGAATTGGCTTACCTTTCAGTCTTAATTCGGCCATGGGAGGGCTGAGGAAGTGTTGGGAGGGCTTGGTTTTGCTTGAGAAGGGCTCGAAATGGTCGATTTTAGCTTGGCAGGAATATGGCAGCTTCGGTCCGCCAGAACTGCTTCACTGTTCCATCATGCCGACGCTTGTCCAGCGATTCTCGGATTGACTGGAGTTTGCAATCAAATAGCTGACTTCTCCCCGATTCTATAGAGCCCGACCTCTCCTTCCAAGGTTAAGAAAAATGTTCAAATCAAAGCTCTAGTTCGAGCTTCACCGGGAAATGGAGCAGTAAAGAGAGAAAGAAAAGTGTTCAGGTGTGAGGAGAATGAATGGTAATTACCTCTTTATATAGGTGTAAAACAGTGTATTAAATAGGAGAGATTTATTACTAGTATTAATATTTCCATAAACTAATTTGATTTTTCTCTTCTAATTTATCTTAAGTTTTTTTTCCAAGGTTTAATTAACCCTTTGGATCACCCAAAAGTTGTAAATTTCCAAACTGCTTATTCCCAAATGATTGGGTTTGTAAACTGGCCCGATTTTCTTACTCGGTTTAACTGGTTCTTTTCTCAATTTTCCTAAAGTCAAAAGTGTGGGATTTACACCGGTTCCTTGATTTCACGAGAGCTTGTCCTTGCTGGTGTTCCCGGTGCTTCATGTTCCTACAAGATATGAACATCTCGGTTCATTGTCTCTCGACCCTAATAGCCTTCATTCATTCCAAATGAATGAGAAAAACCAAACTTTTATTTATTTGTAATTAAGTCCCTAAAGTTATTTTTATTTAACTTTAAGTCCCTCATGCTAGTTTTTCCTCAAATTGAGTCCCAAAACTTTTAAAATTCCCGTTGGGACCTCGATTTATTCAATTTCACAAAAAGAGCTTTAATTTCCTAAATTTCCAATTTGGTCCCACAACTTTTCCAAAATTAACATTTTGCCATTCCTTTACAAAAATGGTAAATTTTACCCCAAAAATTCTAAAATTCCTCAATTAGCCCTCTAACATTTTTATCGTGCCCAATTGACCCTTAATTTTAGAAAATTACATTTTGGTCCTTCGAATTTTCTAAATTTCCCCAATTCCAACTTATTAATACAGCCGAATTTGATTTCATCAAATTGACCGATCAAACATTTCCAATTGTTGAAATTGAAGTTGAAATTGAGTTTTTACATGTTTATACGATTCTTTAGCAATTTGAATCGCAAGTTTTAACGTTAGAACATGCTCAAACAAAGCTTCGCCGGAAAATAAAATATAGAGAGAGAAAGCTTCGATTACTCACCAGTGACGGCATGGTGGTCCGAGCTTTCTATCCTAGTAGGCAGCTCTCGTCCTGAGGTTACTACTAGGATTAAGAATGACATCAATTGATGTCGAGTTGTATTAGTATTTTGTCATTGAAATTAAACCGACTCTCTCTCTAACACCAATCGAAAATTGCAGAGGACAGCCGAATTGACTTACCTTTCCATGCTAATTCGGCCATGGGAGGTCTGAGGAAATGTTGGGAGGGATGGTTTGGCTTGAGGAGGGCTCAAATTGACCAATTTTAGTTTGGCTAAAACATAGCAGCTTCGGTCTGCCAGAGCTGCTTCACTATTTGATCACACTGGTGCTTCTTCGGCGATTCTCAGAACGAATGGAAATCACCACCATGTAGCTGACTTCTCCCTAGTTCTAATTAACCCGACCTCGCCTTCTTTAGCTCATAAATGACCCTATATTGGAGCTCTGGTTTGAGCTTCACCGAAAAACTAAGCAACTAAGAGAGAGTGAGCTTTTCAGGTGTAGAGAGGATGAATGGAGAGGGGCTCTTTATATAAGGAGCTCGGGGACACGTTGGCCGTCCATTTGGCACTTTTATAAAAGACATTGATGGCCTTAAACGTATCGAACAAAAATGTTTCTTTTCCGCCGATGCTGCGAGTGAACAGTGCTATCATTTGGAGGAAGAAGACGACACTATTCCAAACCGGACTGAACTAGTTTGAACCAGGTTCGAAGTTAAAACCGGTCGGTTCACCCCTCATTCGACCGAGTTTTTCAAATCTAAAAATTTCTAAATTCATTTTCTATCCAATGGTGGCCTCAAATCTCAAATTTGAATTATTTAAGCCACCTAGAAAAATAAATTTAGGATCCAGTTCAATAGTGGTACAAATCGGTCCAAACCGGTTCGGATCCGGTTCACCTGAACTGGTTTGGTTTTCATCCCCAATTCCTTCACAAGCCCATTTCCATGACTTTTGTGACTCCTTAGGTCACCTAGGGTCCATAAAACTTCCAGTTTACTATCTCTTTATCAATTTCGATTCATAAACCGACTCGGTCCTTAAACCGGTTCAATCTGGTTTGGGTCCGGTTCACCCGAACTAATCTAGTTTTTCTCTCCCACTTTGTTCTAATGTTCCTTCCCAAGGTTTATAAATCTCTTTGGATCACAAGAGATCCATAAATTTCTTGGTTGACCAATTCTTTATCTGTTCCGGTTCATAAATCAACTCGGTTTATAAACCGATTCTATCCGGTTTGGACCCGGTTCTCTTGAACCGATCTGGTTTTTCTTCCCCATTTCCTCCTAAGGTTCTTTTCCCAAGTTTATGGACCATTTGAGTCACATGGGAGTTGAAAATTCTCAAATTTTCCTGTTTCCTAATAATCGAACTTGTAAACCAATTTGGTTTTAAAATTTGAAAGTGACCGGTTCTTTTCCCAGTTTTCTCATTATTAAAGGACGGGGTTTACACCTTTCCTAGATCTTGCAATCTCAATATCGAGAAAATACTTTAGAGGACCCAAGTCTTTTACCTCAAATTCTTTACTTAGTTATTTTTTCAACTGCAATATCTCAACATTATCATCCATAGTGATGATGATATCATCCACATATACTACGAGAATAGCAACTCGACCATTAGAGTGTCGATAGAAAACCGTATGGTCTCTATTACACTGCCGGTAACCCATTTTGACCACTGCACATCGAAATCGATCAGACCATACTCTTGGTGACTGTTTGAGTCTATACGAAGATTTCTTCAATTTACAAACCTTCCCCACAGTCTTCATCGTACTAAATCCAGGTGGAATCTCCATATATACTTACTCTTGTAGGTCTCCATGCAAAAATGCATTCTTTACATCCATTTGATTTAATGTCCACCCGAAATTAGCAGCACATGATATAAGTATTCTAATAGTGCTCATCTTAGCTACTGGTGCGAAAGTTTCATCATAGTCTATTCCATATTTTTTACTATAACCTTTTGCCACCAACCTTACTTTGTATCTTACAACTTCTCCTTTAGCATTTTGTTTCATATTGAATACCCACTTACATCCTACAGCTTTTTTTCCATTTGGAAGTTGAGCAAGTTCCCATGTTTTATTCATCTCTAGTGCTTTCATCTCCTCATGCATTGCTCCAAGCCACTTCGGATCCCATTTAGCTTCTTGCCAATTATTTGGTATCTGTACTAACTGTAGTGATACAATAAATATCTTGTATGTAGGTGGAACAAATGCATATGAAACATAATTAGATATATTATTCTCAAAACCATATCTAATTGGAGGTTTCTCTGCATTAGCTCTACGTTCTCTACTAATGGTAATAGGTAAGGAATCATTACCGTCCGATGACGTGGACGAACCATTAGAAGGTTGTATAGAGTTATTACCTTCTAGTGACGTTGATGAAGGTTGTATAGAGTCATTAACTTCTGGTGACATTGATAAAGGCTGCATAGAGTCATTACCTTTTGGTGATATTGATGAAGGTTGTATAGAGTCATTACTTTCTAGTGACATTGATGAACCATTAGAGGATTGATTAATACTTGGGATTGTCTCACCATCATTTGACTCATCTTTCTCCCCCTTAGCACCGTCCTTATTTCTTCTACTATATACCTTCAATTGATGCTCATCTTTTTCTTCCATCTTTGTTACTCTAAATTATAGGACACATATTCACTTATACAATAATATTTTCAGCATTTTGATCATTGATAACTTCTTCATTTGTTTGTCGTATATCAGGAATTGACAAGTCTTGTAATACGGTTGCAGACTGTGTTGATTCCTTATAGAATTGTTCATTCTCACGAAAAGTCACATCCATACTCACAAAAAGTCTTTTCTCACTTGGACTACAACACTTGTATCCCTTTTGAGTACTGGAATAACCCACATAAATACATTTAAATGAACGAGGATCGAGCTTGCTTACCGAATGACAATGATCTCTCACAAAACATATACATCCAAACACACGAGGAGGGACTATGTATGTGTTTTTTCCCATCAATACTTCACAAGGTGATCTAAAGTTCAACATTTACGAGAGCATCCGATTAATCAAATAAGTTGTTATCAGTACAGCTTCACTCCATAAATACTTTGGTACATTCATCTTGAAGAGAAAAGAACGAGCAACTTCCAACAAATGATGATTTTTCTTCTCTGCAATACCATTTTGTTGGGAGGTATATAGACATGTAGTTTGATGAATAATTCTCTTACTAGATAGATAAGACGAAAATTTCTGATTCACATACTTAGTGTCATTGTCTATTCTGAGAATATAAACTTTGGCATTAAATTGAGTTTGAACAATAGCCGAAAAATTCTTGAAACATAATAGTGCTTCTCCTTTGTGCTTCATCAAATATAACCATGTCATCCGAGAGTGACAATCAATAAATGTGATAAACCATCTGAATCCACTAATAGAGGTAATTGGATATGCCCCCCAAACGTACGAGTGAATCAATCAAAATAGCTTTATACTTCTTAATCTAGTAGAATTATAACTTATTTTTGTTTATTTTCCAAACTCACAAATATCACAAACAAGTTTATTGCGTTCTACTTTACTCATCAGCTCTAATCTCAACCTTTTAAAACTATCAAAAGATGAATGTCCCAACCGACAACATTCTAACATTGCTTCATCTTTTTCATTACTATTCACTGCAACACTTAAACTTTTATTCACAACTCTTCTATTTAGTTACCACAATCCTCCACTCTTGCTACCGGTTCCAAGTATCTTCTTAGTGTTTCTCTCTCAAAAGATACAAGTGCCCCCATAAAAAATTACTTGACAATTCAACTGATCAATGATACTATTAACTGATAACAAATTAACTATAAAAGAGGGAACATACAAAACAGATGATAATGTGATCAAATCGGTACATATAACAGAGCTCTTCCCTTTGATAGATTGTACTGTTCCATCTGCCGTATGAACAACTCCCTTATAAATTTGATGATATTTATCATATTTATTAAATTTTTCTATTAATCCTGTCATATGTCTTGAACCACTAGAATCAATAACCCAATTTGTGGAAGATTCAAGTATTTGTACCTGATTACCACAATTGATATCATTCTCGTCCAGTATGATGAGACATCTACTATTCATACTTTTTATCTTTCTCGAATTCCTTCCAGCTTCTAAGTTTCCTGGTCGCAACTCTCGACGACAATAAATCTTAGAGATATATTTTCGTCTCCTTTGACAATTCAGCTAATTTGTATTTAGAGCTGTCTTAGGCTCTTCCGATGCTTCAGATCTGCCAAAACTTAAAAATACCAGAAAACCCTAGCTCTTATACCATATTGAATATTTAAAACTAGAATTCACTTCTATTAAATTATATTAAGAATATATATAAGGTATATTTATCATATTTACAAATATACTCCTAACTTATTAATATTATATAAAAACAATCTGTTAGAATATGCAATTATTAGTGTAACATCGGTATCATGTTTAAAAACTATAATATTTGTTAATGGAAAACTATCATTGAAGCTTCAAAATTTTTCTAAATATAACACTTAGAATACTAAAAATTTTGAAGTGATATATTGAAGTATCACATATTCAATAAATATGTTATTTCAAATGTTAAAAGTAAAAAAAATGATATATTAAATATCAAAACATTTTGAAGGATAAAATTCTCTCATCTATCATCCCATGTGGTGTTAATTGACAGCAGCAAAAATGGACACCACACACCTTATTATCAAAGGACTGAACTTGGAATCTCTTTAGTAGACCGCTGTTATGCCCATCAAAACATGTCCCTGACTTTTCAACGAACAATGACAACTCAATGTTAGGTAGCATCACTCTTTTCATTGAAAACGTGATACACGCCTTGTCCAACAAATGCTGACATAAGATAAAATTTCTTCTTTTTTTTTTTCTCACAAAGGTCCACTCGCTAAATTTAGAAATGGATTCGGATGAAATTCATTTTAAGACCTCATGCAAGCCTTAAGGAAATGCTACATACCACTGTGCCAAATTGTTGGACTTGGTTTCAAAATTATTGAACTTTGATATTTTTTATCAATATAATTTCAAGAGAAATTAAGTTTAGTATAATAGAATAGGATCCATTTTAATATAATATTGAGTTTTTTTTAATTTAGCACAATATTTTTATCAATTTCTAAATTGGTGCAATATTTTACCTGTGATACTAAAAGTCTATTTTATCAAAGGTATGAAATAAAAATAATAATTTAAAAATATTTAATATCAAAGTGTGCAAGTGTTTGGTGTCATAGTAAAGAAGAGTAGTTGATATCATTTTTTATTTTTGTAAAATATCCATATAAATTCAAATTAGAATAGTAAGATTAACAATATTATCTAATATTTTAAAACTTTTTATCATATTTTTACTCTTAATTATTTTATATATTAAAATAAAAAAAATAAGAAACCAAATTCTCTCCTAGTAATTCGAATAAAAAATAAGAAAATTATGAGCTTATAACCTATTTGAAACCTACAACATGCGAATGTAAAACAAGATCTCATTTATCTCTAAAATAGCTACATATTGAAGAGTATTTGGTATCTCTGAATTGACCTAATATGAGTATTTCTGAGCTTGTTTAATAGGACTTGGTTCATGCTTCAAAGTAACAATAATGGCAGTTGTATCAATTTGAAAATCTCCAAAGTAACAATAATGGCAGTTGTATCAATTTGGAAATGAAAAGCTCCAAAGTAACAATAATGGCAGTTGTATCAATTTGGAAATGAAAAGCTCCAAAATAACAATAATGGCAGTTGTATCAATTTGGAAATGAAAAGCTCCAAAGTAACAATAATGCCAATTGTATCAATTTGGAAATAAAAAACTCCAAAGTAACAATAATGTCAGTTGTATCAATTTGGAAATGAAAATAATATATTATCTTAAACCTGTTACTCCTTGGAGTTATGTCCATTGAAATATCTAGAGAAGGGGCAATGCTACGGTCAATAGCAGCCACACCACCAAATGTTGGAGATGACAACTCATTGCAGGCTATCGCTAAGAAACTATGTTCAGTAATTGCAGAAAATAATACGATTGAGGGGAAGGAATGGAAGAAAAATTATTTGGATTGAATGAAGTAATGTTTGCATATATCATAATATTATAAGGAAAGTTAGTTTTATTAAAATATACTATGCAACTAATAAATATAAGACATATTTGAGGTGCATACAATAATATCCAATGAATTTGATAGGATACTTAAAAAAGACAACTTGTAATATGGTTGTAATTTATGCCTTTGATATGGTATTAGGTAATATAGACCACTAAATACTTCTAAAAATATGTAATCTAGTGAAATTTTGTGAAAAAGAAAATATGCAGAGTGAGAATAAAAATTAGAAGTAGTTAGTATGTTGTTAAGATAGAAAAATATCTGCAACATAAAATTAAAAAATTTAATATGGAGATGATCATGATTGAGAAATGTTAAACCCATATCAATGATATTTTAATATTTTATGGTCTAAGAAGAATAGATAAGAATGTGTAGTCTAGTAAAATTTTATGAAAATGATAATATAAAGACTGAGAATAAAAATTAGGAGTAGTTAATATGTTGATAAAGATTAGTAGACGATAACAATGGAGAAATGTTAAGTCATATCAATGATATGTTAATATTTTTCTTCATCGATACATTTTATTATGCACTAAATAAATAAAATACGATAAGAAATATGTGAAGTTTATTCTTAAAAGTTGAAGATAAAATTTTTTTAGAGGTAATTAAATAGATAACTTAATCATTAATATGGTTGATAGTAAAATTTAAGTTTATTTATTTGATAGAAATGAAGGAAAATAATGATATTAGGGAGATTTATTTTAAAGAGAATGTGGAGATATAAATAATAAGAAAAACAATAGTTTAAAAGAAAATGTCGTAATATTTTATACAAATATATTAATAAACAACCATAGTAAAATATACGTTAATAATATGATAATTTTTTCCTCTTAATAGAGTAATTTTATTATGGTAAGAATGTAATCTAGTGAAATTTTGTGAAAAATATAATATGGAGAGTGAGAATAAAGATTAAGAGTAGTTAGTATGTTGATAAAAATTAGGAGATGATAATAATTGAGAAATGTTAAGTCCATATTAATTATATGTTAATATTTTCTTTCCATTTACATATTTTGTTATGGGGTACGCAATAAAATATGATAAGTAATTCCGTGAAGTTTATTCCAAAAAGTTGAAAATAAAATTTTTTTAGAGGTAATCAGATAAATAGTCTAACAATACACATGATAATAAAATTGAAATTTATTTATTTGATAGAAATGAAGGAAAATAATAATATTATCGAGATTTATTTTGAAGAGAACTGGGGAGATAAATAATAAGAAAAATAATAGTTTAAAAGAAAAGGTTGTAATATTTTATACAAACGTGTGAATGTACAACTATAGTAAAACATAGGTTAATAATATGATAATTTTTTCCTCTTCACAGAATAATTTTATTATGGTGTGAGAAGACATCAAGCTAGGAAATCTCATTATTTTGTATTTCTCTTAAAACTGGTAAAGAGAAAGATAAAGTTTTTGCACAATTATATTAAAATACTTTTATTTTGTGATCAAACAGATTTTGGAAAAGTGATAAAGATATCAGCATGATTTTTTAATACAAAGTATCAAAAATACTTATTATAATTATATGAAAATAAATATTTACGATCACAATCATTAATCTCTTAGCATGTTCACTTTATTATAGGGTAATTAGCTTCTCGTGCATGTCTCATCAAGCATTTGATTTAGTATGGTTAATAAAATGAATATTATGTGTTAAAATTGATTTAGTATAGTTAATAAATTGAATATTATATGTTAAAAATATTACTATAAATGGTTAAAATAATATTTTAATTAGTTATAATATAATTAGTTAATATTATAATATAATTAGTTAATATTATAAAATAATATTTTTATATTTTTATTATTCTAATCATATAAATAAATATGTGTTTTTATGTATGTATTCATTAAATCACATTAACATAATTTGTATCATTTTTAAGTATATTATCTACAATGAGTTGATTTTACCTCCCGTTGAACCTGTGAACAACTTTCTCCAAGTATTGGAGGCATCTTTGATCCCTTGGCCTCACGATGGCATAGGTTGTGGATGATGGAGAGGAGAGGAGAGAAAGGAGCCATCACTTTGCAATCTCAAGAGCTTTTCCCAATCCAGCCCTCCCATTCCTTCCAAGCCGAAGAGTAGTGATGTGGGTTTTTTGTGCAATATTTCATATGGGATTAAATAATAATAACAATAATAATAGGGAATAATGTGATTTATGCTCAGATTAATTAGCATATAAAAATAATTATAATATCACCTAACCTACTGAGCTTCAAGCTCCCCTTATCGCTTATCTTTTTCAACACTCGGGAATCCTTATGGACATAAATCTCCAGTTTCTGGGCCATCTCGAGGATCATCGGGAACACGACTACGAATCCACTGAGCATGTTCTCCTCATCATCTTCGAGTCTATGAAAGTTCTCCTTAAGAAAAGAAATTCCTGATAAAAAAACATCGAGAAATGCCTATGATCAATATGATGTTAGGTATAATTAAAAACAATATGTTAGAATATGCGATTGTTAGTGTGACACCAGCCTCATGTTTACACAGTACTCTATGATATTTGTTAATTGGAGAACTATCATTGAAGCTTCAAAATTTTTCTAAATATAACACTTGAATACTAAAAATTTTGAAGTGATATACTGAAGTATCACATATTCAATAAATATATTATTTTAGGTGTTAAAAGTAAAAGAAAATGATATATTAAGTATCAAAATTACACAATATTAAAAAGAATGACAGATTCCACTAACTTATATACAACTAAGAAAAACATTTTGAAGGATAAAATTCTCTCATCTATCACTCCATGTGATGATGTTAATGGACAGCCACAAAAATGGACGCTGCACACTTTATTATCAAAGGACTCAACTTGGAGGTCCTCTAGTATCTCTTGCCACTTGGACTCTCGCCAAGCCTTTTTTCAAGGATAGTGACAACTCAACGTTAATCAATAGCATCATTCTTTTTTTTTTTCTAAAGAGAAATCCATTTAAGACATCAAGCAAGCCTTAAGGAAATGTTATTGGACATTAGTATTTTGATCAAGATCATTTCTGGATAATTTAGATTTAGTATAATAGAATATGATTCATTTTAGTATAATATTATGTTATATTTTAAATTTTAGCATAATATTTTTTTTTATCAATTTCTAAATTGGCACAATATTTATTTGATCAAATCTAACATTATTTTATTTAACTGTCAAAATTGTGTATATAACATGCAAACAATATTTGGTGTAAACTATATAGATATTAACATACTTTTGCTTGAGGTCTATTTCATACCAATATTTAAAAAAAAAAAATCCTTTTGGTGCGAACTATATAGATACTAAATGTCTATTTGATCAAAGGTGTGAAATAAAAATAATAATTTAAACATATTTAATATCAAAGTGTGCAAGTGTTTGGTTCAAGAGTCAAGAGGAGTAGCTGATATTTTTTTTAATTTTTGTAAAATATCCAAATAAATTCAAATTAGAATAGTAAGATTAACAATATTATATAATATTTTTAATGTTTTTATCATATTTTTACTCTTAATTATTTTATATATTAAAATAAAAAATAAGACACGGAATTCTGTCCTAGTAATTTGAATAAAAAATAGCAAAAATATGATAGGAGGCGATATCAAAGCCACGCGGCTTGTCATCGTTCCGGGTGAACAAGACGTCTGTAAATATATGAATGTATGAGTAATAGAACAACATAATCATAATTCAAATAATTGGTTGGGTGAGGGTGTGAATGAACTAAGATGATGCAGAACTAACCCACAGAGCTTGTAGGATGACGATGGAGAGAAGAATAGCCGCTGGTGGTGTGGACGAGGGGACAGAAGCTTCTAAGGAAGGAGAGTCAACGGTGTAGCACAATATCTGTTATCTGTTTTTCGAGCAACTGAGTAACGCAAGATTATGGAAGCGTTGCCTTGCTCGTGAGAAATTGAGGGAAGAGGGAATGAGGTGAGAGAAAGGTATGGCCTTGGCCTTGCCCTTGGATTTAATGTGTAGGTCTGTCTCTATGCTATGCTATGTTATGCTACTCATGCCCTCTTAGTCCAATCAATTAAACAAAAATCTCAGCTATACCATTTGTGCATTTAGCTTCAATGGGTGCATTGGTTGTTATTCTTTCTTCACACCTCCATCTCCATGTTTATTATTATCAATATTTACGAATTAAGTTGTTTAGTTGTTGAATTTCTCATATGATATGATGGATTCATTCGCTAGTATGATTTTCAATGGCCCTTCCTTCTCCCATCTTCTCACTCGTAATAGAATTAATGAAGAATTGTATAGTTCATCACCTTATAGTATTTGTGTATTGACAGTGGAATTGATAATGCCTATAAGAATGTCATATTACCATCAATATATTTTATGCATTTGTTAGATTATATTTTGATATATTTTATTCTTAAATATCCCTAATATAATACCAATGTCTTTAGTAAATATATAGAAAAAAAAGTTAAAATCAATTTTGTTTAATGGGTATGTTATCGCACCACAAACGATACTGTAGTATGAAAAATAAAATCTAATTCAGTGAAAATAGATTAAATTCATATTAATGTAATGACTATATTAACAAAAGACCCTCACATTTATAGAATATTCAATATACAAGTTTTAAATATAATTATAACATCTAAAATATTTGTTTTATTACACATCTAAAATAAATTCAAAAGTTTTACGTTCTAAGTCGAAATAATAATTAATTCACTTTTCATATATCATACTGCTCATAATCCTATTTAGAAAGTCCATTTACGTTGCCGACAGTATGCATGGACGATATACACAATTTTTTTTTGTTGGGGATTTCTTCCGCAAAAATCTCAGATAGGGTTCAAGTCATACGATAACTTGATTTATTTTGATATTTTATATTTAACTCAATTTATAGAAAATTGTTTAACTGATTTTTCAATTTACAATAAATGTGATATTTTAATTTTAGTTATTAATGCTATGTTTGTATATATTTCCATCTAATAAATTATTTACGGGCTACAACATAAGACTTAAATGCCTTATTTAACTCAACAATAACAAATAACTCGACCCTTATATAAATTAATTAATTTTTATATCCATAATCTAATATAGAACATATTCATAAAAAACTTTTATATTTACTAATAAGAAATTATTAATTCTTTTTAAAATTTATATTGGTTCAAATTTCGATATGTATTACCATCTCCAACAACAATTTTACTATCACATGAAGATGAGAATATCAGTTTTCGATTGTCAACTCTCTCGACCCTCAACTATAACTCTATAGTTTTTGGCAAGATCGCACAATACCCGATATCCAACAATAGAAAACAAAACAGCAATTTTAGAGGTCAATTCCAACGGTCTCGACAACACTCGTGGGCTAAGAAAACTTTAGTAAGTTTAGTACCATAAGA